>CM040925.1:7752315-8352315 GCA_023029165.1 Gobiocypris rarus
ATAAGGTAATATATATATATATATATATATATATATATATATATATATATATATATATATATATATATATATATATATATATATATATATATATATATCGTGTCTCTTCAGAAAATTGGGAATAAACCATTCAAGTCATATGGATTAGGCTACTTTTATGATCTCTTAGTAGTTGCGTATACATACTGAAGATTTCATTAAACACATCTTTGTTTGAACAACATGAATAATTAATGACAGATTTTAAATTTTTGGGTGAAGTAACCCAAGGAAACTTGTTTGGGGTTAAAAACTATCAAAAATATCTACTTTTAAGCAAGTATATAACAAGCCAGTGTTCAAAGCGATCCAAAAATATATCTTCCGTTCCCCAGAATAGAAGTTTACCTTTACAAACCTTGGAAATATGAAAAGGGTCAATTTAATTTAAAAAGCCAGAAACAGTCACTGTTTATGTTTTTGTTGTTTGTTCAGTTTGCCTAAGTTTTGTCAAGGCAAAAAAGTTGTTGAACATTCTATTTGAAACTATAAAATTGTATTGTCTTGGTAATGGCTTCGCATTGTTGTGTTGTTGAAAAGTAAATGTTGAAATTGTCTATTTATGTGCTTTTGAGCAAGATGAATGAATGAGGGAACTTATTGATGATTAATGATCTGTTACGTTAGATTTAAGAGTTTCTGTTGTTGAAGTTTTGGGCTTACCATTGTGCTGAGGAGTGACGCTTGAGCTTAGGATGAGGACATGTAGATGAAGATCGTGATATGCATTGCTTTTTTCAATTAACAGTTACTGCACTTATATCAACACAGTAACCAGAGTTCACACAGTAACTGTTCTTGGTTGTTACATAAGGTGATGTTTTGGTTCATTCATGAATATTATAATCAGTGGTGGCAGAGACTACACATAACACATTTTCTGACTGATTCAGAAGTCCACTTCTATTTCATGTGAAAATCATTCATCAATATGAGTTTAATGCTTTAGAAATACATAATCAGCTTTCATGTGATCATGTTTACTGCCCTTTTTGGTGGAGAATAAGAAGTGGAGAATGTTTTGAAATGTTTCTTGCGCAAGCAGAAGTTCTTTTTTCTCTAAAATGATCCGGCTGTGTGCTCGGCCACTTAATATTAACCGTGGTAGGAGGACAGTTACATGCCATTTCAGAGTGTAAAAACAGACGGTCAGACACCACCTGGTCAAGTCTGGTGAACAGGTAAATCAGATAATGTATTAATATATAATATACATGTACTGTAACAATGTATTATTATCAACTGCAGGCTGGAGAGCTTAAACTGTCTCTTCTAAATGCTATCTTCTAATCATCTAAACATCTAAATAATTATTTACTTTTTTTTAGATATATCAGATTCTGACACTTTAATCATGTAGTGTCACTTTATAAGACCCACTATTGCAGCCTATATTCTTGTTTATTATAGTTACAAAATAGACAAATTGAATAGGTACAATGTATGCATGTTCTATGGCAGAAAACCTTTTTTGGATGATTATCAGGTGTGAAACCTCTAAAACTGAATGACATATTTGCATGTGAAGACAATCTTCTTTCAAATAGCCTGCTATTCTGTTATACCTGAAAGAGGAACTTGAAACGTTTGAGGAAATTGAGCAATAGGTTTCATTTAGCTTGCATCTTTTTCCACCGTCAGTTTTATTGTTTGGTCATTAACCTCTTATACTTTTTTCATGGCTTCTTTATTGTGAATATATATTTTTTCAGATTGATAAAGCTATAATTAAGATTGATAAAGCTATAATTAATTTTTATGCCAGTGTTGTTTATTTATGATGTAAGGTGTTTTAGTGGCCATATTTTGATTAACAGTTTGACATACAGTTGTGGTCAGAATTATTGGCACCTCTGGTAAATATGATCAAACGTGAAAAAAGTAAATCACCTGGAGATCACCTGACAAGATATCAGAAACTGTTCCTCCATACAGAATCTCTGCAGATCATTCAGATTCCCAGCTCCATGTTGGTACTTCTGATCTTCAGCTCACCCAACTCATTTTCTATAGGGTTCAGGTCAGGGGACAGGGGACAGGGTATGGTCATGGGAGAAGCTTCATTGTGTGCTCAGTGACACATTTATGTGTTGATTTTGATTTGGTTTGGATCATTGTCTTGATGAAAGATCCAACCATGGCCCATTATAAGATTTCTAGCAGAAGCAGTCAGGTTTTGATTTTTTATCTGTTGGTATTTGCTAGAATCCATGATACCATGTATCTGAAGAAGATGTCCAGGACCTACAGCAAAAAAAAAATAGGCCCACAACATTAAAGATCCAGTGGTCTTTTTAACCGTGGACATACTTTTTATCCCTGTTTGCCCCAAACCCATCTGGTGGGTTTGCTGCCAAAAAGCTATTTTCTAGTTTCATTTGACCACAGAACCAGGTCCCTTTTGAATTCCCTGTAATATCTGACATCTGAATATGCTGGAGATTGTTTTTGGATGAGATTTTCCTTGAAAACCCTCCAAAACAACATGTGGTGATGTAGGGGTTTCTGACCCCAAGACTCAACTAATCTCTGCAACTATCCGTCTGTGATCCTTGGAGAGACTTTGGCCACTCAAACTTTCCTCCTCGCCGTGCATTAAGACTACATATAAACACACATCCTCTTCTAGGCAGATTTGTAACATCTTTAGTTGATTGGAACTTCTTAATTATATTGCCCTGATGGTGGAAATGGGAATTTCCAATGCTTTAGCCATTTTCCTACAGCCACTTTCCATTTTGTTAAGCTCAACAATCCTTTGCTTCACATCTATATTCTTTGGTTTTACTCATTGTGATGATGATTAAGGGAATTTGGCCTTTGTGTTTCCTCATATTTATACTTCCTCATATTTATACTTGTATAAATATGCCAATAATTGTGTTCAACGTGTTTTGGAGAAAAACATGTATTTCATAATGTTATCTACAAAAAAGCTACAAGTAATTCTGCTGCATTAAAGGTTACCAAGAGCACCGTGGCCCTCCGTAATTCTTTAATGGAAGAAATTTGGAACAAAGGTTCGTCCTAAAACTGTCCGTCTGGCACAACTGAGCAATCGTGGAAGAAGGGCCTTGGTTACAGAAACTTGCAGAAAGACAGTCATCACTGGTAGTCCACGGATCTTATGCCAGAGTGGCCAGGAAGCCTCTCCTTGATAATGAGACATGATAGCCCATTTGGAATTTGCACACAAAAAACGCACCCGAAAAGACTCTCAAACTGTGACTAAACGTCATGTCTGAAATAACTAGGCACTGCTCATCACCTGCAAAATATCTGGCCTGGTTATGAAGGAAAGGTGAATGCAACAAAATATGAAATCACAGTAAAAAGAAAACCTGGTTCAGAGTGCTCAGGACTTCAGATTAGGCTGAAAGTTTACCTTCCAACAGGACAATTACCTTAAGAGCCAAGACAACACGAGAGTGGTTTAGAGACTAAATTTATTTGGTCCTGTCATAGCCTTATATTTAAACTAAATTTTACATCTCCGAATATCTCCACCAACACTCCCCATCCCAACTGACAGAGCTTGAGAAGATCTGCAGAGAAAATGGTCTGGAAAAAACCCAAATCACAAATCTGGTGTGGAAAAATATTTCAAAAAATTAATCGGATGCTACAGATATAGTCTGAATACTTTCTGAATGCACTATATATGTCTTGAAAATTTTAGCAATGGCCTGTTTGCACTTCATTTTTAAGTGCAGTGTACTTACGCAGGAAGGTACTGAGGTAACTACTTGGACTTAAAATGGTTTAAGGTTTAGGTTAATACCCAGTTATTAGCAGTCATTGAAATTACTATAGTAAATACATAGTATGCTGCTGAACAGGACTGTAAAATAAAGTGAAACTGATCCTAATGATCACTTTGAATGTGTCTGCTTTGATTTCTTTCCAGGCCTCTTTCCCCATTTCTCTGGCTCCCCGTGTGGCTACTGATGAGTACAATCCGGTAATTCTTGTGAACCTATTGTACATTCATGTTATTATTTTTGTCTGCATTGTGAAGGTGCCAGAAATCATGATTACAAGACATGGTGTAGTCATGATAATATCAATATGTTTCACATGCATTTGTCTTCAGGTGTCTCTCAGACAGAAGTCAAAAAAGAAGGATTGTGGAGGTGTGTGTTGCACTGCACAAACAACTCAAAAGTCGTGATCAAATATGATGTATTTTTTCCTGTGTCATCATTTCTTTTTTATTGTGGTATTTGTACATTTGTTCTAATAGGCAGTCTAAGAATGAGCAGAAGGAGAGTTTCAGTGAAAGATCTGGACCCAGTGGACTATGAGGGCTGGCTCTATAGGAAGAAAGAGGGGAAAGGATTTCTTGGTATAAAGTGGAAAAAGTATTGGTTTGTTCTAAAGAAAACCTCTCTGTACTGGTACACAAATCCAGTGGTGAGTATCTGAATGCCATTTATGTGCCTAACTCTTATCACACTATTGTTTTCTCTATTAATTGTATATTAAGGATATACACAGTATATTTTCTTAGGTATTTTAGGATTGATCTTGGTAAAAAAAAAAAAAAAAAGTTGAAAAAAGTAAACAGCATTTCAATGTAAATGTTTTTCACTGTCTTGATAATAATGAAAGCAAGCAAATACAAGAACATTTTGTTTTGTTTTTTCCAAGGCTGAAAAAGCGGAAGGCTTCATAAATTTGACTGATTTTGTAATTGACAGAGCAATGGAATGTAAGAAAAAATAGTAAGTGGCATTATCATTTTTGTTCATTTTCAACTGCATCTCTTCAAGGGAACTCGTGCTGCATCACCGCTTTGGGGACGCGTCTGCGTGATTGCGTCGTGAAGCACGTGTGTCATCAGTCCAATAGAGTGACGGAACATTATAGGCGGGTGATGTCATAGACCTGGAAACTATAAAGCAAGCCGGCAAACACACGCCGCCAGCTTCTGTTGCCTTCAACAAGCGCTCTGTGTCATTATGTCTGTAATTTCTGTTAGTTCAGATTTTTGTTATTTTCAAACATATACATATATAAAGAGAGTTATGGCGAGCGAGCAGCGTTTCAGAAAGTGTGTTCCTTCCTGTCCACGTTACATCACGGATGGGGTTACACACTTGTCTGGGTGAACAGCACCCATCGAGGGTGCCGGCAACTCATGTCGTGGTGTTTGCAAATGGATCTGTCGGAGGGGCTTGAGACGGGCTTTGCCCTATCTCAGCCTTCACCCGGCAGATCCAGCACCGCCTCTCTGGGTTCGGGAGTCTGCGCTGCGGATTCTCCCGCCCGGGGAGCGTCCGCGGCGCTGCAGTTGTCTTCCTCTGAGGAGGTTGATGTCTGTAGCGTCTAAGCAGGGGTTGAGGACTTGCCACTTCATTCCCCTGCGGGTGAGGAGCTCATGGATGTGCTGGGCAGAGCTGTGGCCAGATTACACATCGACTGGCCACAGGAACAACATGAGCGAGCTGCCGTAAAAAGCAGACTCGATGAGCGCTTTCTCCCCGCACACTCTGCTCTACCGTTTTACCCTGACCTCCACACTGAAGTGTCGAAGTCGTGGAAACGGCCCGTGTCGTCACGTATGTTCACCACCCAAACATCCGTCTACAGCAATATCGCGGGGTTGAAAAGACACGGTTATGGTCTCAAGCCATCTCTCGCCGGAGTCTGCATCTGCCATAAAGGCACCAGCTTTGCCCACAGAATCCAAAGTTACATCATCATTAGTGGGCAAAGCATACTCGGCAGCAGGTCAGGCCGCCGCATGTCTTCACACAATGTCCATCATGCAGGCATACCAGGCTGACCTGCTGAAAGACCTGGGTGAGAGCCACGAGAGCCTCGCTCTCCGGGCCACCAAGGAGACAGCCAGATGTGTCGGCCGTTCTATGACAGCCCTGGATCTCCGTCAGACCAGGAAAAATTTAATCTGCTTTGCTCTTTTTCGCACTAGATGCTTATGTCCAAAGAGCTGCCCTATGGAGGAAAACTGAACAGTTGTTTGTTTGCTATGGACCACCTTCGAGAGCAGAGCAGAGAATGAGGGTGGTCGAGGCTATCTCACTTGCTTATGTGGCAGCCGGACAGCCTTCCCCTTTGGCCGTTCGGTCCCACTCCACTAGGAGAATGGCCGCCTCTCAGGCACTTTTAGCAGGTGCCTCCATGCAAGATGTTTGTGATGTGGCGGTGTGGTCCTCGCCACATACTTTCATCAGATTCTACGAACTGGATGTAAACGCTACTTCGCTGCTCGGCAGGCATCCAGACTCATATTGGAATGTGGGTCTCGTTCCCAAAGCGGTGATGCAGCGTGAGTTCCCTTGAAAGGGAACGTCTCGGTTATCTTAGTAACCTTAGTTCCCTGAATAGGGAACGAGATGCTGCGTCACCCTGCCATACTCCCCGCATGCCTGTAAGCGCCTTGTTTCAGCTTTTTTCAGAAGCTGGCGGCGTGTGTTTGCCGGCTTGCTTTAAAGTTTCCGGGTCTATGACATCACCCGCCTATGACGTTCCGTCACTCTATTGGACTGATGACAAATGTGCTTCACGACTCAATCACACAGAGGCGTTCCCAAAGCGGTGACGCAGCGTCTCGTTCCCTATTCAGAGAACCAAGGTTACAGTCGTAACAGACGTTTTCCAAATGAAAGGACCTTTAAGTAGAATATAATATGGTTCTTTCCTCCAGTGTTTTTTTCCATCATCATGATGATTATAATATATTTTTCAATTGAACAACCCTTTACACTCTTTTTTTGTTGTTTGTTTCTAACAGTGCAATCAAAGCTTGCCACCCCAAAGTCATGATGTTTTACTTTGCAGCTGACAGCAATGTGGACATGAACTTGTAAGCTCATTGACACAACAGTTTGAAAAAAAAACATTTTCTTTTAGTAACATCCATGGTAGTATTTATAGTAGTTACAATAATGTTTTGTATAAACTACTGATATAGATTAACACATTCAGTTCCCTTTTAAGAAAAATCAATGATAGGTGTAATTCTTGAGTTTGTCCATTTGTGTAGATGTCACAAGAATTAATGTTATATAATTACCATGTTTTTTATTTTTTATTTACTTTTGCAATAAGTAAATAATATAATATGGACTTAATGTTAAATGTGTAGCATGCTCTGATCCATCCATTCTCCAGCCACTTATCCGGGATAGGGTCGCAGTGGCAGCAGTTTTAATAGGGCCAGATGGCACCCTTAAGATGGTACACCATACTCCCTTATTGCCTCCGACAAAACACAATGGAGAATAAGCCTTGGCCATAAGCCTTCTCCAAGTCCAAAAAAAACCACATGTAGAGTCAATAAGCAAACGTCCATGCCCCCTCCAGGATCCTTGGTAGGGTAAAAAGCTGGTCCATGGTTCCATGTCCAGGATGGAATCCGCATTGTTCCTCCTCCATGTGAGGTTTGACGATTGGACAGATTCTCCTTTTTAGTGCTCTGCTTGCAACCAGGCTTTCCCACGTTGGCTAGGAAGTGTGATCCCACAATTAGAACACACCCTCCGGTCTTGTTTCTTATTTATGGGAACCACCACACCTCTCTTCCAATCTCCAGGCACTACCATGACCCCATCCAGGGCCTTTAGTATCTTCAGTATATTGAAACTCGTCCACCCCTGGCCACATCTGAACTTTTTGACTACCTCAGTGACTTCCACTAGAAAAATGGGTGATGACTCTCCCGAGTCCTTCAACCTTGCCTTTCCTTTTGAGGGCATGTCCTCAGGGTTCAGAAGATCCTCAAATCCGTTATTTATCACAAGGTAAGGTTAGCAAGTTCCCTACCCGATTTACAACTGCCTGCATACGGCAATGCTTCCCTCAACTAAGCCATTTGCTACAACCTCTTTGAGGCCAACCAAAAGTCCTTCTTCATGGCTTCCCCTTGGGTTGCTGCCAGATTAACAACCTTCCAGCCACAGCTCCAAGCAGCCTATTCCTCGATGGAAGTCTTGAACAGGACCCACTCAGACTCTGTGTCTCCAACCTTCCTTGCGATGAAAGAATAACGTAATGTAAACACAGAACACAGTCAGAATCTTTTACTATGCATCCTGAAGTTGGCACATGAAACTATGGCGCAGAGTGAGGGACTTGTGTCTCACCCCGGGTGACTATAGAGTGCAAACTCAGTATAGGAGTTTGAGCTTTGTGTGGAGGTGAGGCTAATTATATCTAGCTGATGTTGCAGTATCCTGTGTGCATGGGACCACTCAGCTTGTCCTCGCAGGTGGTGAGACCACAAGCAGAAGGTCCCACAATATTCTTTCAGGCTGAGTCTGACTTGGCCCCATGGGCCAGAGCCCGGCCATCAGGTGCTCGCCAGGAAAGGAATTACAAGTATTCCTTTCCTAGATCTGGCTCCAGGAGAAGGCCCCGGTGTCCCTCTTCTGGTCATGGTCTTTTTCTCTTTTATCAAATCACTTTCAAATCACGTATTAATGTTTCTATAAGGGACATATTGAATCTTTGTCTGGCCTCTCACCTGGGACCAATTTGCCAAGTGAGACCATACCAGGAGCTAAAGCTACTCTCAGTCATTTTGTGTTTGGGTTTGCTGACATTGAGTTGGCTGACCTGTCTTTTGGAGGTTGTTGTTTTTTTTTTCAGAGAAGGCATGTGGTTGAATCTCTTCGAGGCCAACCGATAGTCTTTCTCCATGGCCTCACCGAACTCCTCCCAGGCCCGATTTTTTGCCTCCACGACTACCCGGGCTGCAGCCCGCTTGGCCTGCTGGTACCCGTCAGCTGCCTCAGGAGTCCCACAAGCCAGCCAGGCCCGATAGGACTCCTTCTTCAGCTTGACGGCATCCCTTACTTCCGGTGTCCACCACCGGTTCGGGATTGCCACTCGACAGGCACCGGAGACCTTACGGCCACAGCTCCGAACAGCCGCGCGACAATGGCGGTGGAGAACATGGTCCACTCGGACTCAATATCTCCAGACTCCCTCGGGATCCGGTCGAAGTTCTGCCGGAGGTGGGAGTTGAAGATCTCTCTGACAGGGGCTCGCCAACGCGTTCCCAACAGACCCACACAGTACGTTTGGGTCTGCCGAGTCTGTCCAGCCTCCTCCCCCCCCATTGGATACAACTCACCACCAGGTGGTGATCAGTTGACAGCTCCGCCCCTCTCTTCACCCGAGTGTCCAAGACATATGGCCGAAGGTCTGATGACACGACCACAAAGTCGATCATCGACCTCCGGTCTAGGGTGTCCTGGTGCCACGTGCACTGATGGACACCCTTATGCTTGAACATGGTGTTCGTTATGGACAAACTGTGGCTAGCACAGAGCTGTGGGTCATGACCGAAAGGACAAGATCCCGGATACAGGCGGCCGAAATGAGCTTTCTCCGTAGGGTGGCTGGGCGCTCCCTTAGAGATAGGGTGAGAAGCTCGGTCACTCGGGTGGAGCTCAGAGTAGAGCCGTTGCTCCTCCACATCGAGAGGAGCCAGCTGAGGTGGCTAGGGCATCTATTTCGGATGCCTCCTGGACGCCTTCCCAGGGAGGTGTTCCAGGCACGTCCCCACCGGGAGGAGGCCCCGGGGAAGACCTAGGACACGCTGGAGGGATTATGTCTCCCGGCTGGTCTGGGAACGCCTCGGGGTTCCCCGGGAAGAGCTGGAGGAAGTGGCCAGGGGAGAGGGAAGTCTGGGCGTCTCTGCTTAGACTGTTGCCCCCGCGACCCGGCCCCGGATAAGCGGAAGATAATGGATGGATGGCATGTGGTTGAAGGTGAAGGAAGATGAAGGAGGTTAAAAATGAAGGAAACTTAAAACCAAATGTTTAATTTATAAAAATAATTGTGTTAGACAGTTTTAATTAATCGCTTGTAAAAACACATTAATTTTGACTGTCCTGTGTGTCATTGTTGGTGATTTATTGAAATGTGTTTTTTTTTCAGATGGTTAAATAAACTTGGTCTGGCATCTATTCAGTATGAACCTACAGAGGGTCATACAGCTGGTAAGTTGTAAGTCTACTAGTGTTACAAGTATTTCTTAGAATATTCATCTATTTCTATACATTTATTTTTGAATATCTGTTTTCTCCTGCACAGAATGCTACAGTGAGGCCAGTGATCATGAGGAGTCCACCGACACACCTCCTCCACCGTATTCTGCTCACCACACCCGAGCTGTAGCAATTGTGAATAGTCCATCAGCTGATGCACACCAGGCAAGTTCACAGTTGCACAATGTATGTGTCCTTGGCTTGCCCTCCTGCCAAAGATTAATACATTATCTACAACCTGTTTTCACACTGTCTGCATTCACACAGCAGAAGATTATGGTTGACAGTTGTGTTTTAGGGTGTTGGATTTACACAGAATTTACACCTCGATTGGACTTGTTCATTAATTAATGTCATGTCACTTTTGATAAGACCTGTGTAATGAAATTCACCATCTATAATATTTATTTTAGTTACCATCTCTGTGGTTAAAGGTAATATTACAATGCTATTATGAGAATAGAAAAGGGGCATTATAAAACAAAGCCATTATGACACAGAACAGGTGTGTTCAATCCTGCTCCTGGAGGGACACTATCCAGCAGATTTCAGCCTAAATATACAGTACATCGTTAGACAGGTACTGAACATAATCTAGCTAACATTTATAAATAATTTACAGATGAAATGTTGCAGCTGTATTGCAATCAAAGTTTCAAAAATAATGCCAGTAGAGATGTACAGTGAGGATGTTGTGATGTCACCAGAAATAGAGTGATCAGTGTCCCAACGTGTGGTGAGCCAGTGCTCAAGTTCATGTACATGATATACTGATTAACGAGCTAGGAGCTGATTGAGATGGACATAGGGTGCTTTTCATTTCTAATTTGTGCACCCTAAATTCCTCTCCTCACGTCTCATCCCCCTTAGGATGCGAGGGAAGGATGCAAGAAAGGAAAGGTTATGGGCTTCTCTTTTCTTATTTCTGCATCCTCGTTTCCTTCCCTCGCTTCCTTTCCTCGCATCTTAGCTCCACCCCCTAAGGATGCGAGGGAAGGATCCACCTGTGTATCCTTGCTCATGACACCTCAGGGAGCTTCCTTCGCTCCTCATTCCTCGCATCCTCACGGTGCAATTAGAGAATTGAGATGAAGGATCAAGATGTCTGAGTTTGACCACAGGCTGGAGGACGTAGGTGTGAGGAAACAAGGAAACATCAATTTGTGTATAGAGGGTATGCATTGACGTCACTTTTCTGCTGGAAAAAGCCCCCTCAGTGGCAAAAGAGCTGATGCATGACTGGATTTAATAAGAGAAACTGTGAAAACATGAGTAAAACAAACGATTGTTCAATTAAATTCAATTCAAATATATTTGTATAGCGCTTTTCACAATACACATTGTTTCAAAGCAGCTTTACAGAAAGTGCATTTCATAAATGTACATTGAAAAATGTTAGAAAAAGTTAATCAATCATGTATTAATTTAGGCCATAACAATGCTGGCATTGAGTCGTCTCTTCACAGGCGTCGAGTCGTCTCATCACAGGTGTTGGGGCATCTGAAGTCTCCATGAGAGGCTGGATACAAACTGGAGCTGACAAACTAATTACCTCGGGACTAGTGTCCCGAGATAACAACAGAAAAGCAGATGGGAAATAATTAGCATAGCTGCTGTTCAGAATATCAATGCTTTTGATCCGATTTAACTGTAGTATAAAAGGTAATTATAATGTGAATGCTTGGCTAAAGAGATGCGTCTTTAATCTAGTTTTAAACTGGGACAGCGAGTCTGAACCTCAAACAATATCAGGAAGACTATTCCAGAGTTTAGGAGCTAAATGTGAAAATGCCCTCCCTCCTTTAGTGGACTTAGATATCCTAGGAATGACCAGAAGCCTCGAGTTTAGTGATCTTAAAGAGCGTGATGGATTGTAGGGCGATAGAAGATTAGTTAAATACACTGGAGCTAAACCATTTAGGGCTTTATAGGTCAGAAGCAATACTTTGTAATTGATACTGAACTTAATAGGTAACCAGTGTAGAGATGATAAAATTGGTGTTATATGATCATATTTTCTTGACCTAGTAAGAACTCTAGCAGCTGCGTTTTGGACTAACTGTAGCTTGTTTATTGAGGATTCAGGAGAACCAGCTAATAAAGCATTACAGTAATCTAGTCTCGAGGTCATGAATGCATGAACTAACTTTTCTGCATCAGAAATAGATAGCATGTTACGTAGCTTAGCAATGTTTCTAAGGTGGAAAAATGCCGTTCTTGTAACATATGAAATATGATTTTTTACTGTAGTGGATAAAGTGACAGGACATCCTTCCAAGTTAAAGTTGTATTGTGAGAGGTTTTGTGGGCAGTTTTTTGGACCAATAAGTAATACCTCTGTTTTATCTGAATTTAATAGCAGAAAATTACACATCATCCAGTATTTAATATCTTCAACACACGCTGTCAGTTTAGATACTTTAGCGTTTTCATCTGGTCGTGATGAAATATATAATTGAGTGTCATCAGCATAACAGTGGAAATTAATTCCATGTTTTCTTATAATATTACCAAGTGGCAGCATATATATTGAGAATAGCAGAGGGCCTAACACAGATCCTTGCGGCACCCCATAGTCTACTGACGTTATCTTTGATTTTTCCACATTTAGACAGACAAAATGGTAGTGGTCTGATAAGTACGATCTAAACCAGTTTAATGCCTGTCCCTGAACACCAGTGTAATTTCGAAGTCGATCTAAGAGTATTTTATGATCTATAGTATCGAACGCAGCACTAAGATCGAGTAGAACTAGTATTGAGATACAGCCTTGGTCAGAAGCTAGAAGTAAATCATTTGTGATTTTAACAAGTGCAGTTTCTGTGCTATGATGCGGCCTGAATCCTGATTGTAATGTTTCATAGATATCATTTTCTTGCAAGAAAGAGCACAATTGAGCAGACACAACTTTTTCTAGTATTTTAGACATAAATGGAAGATTTGAAATGGGTCTGTAATTTGCTAGGTTATTATGATCTAATTGTGGCTTCTTAATGAGAGGTTTTATGACTGCCAACTTGAATATTCTTGGAACACGACCTAAAGACAAAGACGAGTTAATAATATTGAGAAGAGGCTCTTCCACTATAGGTAACAACTATTTCAGTAGTTTAGTGGGTATTGGATCTAATAAACATGTTGTTGGTTGATAAGTTGATGCAATGATAAGTTTATTTAGCTCTTCCTGTCCTATAGCTGTAAAGCGGTGTAGTAGTTTTTGAGGGGCGACAATTGAGGTTGAATCATAAGACATCATTAAAGATTGTACATTTACAATTCTGTTTCTGATGCTTTCTATTTTCTCAGTGAAGAAATTCATAAAATCATTACTGCTAAACTGCAACGGAATAATTTGCTCAGGCGATGCTTGTTTATTTGTTAATCTAGCTACGGTGTTAAATAAAAACCTTGGATTAGTTTGGTTATTTTCTATTAGTTTGCGGAGATGCTCAGCCCTGGCTGCTTTTAGGGCCTTTTTATAACGTGACATACTATCTTTCCACGCGATTCTAAAGACCTCTAAATTAGTTTGTTTCCATTTACGCTCTAAGTTACGGAGTTTCTCTCTTGATAACATGTGTAGCACTGTTGTACCATGGTGCTTTAGTTTTCTCTCTAACCTTTTTTAATCTAATTGGTGCAACAATTTCTAATGTACTAGAGAAAATGGTGCTCATACTGCTAGTCATTTCCTCTAGTTCATCTGTTTGTTTGGGTTCACTGAGCAGCTGAGACAGATCAGGTAAGCTATTTGAGAATCTATCTATAGTGGTTGGAAGGATTGTCCTGCCTGGTCGATAACGTGGCGCAACATGACAGATTTCAGCAGTACGCAGTATGCAAGTTACCATGTAATGGTCAGTGACATCATCACTTTGTGGTATAATATCTATATCGGTTGGGTTGGTTCCATGTGATATAATTAAATCTAGTGTGTGATTAAGACGATGAGTGGGACCAGTGACGTTTTGCTTGACCCCAAAGGAGTTTAATAGATCTGTAAACGCAGCCCCTAACGCATCATTTGTGTTATCTACGTGTATGTTAAAATCTCCAACAATTAATGCTTTATCGACGTTGACCAATAGATCTGAGAGAAAGTCTGCAAACTCTTTTAGGAAATCAGCATAGGGCCCTGGAGGTCTATATACAGTAGCCAAGGCTAGAGATAATACGGTTTTCTTTCTTACATCTAAGAGCGTAACATTTAGCACTAGTACTTCAAACGAATTAAACCTGTGACCTGTTTTCTGAGTAACATTTAGGTAATCTCTATAGATTGTTGCAACACCGCCATCACGACCAATCAGAAGGGGCTCATGCTTATAACAGTATCCTGGTGGAGTAGACTCATTAAGACCGAAATAATCATTTGGCTTAAGCCAGGTTTCAGTAAGGCAAAGTACATCGAAACTATTATCTGTGACCATTTAATTTACAATAACCGCCTTAGGTGTGAGCGATCTAATGTTTAGAAGACCTAGTTTTAGAAATTGTTTTTGTTCACTAATATTGAGATTTTCTGGTTTAATAACAATTAGATTTTTCCTAGATCTTACAGTAGATTTAAAGTTTGACCTCACTAAACGAGGAATAGACACAGTTTCTATATAATGTTCTACATTGGTACTTATGTCAATTAAGTTAGGACAGCAAAGACTGTGATTTGGACTTTGACTTACTAGTCATATGGTGGTGTGTAATGCCCTGGAGATGTTGTCCGACAGAAGAGCCGCTCCGATTCTGCTGGGGTGAAGGCCATCAGGACGGAAGAGCCTAGGTCGCTCCCAAAACAGATTCCAATTATTTACAAAGAGCAGCTTCTGTTCATTATACCATGACATTAACCATTCATTTAGAGCAAGTAATCTACTAAACCTTTCATGTCCTAGTCGATACGTGGGAAGGGGTCCAGACACGATGATCGTTGCTTTAGGCGATGTTCTGCGCACCGCCCCGACCAGACTCGTAGTCCTTCTTCAGAACCTCCGCCTGCCGCAGCCTGATGCCGCTTCGCTCGCGTGCAGCACGACAGCTCCAATGCGCTCACCATTCAGGATCTCGGAACCGCGCAGCGACATCGAGAACACGAGCACCAGGAAAGCAGTGAGTGCACACCTTACCTTTACCTGAAGTAGCGCGGACATGCCGGACGATGGAAGTACCAATGACCACAGCGCTATGCCTGGCCTCGCGAAGAGGGGAGAAGCGGTTTCGAGTGGAGATCTCAAGACCGAGGGGCGGAGAGGTCCTTGCTCTGGTCCTGGCTCGCCTTCGCTGTGGAAACACCCAGGGTCCATGGTGCTGTGTCGGTGAACGAAACCAGGGATGATCGCGTCCTGGGTGCTTGGGTCCTGTGCAGAGAAACACACGGAGTAGACGAGGTCGGAGTCAAAAGGTTACTAACCACTGACTTGTGAGCATCGGGCGCGTGATGTTTTCGAGCGCTGATCGCCTCTCTCAGCACGGCTCGTCTGTCTTGTGGTCGCGAATCCGCTTGTCCAACGACTCCAACTCCAACTGCACCGAATGCAGCTTGAACGTGTCCTCACCTGCACTCAAAGGTAACATTAGACACACATCCGAGTTATTCGCCATTGTAGTAGATGTGCTACAATGGCGAAATGTAGGTTTCAGTGGTTACGGGTGTAAATAAGTTACCACGCGTGCAATGCTAGTGGTCTATGGCTAGTAGCGGAAGTTCGGATATAAGTAGCGATATCAAAGCAATCCGATTGTTTTTTATAGAGAATCGTATCGGTGATATGTTCACACGCTGTAAATAATAGAAAGTATTCGCTTGTGTGTTAAGAAGAAAATCAAGGATTATGAGTCAATTCGACGGAGCTACAAACACATGTGAACGAAACCACTGATGCATGCGCAGTCCTGATTATCAGATTATCAGTTTAAACTGAAGGTTCGAATCAAAAGTGTTCCTTACAACTTACCAAAGATCTACACTCACCTAAAGGATTATTAGGAACACCATACTAATACTGTGTTTGACTCCCTTTCGCCTTCAGAACTGCCTTACTTCTACGTGGCATTGATTCAACAAGGTGCTGAAAGCATTCTTTAGAAATGTTGGCCCATATTGATAGGATAGCATCTTGCAGTTGATGGAGATTTGTGGGATGCACATCCAGGGCACGAAGCTCCGGTTCCACCACATCCCAAAGATGCTCAATTGGGTTGAGATCTGTTCACTGAGGGGGCCATTTTAGTACAGTGAACTCTTTGTCATGTTTAATAAACCAATTTGAAATGATTCGAGCTTTGTGACATGGTGCATTATCCTGCTGGATGTAGCCATCAGAGGATGGGTACATGGTGGTCATAAAGAGATGGACATGGTCAGAAACAATGCTCAGGTAGGCCGTGGCATTTAAACAATGCCCAATCGGCACTAAGGGGCCTAAAGTGTGCCGAAAAACATCCCCCACACCATTTCACCACCACCAGCCTGTACAGTGGTAAAAAGGCATGATGGATCCATGTTCTCATTCTGTTTACGCCAAATTCTGACTCTACCATCTGAATGTCTCAACAGAAATTGAGACTCATCAGACCAGGCAACATTTTTCCAGTCTTTAACTGTCCAATTTTGGTGAGCTCATGCAAATTGTAGCCTCTTTTTCCTATTTGTAGTGGAGATAAGGCATGGGCGACATGGACTTAAAAATGTATCACGATATTTTCTGGCATTTATTGTGATAACGATTATATATATATATATATATATATATATATATTAGGGCCGGGACTTTAACGCGTTAATTAAGATTGATTAATTGCGTGACTTTAACGCGTTAATTAAGATTAATTACGCAAAAAATATAAAACAATTTTAACTTATTTTTGCACCGCGGAAACTCATTTTAATGAATGAGTTTCGATGGATCGATTATACTGGAACACCAACTAGCGTTCTTGACTTCTGAACACAACAAATCACAGTGAACATGAACGAAGAAGCTGACGAGACTGCTTTGCTTGGCCCCGTGGATGGGAAATTTTGTTCTTAAAAACTAAAGGATGGAAGCGTCGAAAAGAGCATGGTTGTGTGGAAGCTATGCAACAAGAAATATGCGTATCACCGCAGCACATCGAGCCTCAGATATCACCTTAACGCAAAACGCTGGACATAAATAAATAAACAAAATTTTGTTGATTAAGCTTATGTATTCAGTCATTATTCAATGGTATACTAAAAATCCATGTGAAAAAAATTACTTCTCACTGTTCTCGAGTCAAATATTTATATCCAATTAAAATGCGATTAATTTCGATTAATTAATTACAAAGCCTCTAATTAATTAGATTAATTTTTTTAATCGAGTCCCTGCCCTAATATATATATATATATATATATATATATATATATATATATATATATATATATATATATATATATATATATATTAGTGGTGGGCCGTTATCGGCGTTAACGTGCTGCGTTAATGTGAGACTCTTATCGGGCGATAAAAAAAAATATCGCTGTTAATCTATTCTCAAAATTGGGTTGGGAGCTCGGTCTATACTATGCAAGCTATGATGACTTTCACCGTGATATTTTAGCGCGGATGTATTCCTAGCCGAATTGCACTGGAGGGAGCGATAACGACTCTTCAAACCTGCGTGTATGCCTAGTGTGAAATTACCACATCAAGCGTGAACACTGTCTTCCGAACTCGGGTGCGCACCCGCGAACCGTAGCTTATTCGAGTCCTGACGAGCGTGACTGACGATACTGTAAGCAGAGAGCTGTAAATCTCATTTCTGCTTATCTCCAGCGTTCCCTTTCGAGGGAACTCACACTGGGTCGGAACGACAAATTTGGGGATGCTCCCTAAGCATCAGCGAATCTGAAGTCTGAATAAACACTAGTCCAATCCGATTGGCGTGCGTGATGACGTCACTGTGACGGCGTACCCGGAAGTATAAAAGGGGAGCCGGCGCAACATGGCGGCAGTTATTGCTCTTCAGCATAGCGCTCTCTGTGATTGTCTGTCTATTTACTGTTGTATTGTCCAGTTGCGAAAGTGTGTGAAAGAGTATGTAAAAAGTGAGAGAGTACAAGCAGTGTGTGCATCAGTGTCCCCGCTACATTTCGGGCTCGGATACACACCTGCTGTGTGTGCAATGCCTGGGTGTTCAGCAGGCTCGGGCGGCTCGAGGAGCCGCCAGAGCATTGCGAAGCTGACACTCAGGCTGCTCCGCCTCGGCTGGCCGTGTTTGATGAGGCCGCCAGCCTCGTGAGCCCCATGGTTGGACCCGCGGTCGCCGAGGCGCGCGCGCGCCGCAGATCATGGGGTTCACAGCGGACTTGTCAGAGGGTTTTGGGACTGTTGCGGCACTTTCCGATCCTCCTCTGACAGTTCCGAGGATCTTCCTCCCCGTGTGGAAGCCCGCTTGGCGGCATCTTCCCCGGTTGGAAGGTCCGATGCTCGTGCTCCGGTTCCGAGGAGCCGGAGGAGGCGGCATCAAGGCGGGGATGAGGCGCACATAACGCTTCATCCACCCGCCCATGAGGAGCTGGTCGAGGTGTTGACCCGGGCGGTGGCCAAGTTAAACATCGATTGGCCACAAGAGACGCAGGAAGTCCAGCCACCCAGTAGGCTGGACGACCGGTTTCTTTCGCACCGGGTCTAAACACCGCGCCAGGGCTTACCTTTCTTCCCGGAAGAAGCCCTACTCTTCGCGTGTTTCCAATCCCCCGGTATTGGATTATTCCAATGTTCTGGGGCACGCGAAGCGGCTATGGGGGCGATGCCTCGGTAGAGGGAGCTCTCGCGAGCTATCTTTCGCCCGAGTCGGCATCATCCCTGAAAGCCCCGGTGCTGCCCACCAAACCCTGTCGGGATACCTCATCATTGGTGGGCAAA
This sequence comes from Gobiocypris rarus, assembly GCA_023029165.1. NCBI lineage: Eukaryota > Metazoa > Chordata > Actinopteri > Cypriniformes > Gobionidae > Gobiocypris > Gobiocypris rarus. The sequence goes on from CM040925.1 coordinate 7,771,262, forward strand.
GCTTATATGGCGGCTGGGCGGGCTGGTAGTTCCCTGCACACACTCTCCATCTTGCAGGCCTACCAGGCTGACCTCCTAAAAGAGCTTGATGAGGGTGAAGGTCCCTCTCCGGAGGATGTGCTGGAGCTCCGGAAGGCCGCAGATTTGTCTCTCCGCATCACCAAGGAGACGGCCCGTGCCATCTGCCGCTCCATGGCTTCTATGCTGACTGTGGAGAGACATCTCTGGCTGAATTTGTCGGGGATAAAGGAGAGGGATAGAGCTTTCCTCCTGGACTCCCCGATCTCACCTTCTGGGTTGTTTGGAGACGCGGTTAATACCATCGTCTCCAGGCACCAGGAGGCGAAGAATCAGTCCGCGAATCAGTCCGCTCAAAGCCTGGGAAGGCTGGCCCTAGTGGGCAGCCTCAGCCGTCCACCAGCTCCTCGCACCGGCAGGTGCAAAAAGAGAGCGTCGCCTCTAGAGCCCTCCTCCGGGAGCTTGGCAACAGAGGCGGCGCTCTCACCAGCAGCCTTCAGCGCCTAGGGGCGATCTTAAGAACGTCCTTCAGGCGCGGAAGTCTGCAGGGAAGAAGTCCCAGCCACGGCAGGGCTTCTAAGAGCGGTCCCTCCCGCGAAGGGGCAACTGAGGTTGCTTCTTCCGCGCCGCTCTGGGGAAATTGATGTGGTAATCCCGCCATCTATGACGCTTCGGGCCACATCGATTTCCCGCGAACGCACGCTGCTCCAGCCGCCTCTGAAAAGACCTGCGGCTGGGCAGCTCGCGCGTCCGCACACAGAGGCTCGTTCCCAACTACTCCCTGCCGGTCAGCCGCTTCAGGGGGTTGAGGACGAGGCTCGTGTAAACACCTGACGCCAGCCTCGAGAGGCTGATTCCTTAGTAGATTATCTCGGCGCATGGAAATGCCTTCCGAATATTTCTACATGGGTCCTGCGGACTGTAGAAAACAGTTACAGACTGCAGTTCGGTCATCCTCCTCCAGGGTTCAGGGGGTTGAACTGGACTGTAGTGGTACCAGAGCGGGTTCGGGTAATGGAACTAGAAGTAAAACCTTACTGGCGAAGGAAGCCATAGAGCGTGTTCCTCCGCTGGAGAGGAGTCCGGTTCTACAGCCGGTACTTTATAGTTCCCAAAAAGGATGGAGGGTTGCGTCCGATTATAGATCTGAGGTATTTGAATCGGTCTCTGAGGAGATTCAGATTCAAAATGCTCACTATTCCCATGATCGTGAGTCAGATCCAGTCCGAGGACTGGTTCGTCACGATGGATCTAAAGGACGCATATTTCCATATCTCCATCCTTCCATGTCACAGGAAGTTCTTGAGGTTCGCCGGGGCGAGGCGCATCCAATATCGAAAGTGCTTCCTTTCGCCTAGCTCCTCTCCCCACGCACATTCACGGCGCATGGATGCAGCTCTGGCTCAAATGAGGCTTCAGGGCATCCGTGTTGAATTACATCGACGACTGGCTCATATTGGCCCAGTCGCATTTAAATGGCAGTTCGGCATCGAGATGTCGCTCTGGCCCACATAAAGTGCTTGGGGCTGAGACTCAACACGTAAAAGAGTGTGTTGACGCCGTCCCAGAGGACTACGCTCCTGGGAATTGTATGGGACTCAACAAAAATGCGGGCACAATTGTCACCCGCGATGGTCTCAGGAGTAAGGCTAGGCCATAGCATCACTGTGAGGCACTTTCAGAGAGTGCTGGGGCACATGGCAGCAGCGCCCAACGTGATACCTTTTGGCCTGCTATACATGAGACTCTCCAGTGGTGGCTGAAAACCAAGGGGTTTTCCCAGAGGGAATCCTTTCCATATGATCAGGGTAACGCGCAGATGCCTTCGCTCTCTAGTCATATGGAAGAAACCTTGGTTTCTGTCCCAGGCCAGTGTTGGGAGCGCCCTGTTGCCGGAAACTGCTTTCAACAGACGCCCCTTACTGGTTGGGGCGCCGTCATGGACGGCCGCTGCGAGAGGTCTGTGGGAGGCCCGGCATTCCTCCTGGCACATAAATTGCCTGGAGATGCTGGCGGTCTACAAAGCTCTCAGGAGCTTTTTCCCGGACCTCCGCGCCAACATGTCCTGGCACGGACAGACAATACGGCTGTCGAGCGCACTTCAATCATCAGGAGGGTTGAGGTCACGCCCTCTGTGCAGACTGGCGCATCTAATCCTTCTGTGGTCCCAAGGGAAACTGTTGTCCATCAGGGCAATGTATGTCCCGGGGGTCCAAAATCAGGGAGAAGACATCCTGTCGAGGCAGGGGCTGAGGCCCGGGAGTGGCGGCTCCACCCAGAGGTGGTGGAGGCCATATGCAAGAGGTTCGGCCCAGTGGAAGTGGACCTATTTGCGCATTTCCCCCGATTGCTCTGCTCCCGGGAGTCCTGGAGAGGGTCCGTCAACAAGGGGTCAGCCTACTTCTGGTAGCACCCCGCTGGCGACTCAGTATGGTTCTCGGATATCATAGCTCTGCTGGCAGGTCATCCGTGGCAGATTCCTCTGAGGAGGGATCTCCTGTCTCAGGCGGCGGGCACAATATTTTACCCCTGGCCCGAGATTTGGAACCTTTGGGTCTGGCCCCTGAGGGGGCCAGGTACCTAGAGGCTGGCCTGTCGGCAGAGGTGGTAGAGACGTTATTCAGTTCCAGGGCTCCGTCTACAAGGAGACTGTACAGCCTCAAGTGGAATGTATTGTGTATGTGAGGTGGACCCAGTTAACTGCCCGGTGGCTTCAGTGCTGGAGTTCCTCCAAGATCGCTTCTCATGGGTCTAACCCCGTCCCACACTCAAGGTGTACGTGGCTGCCATTGCGGCTTTCCACACTCCTACGGGTGATGGGCCTTTGGGTAGGCACCAGTTGGTTGTACAGTTCCTCCGTGGGGTTCGGAGGATGAGGCCTGTGGCTCAATCCAAAGTTCCAACTTGGGATCTGGCAGTGGTTCTCTGAGGGCTGGCTGAGGCCCCCTTCGAGCCATTGGAGTCGGCTGAACCAAAGAACCTGACCCTTAAGGTGGCTTTTCTCCTCGCCATTACCTCTCTGAGGAGAGTGGGTGATCTCCAGGCCTTGGCGGTAACGCCAACTTGCCTGGAGTTTGCCCCGGGTGGAGTAAAAGCCATCTTACACCCTAGGCCAGGCTACGTGCCTAAGGTCCCATCAAGGGTGGTCAGGTCTTTTGTTCTGCAGGCATTTCATCCTCCGCCTCACGTGACGGCGAAAGAGGGGAGGCTTCACCTGCTCTTTCCGGTTAGGGCACTCAGAGTGTATTTGGCGAAGTCGGCACAGTGGAGGAGGTCCCAACAACTTTTGGTGTGTTTCGGCTCACCCAAGAAAGGGTTGCCTGCGTCTACTCAGACAATCAGTAATTGGATTGTCCAGGCGATAACCATGGCTTATCAGGTGCGCAGTTTGCCTTCACCTATGGCCGTGAGGGCTCATTCCACCAGAGGTATGGCCTCTTCGGTGGCCCTCCTTTCTGGGGTCCCCTTGCAGGATATTCTGAGGGGCGGGTGGGCTACCCCACACACCTTTATTAGGTTTTATAGCCTTCATCTCCCTACGACGCCTGGCGTTAGGGTGCTCCAGTCCTAGCTGTGCCCGGTCTCCGGCTTCACACTAGGCAGGCGCTACCTCGGTGTGGCCTAGTGGGTACTGTTTCAAATTCGCTGCCCGACGCAGTGTGAGTTCCTCGATAGGGAACGGCTCGGGTTATGTATAACCCTTGTTCCTGAGAAAGGAACGAGCACCGCGCGCGCCGCCACACTCGAACGCCTGGAGCGCATGCTTCAGAGTAATAGCTGCCGCCATGTTGCGCCGCTCCTTTATACTTCTGGGTACGCTGGCCACAGTGACGCTATCACGCACGCCAATCGGATTGGACTAGTGTTTATTCAGACTTCAGATTCACTGATGCTTAGGGAGCATCCCAGAAATTCGTCGTTCCGACGCAGTGCTCGTTCCCTTTCTCAGGGAACAAGGGATATATACATAACCCGAGCCGTTCTTTAGAGCATTTGCAGTACATTCGCGGCAGATAGACATAAGTGTCATTACATACTGACGCTTTGGTAACAAAACCAACGGTTCAAAAACAAAAATATGAAAAGTTAGGTGAACAACTCATTTGGCCACCTTCTCGCTCGTCGTCATTGCCGAGCAACAGGGTAAACAGCTCCTGCTTTGATGACGCAAACGCACCCCAGTTCAGACCCAAATAATATAATATGAACACGGTCCAGCAGGGGGGGAGCAATCAAACTCGGGTTCGGTCCAGGCAATCGAACCAAGTGTGAAAGCACCAGTCATTATTTGGGTAGCACACATATTCTGAATGCCTTCATCAGAATTCAAATGAGCCATTTTAATATAGATTAATTCCAAAATCACAGTGAGATTAATCTAGATTAAAAAAATGAATCTATGCCCACCACTAATATATATATATATGACGATAAATGTTGTTTCCCCATTCCCCATGTTTTTAGCTACAAGTGCAGGCCTGGGAGATCACCCACTCTCCTCAGAGAGGTAATGGCGAGGAGAAAGCTGCATGCATCCTTGAGAGCCACCGAAAAAACAAACAATGATCTAAAGTAAAACATACACATAATCAAATAGGCTCCTATAATTCATAAAAGATAATGCTGGGTTCATGAATAGTAATATTAATCATGTTGTCTGCGTTCGCTCAAACTGATTTGCTGAAATCAAAACAGGGACCGTAATAGGTGAGCACCAGCCAAAGAGAATGCCGTTTGAGCATTAGTTTCTTCTTGTTCATAAAGGCTAAATAATTCCACATGAACGCCGTTATTTTACAGGAAAATACAACAAATAATATTGTTTGCATGTAGCACGTCAATTCTGCGTGGTATAAGACTCTCGCTCTCTCTTTGAGTGTGTGAGAGTGTGAGAGCACAGAGCGCTCTTAGTCGCGCGCCTCACACTAGTGTTTACTGTGCATCAAATACACTGTGCATTCATTGAGATTAACTGAAATAGTGTGCTTTACCGATCGCTTGACAAAGAGTGAATCTCTCAAGTGCTCAGTGACAGTCCATGTGCTGAGTGAGTGAAAATATATCTATGTACAGGTTCCAGATTGTATATGTATCCCTTTCGTTTAGCGATAAACTCCTCCGCTGCTTCCGCCATAGTTGTTTTCGCTCTGCACGTGAGATGCGAATGGGTTGCGTCATCAACTAGGCTTTATCGTTATTATCGCGGGAAGACAAATTCAAACGATAAGATATCGCCCATCCCTAGTGGAGATGAGTGGTACCCGGTGGGGTCTTCTGCTGTGGTAGCCCATCCGCCTCAAGGTTGTGCATGTAGTGGCTTCACAAATGCTTTGCTGCATACCTCGGTTGTTACGAGTGGTTATTTCAGTCAAAGTTGCTCTTCTATCAGCTTGAATCAGTCGGCCCATTCTCTTCTGACCTCTAGCATCAACAAGGCATTTTCGCCCACAGGACTGCCGCATACTGGATGTTTTTCCCTTTTCACACCATTCTTTGTAAACCCTAGAAATGTTTGTGCGTGAAAATCCCAGTAACTGAGCAGATTGTGAAATACTCAGACCGGCCCGTCTGGCACCGACAACCATGCCATGCTCAAAATTGCTTAAATCACCTTTCTTTCCCATTCTGACATTCAGTTTGGAGTTCAGGAGATTGTCTTGACCAGGACCACACCCCTAAATGCATTGAAGCAACTGCCATGTGATTGGTTGATTAGATAATTGCATTAATGAGAAATTGAACAGGTGTTCATAATAATCCTTTAGGTGAGTTTAGTGATCCATGGATATTGGCAAGCAGCCAGGAACCGTGTTTCCTGACATTTATATGAGCCTGATTTCAACGCCGGGGAAATAGCAAATTTGCCTGTGAACTCTTTATATAAATGCAATATAGGTGGGTCTAAATCTAAGTCATTTCGTCCAGCCCTAAAACTATAGTATAGTTTTTGTCAATGTTTATTTAAAAACATCCAATCATGCAGAATATAAGATGGTAAATATTTAACTGATGAGTTATCAGTTCAACATATTGACACAAAATGATAACTGCAAATCCATGTTTCGCTGCCTGGAGTTAATTTGTTTATGTGAATCGCAATCCAATTGCTTCTCTTTTCTGTAAAAATATACCTCAGATTTCTTGTCAACTCTATTTGTACAGTCAATATCAAAGCTCTTCCCTTTTTAGTGTTTTGTGTGTTTCTTGCGGCATTCATGCTGAAAACCAATTGCCACTCAGTTGGCGTAACCACAGTCACCGGGCGGCGGTGACATCATTTGCATACCCTCTATTGAGAAGCACCCAGAGTTTAGCTATAGCCCTAATTAAACACACCTGAAGGTCTTTATGATCACCAACTTCCAGGCAGGTGTGTTGGAGCTAAAATGTTGCCCTCCAGGAGCAAGATTGGACATCCCTGATCTAGAAGAACTAAGTTTGAAGACATTTGCACCAGAAATATATTATAATACAATATGCCACTGTCCCTGTCTCACTCTGATGTATCTTTCACATTTAGGAAAGCCTTCCTCCTCCATATTCCTCCCCTGTTCCTAGTGAAGCCACTGGAACCCTATCCTCTCCCGTCAGCACAATGACCTCCCACAGCTCTGCTTCCTCTCTGGCTAAGCATAGGCGCTCTTGGCTAGACCTTGTCTCCCAGGCCACACCTACTGCTGGGGAAACAGTGGTCTGCTCTGCTGTGGTCCATACAGTGGACCCCACAATAAAGGAAAGCTCACAATGCAGTGAAATCACTGCTCCATCTCAAGACCCCTTTGGATGCTCATCAAGAACAACACCTACAGCAATATCCACAGAGGAACCAGAAACACTGCTGACCTCAAATGACACCAGACCTGAAAGTAAGCAAGTTGGGGAACCAATTTAACATCATAAACAGATTTATGATAGGAAATGACATTGTTCAGCCAGTGTCATGACTATTGATCAATTTGGAGCATATTAGAAATGTTTTTTATCAATAATAAAAACGTTCACAGAAGTTCAATTGCTTAAGTTTAAACATAATTATTGCAATAAAGGTTATAATTGTTTTAATAGCTCTAGATGGACAGGAAGGAACTGATGATGAGATGGAAAGATTGTACTTGCATTTGAAAAGAGCAAGCCTGTCTCCAACGGGCGAGTGGAAGCCATCATCAAAATGGGAATTACGAACCTCCTTTATAAAGCGTTGCAAAAACCAGAAGCTCAATGAGAAGATACATCTCATCAGAACCCTCAACAGCACTCTAAAGGTTAGACGTTCAGATAAACCTTTTCTAAGATGAAAAATTTTCTTCTTCAAATATTACAATTTTGTCTGTAAGTATTAAGGCCTAATCACATCAACTGTTAAACAAATAAGCAATGAAAGGTCTATGCACACCAAGACCGAAACATATAGCACCAAGCGTGTGTACTAAGCATGAGGTCGCATTATATTTCGTGATTGGATTACCTTGACCTGATCTCTACAGCAGTATTATCATCCATCTAACATTTCTGGCTTCTTAGGCCAGTGATTTACCACAACAAACTCCAACAAACACAGTTGTTGAGTAAATGGGTAAACCCTTCTGTTTGTGTGACGGTGAAGGAAGCATTGCATGCTTAATTTCTAGTTCCAGTACGAAGCAGCAAAAACAGTTTTCAACATTAATACAGTAATTGAAAACCAAATCTGCATATTAGAAGGATTTCTGAAGGATCATGTGACACTAAAGACTGGAGTAATTATGCTGAAAATGCAGATTTGATCACAGGAATAAATTACATTTTAAAATATATAAACGTTTTTAAGCTCCTTAAAACTGCAGTGCTCCAAAGAAAAAGAAAAACATGTCTTAAAAATGCTGCTAGAAACTCTCCTTCCTTCACAAATTTACCAACCAATGCTGTCGATGTGCGGAGCAGGACTTTTCTTATGCTTATACCAAGCCCTAAGTATATGTACTCTTTTTGTACATACTTTTGACTGAGTAGACAAGCTTTGGGACATATTGTCAAGTCATAAAATTGCATCTTTAACATCTCCACATGGGTCTGGTGGGTTAACAAAGGCCTTCTGAAGTGAAGCGATGCATTTGTGTAAGAAAAATATCCATATTTAAAATGTTATAAAGTCAAATATCTAGCTTTAGCCAGATCGGAAAAAAACTTAACTGGTGTGCAATGTCATCAGACGTAAACATTTTGAACTGCAAGAGGCACTACACTTTTTCCGTAAGTTAAATATGAAAGGCGATCTGGTGGAAGAATGCAGAATTTCTTGCAGTGTTCAGAATGCATTGTTTGCATTTCCTATGCATCATGATGCAATTTGAGAAATATTTATGAGCATGGGACACATATAGGAGCACTGCTACAGGAATAAACCTCTTTCTTTATGTTTATGGAGTGATTATTTGCACATAGGTATTATACCCATCTGTTCTATTTAATATGCACATATATTATTAGAGGATTAAGAGACCAGAGTTATGCCAGTAGTAAAAAGGGATAATGAACTGCAAATTTGTGAATATCATTTTCAGGCTATTGCTGAAAGTAGGTGGTATGCAGAAACATCAGCAGCTCCATCTTCAGTAGTGATTCTTGCTGGTTCTTTCATTGATTGGTCAAATTTCTTTTCCATCTAAGCTTGATCTGAATAGGTTTTATTTAAAAATAGTATTTATGCTTGGTGTAAACAGATACAATTTTTGAGATGAAAATAAAAGTTCAGTTCCTGACACCTTCGCAGGTTACGGAGCTGTATTATGTATTAGTTCATATATATAGTGATGGTAGAAAATGAATCAGATATTATTTGAAATTTGAGGTTACTGACACTTGGCAGAACAATGTCAATTCCAGAATCTACCAACACAGTTGGATGGATAAAGCATATTTTAGTTATTTGTAGTTAATATTTAGTCAAAAGTAATTAATGTTAATTTTACCAATAATTAATATTAATATTTATTGTGTTCATCCAATTTGCTATCAATACACTGTATTATATCATATTGTCTATGTTAACCACTATTGTTAACCACTAATTTTTAACAAAAACAATTGCCTTTGATTTAGGCTAAAGAAGCAGATCTTCTGACTTTGGAGCAGGTACTGGCTGACTCCACTCTCACTGCAAATAAATTCAGGGAGTGGAAAGAGACCAACACAGTTCTGCTGCAGGACATTACTTTAAACCACCCCCTACAGACTGAACCCCTGAACACCCCTAGTGCCTCAGCTGTGCCTCCCTCAACCATCTCTACACACTGAAAGAGCATACACCAGAACACAAACACTGCACAAATGGAGTACATTTCCATGAATTTAAGAATTAAAACCCTCTTGTGAGAAGACTACCTTTACTTTCACTCATCATCATTTTTCTATTTATTTTTTACTGATGTCAAAGCAGTTTGTTACAAATGTAAAGTTGTTGTAAAATCCTTGTTTCTAAATCTTTTTCTAAACCTGTGGTTTCTCACTGATGTTAACATACATTCTTATTTTAGATGTCATGGAAAACCAAACATGTCAAAAAGTGATTTTTATTGCTGATATTTGTTAGTCTGCATTCAGTGCAAACAATGAGATAACTAATCTAAAGTTCTGTTAATGTGCAGTCTGTATAGTTTGTCATTTTTATTTCATTTTTTATGATTGTAAATACATCTGTTTAGATATATTTATTGATTAAAAGTATGATGCCACTGTTTCAGTGAGCAGCTTCATATTTCTGAATTACAAATATCCGAGGACTGTTCATAGCATAAATAATCATATTTTACATCCACATTATTGTGTTATTGTCACAACTGTTGAATAACCAAAACTCATGTTTGTTTTTTAATTATCATTTAAAAATATCTACTTCCATAAATCAAAGATTGCTTGATAATTCACAACTTATTCAGAACAGTATGTCTGCATTTATTGTCATGAGATTGACATTGCTAGTCGTGTGCTCTAATAAGCTATACAGGAAAATAATTTGTATTTATATTGAATTCAAAACATTAATCATTATAGACAATGTACCTTTTGTTCAAAATGTATAGGTCCCACTTTATATTAGGTGTCTTTAACTACTATATACTAACATTTAAATGAATAATTTTATACAGTGCACTTGTTGTTTACAGACATGTTTTTACAATGTACTTATACAAAAAAAGTTTTGTTTTGCTTATTTTTGATGTAAGTACATAGTAGTTAAAGACACCAAATATAAAGTGTGACCAATTTATATAATGAGTTACATCTATAATAAGTGTTTATATTCAGACTATTTTACACCAAACATGACAACAGCGGCTGTTTTTGGTTAATTGGATTAACCATCTAAACCAGAAGTACCATGATTGAAGGGGGGAATCTCCTCAACCACCACCGATGTGCAGAATCCACCTGGGTGATGTGACGGCAGCCATATTGTGCCAGAATGCCCACCACACACACCGGCTTATTGGTGGAGAGGAGATGGTGTGATGAAGCCAGTCAGTGTATACATTATTTTGCCAAAAGTATTGGGACACCCCTCCAAATCATTGAATTCAGGTGTTCTAATCACTTCCATGGCCACAGGTGTATAAATCAAGCATCTAGGCATGCAGACACTTTTACAAACATTTGTGAAAGAATGGGTCGCTCTCAGGAAGTCAGTGAACTCAAGTGTGCTACCGTGATAGGTTGCCACCTGTGCAATAAGTCCACGGTCAACTGTCAGTGCTATTACCGTATATACCCGAATATAAGACAACCCCCCCAAACCAAAATGTGGGGTTGCAATAAGAACAGCAGTGAAATGAGCCTTTATGCTGGCGGCACTTTACTGTTTATTTCATTCATAACAATCAGTGCGTTTACATACACGTTCTTTATGCCTAATAAGCCGATAATAAACATGGTCATGTAAATGCGGTAACCCGTTTTCTTTTATCGGAGTAAGGTCATAAACGGCTTAAGCATAAACCGGTCGGGACAGGTAGTTTTTTGCCCCTTACCCCGATTTCACTCGGCATGTAAACGCATTAACCTGCTTTCTGTCGGCTTATTGAAGTGCGAGAGCAAACTTAAATGCATCAAGACAGAGCGAGCTAGTGTTTTGCTTGAAATAAAGATATATATCACAAACGCAGACTCTTTTAAGACCCAGAAAAATTGTAAAGATGTGTTCTACTCTCATGCAGCAGAAGTAGAAGAGGTTCAGTCAAAACGCTGCATCTGTAACTGCATGAGGGATAATATGAGCCGCTGACACGGTGCATGCTTTATTTAACATCACAACTTACGTAACATTTGAAATACTCCAAGTCAGATACGGACATTATTACTTTTGATGTCACAAGGAAATAACCTGGTTTATTAATAAAGTAATAATAAAGTAATAATACATTATAAAGTAATAAGTGCTTTATCAGCTTACTGGTGTGCATGTAAACTGTCACTAATTACATAGCGATTAAATCAAAGTGCGGCCTGCGCTGCGCGGACCGCACAAACGATTAAGTCTATTAAGATTAAGTGCCTGTCTTCAGCGTGTGTGAGTGTGCGTTTGTGTGTGTGTGAGAGAGAGAGAGAGAGAGAGAGAGAGGCGCGGGCGCAATCGAACAGTGGAAACATACTCTGTCATTTTGTTCATAGGACATCATTCAAACTGCAAAGTGTTAACTTATATTTGTGTATACTCACAATAAAACATAACATTGTGATTTTGCCAAACTTTAACCTACAACTTTATGCCACTTCTATCGTGGGAATGACTATTGCAGTTTATAACACAGCTGGTTGACGGCATCTTGAACACTGTGTTCTACCCTCTATGCAAAGAAGTCTGGCGCCCGTTTGTGCCGCAGATTCCCAAAATGCTTTGCGAATACGTCATGATGACGACACATTAGCAATCTCTATACAGAGCAAATATCTTTGAAACTTTAACACCCCCAAATCTTTTTTTGATGTAATTAATTAGCTTTTTTAAGAAGAAATAACATTTAATTTTGTTAAATCATCAGCCATGTTTTTAAAGTATTTGGCTGCTCTTTTTAAGGCATCATTTTGATTCTATGTACTTTGCGCCGTTACCGCCGTATAGGATCTTCTCCCTCATGCAGAAGCATGAACCCCTGTTAATTTTCCCTCTATCTCTTGATACTTTCATGTCCTCTCCCTCCCGCTCATTTCTCTCCCTCAATTAATCTAAAAACAAAGAATATATCATTTTATACTTATTTTCATGACACTTTATAACAGTAAAAAGTTTCTGCAAAACATTAGAAAAATTTTTATTCAATATAATTATTGCATTTAAGAATACTGAAAATGATGACGTTATCTATCACACCATAAGTTTCAGCCTTTTGAGTCAAGTTAATTAACTTGCTATTCATAGCTAACCTGTCATTAGCAGTTAGCAAGACACATTTATAATTGTCCATGATTATGAAGTTTCACATACCTACATTTTTATTTATAAAATATAATTTACGGTGTCACTGAACACTTTTATAGTGGTTCCAAATAAGTTAAATATTTGAACAATTCTGAGACAAAAACTAACCCTGTGCACATGTCATGAGCTTCCATAACATGCTCTTGAAAAGTTTTCTGTGGAATTGCCCAATTTAAAATCAGTATATGTGTCACACCTGAAGATATGGTTTTCTGTGACAAAATATATCAAGATTCTATGCTTTTAGAAATATATGGATGAAAAAAATATAGCCATTTACTAAAACATACACTTGTAAAATTATGCCGGAGATACTTATTGTTATGTAAATGTTATGCTTTGCATTTTTTTTTTTAATATATAAAAGTTTATAGTATAAAGTTTTTGATAAATGTATTGAACCATGCTTGAGACAGTCACACCATAGGACAATTTTGAGACTTGGCTTTAAAAATTAAAAAATAACAAAGCAGTTTTTATAACAACAGGTACATGTTAGCCAAATAAATGTTTAACCATTTACTGCATTTTAAAGTATGACAGTACTAATTATATTAATTTTTATCTTGTGTGACAGTAAAAAAAAGGCATGTCACGTAAACAACCCAGATGCACAAGGAACAGATCAATATTAGCATATTAAAGATTTTTCAGAAATATGTTTTTATATATTATTTTCAGTTAATGGTTATCTTATGTATTTCTATAGCTAGAGATTTGCCTTCAGATACTGTACATTGTTCAGTCTGTGTTGTGACGTAATGTTTAGAATGGTAATTCCTGTAGCGTCCACTGTTGTAAAAGACCAACCAATCTCAAAGTACAAAGCACGCGTGTCATCTCATCACTTTAACAGAAAACAAACGTTTTCTTACTTATTTTTGCATCTATCCATGTAAAATAGCATCGTCAGTTTTCACTTTAGCCATTTAGCCTACTTTATAAAGGTTGAAAGTTGGGATCCAAACGCAAGAGGGCGGCAGAGCTTCACTTACATCGATGTTTTTTTGCAGCCCGGGACATCTATGTCAATGCAGTTCGAGCTGTGTAGGGGTGCTGCTGGTGTGCCTTCTTTAAATAGCTCACTTTTGACTGTATCATCCGCTTACGGCCATACCACCCTGAGCACGCCCGATCTCGTCCGATCTCGGAAGCTAAGCAGGGTCGGGCCTGGTTAGTACTTGGATGGGAGACCGCCTGGGAATACCAGGTGCTGTAAGCTTTTGTTTTATCTTCACTACTCAGCTAATACACATCACCATGGCTCAGCTCTGTTGCTTGTTCATTTATCCTTTCAAATATCACTTATTTTCTACCATTTTGCTTTCTCTCGGGCTTTTGTCTGCTGTAAGTGCGGCAAAGGTAAAGGACAGCTCACCTCGTCATTCTTCCTTTCTCCTCCAGGGGGTGATCGAGAGGCTTTTTTTCTCTCTACGTCAACACCAAGAGCCACAAGTTCTTTTGTAACCACTCCTTTCATCAACTTCAACTAGATCAGAGTTTACCGAACCCCTTACAAGTAAATTATTTACAAGAAGTACACCTGAGACTTTAAGTTAATATTTCTTGGTTCTCTGATGTTGGTTAAAGGAATAGTTCACCCTAAAATAAAAATGTTGTCATCATTTACCTCAACTTGTATTTTTCTTCCTACTATGGAAGTCAATGGGGACCATCAACTGTCTGGTAACTGACATTCTTTAAAATAACTTATTTTGTGTTCAGCAGAAAGAAACTCATACAGGTTTGGAACAAGAGGGAAAGTAAATTATGACAGAATTTTAATTTTATGGTGAACTATTGCTTTAATGCACATCCAAGTAAACAGATTAAATATTGAATCATTTTTAATAAGTGTTTTATGTTAATTGCTTTTATTTTAAAATGATATATAAGGCTGCGAGTATAGGGCCTATTATTAGTAGTAGTATGCTAGTAGCAGTAGTAGTATACTCTATTGTTTTAACTCTATTAATGAAAATTAAGATATAAATGTATTATTGTTACAAATTACATCTGTCAGGTAAAATAAATAAAAGATAATTATGGGCATAATAATTGTTTGATTTCATGCTGCAAGTCACAATACTTATGTCTAAAATTCTTTCAAACGTCCAAATCGTCAAGCTTAATATTTTGGCGAATGCTTGTGAAATGCTGTAATCTTCTATCCACAGATATTTTGGAATTTGTAAATAAATTGAACTTACAACACGTTGCGTTCCCGAAATGCATGTTAAACTCAGTGCTCATACAGAGATGAAGTTGGTGAGAAGCAGCATTTACTGTCAACCGAGGCGCTCTGACACTGAAAACAATGTAAGCTACTGTAGTGCTACTCTTCACTCTGAAAATGCAGTGTAACAGACAATAAACAAATTGATTTAAATTGCAGAATTTAATTTGATAATAATAATAAGCTATAGCTTGACATGTTTTTATAAACAGACATAAACAGAAGCTTAACCAGACACACTCAATGTGCGAGAAAGAACCTCAGCGTAACACGAGAATGAACCTCATTGGTTCTTGAGAAACATCAAATGTGCTGTATAACACGAGCATGAACTTCATTGGTCCTTGAGGAACCACAGAGTACTGAGTAACACGAGAATGAACCTCAGTGGTTCTTGAGGAACCTAAAACATGGTGCATAACACGAGAATGATTCTCACTGGTTTGTGAGGAACCTAAAACATGCTGCGTAACACAAGAATGATTTTCTTTGGTTCTTGAGGAATCTTAAACGTGCTGCGTGACACGAGAATGAACCTCATTGGTTCTTGTGGAAGCTCAAACCTACTGCGTAACATGAGAATGAACCTCATTTGTTCTTGTGGAAGCTCAAACGTGCTGCGTAACATGAGAATGAACCTCATTGTTTCTTGAGGAACCTCAAACATGCTGCAGAACATGAGAATGAACCTCATTGGTCCTTGAGGAACCTCAAAGTGCTGAGTAACACGAGAATGAACCTCAGTGGTTCTTGAGGAACCTCAAACATGCTGCTTAACATGAGAATGAACCTCATTTCTTCTTGTGGAAGCTCAAACGTGCTGCGTAACAAGAGAATGAACCTCATTTGTTCTTGTGGAAGCTCAAACGCAAGTGCGAATAAGAGAATGAACCTCATTTGTTCTTGTGGAAGCTCAAACGTGCTGAGTAACACTAGAATGAACCTCAATGGTTCTTGTACAAGCTCAAACGTGCTGCATAACACGAGAATTAACATCAATGGTTCTTCTGGAAGCTCAAACGTGCTGAGTAACTCTAGAATGAACCTCAATGGTTCTTGTACAAGCTCAAACGTGCTGCATAACACGAGAATTAACATCAATGGTTCTTCTGGAAGCTCAAACGTGCTGAGTAACTCTAAAATGAACCTCAATGGTTCTTGTACAAGCTCAAACGTGCTGCGTAATGCGAGAATGAACCTCATTTGTTCTTGTGGAAGCTCAAACGTGGTGAGAATGAACCTAAATGGTTCTGGTGGAAGCTGAAACATGCTGAGTAACACGAGAATGAACCTCATTTGTTCTTGTGGAAGCTCAAACGTGCTGCGTAATGCGAGAATGAACCTCATTTGTTCTTGTGGAAGCTCAAACGTGCTGCGTAACAAGAGAATGAACCTCATTTGTTCTTGTGGAAGCTCAAACGTGCTGAGTAACACTAGAATGAACCTCAATGGTTCTTGTACAAGCTCAAACGTGCTGCATAACATGAGCATTAACCTCATTGGTTCTTGTGGAAGCTCAGGCGTGCTGCATAACACTAGAATGAATCTCAGTGGTTTATGTGTAATCTCAAACATGCTGCGTAATGCGAGAATGAACCTCATTTGTTCTCATGGAAGCTCAAACATACTGCGTAATGCGAGAATGAACCTCTCTTGTGAAAGCTTAAACGTGCTGTGTAACCCGAGAATGAACCTCATTGGTCCTTGAGGAACCTCAAACGTGCTGAGTAACACAAGAATGAACCTCAGTGGTTCTTGCGGAAGCTCAAACGTGCTGCGTAATGCGAGAATGAACCTCATTTGTTCTTGTACAAGCTCAAACGTGCTGCATAACATGAGAATTAACCTCATTGGTTCTTGTGGAAGCTCAGGCGTGCTGCATAACACTAGAATGAATCTCAGTGGTTTATGTGTAATCTCAAACATGCTGCGTAATGCGAGAATGAACCTCATTTGTTCTCATGGAAGCTCAAACATACTGCGTGATGCGAGAATGAACCTCTCTTGTGAAAGCTTAAACGTGCTGTGTAACCCGAGAATGAACCTCATTGGTCCTTGAGGAACCTCAAACGTGCTGAACAACACAAGAATGAACCTCAGTGGTTCTTGCGGAAGCTCAAACGTGCTGCGTAATGCGAGAATGAACCTCATTTGTTCTTGTGGAAGCTCAAACGTGCTGAGAATGAACCTAAATGGTTCTGGTGGAAGCTGAAACATGCTGAGTAACACGAGAATGAACCTCATTTGTTCTTGTGGAAGCTCAAACGTGCTGCGTAATGCGAGAATGAACCTCATTTGTTCTTGTGGAAGCTCAAACGTGCTGAGTAACACGAGAATGAACCTCAATGGTTCTGGTGGAAGCTGAAACATGCTGAGTAACATGAGAATGAACCTCATTTGTTCTTGTAGAAGCTCAAACGTGCTGCGTAACATGAGAATGAACCTCATTGTTTCTTGAGGAACCTCAAACATGCTGCAGAACACGAGAATGAAACCTCATTGGTCCTTGAGGAACCTCAAACGTGCTGCATAACATAAGAATGAACCTCATTGGTCCTTCAGGAACCTCAAAGTGCTGAGTAACACGAGAATGAACCTCGGTGGTTCTTGCGGAAGCTCAAACATGCTGCTTAACATGAGAATGAACCTTATTTGTTCTTGTGGAAGCTCAAACGTGCCGAGTAACACTAGAATGAACCACAATGGTTCTTGTACAAGCTCAAACGTGCTGCATAACACGAGAATTAACCTCAGTTGTTCTCATGGAAGCTCAAACGTACTGCGTAATGCGAGAATGAACCTCATTTGTTCTCATGGAAGCTCAAACGTACTGCGTAATGCGAGAATGAACCTCTCTTGTGGAAGCTTAAACGTGCTGTGTAACCCGAGAATGAACCTCATTGGTCCTTGAGGAAGCTCAAACGTGCTGAGTAACACAAGAATGAACCTCATTGGTCCTTGAGGAACCTCAAACGTGCTGAGTAACACAAGAATGAACCTCATTGGTCCTTGAGGAACCTCAAACGTGCTGAGTAACACAAGAATGAACCTCATTTGTTCTTGTGGAAGCTCAAACGTGCTGAGTAACACGAGAATGAACCTCATTTGTTCTTGTACAAGCTCAAACGTGCTGCATAACACATAACTGCATAACTGTTCATCATATGATGCAATTGTGTCTCTTCAGAAAATTTTGAACTAAACCACTTGATTCATATGGATTCGTTTTACGATCTCTTTATGAACTTTTTGCAGATAAAGTTCTAGTTGCGTAGCTGTCAGTGGAGATTCAGAAAGTTCTCAGATTTCATTAAAAAATATCTTCATTTGTGTTCCAATGATGAACGAAAGTCTTACGGGTTTGGAACGAAATGAGGGCGAGTAAATGATGATAGAATTAACATTTTTAGGTGAACTTTAATGTAAATTAAAGTTTACATTAATGTTTTACCTTACAGTCAAAAGTGAGCTATTTAAAGAAGGCACACCAGCAGCACCCCTACACAGCTCGGACTGCATTGACAGACATCCCAGGCTGCAGCTGCAAGGGAAACAGCCCCCTCCCCCCTCAAGTGAAGATAAAACAAAAGCTTACAGCACCTGGTATTCCCAGGCGGTCTCCCATCCAAGTACTAACCAGGCCCGACCCTGCTTAGCTTCCGAGATCGGACGAGATCGGGCGTGCTCAGGGTGGTATGGCCGTAAGCGGATGCTACAGTCAAAAGTGAGCTATTTAAAGAAGGTACACCAGCAGCACCCCTACACAGCTCGGACTGCATTGACAGACATCCCGGGCTGCAGCTGCAAGGGAAACAGCCCCTCCCCCCTCAAGTGTTATCATGAATTTTTTTCAAAAAATATTTTTGATATTCTTGACAATTTTACCTCAGTTTACAGAATTTTTGAGCCATAATGTTGATTAACTATTCTTTCTGAATCTCCACTGACAGCTACACAACTAAAACTTTATCTGCAAAAAGTTCATAAAGAGATCGTAAAACGAATCCATATGAATCAAGTGGTTTAGTTCAAATTTTCTGAAGAGACAAAATCGCATCATATGATGAACAGATTGAATTTATTAAATGTATTCACATATATACATTCATCAACTCACTCAACAGTTCAAGCATGTTCGCTTGAAGTGTGAGAATCAATGATGGTCATTCTCATGTGATATGCAGCATGTTTGACCTTCCACATAAACCACTGAGATTCATTCTCGTGTTATGCAGCACGTTTGAGCTTGTACAAGAACTATTGAGGTTCATTCTCGCCTTACGCAGCACGTTTGAGCTTCCACATAAACCACTGAGATTCATTCTCGTGTTATGCAGCACGTTTGAGCTTGTACAAGAACTATTGAGGTTCATTCTCATGTTATGCAGCACATTTGAGCTTCCACAAGAACAAATTCACGAGTTCACACTTACAAATAAGTCAAGTAGAATAGATGGTATGCGTATTTGGCGTGCTATCCGAGGAGAGGGCTCCGAGGTCGGTTATTGGCCCGAACCCAGAGTACTCCCCCCGTATCTCTGGTTAGGATGTTAACCAGGTGCGTGTGAGGAAGACGGGGTGGTGGAGGGATGCTGCAAAACCTGTCGAGGAACGTAGGTGAGTTGACTGGATTATTTATATGATCCTCCACTTGAGCTGATTGGTAGACATGTTGATTACTGATTGCTGACAGCTGGTTGGGATGATATCATGACTGGGTAGATCACTTGAAAGTGTTCCTCCCGAACTTAGTTTTTTAAGAAACATAATTTAGGTTCATTCTCGCATTACGCAGCATGTTTGAGCTTCCACATAAACCACTGAGGTTCATTCTCGTGTTACTCAGCACGTTTGAGTTTCTACAAGAACCATTGAGGTTCATTCTCGTGTTACTCAGCACGTTTAAGCTTCCACAAGAACAAATGAGGTTCATTCTCGCATTACGCAGCACATTTGAGCTTCCACATAAACCACTGAGGTTCATTCTCGTGTTACTCAGCACGTTTGAGCTTCCACAAGAACAAATGAGGTTCATTCTCGCATTACGCAGCATGTTTGAGCTTCCGCAAGAACCATTGACGTTAATTCTCGTGTTAAACAGCATGTTTGAGGTTCCTCAAGAACCATTGAGGTTCATTCTCGTGTTACTCAGCACTTTGAGGTTCCTCAAGGACCAATGAGGTTCATTCTCATGTTATGCAGCACATTTGAGGTTCCTCAAGGACCAATGAGGTTCATTCTCGTGTTCTGCAGTACGTTTGAGCTTCCACAAGAACCAATGAGGTTCATTTTCGTGTCACGCTGCACGTTTAAGATTTCTCAAGAACCGATGAGAATCATTCTTGCGTTACGGAGCATGTTGTAGGTTCCTCACGAACCAGTGAGGTTCATTCTCGTGTTACTCAGTACTTTGTGGTTCCTCAAGGACCAATGAGGTTCATTCTCGTGTTATGCAGCACGTTTGATGTTCCTCAAGAACCACTGAGGTTCATTCTTGTGTTACTCAGTACTTTGTGGTTCCTCAAGGACCAATGAGGTTCATTCTTGTGTTATGCAGCACGTTTAAGATTCCTCAAGAACCAATGAGAATCATTCTCATGTTATGCAGCACATTTGTGCTTCCGCAAGAAACAATGAGGTTCTTTCTCGCACATTGAGTGGGTCTGGTTGAGCTTCTGTTTATGTCTGTTTATAAAACCATGACAGGCTATAGCTTATTATTATCTAATTAAATTCTGCAATTTAATTCAATTCGTTTATTATCTGTTACGCTGCATGTTTCAGAGTGAAGAGTAGCACTGTGTTAGACACCTGCAGCTTACATTGTTTTCAGTGTAAGAGTGCCTCGGTTGACAGTAACACCAACTTCATCTCTGTATGAGCCCTGAGTTTAACATGCATTTCGGGAACGCAAAGTGTTGTAAGTTAAATTTATTTACAAATTCCATAATTTCTGTGGATAGAAGATTACAAGCATTTGCCAAAATATTAACCTTGACGATTTGGACGTTTGAAAGTGAAGAATTTTAGACATAAGTATTGTGACATGCAGCATGAAATCAAACAAGTATTATGCCCATAATTATCTTTTATTTATTTCACCGGATAGATGGAATTTGTAACAATAATAAATTTATATGGAGAGAGGGAGAGAGAACAAGACTTCCGACTGAACAGGACAGCAAGACTGAAACCAACCAAGACAATGAGCACGCTACGAGAGACAGGACAGAGTGCCATTTAAAGAAAACAGCTGATGAGACACAACAAGTGAACAATTACCGCAACGAGTGGGAGGAGCTAGTGTACCCTGAGGAACCACCACCAACAGGTAATTAATTATGTACACACACACAACACTGTCAATCTCCCAGGAATCCTGACACTACTATTACTTCTAGCATACTACTACTAATAATAGGCCCTATACTCGCAGCCTTATATATCATTTTAAAATAAAAGCAATTAACATTAAACACTTAAAAATTATTCAATATTTCATCTGTTTACTTGGATGTGCATTAAAGCAATAGTTCACCATAAAATTAAAATTCTATCATAATTTACTTTCCCTCTTGTTCCAAACCTGTATGAGTTTCTTTCTGCTGAACACAAAATAAGTTATTTTAAAGAATGTCAGTTACCAGACAGTTGATGGTCCCCATTGACTTCCATAGTAGGAAAAGGGAGAGTAAATAATGAAATTATTTTTTATTTTAGGGTAAACTATTCCTTTAACTAACATCAGAGAACCAAGAAATATTAACTTAAAGTCTCAGGTGTACTTCTTGTAAAAAAATTATTTGTAAGGGGTTCGGCTGACTCTGATCTAGTTGAAGTTGATGAAAGGAGTGGTTACAAAAGAACTTGTGGCTCTTGGTGTTGCTGTAGAGAGAAAAAAGCCTCTCGATCACCCCCTGGAGGAGAAAGGAAGAATGACGAGGCTGAGCTGTCCTTTTCCTTTGCCGCACTTACAGCAGACAAAAGCCAGAGAGAAAGCAAAATGGTAGAAAATAAGTGATATTTGAAAGGATAAAGGAACAAGCAACAGAGCTGAGCCATGGTGATGTGTATTAGCTGAGTAGTGAAGATAAAACAAAAGCTTACAGCACCTGGTATTCCCAGGCGGTCTCCCATCCAAGTACTAACCAGGCCCGACCCTGCTTAGCTTCCGAGATCGGACGAGATCGGGCGTGCTCAGGGTGGTATGGCCGTAAGCGGATGCTACAGTCAAAAGTGAGCTATTTAAAGAAGGCACACCAGCAGCACCCCTACACAGCTCGAACTGCATTGACAGACATCCCGGGCTGCAGCTGCAAGGGAAACAGCCCCCTCCCCCCTCAAGTGTTATCATGAATTTTTTTCAAAAAATATTTTTGATATTCTTGACAATTTTACCTCAGTTTACAGAATTTTTGAGCCATAATGTTGATTAACTATTCTTTCTGAATCTCCACTGACAGCTACGCAACTAGAACTTTATCTGCAAAAAGTTCATAAAGAGATCGTAAAAGGAATCCATATGAATCAAGTGGTTTAGTTCAAATTTTCTGAAGAGACAAAATCGCATCATATGATGAACAGATTGAATTTATTAAATGTATTCACATATATACATTCATCAACTCACTCAACAGTTCAAGCATGTTCGCTTGAAGTGTGAGAATCAATGATGGTCATTCTCATGTGATATGCAGCACGTTTGAGCTTCCACATAAACCACTGAGATTCATTCTCGTGTTATGCAGCACGTTTGAGCTTGTACAAGAACTATTGAGGTTCATTCTCGCCTTACGCAGCATGTTTGAGCTTCCACATAAACCACTGAGGTTCATTCTCGTGTTACTCAGCACGTTTGAGTTTGTACAAGACTGAAGACTTCACTACTCAGTTAATACACTTCACCATGGCTCAGCTCTGTTGCTTGTTCCTTTATCCTTTCAAATATCACTTATTTTCTACCATTTTGCTTTCTCTCTTGCTTTTGTTTGCTGTAAGTACAGCAAAGGAAAAGGACAGCTCAGCCTCGTCATTCTTCCTTTCTCCTCCAGGGGGTGATCGAGAGGCTTTTTTTCTCTCTACGTCAACACCAAGAGCCACAAGTTCTTTTGTAACCGCTCCTTTCATCAACTTCAACTAGATCAGAGCTTACCGAACCCCTTACAATTAAATTATTTACAAGAAGTACACCTGAGACTTTAAGTTAATATTTCTTGGTTCCCTTTCGAAAGGGAACTCGCGCTGCGTCAGCTGACGCTACGGGGAACGCCTCCAGCGTGACTGGTGCCTGATATCACAATCGAACAACGTCAATTCTATTGACCGGCGACAGCCTATGATGTCATCAAGGTGCGACCAGGAAGTATATAAGGGCACCTTGCCAACATGACAGCATCATTTCGTCTTCAGGGACTGTTTTGCCTGTGTCTGATTGTAAAGCGTCAATCTGAAGAGGAGAAATGAAGTGTGCAGGGAAGCAGCGCCACTTCCGCAAGTGTGTGGATCCGTGCACCAGGTACCTCACACCTGACGACACACACACTTTGCGTTTACTGCCTGGGGGAAGAGCAAGCACGAGAGGTTCTTGAGGGAGCCTCTTGTGCAAACTGTGAGCAGTTCCCCTTGAGAACGCTCCGCTCTCGCCGGGCCCTCTTCCTGAGGAAGGGCTCAGCATCTGGGACGGGCCCGCTCAGGCCGAGGCTGAGCGGCGCCTTAGATCATGGGGTTCCCAGATGGATCTGGCTCATCGTCTGGAGAGAGGGGTTGTTCTCGCAGACGATCAGTCAGATCGCGAGAGGCGGTCGTCGGGGGAGGAGCGGGACCTAGGTTTCTCCCCCTCGTCCGCGGCTCTTCCGGTAGAGCAGGGGATGGAGGAGGAGGCTGAAGATGAGTCGGCTGAGGCCGAAGCCTCCCAACCATCCTGCCCCATGTATGGTGAGTTGCTGGAGGTGATGGAACGTGCTGCGGTAGGCTGCAGCTGCCTTGGCAGCGTTAGGAGAAGCCGCACGCGTCCAAACCGCCTGGGCGATCGGTTCTCGCCGACCATGAGCTCCCAACCCGGGAGCCTTACATTTCCTCCCGGATCTCCACCAGCAGATCTCGGGGGCATGGAAGAAGCCTTACTCGGCCCGCATCTTTCGGCGTTAGCGAGCCAATTTCGCTGACGTTGAGGGCGTGTCTGAGGCCGGTTATGTGTCGGTGCCACCAGTGGACGAGACGTTTGCAAACTATCTCGTCTCTAGGCGGCCATCGACACTGAGGGCTCCCTCCCTGCCGTCCAAACCGCTGAAAACGACTTCCAGAGAGGGTTAGGGTTAGGGTTAGGGTTAGGACTTCCAGGTTCAGAGAGGCAAGAGCGCACTCGGCGGCATTTAAATCGTGCATCCCGCTGAGGTCCGGGGCCGTGCCCAGGCAGTCGGGTGCCCCGGCTCCGTCCCGGTCTGAGGACCGGCGTCGGGACCAGCGAGCCAGCGTGGCTTCTCGAGCGCCCCCTCCGTGGAGGAGTGCGGCGCAGAGAAGGCGGGACACCCGCAACAGGAGGAGGAAGGAGGCTGGTGCAAACCGGGACCAGCGTGGACAGCGCGATAGATCTCCGCCCCAAGGGGCGCAAATAGCGCAGCAGGCCCTTCCTCCCGTCATTTCCCCGGGCGCTGACATCAGGCCGGGTGGGCCCGTGATGAGCGGATGTGAGATTCTGACGGCCCGCCTGGCTTGATCCGTTTGAGCGCCCCCCTCAGGATGGCGATTACTATTTATGTTGCTGTTTGGTAGAGGACTGAAGCGCTGAGCAGCGGGCGGGTGAGTTCCCCTCGAGGAGGGAGGAAACATTAAGTTATGTTATGTTTCAGGACCCGTGGTTTTTCGCCTCCCTGAGAGGGTTTGGGGGTCTTTGGAGTCTTCGTGGATACCGGAAGGGCCTACAGCTCCCCGTGAGTAATAAGAACGATCTTCTTTCGCAACTTATGATTGTGTAGATATGCTTTTTTCGGCTGATAGAGATTAGCCGCTCTGCTATGTTTTCTCTCTATGTGTGAGGAAATACTGCTCTGCCCTGCAGTGAGTGCTTGAGCGTGTGGGAATGTGGGAGTGCAAGACATCCCTGGGTAAGAGGCAGGTGAGCCCTTTGTTATATGGGACTAATGCATGAGCTGTAGTGAGATCTGCACCCAGCCCTGCTGGGCTTTGTAACGGGTTCGGGGCCTCGTGGTATTTAAGTGGGTGATAATATTTCTTCCCGAGCCCTGAGTAGATCTAGTGCAGGCTTGGCGCCGCACCACTTGGCCTAGGCTTCGCGAAGGGTGGGGGGGCGTTTCCCTTGTAGGTATTGCCGCCCCGGGCCTGTCCTTAAGTATAAGTACAGTGCGTTGTTTCTACACCCTTGATTTAGCCTCCTCTTAAGATAGAGTCGGCCGGCCAAGGCCCGCCCCCTTCTCTGCGTTCTGGGATTATTGAGTAATGCAGTCTAGGTGTTGCAGCAGAGATAGCGACTTTGCCAGTGGTCGTGGGGCGGGGTTAAGCGTCTTTCGCTTGTGCGAGTAGACTTATTTTACTGTAACCCGCCTTTCAGAGCATTGTGTGGCCGCCACCTTCTGGTGGCCCCGGCCTCATCCTGGAGGGTGGTACGGCCGGTGGGCTGCATATTTGGATGATATGTTTACCCTTTGCTCTATGTCTTCTGCTCCACCTTTTTTAGGGCTCGGGTTGAGCTGAACATCGCAACCTTCTACATGGCGGTTTTGGTCGGATGCTTCCCTGAGGCCCGAGTAGGCGGCCGTTCTGGAGAGGTGACGTAAGTTGTATTTCCCTTGCTTTAGAGGGTGTTTGAGCGTTTGTTGCTGAGTGCACTGCTATTGGCAATGTGTTTAGGTCATGTCTGTAGGCAACTGCCCATGAGACTGCGCCGTCACAGAGGCCCTCTAGCTTCTGGGATGGAGCCAGCCCCAGGTGGGAGCATAGGAAGGCCAGCTGGTTGTGAGTAGCCAGCGTGGTCAGTCTGGGCAGCAGACTCCAGGACAGGTGGTAGGCATCATCAGGCCTCCTTGCAAGAGAGTCTCGACGTCGCGGCCCTTGGGGGGCCTGGGGGGTTTTTCCTCCGATGTCGACTTCAATCAATCAATCAATCAACTTTATTTATATAGCGCTTTTACAATGACGATTGTTTCAAAGCAGCTTCACAGTGTTAAACAGGACAACATTGCAACAAAATTTGATTTGGCTAGTTTAATTTGGATAGTTTATAGAATTATATATGACCAAATTAATAAATTCTATTTGTATATTTAGTTGAGTAACTTGGATCATAATTTGAGTGTCCCCAACTGAGCAAGCCAGGCCAAAGGCGACAGTGGCAAGGAACCAAAACTCCATCAGGGCATGATGGAGAAAAATAAACCTTGGGAGAAACCAGACTCAGTCGGGTGCCAGTTCTCCTCTGGCCTATTATTAACAGTGTATAATTATTACTCTGGCAACCTTGCAGGTCATAAATCATATTAGATAGGAATATTCGAAATTTTGGGTATGACGCACGAGACGGGCTCATTTAGGATGGCGCGTCGATTACACAAGAATATGAATACTTGAAAGATCTGAGTTATTGCGGAGGCGGGTTAATTGAGGATCACGTTCCGGTGAGGCGAATTCAGAGGAGACACTAATGGACACGGTCTCAGCAGACACTCCAGGATGAGCTGGTCATGTCCAGATGCAGGTCCACCATCCGATCCGGACACGGCCTGGATCCGGCCGACTGCAGTAAACCTCGGGATAAACAGAGAGACTAACATTAGTGTGGATGCCACTCTTTTTATGATGTAACGAGTACATCAGGTGTTATGGTTCCGGCTGACCTAGTTAATGCAGCCTAACAATCAGTCATTTGATTTGAATAAAGAAAGTTAAAAATGTTCTATGTGTATGCCATAGTAAAGAGATGTGTTTTTAGTCTGGATTTAAACTGACAGAGTGTGTCTGCTTCCCGAACAATGCTAGGAAGACTGTTCCAGAGTTTAGGTGCTAAATAGGAAAAGGATCGACCGCCTGCAGTTGATTTAGATATTCTAGGTATTTTCAACTGGCCAGAGTTTAGAGACCGCAATTGACGTGATGGAGTATATTGCGTTAAGAGCTCGCTTAAGTACTGGGAGCTAAACCATTTATTGCTTTATAAGTAATAAGCAAGATTTTAAAATTTATGCGATGTTTAATAGGAGCCAGTGCAGTGTTGACAGAACTGGACTAATATGATCGTACTTCCTGGTTCTAGTAAGAACTCGAGCTGCTGCGTTTTGGACCAGCTGGAGTTTATTTATTAGGCGAGCAGGGCAACCACCCAGTAGAGCATTACAATAATCTAGCCTTGAGCTCATGAGCATGTACTAATTGTTCAGCATTTTGCATTGAAAGCATGTGACGTAATTTAGATATATTTTTAAGATGGTAGAATGCAGTTTTACAGATGCTAGAAACGTGGCTTTCAAATGAAAGATTGGTATCAAAGAGCACACCCAGGTTCCTCACTGAGGACTTGACAGAGCAGCCATCGAGGGTTAGACAGTATTCTAGGGCACTACTTGTGGAGCTTTTCTGTCCAATAATTAAAAATTCAGTTTTATCTGAATTAAGTTGCAGGAAATTACTATTCATCCAATTTTTAATATCAGCTATGCATTCCGTTAATCTTGTGAATTGGTAAGTTTCGTCAGGGTGTGAAGAAATATAGAGCTGAGTATCATCAGCATAACAATGAAAACTAACGCCATGCTTCCTAATGATATCTCCCAGTGGTAGCATATACAGGGTGAAAAGCAACGGTCCTAACACTGAGCCTTGCGGTACTCCATACTGAACTTGTGATCGGTGTGACATCTCTTCATTTACTGCTACAAACTGATAACGGTCAGATAAGTAAGATTTAAACCATGCCAATGCAGTTCCACTAATGCAAACATAATTTTTAGTCTATTCAAAAGAATATTGTGATCGATAGTATCGAATGCAGCGCTAAGATCGAGTAACACTAATAGAGAGATACAACCACGATCAGATGATAAGAGTAAATCATTTGTAACTCTAATTAGAGCAGTCTCAGTACTATGATACGGTCTAAATCCTGACTGGAAATCCTCACATATACAATTTCTTTCTAAAAAGGAACATAATTGTGAAGACACTGCCTTTTCTAATATTTTTGATAGAAACGGTAGATTCGAGATTGGTCTGTAATTGACTAATTCTTTAGGATCAAGTTGCGGTTTTTAATAAGTGGTTTAATTACAGCCAACTTAAAAGTTTTTGGAACATATCCTAATGTCAAGGATGAATTAATAATATTAAGCAGAGGATCTATGACCTCTGGAAGCATCTCTTTTAATAGCCTAGTCGGTATAGGGTCAAGCATACATGTTGTTGATTTTGATGATTTGACAAGTTTAGCCAATTCTTCTCCTCCTATAGCAGTGAATGAGTGTAATTTTTCCTCAGTGAGACTACAATGTTCTGTCTGAAGTGATACTGTAGTAGGCGGCTGCATGGTTATAATTTTATTCCTAATGTTATCAATCTTACTAGTAAAGAAGTTCATAAAGTCATTACTGCTGTGTTGTTTACAAACGTCAGAAGTTGAAGCTTTATCCTTTGTTAATTTAGCCACTGTATCGAATAAATACCTAGGGTTGTGTTTGTTTTCTTCTAAAAGAGTTGAGAAATAAGCAGATCTAGCAGTTTTTATGGCCTTTCTGTATGCAATCATGCTCTCTTTCCACAAATTGCGAAAAACCTCCAGTTTTGTTTTCTTCCAGCTGCGCTCCATTTTTCTGGCTGCTGTTTTAAGGGCCCGAGTGTGCTCGTTGTACCACGGCGTTGGATTATTTGCTTTAATCTTCTTTAACGCCGAGGAGCAACTATGTCTAAAGTGCTAGTAAAGAGAGAGTCAGTAGTTTCTGTTGCAACATCAAGTTCCTCTTGGCTATCTGTAATTCTGAGGAGATGGAACTGATGAGGAAGATTATGTATAAAGCAATCTTTAGTCGCAGCGGTTATAGTCCTGCCATATTTGAAGCGAGGATGGCTTTGCAGCCTTAGCTATATTAAGTATACATGATATTAGGTAATGATCTGAGATGTCATCGCTCTGCTGCAGAATTTTAATGGTATCAACATTTAGTCCATGTGACAGTATTAGATCTAAAGTATGATTAAGGCGATGAGTGGGTCCAGATACGTGTTGTCTAACTCCAATAGAGTTTATAATGTCTTTAAATGCCAATCCCAATGCGTCTTTTCATTGTCAACATGGATATTGAAATCACCAACAATTAGTACTTTATCTGCAGCCAGTACTAACTCTGATAGAAAACCAGCAAATTCTTTGATAAAGTCTGTATTGTGCCCTGGTGGCCTGTATACAGTAGCCAACACAAATGTCAAACGGGATTTATCATTTACACTACACAATGTTACATAAAGCACCAAAACTTCAAAGGAATTATATTTGAAACTAGACTTCTGAGTAATACTGAAGTTATCATTATAAATTACAGCAACACCTCCCCTTTTCCTTTCAGACGTGGCTCGTGTTTATAACAATAATCTTGGGAGTGGACTCATTTAAAGTAATGTAGTCGTCAGGTTTTAGCCAGGTTTCTGTCAAACACAGCACATCTAGGTTATGATCTATAATCATATCATTAACAATAAGCGTTTTTGGCGAAAGGGATCGAATATTCAGCAACCCGAGATTTATCAATTGTTCATCCGTATTATATCTGTTGTTTATTTGTTGGACATCAATTAAATTTTTACTGTTGAATGGTTTTGATGGTTTTTGTATTTACTGATTCGGGAACAGACACAGTCTCTATGTGATAATATCTAGGTGAAAGCGTCTCTATGTGCTGGGATTTAGCTGACTCTGGTGACGTGAGACAGCTAGCAGACGGTTGGTTTAGCCAGTTTGTCTGCTTCCTGACCTGGGCCCCAGTGAGTCAAGGTTTAGCTCTAAGACTATGTGCCAAATTACTAGAGAGAAGAGCAGCACCAGCCCGAGTAGGATGAATGCCGTCTATCTTCAACAGGTCGGGTCTGCCCCAAAAACTTTTCCAATTGTCTATGAACCCTATGTTATTTTGCGGACACCACTTAGACAACCAGCCATTGAGTGATGATAATCTGCTAACTATTTCATCACTCCTTTTAACAGGAGGGCCAGATAAACAGACTGCCGGTGACATCGTGCTTGCAGTTTACACACCTCTTTAATGTTAATTTTGGTGATCTCCGACTGACGGTCGAACATCATTAGTGCCGACGTGAATAATAATCTTAGAGAATTTACGATTAGCTTTAGCCAGCACTTTTAAATTTGCTTTGATGTCAGGCGCTCTGGCTCGGTAAACATGTGACTATGGTGGCTGGTGTCTCTATTTTCACGTTCCGTGTAATAGAATCGCCAATAACTAGGGCACTTTCAACAGGATCCTCAGTGGGTGCATCACTGAGTGGGGAGAACCTGTTTGATGTTCTAATCGGAACGGAAGAGTGGTTTTTAGATCCGCGACTATGCTGTCTCACAGTCACCCAATTGCCCTGCTGCGGGGGCTCAGCCGGAACCAAACAATGAGTGTTCACTAAGCTAGTCGCATCCAAAAGAGTATCTAAAGCTGTACCATTCTCACTACTCTCACATAAAGTCTGGATGCGTGTCTCTAAATCTGAAATCTTCTCCGTCAGCCTGATTAATTCCTTACATCCTTACAAGCTCCTACTAGTTGACTTCAGCAGAACCTCGTCAACTAGTAGGCTTTGTCCTCCTTGGGGATGAGTCCCCAGGTGATAACTGGATATTTCCAGGTCTTCGTCAGCAGCTGGCAAAACGAGCTGCTAGTAGGTGGTAGGCTCTACTAGGCCTCCCTAAGGGCCTGCTGTGGGGTAAGCAGGTTTACTTGACCTCCCCTGAGGGGGCGGCCCCGGGTCCCAGTCACTGGATGGATAGCACGAGTTGCTAGTAGGGAGTAGGCCTTACCCGGCATCCCCGGAGAGATCTCCCTGAGGGCGAGTGCCCGGTTCCCAGTCTCTGTGGCGGTGAGCGTGGAGTGCTAGCAGGTCGTAAGCCTCATTAGGCCTCCCGGGAGGTTAGCACATTCCGCTATCAGGTGGCAGGCGCTGGGCCTCCCTGAGATCGTTCCCCGGTCCCCAGTTTCGGTAACCGTTGGTAGCATGGGTTTGCTAACAGGTAGCAGTCTGCACGGGGCTTCCCTGCGGGATTCGCCATTGGGACCTCAGTCACCTCTGACGGTTTGCATGTGTGACTAGAACAGGTGGTAGGCCTCACCAGGCCTCCCTGAGGGTGAGCCCCGAGCCTGGGCGCTCGGTTAGCCGGCTTATGTGCTATCAGGTTGTAGGCACTACTAGGTGGTAGGCCTCACTAGGCCTCCCAGTCAGAGCGAGTCCCATCTTCCGGCTGCCCGAGGGCCATCTCGACTGCTATTGGGTAGCAGGCCTTATTAGGCCGACCTGAGGGCGAGCTCCACAGAGGAGTCTGGAGTCGCGAGCAGTCAGCCCAGGTTACCAGGTGGAGGCCCCTTCTGGCCTCCCTAGGGGAACGAGTTCCCTAGGAGGGAACGTATAACTGGCTTTTCGCTGACAGCTAGTGGTCACCTGCTATCAAGCTCCGTTCTAGCCGGCAGCTCCTGAAGGCGGTGGTTATACCCTAGCATGACGAGACGACACTGCTGCTATGCGGTCCCTACAGTAAGGGACTTTCATAGATCGCCTACAGCATGGTTACCTACCAGGCAGGCTTAGGAGCTCCTCTCAAGTGAGAGTCTTCTATAAGCTTACAGCCGCTTGGCTCTGATCGATTGGTCGAAGGCCCTTCGAGGCCTCCCAGCTCCTAAGCACGTTTTAAAATAAGTGCTTGGTAGATCCTAGGATCGAGCGGCTAATCTCCCCTCGCTAGCAAGGGTTAAGAGGCACTTCGACGAGCGCTGCTCTCCAGGATAACCCGTCCCTGAGGTCCGGCTGGTGGAGGACACTGCCATTTTGCAGTACCCTAGCGGGATGTCTCTGCGGAGGCGAGTACCAGAGGCTCTGTACTTACAGACAGGGTTGGCGAACTGATGTGTCCCACATAGAGGTCACCAGGTCGAGCCTCCCTGGTGGCATTCGGTGAATTCCTCCCGAATAGTGACTGGCAGGTTCTCGCGGGTCCCCTAGCCACGCTCCCTTAAAGGAACCCCTTCTGTTGAATGGGTTGGTTCCAGGCCTTCGAGTGTCCAGGGCAGGACTTCAGATGGAAGGTTCCTTCTCAGGTTTATAGCTTGGGCTTTGACCGTAGGGAGCGCTGTCACTGGCAGCCTAATGTGACCAGAGGGGAGTGGTTCAGGCATCTCAGTTGAAGTTGCTTGTCCGGACAGTTGTCACTGCCAATGGGCAGGCACTCCCTTCGGCATGGAGGCGTGGGTATATCGTTCCCCGTAGCGTCAGCTGACGCAGCGCGAGTTCCCTTTCGAAAGGGACGTCCCTGGTTACGTATGTAACTGAAAGGCTTTAAAAAGTAATGCCGGCTTGTCTGGTTGAGGACAAAGAAAACTTTTGCAGACGACGTCACACTGAGTGAATCAACTTAGAATGGCTCTAATTTACATGTATTTATTTCTCCCCCCATCCTACTTCCTAATGGCTGTGACCATTGAAAATATACCCAAAAATCTATATGATCTAAAAATGAACAAATACTAAACAATATATATGTGTTTGATATCATTGGAAATGTCTTAGTGTGACTGGTACAAATATCTCATCCCCACAGAAATATTCAAGAAGATAACAATGGTTTTAAGAGTTTAAAGAGATGTTGCATATATAGTATGGTAGGTGTGTCAACCATTTGGTCTTGTCAATACAGGTCTGAGAGAGTGATTAAATGTAAATTCCTTTGTTAACATATGTTACCATTTGAAAGAAGTTATTGTCAGATTTGAATACTTAAGGCACTGTAGCAGAAGAGTCAGGGCGCAATTTTGTATTCAGATTCGCCCGTAACGTTGTGTCCAGCCAACGTTACGTAGCCTATGGAAAGTCAGGCATCTCTTTACTTAAGAGTAAAGTGTTGAGGATCTTTGAATTGATTATGTAATTGGAATTATACCTGACTGTTTAATAAATTGTTACATTTTGATTTATTCTGACTTACTCTGGATTATTAACGATCTCTATGAGATCATGAATGGGTACTTTCCACAAAGGGTTAAACGGAATAATTAAATGTGTGTCTAACTATTAAACATAAATGACCAAATAACCAAATTGGCATTCTAATCTAAATTCTAAATTATAATAAAATGGAGTCAGATAAAGAGGAATTGGAATTAGATCCATTTTGCCCAGCTGAGAACATCGAACGCGCCCGATACCTTCGCCGCTCTTCGCTGCCGCCATTGGAGCGATTTCAGCGGCCTTACAGCTTGGTGACCCCGACGTGATTGCTGCAGTGCTCGAACACAACGCAGCATGTTTTTCAGCGAAGTATTGGATTCTAAAATCATCAAGAGGTTTGAGCTTCTCTTTCTTCAGCTGTTGTGGTAAGTCAAATTCATTCTGTCTTGTTTAGAAATGTTTTGGGAAAACCCGAATGTTTGACCGTGTAAATCCGGAGTTTGTGAATTTATTGAATAGACATAACCACATATCAGACATGGTTAACAACAGCGCAGATAAGAAATGAAAACTCTTGCTATTAATTGTTAAAGATCTCCTTGTCGGCATTCGCAACAAGAGATTGAAACTAAACTAAACGATCTATTTTCTGAGACTCGACGAAGAATTAGAGCCTAATGTGATAAAATCAGCTAAATGAGTCTCCATTGTCTCATTAACTATGTGCAACGCGCGATGAGAGCGATCAGACAATAGAATGAAAAATCTAAGTTCAGAAACAATTAAAAACATGCGATTTGATAATGCATTTGTTTATGAAAAGCAAAATGGGGAGAAACAGGGGTGATGCAATGCAATGTGTTAAAGTTAAGACAACTTTTTGTTTGACCAATTGCTGTTACTGCTACAAAATCGAAAATACTCGACAAAAAATAATCAAGAGGCGGTAAGATTAAAATCTAAAACTGATAAACAGAATGATAGTGATGTTTGTTACTATTTTTGTCAAGAAAACGCATGATTTAATGTTTCTGAGTGGCTCAGCTGAGCCCACGGGGCATATCACGCCCACTCGGAGAACACTTTCTCTCCACTTTGCATGGGTTCGTTTAGCCAAAGAAGTAACTCAAGCTAAATCTATCACATTTTGTAAATCAGTTAAAATTGCAACTGTCCCATCGTGCAGATTAGTCTTTAAATAGACTAAATCAAGCAAATAGGCATTTGAAATCTAAAAAGAGATTCAATGAATGTGCCACATCATCCCTGAACCACAGCCTTTTCATATTCAAATGTATTGACACGAAAATACAATACGAAACTTCACTCTCAAAAACAGAATTTGAGCAGGGATTGGACTGCACCCAGCATGTGCTGCTAGTTCATTGGATGTTAACGACAACAGAGTCCTCTCATTGGCCTTAATCCTGACTGTTGTTGTACATGCAATGAACATGCCAGCGGGCTGTGACTGCAGGGCCAAACCAAAATCACGGTCTTTAATACACTTTGACAAATATGTTGTTGCGTTTGACTTCGTTCTGATTTACTCGAAAGTATTGATTTTAGTGCATTATGTGTACCCATTGTTTCCGCATATCTGTGTCAGGTTAGTAACGGACTGCAGTCCGGTTTGGGGTGGAGCTTTGAGGCACGCCGACTGAGATTGCAGAGCTCCGCCTAACATTTGGCATTAATTACCAAGACTGACACGTTATGTGATCGTGGGCCCGCATAATGGAAAGTGCGAGGACCCTGTGCGACTCTGAGAACCTAATGAACGATTTCAATAAATGTAAAGAGTTAATTAGAATAATCAAACGTTTATTCATATTTATAAAGTATTAGAAATCAGTAAAAACCTTTTCATTAATTGAGCCAGCTCAAATAACAAGGTAACATGGACCAGAAATAACATTAATATTTGATATTCTTTTTAATATAATTATATTATAAATAAAAATATAATATACATTGTATTACAATTGCCAAGCAGGACATTATGTGGAGGAAGGTGACACAAAACTGGGGAAATCTGTAAACAGAACTCCCACACTTGTGCTGTTTGTAATGTTTTGCTACCAGAAAAATAATTCAAAATCCTTGATTTCCGAATGATTTGTTTTATACATTTAAACTTACTATGATGTATGTTGTGTCCATGACACCACAAAACTACGCTCAGGTTAGTTACACGGACTAAGATGTGGTTTTTGGTGAAACACACCAGACTGATGTTTTAGAGCTCCGACTAGCACATTGGCGTAAGGTACGTATACTTGGACTGGAAGAAGTTGATAGGCCAAACGAGTCTATTCCGTTTAGAACAATAATAAATTGTTAGACCAATCTAAATAGGGCAACCTCAATTCCTAATTATTGTAACGTTGTTCTAATTACGTAAACGTGGAAAACCACGGCATGATTATAGAAAGTTATCATTAGAGTTATAACAAGCTGGTCGCTTAATTCATTGATAATGGTCATGGCCTCTGATTGGAAACAATTTTGCATTAATTAAGCGAAGTCAGATCCAAGAGAACTGAATAAAAATATTCTGGAATGATCACAGTGGCTACGGACATCCAGAATATCAGTGTGTCGCCTCTGCCTTAATGACCAAGACTGACGAGTTGTGGCAAGAGATCGTAAACCCGGCCGGTGCGAGGCTCAATGTTATCGGAATCTTGATTGCTGAGTATAACACAATGTAAAAGATTTGACATGAATATCCTCAACGGCAGTGTTCATGCAAGATCTTCAGCTATTGATCTCTTTATAGTGGTCAATAGCAGTGAGTTTAATAATTAAAACATCCAAATTGCAATGATCCTGTCTGTATTTTCAAATTTGTAATTGTACTAAACATGTGCGCATAGAACACACATTATAGTTGTTTGTGCTACTAGATGCACATAGGCTAGTTAAGTTTATTCTTTAAAACACATGATTGCTTTACTGTAAATGTTGCATTAAACACTTAGGTAAAGGTTGTAGAGATGCTATGCATTCTAGGCCACGTATCTTGCGTAAATTGGAATAATCGCAATACTGGAATTGTATAGCAATCTCAAGTTGCATGTGTGTCTGTCTATGTTGAATTTGTTTGTCTTCTGAGTGGAAACTCTGCTATTTCCCATATAGCTGCAGTAAAACCATGTACAGGAGCATAGAATTGCCGTCTGGCTACAGTGTGAATTACAATTGCACTAACCATGAAAATGTTTCCATCACAACAGGACTCAATAACTCTGACCTTTGCAATTTCTAATTTGAGCAAGTTCTAATACTTTTCATTGGTTCAATTCCCAGTGCCAAAATGGAGGGGAGTTGTGATATTATCTTATGCCTACAGAACTAGAAAAACTAGAAGTGTGGCACAGATAATAGAAAACCAATTCATCCTTCACTCAAACTAACTGTAATGAGAGCGACTAGAAGTTTCTGATTAATCCTGAAAAATTCTCCAGCAGAACTGGAGTTTATAATGCTAAAACACAG
The DNA here is from genome assembly GCA_023029165.1 of Gobiocypris rarus. Taxonomy (NCBI): domain Eukaryota; kingdom Metazoa; phylum Chordata; class Actinopteri; order Cypriniformes; family Gobionidae; genus Gobiocypris; species Gobiocypris rarus. The sequence goes on from CM040925.1 coordinate 7,807,624, forward strand.
AAAAATTCTCCAGCAGAACTGGAGTTCATAATGCTCAAACACAGCAGATTGTGAAGGCTTGACTGCAAGAGCAGCTTTAAGTGTTAAAAAAAACTGAAACAACAGCAGAAATTAACTGTTTCTCTCTAAATTGTTTTCTCTCCAAATTTGTTTCTCTCTAAATTTGTTTCTATCTCAGGTTGACAATTGCAATTCCTTGGAGGATTGACGACCAAAAGTCCCCCTCCCCCTGCATCAGAGCCAGGGCAACGGAAAATTGTCAGAACTTGAGATGTGAGAGATGGGTGCGAATATAAATATGATGGGGTCATTCACATCTCACAATATGACTACGACCTCCCAGTGTAGCACTGGTACTAAATTATGCAACACAGATTGATATTGATTAGATTCCACCCATCTCCCAAACATGAACATAGAACACACCCTACACGCATGACAACATCACCTGGAATAGACCAAATCTATTCAGGCTGAACATTACACATCATAGACGATAAAGATGGCATAGAGTCTAAAAGTGTACTTCACTAAAGATCTATTGCCCATTTTTTCACAGAAACACACAAACGCACACACAAACACACACACAAACACACACACAAACACACACACAAACACACACACAAACACACACACAAACACACACACACACACACACACACACACACACACACACACACACTGTTACCAGGAATACACAATTTCCATTATTGTATGACTAATCATATTTAGATCTGCATTAATAACATATGGGATTCCTGAACAAACACAGTGGTTATTATATACCGATATACACCTTCATAATTGTGATTGAATTGTTGTTATTCTTATATGGTTTATTGATGCATATCATATATTTAAATATATAAATTGAACTGACTTTTTGCTGCTTTCCCTTGAGTGATTCAGACCAAGAATACTTAGATTGCACTACCACCACAGTGATAGTGAAGAATTAGATGATAAAATGAGACTACCCTACCATTTATGACCTTGAAAAAACACTTGAGAGAAGATGTACCAATCGCACTATCTGACATAAACCTACTTTTATGTTTCGTTTTTTGCTGCATTATGTGTTCCTTATGACTTCAAGTTCACCAGTGTTCAGTCATTAAGAGGTCATTAAGATGCTTTTCAGGTGTCATGCACCAAATGGCGTGTAACTACAAAGGAGCCAGATAACCGCACCGTTGGAGGTGAGAGGATTGGACAAGGAGGTTCAGATTATCATCGGAAAGGTGCTACAGAAGCAGAAAGTTCTCCATGAAGGAGTGACACGTTAACTGAACAGATGAATCGATGCCCACATGATGTGCTGAACTTCTACCACAGGTAGAACACCTGAAAGACACTAATCCACCTGATGAACTCAAACTACATACACCTAATGAGACTGGGTGTAAAGCTGGTGAACACAGAGCCCTAAGAAGGTCCCTACAGCTGCTTACATTGCAAAGACAACTTACATCTCAAAAGATATCAACCAACGTCTAATTATGATCCCATGGGATCCACTTGAGTTTGACCCAATGGACCAAGAGGCGGACTGAAAGGCTTTAAAAAGTGATGCCGGCTTGTCTGGTTGAGGACAAAGAAAACTTTTGCAGACGACGTCACACTGAGTGAATCAACTTAGAATGGCTCTAATTTACATGTATTTATTTCTCCCCCCATCCTACTTCCTAATGGCTGTGACCATTGAAAATATACCCAAAAATCTATATGATCTAAAAATGAACAAATACTAAACAATATATATGTGTTTGATATCATTGGAAATGTCTTAGTGTGACTGGTACAAATATCTCATCCCCACAGAAATATTCAAGAAGATAACAATGGTTTTAAGAGTTTAAAGAGATGTTGCATATATAGTATGGTAGGTGTGTCAACCATTTGGTCTTGTCAATACAGGTCTGAGAGAGTGATTAAATGTAAATTCCCTTTGTTAACATATGTTACCATTTGAAAGAAGTTATTGTCAGATTTGAATACTTAAGGCACTGTAGCAGAAGAGTCAGGGCGCAATTTTGTATTCAGATTCGCCCGTAACGTTGTGTCCAGCCAACGTTACGTAGCCTATGGAAAGTCAGGAACGCATCTCTTTACTTAAGAGTAAAGTGTTGAGGATCTTTGAATTGATTATGTAATTGGAATTATACCTGACTGTTTAATAAATTGTTACATTTTGATTTATTCTGACTTACTCTGGAATTATTAACGATCTCTATGAGATCATGAATGGGTACTTTCCACAAAGGGTTAAACGGAATAATTAAATGTGTGTCTAACTATTAAACATAAATGACCAAATAACCAAATTGGCATTCTAATCTAAATTCTAAATTATAATAAAATGGAGTCAGATAAAGAGGAATTGGAATTAGATCCATTTTGCCCAGCTGAGAACATCGAACGCGCAGATACCTTCGCCCGCTCTTCGCTGCCGCCATTGGAGCGATTTCAGCAGCCTTACATAACCTAAGTTCCCTGAGAACAGGGAACGAGACGCTGCGTCAGTTTGCCATGCCTCAGGGCCTGCCTGCCAAACAGTCCCTTCAGACGATAGGATGCTGTCATGTTGGCAAGGCGCCCTTATATACTTCCTGGTCGCACCTTGATGACATCATAGGCTGTCGCCGGTCAATAGGATTGACGTTGTTCGATTGTGATATCAGGCACCAGTCACGCTGGAGGCGTTCCCCGTAGCGTCAGCTGACGCAGCGTCTCGTTCCCTGTTCTCAGGGAACTAAGGTTACATACGTAACCAGGGACGTTCTCTGATGCTGGTTAAAGGAATAGTTCACCCTAAAATAAAAATTTGGTCATCACTTATTGTTACAAATTACATCTGTCCTGTGAAATTAAAAATATATATAATTATGGGCATAATTCTTGTTTGATTTCATGCTGCAAGTCACAATACTTTCTGGCGAATGCTTGAGAAATGCTGTTATCTTCTTTCCACAGAAATGTTGGAATTTGTAAATTTGTAAATAAATTGAACTTACAACACGTTGCGTTCCCGAAATGCATGTTAAACTCAGTGCTCATACAGAGATGAAGTTGGTGAGAAGCAGCATTTACTGTCAACCAAGGTGCTCTGACATGGAAAACGATGTAAGCTGCAGGTGTCTAGCACAGCGCTACTCTTCACTGTGAAACATGCAGTGTAACAGACAATAAAGTAATTGAATTAAATTACAGACTTTAATTTGATAATCACAATAAGCTATAGCCTGTCACGGTTTTATAAACAGACATAAACAGAAGCTCAACCAGACGCACTCAATGCGCGAGAATGAACCTCATTGTTTCTTGCGGAAGCTCAAACGTGCTGCGTAACGCGAGAATGAACCTCACTGGTTCTTGTGGAAGCTCAAACGTGCTGCGTAACATGAGAATGATTCTCAATGGTTCATGAGGAACCTCAAACGTGCTGCGTAATCCAAGAATTAACCTCTTTTTTTCTTGCGGAAGCGCAAACATATTGCGTAACACGAGAATTAACCTCATTGGTCCTTGCCCAGATAGCATGTAATCATTGAAACAATGTTGAGGCAGTGTTGATGTTTCAACACCAATTACATTGAATTAAAGTTACAAAGTGATGTTGCGTTAGCATCACTCTTGCACCCTGTTATTATTGAAATAATGTTGAGATTCAAACCATAAATCAATGGTAATATCATTGATTCAACATTACAAAGTGATATTTTTTTAACATCACTTTTGCACCCTCAGATAATGTTGAAGCAATGTTGGGATTTCAACCACAAATCAATGATAATATAATTTATTCAACATTACAGAATATTTTCTCAACATCACTTTTGCATCAGTTACTGTTGAAACAATGTTGACATTTCAACAAAAAATCAATTGTAATATCATTGAATCAACATTATGAACTGATTGTTACGTTTAAACAAGGGACAAACAGGTGCGAGGACTCAAGTGCAGAAATTAATTTTATTATAAAAATAAAACAAACAAAATACAAAACAAAACCCACGAGGGGGAAAAATACATAAACTAGAAAAGACAAGAACATACCGACACGGGGAACTGGGAGACGTAGACAAGACAACGATCCGACAAGGACTACAAACACACAGGAACTTATAAAGGGGAGAAATCAAGCGGGGAATGAGGCAAACACAGGTGGGGCAAATTAAACCAATAACGAGATAACAAGGGGGTGGGATCTGACAATGACAGAGGCACATGGCCACACTAACAAAACCCACATGTGCACACAAGACAGGACAGGCATGTGACATTACCCCCTCCTTGAGCGGCTACCAGACGCTCCACTAGGACGGAGGGACAGACCAGGGCGGCACGGGAGGACAGACCAGGGCGGCACGGGAGGAAAAGACCGGGCGGCACGGGAGGAAAAGACCGGGCGGCAAGGGAGGGATGGACCGGGCGGGACGGGACGGGAGGGACGGACCGGGCGGGGACGGGAGGGACGGACCGGGCGGGGACGGGACGGGAGGGACAGACCTGGGAGAAACAGATAAGGAAGGGGAAAACAAGGGAGGACAGGAACACAAAGAGTTCAGGCAGCCGGGGCCGGAGTGGCCAGCAGAGTTCAGGCGGCGGGGCCGGAGTGGCCAGCAGAGTTCAGGGCCGGAGGGGCCGGAGTGGCCAGCAAAGTTCAGGCGGCCGGGGCGGAGTAGCCAGCAGAGTTCAGGCGGCCGGGAGGGCTGGAGTGGCCAGCAGAGTTCAGGCGGCCGGGATGGCCAGCAGAGTTCAGGCGGCCGGGGGCCGGAGTGGCCAGCAGAGTTCAGGCGGCCGGGATGGCCAGTAGAGTTCAGGTGGCCGGGTCGGTCGGAGTGGCCAACAGAGTTCAGGCGGCCGGGGGAGCCGGAGTGGCCGGCAGAGTTCCGGCTGCCGGGGCGGACTGCAGAGTTCAGGCTGCCGGGGCGGCCAACAGGGTTCAGGCGGCCTGGGGGGCCGGAGTGGCCAGCAGAGGTCAGGCGGCCGGGGGAGCCGGAGTGGCCAGCATATTTCAGGCGGCTGGGGCGGCCAGCAGAGATCAGGCGGCCGGGATGGCCAACAGGGTTCAGGCGGCCGGGGCGGCCAACAGGGTTCAGGCGGCCAGGGCGGCACATCCAGCACAGTGTCCGCCGGAAACGGGTCCGCCGGCTCAGGGTCCGCCGGAAACGGGACCACCGGCTCAGGGTCCGCCGGAAACGGGACCACCGGAACAGGGATCACTGGGACTGGGACCACCGGGACTGGGACCACCGGGACTGCCTCTGGGGGCTCTGAGAAAGTCCTGTGCTTCTCCCAAGCCCTCCAGAAGGCCACCATAAAGTATCCGGTCACAGCCCTCCAGGCCATGTCCGGACTCGGGACCACGGATCAGGACTCCCGGAACACGATCCACCGGGACTGGGACCACGGAACACGATCCACCGGCACAGGGACCACGGAACACGATCCACCGGCACAGGGACCACCGAACACGATCCACCGGCACAGGGACCACGGAACACGACCCACCGGGACTGGGACCACCGGAACTGGGACCACCGCACACGATCCACCGGGACTGGGACCACCGAACACGATCCACCGGGACTGGGACCACCGGAACTGGGACCACCGTCACACGATCCACCGGGACTGGGACCACTGGAACACGATCCACCGGGACTGGGACCACTGGAACGCGATCCACCGGGACTGGGACCACCGGGACACGATCCACCGGGACTGGGACCACCGGAACAGTCACGGCGCGCGCCTTCCTTCTCCTCCTCCGCTTAAGTACCACCGGAACCGGAACACAGACCCTCGGCCCAGTGACCACCGGAGGGGTGACCCCGTTCTTCCTACTTCCTCTCCCCGAAGGGGTCATCGGAGGACTGGGGACTTGGCAGTCTGTGGGAAAAAATGGGGGTGGCCCAAGAGGTGGAAGACCACCCCTCCAGGGCACTCCGCCCCCATCACGGTCATACGTATACCCCACAAACTGCCAAAATGATAGTGTCCCCAGCATTCCCATCTCCCAGGCGATGACAGGATCATTGAGACTGTTGTTAAATATGTCCTTAAGTTCCGCCTTACTGATGTTAAGCCCCTCCGCTGCAAACAGGAACCGGTAAGCAAACTCCTTAATGCTGTTCTTCTCCTGCTTAAGGGAAAGGAGTTTGCTTAGTTGTTCCTCTCCTGATGCAGCGGAAGGGCAGGGAGATGGGAATAGGAAGATTCCCATTCTGCTGAGTCCTCAGATGGTCGGATCGTTCTGTTACGTTTAAACAAGGGACAAACAGGTGCGAGGACTCAAGTGCAGAAATGAATTTTATCATAAAAACAAAACAAACAAAATACAAAACAAAACCCACGAGGGGGAAAAATACTAGGGATGGCTAACGCGAAACTGACGTTTCGACACTGTGTCGAGATCCCGAAGCGCAGATGTTTCGAAACACTGCTCCGAACTGTGATTCGAAACACCCATGTCACGTGACTACCGCTAAATGAAGCGCCGAAGTGTTTCATCAGGTGCGCCTGTCGAAACTGCTTTGATTGAAAGGGGCAGGAACAAACCACACAGTCACACATCTGTATGAACCTCATTCCCCACGGTTTAAAAGTAAAGTTAATCCATCTTCACCTCATGGGTTTTGTGAGAGGAGATACATTTTGTGATATAAGTGAGATTTATAGTGTGCTTTGGTTGGTTACATTTAGGCTAGATTTAAATGATATATTGACTGATAGGTACAGACAGTGACAGATAGTTAGGATAGATATAGGCTAGTGACACATTCATATAGGCTAAGTTAGATAGTGACAGACAGCACAGCATAAGATATATAATTATATAGATTTAGATTATATAGATATATATTCATAGGTGATATATAGATGGAGGCTCCACATAAGAGATGCCGTACATCTGTGGTGTGGGAGCATTTCCATTTGGAAATATCAAATAAAGTGAGATGTATGATTTGCAACAGTAGAAGTGAAAAGATACCTCAAGGGTGCATTTTTGCCCAGAACGCATGATCCATTAATTTATTGGAAAGAGAAAGCAATAAATTTCCCTCATTTGAATGTACTTGCTAAAAAATATTTGTGCATGCCAGCAACATGTGTCTCTTGTGAGAGGATTTTTTCAAAGGCTGGAGAAATTATATATAAAAAAGAAGTCGGTTAAGTCCTTCAACAGCAGAGAAATTTATATATTTTGTAATGTATATATATATATATATGTATATATATACATATATATATATATATGTAATGTAGCAACTGTGACACATTGTGGCTGTATTTATTTTATTAATCTTCATTTTTCATGACAAAAAACAACAAGGAGGCTACAATTTACAAAACCAAGTAGTTGTCAGACAGTTGTTAAAAACTATTTTTTTTACATGGATCACTGTCAAGGTTATTTCAGATCAATACATGCAAGTGACCACTAGATGGCGTAATAGAGACGGGTGTCGGGTGTTGTTTCGAAGCTCCGGCACATTTGCTTCAACTGTTTCAGTGCTTCATGAAGCCTCGGTCTGCCCATCACTAAAAAATACATAAACTAGGGATGGCTGACGCGAAACTGACGTTTCAACGCTGTGTCGAGATCCCGAAGCGCAGCTGTTTCGAAACACTGCTCCGAACTGTGATTCGAAACACCCATGTCACGTGACTACCGCTAAATGAAGCGCCGAAGTGTTTCATCAGGTGCACCTGTCGAAACTGCTTTGATTGAAAGGGGTGGGAACAAACCACACAGTCACACATCTGTATGAACCTCATTCCCCACGGTTTAAAAGTAAAGTTAATCCATCTTCACCTCATGGGTTTTGTGAGAGGAGACACATTTTGTTTTAAATTAGATTTAAATTAGATATATTTACTGATAGGTATAGACAGTGACAGATAGTTAGGATAGATATAGGCTATAGTGACACATTCATATAGGCAAAGTTAGATAGTGACAGACAGCACAGCATAAGATATATATATATATATATATATATATATATATTTTTTTTTTCATAGGTGATATATAGATGGAGGCTCCACATAAGAGATGCCGTACATCTGTGGTTTGGGAGCATTTCCATTTGGAAATACCAAATGAAGTGAGATGTATGATTTGCAACAGTAGAAGTGAAAAGATACCTCAAGGGTGCATTTTTGCCCAGAATGCATGATCCATTAATTTATTGGAAAGAGAGAGCAATAAATTTCACTCATTTGTATGTACTTGCTGAAAAATATTAGTGCATGCAAGCAACATGTGTCTCTTGTGAGAGGATTTTTTCAAAGGCTGGAGAAATTATATGTAAAAAAGTCGGTTAAGTCCTTTTTTAATAAACATGTAATGTAGCAACTGTGACACATTGTGGCTGTATTTATTTTATTAATCTTAATTTTTCATGACAAAAAAACAACAAGGAGGCTACAGGTTACAAAACCAAGTAGTTGTCAGACAGATGTTAAAAACTATTTTTTTTTAACATAGAAGTGTCATTTCAAGGTTATTTCAGATCAATACATGCAAGTGACCACTAGATGGCGTAATCGAGACGGGTGTCGGGTGTTGTTTTGAAGCTCCGGCACATTTGCTTCAACTGTTTCAGTGCTTCACGAAGCCTCGGTCTGCCCATCACTAACATAAACTAGAAAAGACAAGAACATACCGACACGGGGAACTGGGAGACGTAGACAAGACAACGATCCGACAAGGACTGCAAACACACAGGAACTTATAAAGGGGAGAAATCAAGCGGGGAATGAGGCAAACACAGGTGGGGCAAATTAAACCAATAACGAGATAACAAGGGGGTGGGATCTGACAATGACAGAGGCACATGGCCACACTAACAAAACCCACATGTGCACACAAGACAGGACAGGCATGTGACACTGATGTAGTTCAATAGCATGTTTGCACCTGCATTTAATGTTGAATCAATGGTGAAATAAAAATGGTAATGGTAATGCTATTGAAACAACATTACACTTTGATGGATTCTACATCACTGATGTTGAATCAATATTGAAATGAACAAAAATAATCAATGGTAATATTGTTGAATCAATGTTACAATGTGATGTTGATTCTAGATCACTTTTGTTGAAAATACAACTGAAATGTAAAGACAACATAATGTTGCCATCTGATGTACCAAGTTAATGTTGAAATATTAATCTTTCAACTACACTTCAATGGACCATTTCAAATTTGGAGAAATACTTTGTCAGCAGCAGAGCCGTAGCTAGAGGATTTGGGGCCCCCTGAAAAAATATTAATGTGGCCCCCCACCCAAATCATATACTGTACAATATATGAGAATGGAGGCCCACATGTAACCTAATAGGGGTTTATTACAAAATAACAAAACAGATAAATGTAAATAAAGATTTTTACTTAACACCAGCAAAAGCAAAATACACATTATAAAATGGTGGTGGTGTTGTAAACTCTTTATTTTAAAAGGTAAATGTTTATATACATTTTTACAACTAATAAAAACTTAACAAAAACCAAGACATTTTTAAATATTAATAAATTCAAAAAGTAAACAAATAAATTGTCAAGAATGCATTCAAATGTAAAGACTTTTGTCTTTTTTATAAGAATTACTTGTCTTATTTAAATAAAGACACTATGTAACTGTGTAATATATTATTAAATAAAGCTAAAGAATGTATCCATCCAAGAGCAGTGTGTTTATTCGTGTTTTCATGACTGTAGCCTAATAAAATAAATCAACAGCCAGAAGGTGCATAATGCTTGTGACATGCGTTGTGACATTTTTTTCTGTGTGTTATACAAACAAACTCTATTTACAATAGCGTAAAAAGACGGGGATTTTGACCACGTAATCATGTAATCAATTTGACGGTGCCGGTAATGACAGTAGGCGGCAGGCGGTAGTTTTCCTACGAAAGTAAATCTGACAGCGAAATAACAATTCACTAAGTTACTAACCTGTTTTAAAGAACGTCTTGATCGGCTGGGATACAGCAACTCTCCTGGCCTCCCTCTCGTTCTTTTCAAGGCGTTTCTGGTACCCTGATTTATATTTTCTTTTCCCTGACATTTTCAGCCTGTCAGTCAGTCTCCTGTTCTTTCAACAAGTTCATCGTTAACTTCAGCTGCCGCCTTAACTCCGATTGGTTCTGTTCACGAGCTGGGGTGGGACTTACAATTTGATTGGGTCAAATGATCTAATGTTCATCACTGACTGATTTAATTAATAAATACTAAACCGGACTGAACCATTTGTATGGAGAGGAGAGGAGCAGATATTTGAAAAACTTCTTTAACCTATTTGCATGGTTTTGTGGTTTTCATTAAAATCTCAGGCATACATCTAGTAAAAATATTAGAATTATTCACAGAGCAGGGGCCTATATAGTATAACTTCTGGATTTTGTGGGGCCCCTTGGGCAGTGGGGGCCCCTATAATCGTCACCAGCTTTCACCCCACTAGCGACGGCCCTGGTCAGCAGTTGAGTCCATTTATTTTATTTAACAGTTTACCACAATCAGTGACAAAAAATATATAAAAGATCCTTTAAAAAGAAATGGGAAAAAATAGGACAAAAGCATTACAACCTTTATTAATAAAATAGTTTCAGAAGTCTGATGTCATTATAACTAACAGGTGGTCCAACGGTTCAGGTTTTAAAAATCTGCCTTGCATCAGACCACTACTGCCTCTTTTCCTTTGGGTTCTCTGAAATCTGAAAAAGAAAGCATGATATACTTAAGGACAAGACAATTCAGTTGTCATACAGTATCATTCAAGAATATTATACTAATCACAATTTTTTTAAAAAAGTTGCTCAACACAAAATATTCAAACTGTGATTATAGTACCGCTAAATTCTGTATATTTATTCTAGTTTTCTCAAATCTATTAATGCTTCTATATCAAAAGAAAATGTGTCTGATTTTCCCCACCGTGTTTATCTCCAGCCTTAATTAAGCACCTGAAGCAGCTGATCAAGGTCATTAGGATCAATGGACACTTCAGGCAGGTGTGTTAGAGCTAAACATGTATGGGCGGTTTCCCTGACCGGTTTCCCTAAATTAAGACAGGATAGGCCTTAATCCAGAATAGTTCATTGTGGTTTAAAAAATGGCTTTCTGAAAGACAGACTAAAAACAGATTACTAAAACCTAGACTATTGAGTTCTGACTCCTGAATTAAAAAAAACTAGATTAATTTAAAACCAACTGTACTAATCTGAATTAGCATGAGAGAGGTCGCCTAGAAAACAACATGGAATGAACCAAGAAAATCTTAAAACTGCAGGGAACTGAGAAGCAAATCCAAGGAGAACAATTGCAGCAAAAAAGACTCCAATATAAAACATAACTAATATATATATATATATATATATATATATATATATATATATATATATATATATATATATATATATATATATATATATATATATATATATATATATATATAATCATATGATTATTAAGGCTTTTGTTTTGTTCTTTACATATAGCAACAAACTAACATAACTATTTACACGTGATGATGAGTGTTGGCAGTCTAGAAATTACACTGGTTTGATCTAAGGAATATCATAGTAGTTGCTTCGTTATATGAAAAAGGCAATTACTGTTATCAGGTCCTCAAACCAAGCATAAGCTCTACACTTCACCACAACAATAACCTCCAAAAACATTAACATAACAAAAACATTTACATAATAGAACATTAAATAGTAAGAAGTCTGTCCATATCACATCTTTCTAAAAACTGCATAAAATAACGCTTTTTTAACATTAACTTTCCCACTTCAGCCCGGTGCAAAGCATGATGGGAAGTGAAAGTCCTGTTTGATTGGGTTACTTGACTGAAACATGTTATTTCAAAATGAAAACATCAAGTGAGCTCTAGTAACCATTTCAAGTCAATTTAAAATGAAGCAATAACATTTCAACAAGAAACAATGGTGTTAAATCAAATTAAAGTACATAAAGTGAACAGCATCTATATATATAATGCTGCCATCAACTGTCAGGTTACCAACATTCATTAAAATATCATCTTTTGTGTTCAGCAGAAGAAAGACTTGAGGGTGAGTAAATTATAATAATTTTCATTTTGACTTTTTCTAGACCTTTTTTTAAATTAATTTATTTTTAACATTTGTGCTTCAGTGGAATTAGGCTAAACTGAACGGAGATCAGTTACATATCCTAAATTTAATAGTGATTCAAGACAATGAATATTTACCTGATTAGTAATTAAGGGAGCAGGAGATAAGGCACAGGTCAGGTGATTATGCTGTTGACATTAGGCTTGTTTGAGATGCGCCTCGCCTCGCCTGAAATGATGGCGAGACAAGGTGGCTGCAGTGAAGGGAGGAGTGAAAAAAGTGCAGACAAGACGGACAGTTCTGTCTTCTCGTAGTGGATCCGACACCTGCGAGATCAAAGGCGGTTATCGCGGGATTCACACTCATGCACTGCGTTGCTGATAAACTGGATGTAATTTAAGTTCTGTTGCTTTTATATGAAAATAAATATTATGAACAAGACACTCAACGTTTTTGTTATTTATTTCCATTCGAAAGACGTGTTTATAATCATTTTTACTTTAATTACATACATGTTTTTATATATTTTTATAAATATGACAACAATCACATAACACACAGAGAGGTCGCACTGTCGCACAGTTTGGGAATATTCAAACATAATTTATAGACATTAAAACATGATATCAGAGTTTTAAAATCAAACATTTTAAAAAAGAATCACATGTCACGTTTGTTTAAACCAATGAGCATTAAGCTGTGTCGTCAGTAAGCCGTTTCCCATCATGCTTTTGCTCAGCGCAGTCGGTGGAGAGCAACTGCAGAATCCGACACATCCGCCTTTCGCTCGCGAGAGTTCTTTGACATACGTCAGCATGACATCAGAGGAAGGCGGACCGCCCTCGGACACATTTCTAACCGGCATGCATCTCGCGCTGATCACCGGTGATTGGTTCTGCGCAGATTTTGCTCATCTCAAACAAGCCTATTAGCCTATTAGTCTTGCTTCTCGCCTGAAATGGAAGCAAGACTAATTGGCTGCAGTGAGGGGAGGAGTGAAAAAAGTGCAGGCAAGACGGACAGTAGTGGATCAGACACCTGTGAGATCAACGGCGGATATCGCGGGATTCACACATGCACTGTGTTGCTGATAAATGGGATGTAATTTAAGTTTTGTTACTTTTATATGGAAATAAATATGATAAACAAGACACCCAAAATTTTTGTTTTTTATTTCCATTCGAAATATGTTTATCAATAATTTTTACTTTAATTACATATTGTCAGACACAGACGAGGACACAGAAGATAGTGCTCAGTGAAACAGAGGTAACGGACACAGGTAGGCACAGATGGGTGTGAAGACCCAAGATCACAGGAGGTAAATGACAAAGTACTTTCCTTGAGCGAGGGAGGACGAAGAAGACTCTGACGACTGGACCGAAGATGAAGACAGGAACAAGTTGCTTGACGCAGGTAAGGACGGCTGGTAGTAGGGGTTCGGTGCGAGACCAGACAGTGAGTGACTGTGTGTGTCGTGCTTATGTGTGGCTCTGGTGATGATGCACAGGTGCTCAGAATTCCGGTGATTGTGAACGCGTGGGCATGGCGTGGGTGCTCGTTTCTGGCAGTGCGGTTGTGACAGTACCCCCTCCTCCATGGGCGGCTCCTGACGACTGCGATGGTGGGCGGCGACGGGGTGTACCACGGCCTCGAGGAGCGGGTCTGTCTGGGTGGTCTTGATGGAACTGGGTCAGCAGATTGGGGTCAAGGATGTCCTTGCGGTTTATCCAGCACCGCTCCTCAGGGCCGTAGTCCTTCCAGTCCACTAGGTATTCCAGCTGTGACCCCGTGCCGCCGCAAGTCGAGGATTGCTCTCACCCGGTAGATGTTGGCGTCTTCTTCGATGACGGGAGGAGGAGGTACGGCATCATCACCAGGCTCTGTGGGTGAGGAAGACAAAGGGTCAGTGAAGGGTTTAAGCAGAGACACTTGGAATGACAGTGAGATGTGGTACTGTGCAGGGAGGTTGAGACGGTAGGTCACTTCATTCAGCTGCCTCTCGAAGGTGAAGGGTCCTATGTAACGGGGACTCAGCTTACGGCAAGGCAGCCGGAGTCGGATGTCCCAGGTGGACACCACACCTTCTGCCCAGGTTGGTATTGTGGTGTGGATCTTCTCCGGAGGTCTGCTTGCTGTTTGTGTCTCCGAACTGCCTGCTGGAGGTGGACGTGAGCTGAGTCCCAGACCCTCTCGCTCTGTCGGAACCAGTGATCCACCGCTGGGACTTCCGAGGGCTCACCCGACCATGGGAAGAGAGGAGGCTGATATCCCAGGACGCACTGGAACGGGGTGATCCCTGTGGTGGACTGTCGGAGGGAGTTCTGGGCGTACTCAGCCCAGGGTAGATACTGGCTCCAACAATCCTGGTTCCGATGGCAGTAGATCCTCAGGGACCTCCCGATCTCCTGGATCTTCCTCTCAGTCTGGCCATTGGTCTGAGGATGGTAACCGGAGGATAGGCTGACGGATACCCGTAGGAGCCGGAAGAATGCTGACCAGACATGGGATATGAATTGAGGGCCACGGTCGGATACGATGTCTTCAGGGAGCCCAAAGTGACGGAAGACATGTTGGAAGAGTGCCTCTGCCGTTTCTAGGGTGGAAGGTAAGCCCCTGAGTGGGATGAGTTTGCAGGACTTCGAGAAGCGGTCCACGACGACCAGGATGCAGGTGAATCCTTGAGAGAGAGGGAGATCAGTCATGAAGTCAATCCCGATGTGAGTCCAGGGTCGTTCCGGGATGGGCAGAGGCACTAGCTTCCCCTCAGGTAACCTCCTAGGGGTATCCGCGATGGCACAGACTGAGCATCCCTTGACATAGCGGGAGGTGTCCTGAGGTATGGAGGGCCACCAGTACCGTCGACGGAGGAGCGAGAGGGTCCTTCTTCTGCCTGGGTGTCCAGAGCCCGGTGAAGAGTGTGTGAGGTCCAAGAGGGGCAGGCGATGGTTCGGCGGTACATACAGACGCCCCTCTGGACCTCCCGGCAGAGCAGGGTTGCGGGAGTTTTCCAGTTGGATCTGCTGGTGTACGGCCTACTGTATGGGACTGACGAGCACGGCTGGAGGGAGAATGGTCTCGGGGTTATCAGGCTCGTGGTCTGCTTGGTACAGATGGGACAAGGCATCGGCTCGGTTGTTTTGATCTCCTGGGCGATATGTGACCTTGAAGTTAAAGCGAGTGAAGAACAGAGCCCACCGGGCTTGGCGGTGGTTGAGCCTCTTGGCATCTCTCAGGTATTCGAGGTTTCGGTGATCTGTGATGACCTCAAAAGGGTGTTTAGCTCCCTCCAGCCAACGCCTCCATTCCTCGAGGGCAAACTTGATCGCCAGAAGCTCCCGATTGCCGATGTCATAATTCTGCTCCGCCAGGGATAACTTCTTCGAGAAGAAGGTGCATGGACGGATTCGTGAGGGTTCCCCCTACCGCTTTGATAGTACCGCTCCGACCCCGGTGGAGGAGGCGTCCACCTCCACGATGAACTGAGGGTTGGGATCAGGATGGACCAGGACCGGAGCGGACTGGAAGGTGAGTTTCAGCTGGTGGAATGCCTCCGTGGCTGTGGTGTTCCAGGACAGAGACTTTGGCCGATTCTTAAGCAGGGAGGTGAGGGGTGTGCTGAGCAGACTGTAATTGTGGATGAACCGGCGGTAGAAATTGGCAAAGCCCAGGAATCTTTGCAGCTCTTTGATGGTGTGGGGTAGTGACCAGTGGATAATGGCGTCCACCTTCCTCTGGTCCATTTTGAAGCCGTGATTGTCGATGAGGTTGCTGATAAACTGGACGGAGGTGGTGTGGAATTCACACTTTTCAAGTTTGAGATAAAGTTGATGTTCTCTGAGTTTCTGGAGGACCTGGCGTACCTGTTCTTTGTGTTCTGCTTGGTTGCGGGAATATATGAGAATATTATCGATGTAGACAATGAAAAACTTGTTGAGATACTCACGGAAAACCTCATTCATGTAATTCTGGAAGATGGAAGGTGAGTTGGACAGCCTGAAGGGGTGATGACGCATATTGTCAGACACAGACGAGGACACAGAGGATATATTTATAAATTTTTGTATAAATATGACAAAAATCACATAACCCAGGGAGTTTGCACTGTCCGAGAGTTTGGGAATACTCACACATAATTTATACACATTAAAAACATGATATCAGAGTTTTAAAATCAAACATTTAAAAAAAGAACCATACATAACGGTTGTTTAAACCAAAAAGCATTAAGGTGTGTCATCAGTAAAGCTTGGTACATACTCTGCAAGAACAAAGAAATGTGTTCATTTTCTCGAGGTGGAACAAAGTTCTTTCTGGCCAGTACATTCCATACTTAGTGAAGTTTTATTAACTCATTTCGGGAGGAGCATGTCCAGATAACTAAACCTAACTAAACAATGGAGTACGTCAGATAATGTAACCTAATCAAACCCAAGTGGAGCATGTCCAGATAATTAAACCTAATTAAACATGAGTCGAGCGTACTAAGCTAATCAATTCAATCAACAACAGGAGGAGGGTATATATATATATATATATATATATATATATATATATATATATATATATATATATATATATATACACATACATACATACATACATACATATATATATATATATATATATATATTAGGGCGGGACTTTAACACGTTAATTAAGATTAATTAATTGCGTGACTTTAACTCGTTAATTAAGATTAATTACGCAAAAAAATAGATAACAATTTTAACTTATTTTTGCACCGCGGAACGTTTTTTAATGAATGAGTTTTGACGGACGATTATACTGTAACACCAACTAGCGTTCTTGACTTCTTAACACAACAAACCACAGTGAACATGAACGAAGAAGCTGACGAGACTGCTTTGCTTGGCCCCGTGGATGGGCAATTTTGTTTTAAAAAACGAAAGGATGGAAGCGTCGACAAGAGCATGGTTGTGTGGAAGCTATGCAACAAGGAATTTGCATATCGTGCCTCAAATATCACCTCAACGCAAAACACTGGACATAAATAAATAAACAAAATTGTGTTGATTAAGCTAATGTATTCAGTCATTATTCAATGGTATACTAAAAATCCATGTGAAAAAAATTACTTCTCACTGTTCTCAGGTCAAATATTTATATGCAAATAAAATGCGATTAATTTTGATTAATTAATTACAAAGCCTCTAATTAATTCGATTTTTTTTTTTATCGAGTCCCGGCCCTAATATATATATATACAGCTGACTCACCTTCCTTTTGCTGACAGTTTCTTGGCATTTTGGTCTGACCATTTGCTACCATGTCGCAACAGTCATCCTCTTCTGACGATGAAATCAACTGCCCTCGGGACCCTCCGCCGCAATCCGCCGGCCCCAGGGCCACTCCTCCACCGCCGGACATCGCACCCGAGCTCCAGGCTTCTCAACGCGGCCGCCGGCCTGCTCGACCAGCCTCACGCTCACCAAGACGCCGAGGCCAACCCTTGCCTCCACCAGCGAGACGGCAAACTTCCTCCCCGGTGTCCTCTTACAGCTCGGCCGTCCCGACGATTCCAGCTATCAGGAAGTGGACGGTAGTAGGATTGAGGCATGCTCTGGCTAATTCCGAAGTACAGTTCATGCGGAAGATGAACAAAGTGGAACTGAACAGCCTTTACGTCAGCTTGCAGCCAGCCTATCGCTCTCCTAAGTCCACTTCAGCTCCCAAAACGGGCAACAGGCAGAATAGAGCCCACAGTGCTCAGGATTCGCCTCTCTCAAAACACCTTCTCCTCTCCTTACAAGATCCGGCTCGATTCGAGTGACGAGCCCCAGCAACAGGCCTTCAGCGAGCCTGGGACGCGCCCCGACTCCACCACGTCAAGGCCTCACGGGCTTGCAGCCGAGGGCCAACCTCGCACCGTGGCTTCTCCCGCTGTAGCGATGCTTGCCGGCCTGCCTCCAGCCTTTCAGCTTGTTCCTCCAGCTGTTCTAAACTCTTTTCATTTTCATCGGCCTCCAGCTCTTATCGCAGATGCTAGCACAAGCTTGCTAGCAGTCCAAGCTCAAAATCACCAACAGTCCTTTCCAACATCCACTAACACTTCTTCTTTTCAGTGGCCTGCAGCTCCAGTAGCTCCAGCAAACACAAGGCCTCCCCTACCTACAGCACAAACCTTTATGTCTCAAATGTATCCTCCTTTTCCTCATGCTCCCAACAACTTTTCCCTCCAAGCTCCAGAAGCAGCCCCAGCTCCTCTCTCTTCCAACCCCCTTCTGCAAAATAAATCGTCGTTTTCTCTCCTCACAGCAACACTGATGTCCCATCTAACGCCATTTCCTCGGAGCTGCCTCCAGTGGCGCAAAACATCCGGGCACAGATCCTGGCAGGTGTGGACATTGACTTGTCATCTCTCCTCTCTCTGTTCCCTGTGTCAGACACAAACCGTCAAATAGACTGCGGGATTTTTCAGTCACTTAAAAAAAAAAAAACCCACATTCATCCCGCTTACTTTCTTTTCCTGAATTTTCGATTGCTTTTTCCCGCTTCACGGATATAATTTGTTCAGTTTTCCCCCACAGGCGCCGCGAGGTAAATTATTATCTTGCAATCATAGCCAAGCTCGCGCTGTCCTATGGGGGAGGACA
Source organism: Gobiocypris rarus (assembly GCA_023029165.1). NCBI lineage: Eukaryota > Metazoa > Chordata > Actinopteri > Cypriniformes > Gobionidae > Gobiocypris > Gobiocypris rarus. The sequence goes on from CM040925.1 coordinate 7,826,358, forward strand.
TTTTTACACTTATCACAAACTCTTCGCTGCAAAATGTGCCTTGCGGCTCGCCCAGTGGAATCAGTGCGCTTACTGGGGCGCTCTTGACACGGATCTCCACAGCAGAGTGTTCCTAGGTTGCGTTTGCAGGTCAGTGGCACATTCTACGACGTCATGTCCTCAGATTAACCCCCCCACACCCCTTGCCCGGAGACAACCCAGGCTAAATCTTCCAGTTATGTCAAGTCAAGTCAAGTCAACTTTATTTATTTAGCGCTTTTAACAATGCAGATTGTTTCAAAGCAGCTTCACAGTGTTAAACAGAAAAATAATGCAACATAATATATTTTGATTATCATACAGTAACAATGTGGGCTTTAGATCAGTAATTAGATAAGTAATTTGGTCTATATGGTTAATTTAGTTTAATAATTAGATTTATTTTGAAATATATTTGATTTTTTTTTTTTCAAACTGAGCAAGCCAAGCCAGAGGCGACAGTGGCAAGGAAACCAAAACCCCATCAGGAGACCTAATGGAGACAAATAAACCTTGGGAGAAACCAGGCTCAGTTGGGGTGCCAGTCCTCCTCTGGCCAATTAACAAACAGAGTATTATTATTAGTATTATTATTAAAATTATTATTTTAAAGGTCAGAGGTCATAATTGATCTGAATATTTGAAAGATCTGAGGCAACACGCTGGAGACGGGTTTATTGAGGATGATGTATCAATTAAATAATTATTAAAAATAAATAATTTGAAATATCGGAGTCATTACGCCGGAGACAGGTTTTTATTGAGGATGCCGTATTGATTAAACAATCACTAAAGTGTAATATTCAAAGATCGCGCAACACGCTGGACGGGTTGTTTTGAGGATGACATATCGATTTAAAAATTATTAACTAGAACTATTCAAACAATCTGAGTCATCACGCCGGAGACAGGTTTATTGAGGATGCCGTGTCGATGAGGCAGCTTAAGGGGGAGTCTAAATGACACGGTCTCTGCAGACACTTCAGGGTCATGTGTTGGTCACATCTGGGTGCAGGTCCACCGTCTGATCTGGATACAGCCTGGATCCGGCTGACTGCAGTAGACCTCGGGATAAAACAGAGACACTAACATTAGCGTAGATGCCATTCTTCTGATGATGTAACAAGTACATCAGGTGTTATGGGAATTGTTCCCGTTTCCGGCTGACCTGGATAATGCAGCCTAATAATCATTTAATTGAAAAAAGTGTTTTATGTGTATGCCATAGAAAAGAGATGTGTTTTTAGTCTAGATTTAAACTGACAAAGTGTGTCTGCTTCCCGAACAATGCTAAGAAGACTGTTCCAGAGTTTAGGTGCTAAATAGGAAAAGGATCGACCACCTGCAGTTGATTTTGATATTCTAGGTATTATCAGCAGGTCAGAGTTTAGAGACAGCAGTAGATGTGATGGAGTATAATGTGTTAAGAGCTCACTCAAGTACTGGGAGCTAAACCATTTAGTGCTTTGTAAGTAATAAGCAAGATTTTAAAATGTATGCGATGTTTAATAGGGAGCCAGTGCAGTGTTGACAGAACCGGGCTAATGTGTTCATACTTCCTGGTTCTAGTAAGAACTCGAGCTGCTGCGTTTTGGACCAGCTGGAGTTTGTTTATTAAGCGAGCAGGGCAACCACCCAGTAGAGCATTACAATAATCTAGCCTTGAGCTCATGAACGCATGTATTAACTGTTCAGCATTTTGTATTGAAAGCATGTGCCGTAATTTAGATATATTTTTAAGATGGTAGAATGCAGTTTTACAGATGCTAGAAACATGGCTTTCAAACGAAAGATTGGTATCAAAGAGCACACCCAGGTTCCTAACTGAGGACTTGACAGAGCAGCCATCGAGGGTTAGACAGTATTCTAGGTTACTACTTGTGGAGCTTTTTTGTCCAATGATTAAAAATTCAGTTTTTCTGAATTAAGTTGCAGGAAATTACTGATCATCCAATTTTTTATATCATCTATACATTCTGTTAATCTTGTGAATTGGTTAGTTTCTTCAGGGTGTGAAGAAATATAGAGCTGAGTATCATCAGCATAACAATGAAATCTAACGCCATGCTTCCTAATAATATCTCCCAGTGGTAGCATGTACAGGGTGAAGAGCAATGGCCCTAGCACTGAGCCCTGCGGTACTCCATACTGAACTTGTGATCGGTGTGACGTCTCTTCATTTACTGCTACAAATTGATAACGGTCAGATAGGTATGATTTAAACCATGCCAATGCAGGTCCACTAATGCCTACATAATTTTCGAGTCTATTCAAAAGAATGTTGTGGTCGATAGTGTCAAATGGAGCGCTAAGATCGAGTAACACTAACAAATAGATACAACCACAATCAGATGATAAGAGTAAATCATTTGTAACTCTGATGAGAGCAGTCTCAGTACTATGATACGGTCTAAATCCTGACTGAAAATCCTCACAGATACCATTTCTTTCTAAAAAGGAACATAATTGTAAAGACACAGCCTTTTCAAGTATTTTTGAAAGAAAGGGTAGATTTGAGATTGGCCTGTAATTGACTAATTCTGTAGAATCAAGTTGCGTTTTTTTAATAAGTGGTTTAATAATAGCCAACTTAAAAGTTTTCGGTACATATCCTAATGACAAAGATTAATTATTGATATTAAGAAGAGGATCCATGACCTCTGGTAGCATCTCTTTTAATAGCCTAGTCGGTATAGGGTCAAGCATACATGTTGTTGATTTAGATGAATTAAAGAGTTTAGCCAATTCTTCCTCTCCTATAGCAGTGAATGAGTGTAATTTTTCCTCAGTGACACTACGATGCTCTGTCTGATGTGATGGTTATAATTTTCTTCCTAATATTGTCAATCTTACACGTAAAGAAGTTCATAAAGTCATTACTGCTGTGCTGTTTACAAACATCAGAAGTTGAAGCTTTATTCTTGGTTAATTTAGCCACTGTATCGAATAAATACCTAGTTTTGTGTTTGTTTTCTTCTAAGAGAGTTGAGAAATAAGCCGATCTAGCAGTTTTTACGGCCTTTCTGTATGCGATCATACGTTCTTTCCACGAATTAAGAAAGACCTCTAGTTTTGTTTTCTTCCAGCTGCGCTCCGTTTTTCTGGCTGCTATTTTAAGGGCCCGGGTGTGCTCGTTGTACCACGGCATTTGACTATTTTCTTTAATCTTCTTTAAGCGCAGGGGAGCGACTGTGTCTAAAGTACTGGAAAAGAGAGAGTCAATAGATTCTGTTGCAACATCGAGTTCCTCTAAGCTATCTGGAATGCTGAGGAGATGATACTGATTAGGAAGATTATTTAAAAAGCAATCTTTAGTCGCAGCGGTGATAGTCCTGCCATTTTTTAAACGGGTGGACGGCTTTGTAGCTTTAGCTAAATTAAGTATACATGATACTAGATAATGATCTGAGATGTCGTTGCTCTGCTGCAGAATTTTAACGTTATCAACATTTATTCCATGTGACAATATTAGGTCTAAAGTATGATTATGGCGATGAGTAGGTCCTGACACGTGTTGCCTAACTCCAATAGAGTTTAGAATGTCTTTAAATGCCAATCCCAATGTGTCTTTTTCATTGTCTACATGGATATTAAAATCACCAACAATTAGTCATTTATCTACGGCCAGAACTAGCTCTGATAGAAAATCAGCAAATTCTTTGATAAAGTCTGTATTGTGCCCTGGTGGTCTGTATACAGTAGCTAACACAAATGTTACACGGGATTTATCATTTGCACTACATAACGTTACATAAAGCACCAAAACTTCAAAGGAATTATATTTGAAACTAGACTTCTGAGTAATACTGAAGCTATTATTATTATAAATTACAGCAACCCCTCCCAATTTACCTTTCAGACGCGGCTCGTGTTTATAACAATAATCTTGTGGGGTGGACTCATTTAAAGTAATGTAGTTGTCAGGTTTTAGCCAGGTTTCTGTCAAACACAGCACATCTAGTTTATTATCTGTAATGATATCATTAACAATGAGCGCTTTTGGGGAAAGGGATCGAATATTCAGCAACCCAAGCTTTATCATTTGATTATCCGTATTATATATATTGTTTATTTGTTGGACATGAATTAAATTATTACCGTTGAATGGTTTTGATGGTTTTTTGTAATTACTAATTCGCGGAACAGACACAGTCTCTATGTGATAAAATCTAGGTAAAAGAGTGTCTATGTGTTGGGATTTACCTGACTTCTGTACCGGGAGGCAGCTTTGCAGGCGGCCGGGTAAGCCAGTCCGTCTGCTTCCTGACCTGGGCCCTAGTGAGTCAAGGTTTAGCCACGACCTGCAACCAACACAGCAAACTTTTTTAGAAGGGATCCCCCTCGCTTGTTTGCAGCCCTGCAACAATTTTAATACAGGGAACTGTACCAGACAGTATTGTAAATACCTGCATATATGCAACTTCTGTGGTGGTGCTCATGCACGATATGTATGCACTGTGTTTAAATCACTTGATAAAAAAACCCAAAATTACTTATTGACTCTGTAAATAATATCGTCTTAGCTCACCACCCGGATGCCGAATTTACAGATTATTTGCTGTCCGGGCTTGAACACGGCTTTATAGCCGGCGTTAAATACCCGCTTTCCCAGAATGCCATCTGCAATAATCTAGCTGAACCTGACGTCGTAGACAACCTGATTAAAAAAGAAGTCGAGTCTGGTTTCATGATAGGCCCTTTTGACGATTCGCCCTTCAACACTTTTCGCATTAGCCCCATCAGAGTGGCTACAAGAGAATTTTCGGGTAAAAAACGTCTCATAATCGATCTCTCAGCTCCGCACAATTCCCAGTTTCCTAGCATAAACAGCTTGATCCCTCTCGACGAATTCTCTCTCAAATACCACAACATAGATCAGGCAATCAATATGATTAAAATCGCGCTTGGCTTGCAAAACTCGACATCACTTCTGCTTTCAAAGTGATGCCCATTCATCCAGATCACTTATTTGGGGTTCGCTGGCACGAGAAATTCTATTTCGCTGTACGCCTAACGTTCGGACGTAAAAGCAGCCCCAAGATTTTCGACATGCTATCAGAAGCCATTTGTTGGATTTTGTGGAACAAGTATGCCAATCCTCACCTCATTCATCTGCTAGACGATTTTCTAATTATCTCGCCTCCTGATGCCATCCCAGCCGCATATATCCTCACCTTTTTAAACGTGTTTTCAGAACTCAGAATCCCCATTGCCCAGGAAAAAACCATGGGTCTCGCCACATCCATTGAGTTTCTTGAGAATTCAGAAAAATTTCAAGCTTCATTGCCAAAAGAGAAAATATATAGGATAATTCTCATCTCATCTACCTTTCTAGATAACTCCCACTGTTCCAAACGCGAACTTATATCAATGCTAGGTCACTTAAACTTCGCAATGCGCATCATTCCGCAAGGCCGCCCTTTCAATCTCGCTTCTCCTCTCACTCGAATCTTCGGTTCACGCAATGGAGGACCTCATTTCAATAACTAAATCATGCCGCAACAAACTTAAGTTATAGATAACTTGCCTAAATCAGTGGAACTGCTTGTCTTCTACAACAATCTTGTTTCTTCCCCCATCGACATCCAACTTTTTACAGATGCGGCTCCTTCAGTTGGCTTCGGGGGTTTTTACCAAGGACGCTGGTTCACAGCTCCTTGGCCACCACAGCTTCAGGACATGTCACAGTCGAGCTTTACCCTCTCATTGTAGTGGCTTTTCTGTGGGGGAAAGAATGGACGGCTAGCAGCATATTAGTGCATTGCGACAACGAAGCGACAGTCCAGTGCATTACTAAAAGCCGCTCTCATTCACCCGCCCTGATGCCCCTTCTAAGACGTCTCATTTGGATCTCGGCCTGTGATCAATTTATTATTTTTGCAAAACATGTCCCAGGTTCCGAAAATCTAATTGCTGACTCTGTCTCATTTTCTGTTACAGAATTTCAGAACATTGGCTCCAGAGGCGGATCAGTTCCCAACTCCAGTACCTCATTATTCAGAACTGATATTCCCTTAAACCACCTGCTAAAACCCCTCCTTGAAGCATCGCTTAACAGCATCCTCCAAGCAGTTTCACCCAGAACTATACAATCCTATGTGACAGCGTGAAGATGTTTCAAATCTTTTCACCTTTTGTATAGCTTACAGTTTCCTTATTTTTCTCTCCTTTCAATCACCTCTTTTATCTCCTATCTCAACAACATTAAGGGCTTCCAAGTCGGGTCCATCAAATGCTACCTGAGTGGCATCCAATTTTTCCACAAAATGATTTACGGCGGTCCCTCCCCAGAGATAAATAATTCTCAAACCTCCCTCCTGATCAAAGGGATTCAGCGATCACAGCCCACCCGCCCTGACAGCAGACAACCCATTACACTAGACATTCTCACAAAATGCATCCATACACTTCGTACAAGTTACCAACCCCTCGATACAGCCCGCATACTTGACACCATGTTTATTTTAGCCTTTTTCGGTTTTCTCAGATGCTCCAAAATCGCGATCACTTCCAAATTCGACCCAAAAATACACCCCACCATCTCAGACCTAACAGTACTCGATGGCGAAACCATATCATACTTAATCAAACACAGCAAGACAGACCAAACTAAAAAAGGTAATTTGATCTACATTTTCAACATCCCGTCTCCAATCCAACCATACCAAACTGTTCTTGCGTACCTCCAAATTAGGAAATCTCAGGCTAAATCTCCTTCTGAACCCCTTTTTATAGATGCTTCCAACAAACTCATTACACGATTCTGGTTCCAAAAACATCTGAAATCTGTTCTCCAGCAATCAGGCACCCCATACTGTAAGTCTTGTTCTCCTTTCGGATGCTGCAAGAGCTCTCCTGGTCAAATGCTTATCTTTCCTCTTTTTCTGTCCAGTGAGGCTTACTCAACCGATACCGTGAGTACTGATCTCCTTTTGGACGCTGTAAGAGCTCTCCTGGACAAACATCCATGCTTTACCTTCCACCCGTCTGCCAGCAAAGCTTACCCATCCGACTGCAGTGAGTCTCGATCTCCCGTCGGATGCTGTGAGAGCTCTCCTGCCAGGTGTTTCACATCTCTTTCACCGTACCGTTGACCGATAGGACCCACTCACCTGATGCCAGGAAGCTATTCCTGACAGAGGCTGGGTGGGTCCATCCAGTCAGTCGTCCTTTTTAATTGCGACGCTCCGTTTATCGGTTGGTAGGGCTCACCCATCTGACTTCGTGAGTCTAATCTCCCGTCAGATGCGGCTTGAGCCCTCCCGATCGTCTGTTTCCAAATTACGCGCTTGTTAAATCTCGTTGCTCCCTCTTTTTCTTATTCCTCGTTTATCGGCCGTTAAGGTTTTTTCCGTCTGTTGCAGTGAGCCCGGCCCCCCTCAGACACTGCAAAAAACCTTCCCGATCGGTGATTCCAAATCAAGGTCGCTCCCAGTACATCAGCCAGTAGGGCCTGTCCACCCGAAGCTGTGAGCTGCTCCCATCAGAAGCAACACGGGTCCTCCTGGTCTAGCAACCAGGCTTTGCAAAATACCTGCCCACCAATTCTTTGCGTATTTGGGTTTTCTGGTGGCTGTCCTCCGCTCTTTGCATTTTGGGGGATACTCTGGGTTCGAGCAAAAATTCTGCGCCGGGAGCCCTTCCCCGCCAAATACGCATAATCTTTACTCCATTTAATTTGATGCAAGTGTGAACTCACGAAGTGAAGTTTTATTAATTTATTTCGGGAGGAGCAAGTCAAGTTATCAAGTTATCAAGACGCATAATCGCTTTTTAGTGTGTTTATTAACGCCGTTTCATTCTATCCCCCTACACTGCCCCTACCCCTAAACCTACCCTTCACACACACACACTGAAACACCCATCACAAGAAATGCATACAGATAACTCGACGTTTTTGGCTTTAGAATGTGCCGTGTATGTTTACGCAAAGTCAAGATGTCATGTTGTCCAGATAATTAAACCTAACTAAACAATGGAGCACGTCAAATAATGTAACCTAATCAAACCCAAGTGGAGCACGTCCAGATAATTAAACCTGATTAAACTCACGAGTGGAGCATACTAAGCTAATCAATTCAATCAACAACAGGAGTGTATATATCTGGGATACAAACGGGTGAGGGGTACAAAAAGGTGAGAACATTGCATGGATAGAGAAAACATTCTCAAAGATCAGGACACCTTTATATATATATATACACTCACCTAAAGGATTATTAGGAATATGGAGTGATTTTTGTGCCATAATTAAACAAACAAATCCAGCATTTTGCAAACAAACACAATCTGCTTTGCAAAGGAAAACACAACTCGCAAACAAACAGAAAGCAATGTCCAAATTTTCAGATTTTCTCACAAATGCAGTTCAGGCAGATTTTCTCACAAATGCAGAGATTTTCTCACAAATGCAGAGATTTTCTCACAAATGCAGAGATTTTCTCACAAATGCAGTTCAGGCAGATTTTCTCCCAAATGCAGAGATTTTCTCACAAATGCAGAGATTTTCTCACAAATGCAGTTCAGGCAGATTTTCTCACAAATGCAGAGATTTTCTTACAAATGCAGTTCAGGCAGATTTTCTCACAATTGCAGTTTGCACAGATTTTCTCACAAATGCAGTTCAGGCAGATTTTCTCACAAATGCAGAGATTTTCTCACAAATGCAGTTCAGGCAGATTTTCTCACAATTGCTGTTTGCACAGATTTTCTCACAAATGCAGTTCATGCCGATTTCTGGTCCTTGTAACGCTTCACAATTCAATTTTCAGACCACATAGTTCAAATGTAAAAATAAAACATTGAAACCAAACGTCCATTTTTCCTTTTTTTTTCGGTTCCTGCATCAATGGATATTTGCCATTTTCTCTCCTTTTTTTCAATTGTACTTTTGCTAAATTATGACTGAAGAAATTATATCTTACATAAAATTAAATCTAACCGATTTTCTTTTCTTTCTTTTTTTGTTTCTTTTTTTTGCAATTTGCGTGGACTGTAGGCTACCATAGCACTGAGGGTGGTCGCGGACAGTTTTACATCTTTTATAGGCTATAGTCTGCGTGGATGTTGATAAGTATATCGTTTAAAAGCGAACACAGGGTGCCATAGTTTTTATTGTTATTAACTGTGCTAATGTAGAATTCAGGTCTGGCCAGGTGGCCTGGCTACTTTTTCGCCCGCTGCCAGCTGGTTTGTATTTATCTACTTATTCGTTATTACTTTATTATATTGATGCATGGCTCAATGCACCTGAATGGTTTAGGAACTCATATTTTAAAGAAAGAAAGAAAGAAAGAAAGAAAGAAAGAAAGAAAGAAAGAAAGAAAGAAAGAAAGAAAGAAAGAAAGAAAGAAAGAAAGAAAGAAAAGAAAATCGGTTTGATTTAAAATATAATTTCTTCAGTCATAATTTAGCATAAGTACAATTGAAAAAAAGGAGAGAAAATGGCAATATCCATTGATGCAGGAACTGTTTGGTTTCAATGTTTTATCTTTTCATTTGGACTATATGTTCTGAAAATTGAATTGTGAAGCATTACACGGACCATTTCTCCCCAATGCACAGGGAAATGGTGACAGCAGAAAATAAATATTCAGCATTCTGTTTATAAAATATAGCCTACTCTGCTTAAAATATATTTAATTTTATCAGGATTTACCATATATAATGTGACATATATCATACAAAACTAAATCTGTCTAAACTTTAATCCACAATACATATTGTTGCATTTTTGTATTGCAATATATTGTGACACAGTACACCCTTACATTATTTTGAATGTTCTCATTTGAATTGTATCATCAAATGTACAAATTACATAAAAGTAAATACTTTTTATATCCCGTTACACTACAGTGGAGAAATGGTATGGAGGATGGATGCATGCATTTTAATGAGAATGTATATAGAGAATAATGAGAATATAAAAAAATATGTTATGAATATATTATGAAATAGGGTTGACATAGTGAAAATCTCAAAAAGATTAATAATAGATACAGTAAGACTGCATCCTGTTCACCGCTCATTTTCATCAACTAAAAACTTGTTTGAAAATCGTCAATTGACCCAAAGCGCCATCTGCTGTTCTGGTAGAGGAAGTTGCAGAGATTAGAGGAAATCTGCAGAGATTTTCTCACAAATGCATTTCGCGTAGATTTTCTCACGAAATGCATTTGTGAGAAAATCTACGCGAAATGCATTTGTGAGAAAATCTCTGCATTTGTGAGAAAATCTGCGCAAAATGCATTTGTGAGAAAATTAAGTTGAGAGACCGTAACAAACATGTTGTATATATTTGTGTGGACTAGATTTGGGATTTGTTCAAAGGTTACATGCAATTTGTTGGATGGTTTGTATTTATTTGTGAAATATGACTAATTTATTTGCAAAACACAATACATACATTTGTTACTCCTCTGCGTTTTCACTCAAACTGACCTTTGTATTTGCAGATCGCTTTCTGTTTGTTTGCGAGTCGTGTTTTCCTTTGCAAAGCAGATTGTGTTTGTTTGCAAAATGCTGGATTTGTTTGTTTAATTATGGCACAAAAATCACTCCATATAGGAACACCTGTTCAATTTCTCATTAATGCAATTATCTAATCAACCAATCACATGGTAGTTGCTTTAATTCATTTAGGGGTGTGGTCCTGGTCAAGACAATCTCCTGAACTCCAAACTGAATGTCAGAATGGGAAAGAAATGTGATTTAAGCAATGTTAAGTGTGGCATGGTCGTTTGTGCCAGACGGGCCGGTCTTCACAATCTGCTCAGTTACTAGGATTTTCACGCACAACCATTTCTAGGGTTTACAAAGAATGGTGTGAAAAGGGAAAAACATCCAGTATGCGGCAGTCCTGTGGGCAAAAATGCCTTGTTGATGCTAGAGGTCAGAAGAGAATGGGCCGACTGATTCAAGCTGATAGAAGAGCAACTTTGACTGAAATAACCACTCGTTACAACCGAGGTAAGCAGCAAAGCATTTGTGAAGCCACAACACGCACAACCTTGAGGTAGATGGGCTACAACAGCAGAAGACCTCACCCGGTACCACTCATCTCCACTACAAATAGGAAAAAGAGGCTACATTTTGCACAAGGGTGATACTCTGGATTCGGGCAAAAATTCAGATTTTATTTGGATATTTAGTTGAAAATGTAGACCAAAATTTTTGTGTCCCCAACTGAGCAAGCCAAGCCAGAGGCGACAGTGGCAAGGAACCAAAACTCCATCAGGGCATAATGGAGAAAAATAAACCATGGGAGAAATCAGGCGCAGTCGAGGTGCTAGTTCTCCTCTGGCCAGCTAACAAACAGTGTATGATTATTATTCTGGTAACCTTACAGGTCAGAAATTATATTAAAATCGGAATATTCGAAAGTTCGAGGCATCACGCCAAAGATGGGTTTAAGTAGGATGACGTGTTGGGTAAACAATTATTAAATAGGAATATTCAAAGGATCGGAGTCATCATGCCGGAGACGGGTTTATTGAGGATGCCGTGTCCGTGAGGTGCATTCACATAAAACATTTTTAAATTATATTATTCAAATCAATTGACTGACTGTTAGGCTGCATTAACTAGGTCAGCCGGAACCGGGAACACTTCCCATAATACCTGATGTACTTGTTACATAATCAAAATAATGGCATCTACGCTAATGTAAGTCTCTCTGTTTATCCCAAGGTTTACTGCAGTCAGCCGAACATGACCAACACATCCCTGAAGTGTCTGCAGAGACCGTGTCAATAAGTTTCTTCTCTTCTGCACTATGCTGAATGCACCTCGCCAACACGGCATCCTCAATAAACCGTCTCCAGCATGATGACTCCATTACATTTTCAACTAAATATCCAAATAAAATGAATTACTAAACTAATTAACTACATCAACTGTATCTCTGATCTGCCCACATTATGACTATATGATAAATTGAAATGAGCTGATGACATCACCGTTTTTCTCCAAAGCATACATATAGCCGAATAAAATTTAGTTGCAATTCTGTTTAACACTGTAAAGCTGCTTTGAAACAATCGCCATTGTAAAAGCGCTATATAAATGAAGTTGACTTGAGTTCTCGGACACCTACAAGTAAAAAGTTCTACTCAGACGATGTGTCGAGAACAAGCTGCGAGAACTCCCAAACCAGGGCAGCGAGAACAAAATGACGTAATTTTGTTCTTCCAGCCTTGTGAGCGAGAACTTTTTTCACTGGTCTTGCAGAGTATGTAACTGCCTAAAGTCGTTTCCCATCATGCTTTTACACATCCGCCTTGCCATCGCGAGAGTTTTTTGACACACGTCAGCATGACATCAGAGTAAGTCTGATGTAACTCGGACACATTTCTAGGCTCGTTTGAGATTAGCAAAATCTGCGCAGAACCAATCACCATGAGATGCATGCCGGTTAGAAAAGTGGATGCATCCGATCGGTGAGAGTAGCCGTGTGCAGGTGGGGAGAAGCTGCAAACGAAGACGTGGGCTGCGTCCAAAAATCTAGGCAGCTGACTCATTGCCTCGCTGCCTTATCAGACAATGGCTTGTAAGGCAGCGTTTGTACATGAAGGCACCTCAAGAAACTAATTTCGGAAGACAATATTTCCACCAATAAATTAAGAAGAAGAAGAAGAACCGGCATGCGTCATTCACTGCTTCAAGTCAGCCACCGATCGGTCTGCGCATCGCTGCATCAAGACGAACAAACCTAATGTACAGTATTGTTCAAAATAATAGCAGTACAATGTGACTAACCAGAATAATCAAGGTTTTTAGTATATTTTTTTTATTGCTACGTGGCAAACAAGTTACCAGTAGGTTCAGTAGATTCTCAGAAAACAAATGAGACCCAGCATTCATGATATGCACGCTCTTAAGGCTGTGCAATTGGGCAATTAGTTGAATTAGTTGAAAGGGGTGTGTTAAAAAAAAATAGCAGTGTGGCATTCAATCACTGAGGTCATCAATTTTGTGAAGAAACAGGTGTGAATCAGGTGGCCCCTATTTAAGGATGAAGCCAACACATGTTGAACATGCATTTGAAAGCTGAGGAAAATGGGTCGTTCAAGACATTGTTCAGAAGAACAGCGTACTTTGATTAAAAAGTTGATTGGAGAGGGAAAACCTATAAAGAGGTGCAAAAATGATAGGCTGTTCAGCTAAAATGATCTCCAATGCCTTAAAATGGAGAGCAAAACCAGAGAGACGTGGAAGAAAACGGAAGACAACCATCAAAATGGATAGAAGAATAACCAGAATGGCAAAGACTCAGCCAATGATCACCTCCAGGATGATCAAAGACAGTCTGGAGTTACCTGTAAGTACTGTGACAGTTAGAAGACGTCTGTGTGAAGCTAATCTATTTTCAAGAATCCCGCAAAGTCCCTCTGTTAAAAAAAGGCATGTGCAGAAGAGGTTACAATTTGCCAAAGAACACATCAACTGGCCTAAAGAGAAATGGAGGAACATTTTGTGGACTGATGAGAGTAAATTGTTCTTTTTGGGTCCAAGGGCCACAGGCAGTTTGTGAGACGACCCCCAAACTCTGAATTCAAGCCACAGTACACAGTGAAGACAGTGAAACATGGAGGTGCAAGCATCATGATATGGGCATGTTTCTCCTACTATGGTGTTGGGCCTATTTATCGCATACCAGGGATCATGGATCAGTTTGCATATGTTAAAATACTTGAAGAGGTCATGTTGCCCTATGCTTAAGAGGACATGCCCTTGAAATGGTTGTTTCAACAAGACAATGACCCAAAACACACTAGTAAACGGGCAAAGTCTTGGTTCCAAACCAACAAAATTAATGTTATGGAGTGGCCAGCCCAATCTCCAGACCTTAATCCAATTGAGAACTTGTGGGGTGATATCAAAAATGCTGTTTCTGAAGCAAAACCAAGAAATGTAAGCAAAACCAAGAAATGAGAGAGAAGCATTCGAGCAACAGGAAAGGCAACGACTGTGTGAGTACTGTATCATTGTTCTCCTTGTTTTTGTAACTCAGCTGTTATTTAGTACGTTTGTCTGCATAGTGTAGTGTGTTGTGTTGTGAAGTAGCGTTTGTTCACGGTTTGACCACGTGGCCTCGCTCGCGCGAGTTAACAGTATCGACGAGGCGTGGCCTAAGCCAGCGTTGTATATAAGCATTGCATTGTTTACATGTAGTTAGAGAGAAGCATTCGAGCAACAGGAAAGGCAACGACTGTGTGAGTACTGTATCATTGTTCTCCTTGTTTTTGTAACTCAGCTGTTATTTAGTACGTTTGTCTGCATAGTGTAGTGTGTTGTGTTGTGAAGTAGCGTTTGTTCACGGTTTGACCACGTGGCCTCGCGCGAGTTAACAGTATCGACGAGGCGTGGCCTAAGCCAGCGTTGTATATAAGCATTGCATTGTTTACATGTAGTTAGAGAGAAGCATTCGAGCAACAGGAAAGGCAACGACTGTGTGAGTACTGTATCATTGTTCTCCTTGTTTTTGTAACTCAGCTGTTATTTAGTACGTTTGTCTGCATAGTGTAGTGTGTTGTGTTGTGAAGTAGCGTTTGTTCACGGTTTGACCACGTGGCCTCGCTCGCGCGAGTTAACAGTATCGACGAGGCGTGGCCTAAGCCAGCGTTGTATATAAGCATTGCATTGTTTACATGTAGTTAGAGAGAAGCATTCGAGCAACAGGAAAGGCAACGACTGTGTGAGTACTGTATCATTGTTCTCCTTGTTTTTGTAACTCAGCTGTTATTTAGTACTGTTGTCTGCATAGTGTAGTGTGTTGTGTTGTGAAGTAGCGTTTGTTCACGGTTTGACCACGTGGCCTCGCTCGCGCGAGTTAACAGTATCGGCAGGCGTGGCCTAAGCCAGCGTTGTATATAAGCATTGCATTGTTTACATGTAGTTAGAGAGAAGCATTCGAGCAACAGGAAAGGCAACGACTGTGTGAGTACTGTATCATTGTTCTCCTTGTTTTTGTAACTCAGCTGTTATTTAGTACGCTTTGTCTGCATAGTGTAGTGTGTTGTGTTGTGAAGTAGCGTTTGTTCACGGTTTGACCACGTGGCCTCGCGCGAGTTAACAGTATCGACGAGGCGTAGCCAGCTGAATTCAATAAGGAGTGTGTATAAATAGAGCGGGACTCCGCGGCAGCCCTCGTGTGAAGACCGAAGAGTGTAAAGACCAGCGACTCTACTCTGCGCGACTCCACTCGAGCAAGGACACCGACAAGGCACTTGAGTATAGCTTTCTTTTACTTTGGTATTTTGCTTGTTTTCGTTTGTTTATTCTTTAATCCATATTCACCATGTGCTTTCAAATCTCCACTATTACCACTACCACCCGTGAAACCACGCTCTGTGTATTCACGATGCCGTAATCCTAATAATCTGCTTAGGGTACCGATTTCCTCTACCACATTACTGTCCATTCCAATTGGTCTCTGGAATTGCCAGTCGGCTGTAAACAAAGCAGACTTTATTTCAGCTATCTCCACTCATTCTAATCTAAGTCTCATGGCCCTAACTGAGACCTGGATCAAACCAGAAGACACGGCCACTCCTGCGGCCCTCTCAACTAATTTCTCCTTTTCGCACTCACCTCGTCCAATTGGGAGAGGTGGAGGTACTGGTTTGCTCATCACAAAGGATTGGAAATTTGAGCCCATACCATCTCTCTCTGGCAACAGCTCATTTGAATCACACTCAATCACTATCACTCACCCTGCTAAAATCCATGTTGTAGTTGTTTATCGCCCCCCAGGTCAACTGGGCAACTTCTTGGAGGAGTTGGATATGTTACTCTCCAACTTTCCTGAAGATGGCACTCCTCTGGTGCTGCTTGGTGACTTCAACATCCACCTTGATAAACCCCAGGCTGCAGACTTCACCTCTCTACTCACCTCCTTTAACCTTAAGCGAGTATCTACCACGGCTACTCACAAATCAGGTAATCATTTGGACCTTATCTACACACGCTACTGCTCTACAGACAACAACACTTTAGTGACTCCATTGCACACCTCAGACCACTTCCTCGTCACTCTTAACCTCATACTCACTCCTGATACAACTCATACTAATCCACAGATCACCTTTCGCGTAATCTCGCTCTCTCTCTCCCTCTCGTCTATCCACTATGGTTTCATCCTCACTTCCTCCACCTGCTCAGTTCTCAGCTCTGGACACTAACAGTGCTACTGACACTCTTTGCTCCACTCTAACATCTTGTTTAGACAGCTTTTGCCCCCTTTCATCTAGACCAGCCGCACCACCCTCTGCCCCTGGCTGTCTGATGTTCTCCGAACATCGCTCTGGCCTCAGGGTGGCAGAGAGAAAGTGGCGCAAATCTAAGAACTCTACTGATCTTACCTTGTATCAGTCTCTTCTTGCTTCCTTCTCTGCACATGTCTCCACTGCAAAAACTACATACTATCACAACAAAATCAACAACTGCTCTGACTCTCGTGCACTTTTCAGAACATTCTCCTCTCTTCTTTGCCCTCCTCCCCCCCCTCCGTCATCAACTCTTACAGCTGACGACTTTGCATCGTTCTTCACAAACAAAACCTCCTCCATTAGCAGCCAATTCTCCGCACCACAAACTGACATACACATCTCATCAACTGTCACACACACGCTACCCTCTTTCTCTCTGCTCTCTGAAACAGAAGTCTCCAAACTCATCCTTTCCAAACACCCCACTACTTGTCCGCTTGATCCTATCCCCACTCACCTGCTTCAGGCCATTACTTCGTCAATTACTCCTGCACTCACCCACATCGTCAACACCTCTCTTCACACCGGGACTTTCCCACAGCATTCAAGCAGGCTCAGGTAACCCCACTGCTTAAGAAACCCTCTCTGAACCCAGCACTTTTAGAAAACTACAGACCGGTGTCCCTTCTGCCTTTTATTGCTAAGACACTTGAGAGAGTAGTGTTCAACCAACTCTCTATGTTTCTTGCACAGAACAACCTCCTGGACAACAACCAATCTGGATTCAAAAGCGGCCACTCAACTGAGACTGCCCTGCTCTCGGTTACTGAAGCACTGAGACAGGCAAAAGCAGCTTCCAAATCCTCAGTACTTATCCTGCTGGATCTGTCTGCTGCTTTTGACACAGTTAACCACCAAATCCTCCTGTCAACACTCATGAAGATGGGGATCTCAGGAACTGCTCTCCAGTGGTTCAAGTCTTACCTCTCAGGTAGGTCCTTCAGGGTGTCATGGAGGTGAAGTGTCTAAGTCACATCATATTGCTACTGGAGTTCCTCAGGGCTCAGTGCTTGGACCACTTCTCTTCTCCATCTACATGTCATCTCTAGGATCTGTCATCAAGAAACATGGCTTTTCCTATCACTGCTATGCTGATGACACTCAACTCTACTTCTCATTTCAACCAGATGATCCCACAGTTGGGGTTCGGATCGCTACCTGCCTGACAGACATTTCTGCCTGGATGAAGGAACAACACCTTCAACTCAATCTGGCAAAGACAGAACTGCTTGTGGTCTCAGCCAACCCAGCACTTACATACTCTCTCCATTCAGCTCGGTTCATCAACCATAACTCCGTCCGGGACTGCCAGGAACCTTGGAGTTGTGATTGATGATCAGCTTAAATTCACTGACCACATTACTGCAACAACCCGGTCCTGCAGATTTGCGCTATACAACATTAGGAAGATTAGACCCTTCCTATCAGAGCAGGCCACTCAACTCCTGGTCCAAGCTCTTGTACTCTCCAGACTGGACTACTGTAATTCTCTTCTAGCGGGCCTTCCAGCATCCACTGTTAAACCCTTGCAGCTGATCCAGAACGCAGCGGCGAGAGTGGTCTTCAACGAGCCGAAGAGAGCTCATGTCACACCTCTCTTCATCAGTCTTCACTGGCTGCCGATAGCTGCGCGAATCAAATTCAAGGCTCTGGTGCTCGCCTACAAAGCAACCGCAGGCTCTGCACCAGTATACCTAAACTCACTTGCTCAGACTTACACACCCTCCAGAAGCTTGCGTTCTGCAAGTGAACGACGCCTAGTGGTGCCATCTCAAAGAGGCATGAAATCCCTCACTAGGACCTTTTCCTGGACCGTTCCCACCTGGTGGAATGACCTGCCTGTCTCAGTTCGAGCAGCCGAGTCTGTAGCCATTTTCAAAAAACATCTCAAGACACTTCTTTTCCAGCAGCACTTGACCAATAAAGAATAGCACTTATCACTCTATTCGTTACTGTTTGTTATTTAAAAAAAAAAAAAAAAAAAAAAAACTGTCCTGTGTTTTGTTTCGTGAGACTTGTTACAGCGCTTGCATATTGTTGCCCTTGACTAGTGTTGGTTGCTTCTATTACTCTCATTTGTAAGTCGCTTTGGATAAAAGCGTCTGCTAAATGACTAAATGTAAATGTAATGTAAATGTGAATGAATTGTGGAATGTTGTTAAAGAATCATGGAGTGGAATAACAGCTGAGAGGTGCCACAAGTTGGTTGATGCCACACAGATGTCAAGCAGTTTTAAAAAACTGTGGTCATACAACTAAATATTAGTTAAGTGATTCACAGGATTGCTAAATCCCAGAAAAAAAAATGTTTGTACAAAATAGTTTTGAGTTTGTACAGTCAAAGGTAGACACTGCTATTTTTTTGAACACACCCCTTTCAACTAATACCCCAATTGCACAGCCTTAAGAGCGTGCATATCATGAATGCTGGGTCTTGTTTGTTTTCTGAGAATCTACTGAACCTACTGGTAACTTGTTTGCCACGTAGCAATATAAAATATACTAAAAACCTTGATTATTCTGGTTAGTCACATTGTACTGCTATTATTTTGAACAATACTGTATAATCAATGTCAACATTATCAGGAGGTGCTTATGGTTTTTTAAATTGTCCATCTTCATCCTCCTTTACTCCTATTAAAGGAGCAATGTGCTCTGCAAGCACTGATAAAGACATGGGCAGTGTGTGCAGTGTGACATTCTTGCTCATGTTCATGTCTCTTACACTTCAAGAAATCTGTTCCCACTTCAAGAAATCCTAATAAACATTATTAAAACAAGATGCATTTTTTTAAGAATGTAGAAAAAAAAATTCTAACCACAGTTAGTGATGTTAACAGTGATACTCAAGCTCCGAAGCTTGTGTCAAAAAATGAAACGATTTTCAGTGAAGTTTTGTATCGATGCTTGATTCCTTCTATCAAAATCACCTGACCTATGACGTCCGAAGCTTCGTTTCACACACACCCACGTGACTGCATCGTACTCTGGTTCAAAAAGCGCGACACTGGGTGGTTATAACTGTTGTATTGTGTTAGTTTATTGTGTGTATACAGGTGCTGGTCATATAATTAGAAGATCATCAAAAAGTTGATTTATTTCACTAATTCCATTCAAAAAGTGAAACTTATATATTGTATTCATTCATTACACACAGACTGATATATTTAAAACGTTTAATTTCTCATTTTGATGATGATAACTGACAACTAAGGAAAATCCCAAATTCAGTATCTCAGAAAAGTTGAATATTACTTAAGACCAATACAAAGAAAAGATTATTAGAAATCTTGGCCAACTGAATAGTATGAACATGAAAAGTACGATTATGTACAGCACTCAATACTTAGTTGGGGCTCCTTTTGCCTGAATTACTGCAGCAATGCGGCGTGGCATGGAGTCGATTAGTCTGTGGCACTGTGCAGGTGTTATGAGAGCCCAGGTTGCTCTGATAGTGGCCTTCAGCTCTTCGGCATTGTTGGGTCTGACCATATCGCATCTTCACAATACCCCATAGATTTTCTATGGGGTTAAGGTCAGGCAAGTTTGCTGGCCAATTAAGAACAGGGATACCATGGGCCTTAAACCAGGTACCGGTTGCATTGGCAATGTGTGCAGGTGCCAAGTCCTGTTGCAAAATTAAATCTGCATCTCCATAAAGTTGGTCAGCAGCAGGAAGCATGAAGTGCTCTAAAACGTCCTGGTGTATGGCTGCGTTGACCTTGGATCTCATAAAACACAGTGGACCAATACCAGCAGATGACATGGCACCCTGGACCTCAAGCAACATGGATTGTGTGCCTCTCCTCTCTTTCTCCAGACTCTGGGACCCTGATTTCAAAAGGAAAGCAAAATTTACTTTCATCAGAGAACATAACTTTGAACTGCTCAGCAGCAGTCCAGTCCTTTTTGTCTTTAGCCCAGACGAGGCGCTTCTGATGCTTTCTGTTGTTCAAGAGTTGCTTGACACAAGGAAAGCGACAGCTGAAACCCATGTCTTGTATACTTCTGTGCGTAGTGGTTCTTGAAGCACTGACTCCAGCTGCAGTCCACTCTTTGTGAATCTCCCCCACATTTTTGAATGGGTTTTGTTTCACAATCCTCTCCAGGGTGCAGTTATTCCTATTGCTTGTAGACTTTATCTACCACATCTTTACCTTGCCTTCAACTCTCTATTAATGTGACTGTCAAGTCAGCAGTCTTCCCCATGATTGTGTAGCCTACAGAACTAGACTGAGAGACCATTTAAAGGCCTTTGCAGATGTTTTGAGCTAAATAGCTGATGAGTTAACTAGAATGTGGCACCAGGTGTCTTTAATATTGAACCTTTTCACAATATTCAAATTTTCTGAGATAATGAATTTGGGATTTTCCTTAGTTATCAGTTATAATCAAAATTAAAATAAATAAACATTTGAAATATATCAGTCTGTGTAATGAATGAATATAATATACAAGTTTCACTTTTTGAATGGAATTATTAAAATGACCAGCACCTGTGTGTGTGTGTGTGTGTGTGTGTGTGTGTGTGTGTGTGTGTGTGTGTGTGTGTGTGTGTGTGTGTGTGTGTGTGTGTGTTTGTGTGCAGGGGTGCCGCTAAGGGGAAAGTTAGGGACGATTCTAAGGGCCCATGCACTTTTGGGGCCCCAGAGATTGGTTTTATTAGTAGTAACAGTACTAGCAGTAATGTAATTTAAATTATAAATGTATAATCTACCAGAAAAACAAATAAAAGAAAATTATGTCTTATTTCTGCATTTCTGGCAAAATTACCCCTCTAAATGAGTGCGAAAGGGGCCCAACTTCATATTCTTTCATAGGGCCCAAAATTGCTAGCAGCGCCCTGTTTGTGTGTGTGTGTGTGTGTGTGTGTGTGTGTGTGTGTGTGTGTGTGTGTGTGTGTGTGTGTGTGTGTGTGTGTGTGTGTGGGCATGTTTTTGTGAAATATCAGGACACAAATGTGTATAATGACATGGGTATGACATAGGTATTACAAAAAGAGGGTGAAATATGAGGATGTTCCCCATGTCCTCACTTTTCAAAATGCTTATAAATCACACAGGATGAGGTTTTTTTTCACAGAAAGTAAACTGCGCAGTCTCCTGTGATGGGTAGGTTTAGGGGCAGGGGCAGTGTAGGGGGATAGAAAATACGGTTTGTATGGTATTAAAACCATTACGCCTATGGAATGTCCCCACATTTCACAAAAACAAACATGTGTGTGTGTGCGTGCGTGCGTGCGTACATGCACCTGCATTTATTTAGTCTAATTGCTTTTATTCTGTATCAAGTTTTATTTGTTTACAAACAGGAAAAATGACCACATTCACAATACAAAATGTTATCTTTATTGGTTTGAGTTTCTAGGAGTATGCAATGGAACAGATTGTTGTCATGCATTTAATATATGGATTCATTAATTAATATATCCATTAATTAATTTTTACTTCTAAGATAATGGTTGCAAAACATTTTGCGACACAGCGCTTTCCCGCACTTTCACCAGCAGAGGTCCTCGTCGAGCTCTGATTTGAAAAGCTTCGAGCAATGAACCTTTTTCTGATACAATTGTGATGAAAGCTTCACTGGTTCAGAAAGCTTCACATCGCCAGCACTAATCACAGTCAGTAACTATAAAAATCAAACGCAAATAACAAGCAGGCAAAATAAGGAAACAGTGAAATAATAAGATGAAACATTGTATGAAATTGTACAAGAGAAGTGCATGTCAGGTGGTTCAACACACTGTAGAATGCACCTGTGTTTTCTCTCTAATGAAGAAGCATCGATTAGACTACATGAGAAGTAGCCTACACATGCTAAACCAAAATGGGCATTTACCAATCAGTGGCCAATTTCAAACTACAATATGTTTTTTAACCATTTTTTCAAAAGCACTTGAATCACGACTTCTGACGACCCCAACCCCGATTTCGGAAGCTAAGCAGGGTCGGGCCTGGTTAGTACTTGGAACAGACAATAAACTAATTAAATTAAATTACAGACTTTAATTTGATTATCGCTATAAGCTATACAATGGGTAAGGAAAGTAATCAGACCCCCTTAAATTTTTCACTCTTTGTTATATTGCAGTCATTTGCTAAAATCATTTCACTACTCAGCTAATACACTTCACCATGGCTCAGCTCTGATGCTTGTTCCGTTATCCTTTCAAATTTATTTTATTGTCTCCCATTTTGCTTTCTCTCTGGCTTTTGTCTGCTGTAAGTGCGGCAAAGGTAAAGGACAGCTCAGCCTCGTCATTCTTCCTTTTTCCTGCAGGGGGTGATCGAGAGGCTTTTTTCTCTCTACAGCAACACCAAGAGCCACAAGTTCTTTTGTAACCACTCCTCTCCTCAAATACACCTAGCTTAGTCACCAGAGCTTCCTAAACTCTTTTGTCATCCGAACCCCTTACACGTAATTTATTTACAAAAAGAACGCCTGAGACTTTAAGTTAATATTTCTGATGTTGGTTCAAGGAATATTTCAGCCTAAAATAAAAATTCGGTCATCATTTACTCTCCCTCAACTTGTATTTTTTTTCCTACTATGGAAGTCAATGGGGACCATCAACTGTCTGGTAACTGACATTCTTTAAAATATCTTATTTTGTGTTCAGCAGAAAGAAACTAATAAAGGTTTGGAACAAGAGGGAAAGTAAATTATGTCAGAATTGTAATTTTATGGTGAATGTATCGTAAATGTAAGCTGCAGGAAACATGCAGCTGAACAGACAATAAACTAATTGAATTAAATTACAGACTTTAATTTGATTATCGCTATAAGCTATACAATGGGTACGGAAAGTAATCAGACCCCCTTAAATTTTTTACTCTTTGTTATATTGCAGTCATTTGCTAAAATCATTTAAGTTCATTTTTTTTTATCTCTCATTAATGTACACACAGCTCCCCATATTGACAGAAAAACCCCCATTGTTGACATTTTTGCAGATTTATTCAAAAGAAAACATTAAATATCACATGGTCCTAAGTATTCAGACCCTTTGCTGTGACAATCATATATTTAACTCAGGTGCTGTCCATTTCTTCTGATCATCCTTGAGATAGCTCTACACCCTTATTTGAGTCCAGCTGTGTTTGATTATACTGATTGGACTTGATTAGGAACGCCACACACCTGTCTATAAGACCTTACTGCTCACAGTGCATGTCAGAGCAAATGAGAATCATGAGGTCAAAGGAACTGCCTGAAGAGCTCAGAGACAGAATTGTGGCAAGGTACAGTCCTGGCCAAGGTTGCAAAAAAATTCTGCTGCACTTAAGGTTCCAAGAGCACAGTGGCCTCCATAATCCTTAAATGGAAGACATTTGGGACGACCAGAACCCTTCCTAGAGCTGTCCGTCTGGCCAAACTAAGCTATCGGGGGAGAAGAGCCTTGGTGAGAGAGGTAAAGAAGAACCCAAAGATCACTGTGGCTGAGCTCCAGAGATGCAGTTGGGAGATGGGAGAACGTTGTAGAAAGTCAACCATCACTGCAGCCCTCCACCAGTCGGGGCTTTATGGCAGAGTGGCCCGACAGAAGCCTCTCCTGCATGAAAGCCCGCATGAAGTTTGCTAAAAAACACCTGAAGGCCTCCTAGCTAGTGAGAAATAAGATTCTCTGGTCTGATGAGACCAAGATAGAACTTTTTGGCCTTAATTCTAAGCGGTATGTGTGGAGAAAACCAAACGCTGCTCATCACCTTTCCAATACAGTCACAACAGTGAAGCATGGTGGTGGCAGCATGGTTCACCTTCCAACAAGACAATGACCCTAAGCACACAGCTAAAATAACGAAGAAGTGGCTTCACAACAACTCTGTGACTGTTTTGAATGGCCCAGCCAGAGCCCTGACTAAAACCCAATAGAGCATCTCTGGAGAGACCTGAAAATGGCTGTACACCAATGTTTACAGTCCAACCTGACAGAACTGGAGAGGATCTGCAAGGAGAAATGGCAGAGGATCCACACATCCAGGTGTGAAAAACGTGTTGCATCTTTCCCAAAAAGACTCATGGCTGTGTTAGTATTTAGTAGAAGCACCCTTTTGATCTGAGCAAAGGGTCTGAATACTTAGGACCATGTGATACTTCAGTTTTTCTTTTTTAATAAATCTGCAAAAATGTCAACAAATCTGGGTCTTTTTTTCTGTCAATATGAGGTGCTGTGTGTACATTAATGAGAAAAAAAATAACTTTAATGATTTTCGCAAATGGCTGCAACAAAGAGTGAAACATGTAAGGGGGTCTGAATACTTTCTTTACCCACTGTAGCCTGTCACGGTTCTAGTTTTATTTCAATTAATTCTGCAGCCACATTTAAGTGAGTTGTGGTTTCAACTCACAAAACACCTGCAGTTCCGTCACAAACCAACATTTGGGAAACTCTAACCTAGACCAATTAAATTAACAGTTCAGTCAGAATCAAAAGTAAAAGCCCACTTAATTCACCCTATTTTTGCAGATTAAACACAATTAAGCAAATCAATGCATGAATAGAGAGAGAAAAAAATCAGATATTGGCCCCGCCCATTCAGAAGGATGCTGAACACTGCAGATTTAATTTAGGCTTTTATTCACATTTAAACATTGATCAGCAAACATAAACAGAAGCTTAACCAAACACACTCAATGCACGAGAAAGAACCTTATTTGTTCTTGCGGAAGCTCAAACGTGCTGCGTAACATGAGAATGACCATCATTGATTCTCATACATTAAGCTAACATGCTTGAGCTTCTGTTTACCACAACTGTTGACTGAGTTGATGAATGTTTATATATGAATACATTTAATACATTTAATCTGTTCATCATATAATGCGATTGTGTCTCTTCAGAAAATTTGGACTAAACCACTCGATTCATTTTGTTAGGTGTCAACAGTTTATGCAATTAATTTAAGATACATTTTACTGAAGAATAGTTTGCAGTTTCATCAGCAGAAGCCAGCTTCAAGTCTCACAAGGAGTTAGGCCACGCTCTCTCTCTACCAGTTTTGTCGTACCGTATATACAATTGTCCCAGCAGTTATACTGTTTTCAAGGTCTATCTACGTCATTACTGCAAGGTGTATGATTCTGATTGGCTCAGAGAAAAATGAACAGTCATGGTTAATTTCCACACATTGTCAGTTAAATCAGATGCACGTGTCCACAGATTACTTGTTGACGTTTTCACCCCGAATTTAGGCACGTGGTGACCTTCTAGGTCTGGAGCAGGCGCCAGCTTGCCCAGAACAACAAGTCCACCCCATCTCTTAGGATGCCTGTAATCCACCTTCAGTCCTGATCTGTAACACAGAAAACTGCGCACATACACAGATACACAGTCTCTCCAAGGTTGGAGTTGGTTGAGCTCTGGTCTGAACCAGAAAGTTTCCCAAAACATACTGATAACATGTGCTTTCTCTCAATAAAAGGTACAGACAATAGTACATGCAATATTCATAAAGTTCTTTAGTGTTTCAGCAAAAGGAAATATAAAATGAATAAAATATAATAAAAATGAAAGACAAATCCATATTTAATCTCTGGAAGCCGGGCTAAATGAGCAAACACTGTTACTGCATTCCTGGCAAGTTAGGGGTGTGTGATACCTCCAAAATCCAAACACACGACAACATGTCACTATCAAGTGTTTAGTGACAAATCACACATCCCTAGGCCAGACCCCCAGTAACCACTCAGAGACCAAACACAAACTGGAAAGAATCATTAAAAATCATCATAATAATATAGGATAAATATTGATTAAAGGGCACCTATTATGCCCCTTTTTACAAGATTTAATATAAGTCTCAGATGTCCCCAGAGTGTGCCTGTGAAGTTTCAGATCCGAATTCCTAACAGATCATTTAATATACTATTTTGAAAATGCCAATTTTGGGGTTGAAGAAAAATTATTTGTTCTGTGCGTGGTTCCTTTAATGCAAATGAGCTGCTGCTCCCGAGAGGGCGGAGCCTACGCATCTCGTTCACAGCTCATTCACAGCAGTGAACACGGAATGAAAACTGAAACATGAAATCTGTTTGTTTTTATGATCATCTCTATCGCAGACACGTTCATGTGACATTGCAGTTCTTCATCATCATGAAATATTATCATTTGCATACGTTTTAAAGCCTTATCGCTTTCAACTCAAACAAGCACACATGCTCCTGTCGCATGCACAGAGAGCTGGATGTCAGCAAATCCGTGAGTAGTCTATTAAACTAGACTAGTTCTCTATCAAACAACAGAAGATAAACAGAAATTTACTCACTGCTCTTGACTGACTGAACTTTAGTAGCTTTAATAAGAACACATTTCTTACTTGAACGCTGCTGTTAATGTTCTGGCGAGGAGATAAACATGGCGGACTGTGTACAGCTCTCTGAGGGAGGGGTCTGTGCTAGTATGTCAGTGTCCATCAACACGTGTGGGCGGGGCCTCTGCAGTGTGACGTCACTCTGCAGGAACCTGGAAACGGCTTGTTCTGAGACACTGCTTATGATTTATGGGGATTAAAAAAAGGAGTGGGTGGATTTTTACCATTATAGGGTTGTTGTGTACACACACTGCCAACACACATTTATGTTCATACACCTTATAAAAGTGAATTTTGCATAATAGGTGCCCTTTAAAGCTTTGAATATGAATTTAATTAGGATATATATACAGGTATATTGAAGCTTATCAACTTTGAACTGAGTTCAAATTTCTGGTGTGCCTTCTTTAAATAGCTCACTATTGACTACAGTATCTGCTTACGGCCATACCACCCTGAGCACGCCCGATCTCGTCCGATCTCGGAAGCTAAGCAGGGTCGGGCCTGGTTAGTACTTGGATGGGAGACCGCCTGGGAATACCAGGTGCTGTAAGCTTTTTTTTATCTTCACTACTCAGCTAATACACTTCACCATGGCTCAGATCTGTTGCTTGTTCCTTTATCCTTTCAAATTTCATTTATTTTCTTCCATTTTGCTTTTTCTCTGGCTTTTGTCTGCTGTAAGTGCGGCAGAGGTATAGGACAGCTCACCTCGTCATTCTTCATTTGTCCTACAGGGGGTGATCGAGAGGCTTTTTTCTCTCTTTTCAGCAACACCAAGAGCCACCAGTTCTTTTGTAACCACTATTCTCCTCAACTACAACTAGCCCAGAGTTTCCTAAAGTCTTTTGTCAGCCGAACCCCTTACATGTAAATGATTTACAAGAAGTACCTCTGAGACTTTAAGTTAATATTTCAATAATTCAATGACACATTCGCACGTTCTTGGTTCTCTCTGATGTTGAATAACGCACATGCAAGTTAATATTTAAATAATTCAATGACACATTTGCACGTTCTTGGTTCTCTGATGTTGAATAAGGCACATACAAGTAAACATATTTTTATTTTTTTTTATTTTATAATGTATAATAGGGCTGCGATTATTGGGCCTATTATTATTTGGCACTGGCAGAGGTGCGTCAGGCAGTAATGCCCAACAGGTTTTATCACCAAGCTGCTTGTAATCATAAGCTGTAGGCGTTTAGCACAGTGCTGCTCTTCACTCTGAAGCACACAGACAACAAACTTAATTAATTAAATTGAAGACTTTATTATGATAATCGCAGTAAGCTATTTTAGATTTATTTTGATTCATTCTGCAGCTACATTTTTTATAAAAACAAGTCCTTTGCACAAACCTATGACCGGCTTTGTCTCCATACTGGTGTAGTGAATCGGATCTTCAAGAAAAAAGGAACTGGTATTTGAATGCTATCACACCGTGTTTGTTCATTGGCCAGAGGACATTTTCCTGTTATCACTGTAAAGCTGTTTTGACACAATCTGCGTTGAATCAAGCGCAATAGAAATAAAGGTGACTTGAATTGATTTTACTTTTCATCAACTCACAAAACACCTGCAGTTCCGTCACAAACCCCCATTTGGGAAACCTAGACCATTTAAATTAACAGTTCAAACTGAATCCAAAGTGGCAGCCCACTCAATTCAGACAATTTTTTTACAGATTAAGTACGATTAAGCAAATCAATGCATGAAGAGAGAGAACGTAAAGGAAGTTCTGCAAATTCTTATTAAACCTTCCCCATCCAATCAGATATTGGCCCCGCCCATTCAGGAGTGTACTGAACATTGCTTTCTACCTGCGCACCTCCCTTATGAACCGACTTTTGATGATTAATGAAGGGTTAATCCTTGGATCACTGTTTTCTGTGTACAGATTCATGTTACCTGAAAAATCAAACGAAAGAAAAATAACGAATGGCAGTCACAATGAAATTAGCACCTTGCATCTTGCACCTTGAGGTTGTTGTCAATACTTTATGAATACAATTTTGTGATGGATTTCCGAGCGAACAACTGTATGGACAAACTTTAGTTTTTAGAATTTATGACGGAAAGGTCCGATCTGTAAGCCTTATACTAATCACAGTTTCAAAAGTAAAGCAATGTGATGTAAACAAATTGCATTGTTAAGTTATATATCCTGTTTTACAAACTTTGTTGCCATGTCATGTAATGTTGTTTATATAAGGATACGCGTCACATTTCACATAAATCTTCCAAAAAAGTGCCTCACTGTAACCTTAACCATTGCCTTTTCAAATCTTTCTTTTGTACCCCTTTTTTTCTTTTCTATTTAAAAAAAAGGGATGAGTCAACATGTTTTTCCCCCTTCAACGTTATGGCACCGTTAGTTCTTGTATAGGCAACTGGAATACTCAGCTAATACACTTCACCATGGCTCAGCTCTGTTGCTTGTTCTGTTATCCTTTCAAATTTAATTTATTTTCTTCCATTTTACTTTCTCTCTGGTTTTTGTCTGCTCACATGCTGCACCCGAAAGCTTAGGCTGCTGACTTGTTGTCTCACTGCCTTATCAGGCTTTGTGGGCAGTGTTTGCACATGAAGGTACCTCACGAAATTGATTTTGGACAGATTTCTGAGCCTGCGTAACAGTTTAATGATCTACAGCAAAATAAATCATAACTAAGCAAATATTTAATAATCACATCAGAATTGGAAAATGGTGGTCAGGAATGTACATTTAAACATAAATTGATCTCCAACCACAACTTTCAGACTTTCAGCATTTGGGATATCAAAAGTAGTGAACAAACCACGTCCATACTACAAGTTATGCCCCCTACAATGAAACAGCCGTTCGAAACAAAGTATGCCTGCTGATGTCGTCACTAGGCCTACCACTTTTTAAGCCTCACTATCTAAGGCAGGGGTGTCCAAACTGGGCCACTGTCCTGCAGAGTTCAGCTCTAGCTTGCCTCAACACACCTGCATAGAAGTTTCTAGTATCCCTAATAAGACTATTAAGCTGGTTCAGGTGTGTTTCATTGGGGTTGGAGCTAAACTTTGCAGGACAGTGGCCCTCCAGGATCAGGATCGGACACCTCTGATCTAAGGGGTGGGGTTAGGGTAAGGTTTAGGGTTGGGGGTTTTAGCTATAATTACTATGACTCTGTATTAATAAATGAAGGAGATGCAATTTGTAGTATATAACTGGTGTATGCAAGCTGATAATTGAAACATATGGAGTGGATTGAGTGCACAGCGGCACAGACGCGTGAGTTTGTCGAGCCCTATATATGCAGCAACATCTAAAATGCCTCCTCGAAGGAAGTACCATTATTAACATATCCCTAAGAATCATTAGCTAGATCAGAATGCCCAATCCAGACATTGAAAGCATACAATTTATCTTTTTGTTTTATTTTTTTGTATTGAAATGTAGCATGAATTTGATTTAAAAATGTATATTTTTATGTTGTAATCAGCTTGTCTTCCCCATTGTGGCATATATCCGAGGGGCACAGCTGGTCAAGGCAGGACTTTGTCCACCAGGAATTGGAGGTTGCTGGAGGGGAGAGGTTATTGTCCCAGTGAACACATCATCAGACAAGAGGAGAAATGTTGTTGCAAGGGAGAAGGAAAGCTTTGAGTAAAGAATATGAGGGCACATAAATGATGTGCCGGGATGAACAATTTATAATAAACATATTTCATAAATATAAGAACCCATTTTGATTTAATGGTGACTTTAATTTAATAAGGGTGAATGAGTTGTAACACACATGGTTTTAAAACTTTCCACACGACAGGATGACGAAACTAGTTGCCATATATCAACATTATATAGAGAACAAAATGAAACAAAATGTAAAAATCTTTGGAAGATATCACTGAACATTTATTTAACCATAGCAAAAGTAAAAAAAATTCTCAAGTTATTTTTTCATCTCTTTTTATTTAAAATTAGACAAATCTGATATTATTGTAATCGTATATCTGTTATTTAACAGTTGAGCTAGTTCTTTAATGCTGATCTAACCAGCAGAAGACACGAGCCGGGTTTAAACCCCAGTTGCGCAGATTGGGCATGATGTAACACTGCATTACTATTAGATTTAGATACCATGCGAAAGCATGAGAAAAAGGTGAATAATGACTGTGAGTAAATTTTCAGAAATTAATAATTATTATTATGTTTTGAGCTATGCAGTATAGCTGTTTTGCTGCGTTTATTGTCAAACTAAAAACAATTTTTATTTTTAATTATTAAAAAATGCCATTATTTCATATGAAAAAGTTTGTCTTATGCACTTTTTTTCTATTAACCTAGATCTGATTTTAAGCTGTCATATGGTCATGTTACAATCAATGCGCCCCTCACATGTTGGAGCATGTTATCACTTTTCACTTCCATTCTTTCGGGGTAAATCAAGACAAGTAGACGCTGTATTAAAAACAAAAACAAACACACGATTGATTGTAGGCCTACTAGACGTGTGTGAAATTAATGTGGGGGTAAAATACTCCCCCACGTGGATTTACACAAACTGAAAAAAGTAAAAAAAGTGTTAGGTTGTGTCCCGCTCTCCCCGATAGTTGGATATAAATAGGCTAATAATAAAACATCTCAGTCCAGTTTGATTTTTGACCCTTCGTAGTAAAAAGTTTGACCACTGTTCATTTCCCTAGCCCACTGAATCTTGAATCTCTCTGGAGGAGTCGACTCAGGGATGATTCGGTCTGTGTTTGTCTTCGTGTTGTCAGCCATATTAGCGCCCTCCTCCATCTCGACCACCGCTAACTTCACGACATGCATGCGCCAGGCCGGTTATAAAGACGAAGAGGCGTAACGTTTTTATCTGTTTGAAAGAACAATTTCAAATCCGTACAATGGAGGCCGTCAAGGCGTTTAACGGCGAGGTTTGTATGATATTTATTTATATACATATAGACTCGATAAAGTCGACTGTACGTTAGGCCGCTGTTGTCATCAAGCCGGTTTCATGGTGCAGGCCGTATATTTCTTACATAATTCCAACGTTCAATCTTTAAAATTCTGATAGGTTTGTTTGAATCTCTGCGTGCATTTTGAAAACTGAAAGAGTAAATACAGTAACTTCAGATTAACGTTTGAGCACCTTTTTTTCCGTCACCTTATTGGAAAGCATGTTGACAAAAAATAAATAATAATAAACAAGCAGTCCGGCCGCTAAGAGTAATCTTTATGTATTTACTTATTTGTATTAATTTTTTCATTTTTTTTGGCGGAATTATAATAAATCCTTTTAAGGAAGTCCTGGTTATATGAGGGCTGATGTTTCCGCTTCATGAGCAGTTTACCTAGACAACGTTTAGGGCATCATAGGCCCAAGCTAACATCGTTTTTCGGCATAACAGTCGCGTTTTGACTCAGTAGAAAAATGCTGCAACCCCAGAAAAAGAATGTGATGCCCAGATATATTGTAGGTTGTCTCAATAGGTTTTGAGATATTGCCTTTGTTTTTAAAACTGAATTGCTAACAGTTAGCAGCAGACGATTAGCCGTGCTAGTGACCATAACGTTACCCTTAAACCGGCGTCAATCTCAGTTTTATGATAGACTTAGTTTTCTCTGTATTAGTTCAGGGAGATCATGTCTTTATTAAATAGTGTTTTCAGTGTGAATTTTTGTGGATTCGTTTTTCTGAATTTGAAATGGGGAATTATAATCACCCAATGAGCTGTTTTATGCTTTTCTAGTGTAAACCTTTGGAGATAAAGCAAAAAAGGTTGCAAAAAAAGAGACAATGTGGTTTTTATTGTCAAAAAAGTGCAGTATTACTGTAATGCATCTTGTAGTAACAATATAATAGCAACGAGCTGTGATGTATGTTATATTCTTGGTAGATTATGTTTTATTTAAATAAAACAACATCAAAAGTTAATTAACTGATTGCAAATAGTAAATATAGTACACATATACATGAAAGGCATCCAGCAGATCACATTAGACTAAATTAATAACTTCCATTATAAGGAATGTTAAATTGCAATATTTTTGTATTTCAGCTGTACTCACTGAATGAATACAAACCACCTATCTCCAAAGCAAAGATGACCCAGATAACAAAATCAGCAATTAAAGCTATAAAGGTAAGTTGAATAAAAAGGTAACATAACATTAAAGCCAAGTGTCCCTCAACTGATTCCCAATTTAATTCCAAACACATTTTTATTTATGACTTGTGCATTGCACAACCCATTAAAGGCAGTGTGTTAATTTCCAAACGGACTTAAAGCTATGAAAATAAAAAATTAATGGACATAAATGGAACAGTACATTTTGGCTTTGGAATGAAACAAAAATTATAAACCTTTCCAGATGCAGAATATTTACTCTGGGTTATAACATTGCCTAAAGAATATATTAATTCAAACAAAGCCCCGCAAACGTTCATTAATATAACTGTTGAACTAGCGATGCTCATAATTAACTGTTTAATCGTTAACTGACAGTAAGAATTAAGGGTGTCACGATTTCGATTTGAAATCGAAGACGACTGAAATCAAGTCACAATCTCGAACATCGAATTGAAAAATGGGATCGTCGATGCTGCCACGGCCCCATGTCACGTCTGGTTGCTTGCCAAGCTGGAAAAAAACACGTGTTGAAGTGCTGCGAGTCAACCTCCCCTAACCTAGCTACAGCCACTCAAAAGATAGCATGGCAACTGCAGATGCAGGAGGGTCCGACACGGACCCAGGAGACCCATCAACATAACTTGAACACCCTCCTGTTTCACTGAAGCAGTGTTAATTTCGTTGATGAATAATTTTCGTCAACAACCTTTTTTCACGAACGAAAATGAGACTATGACTAAATAAAAACTATTGTTGGATGACAAAAAGCTAAAAACGAGACGAAAATGTTAGGGAGGGACGATTAGGGAAGAGATCCAATCAGAACTGATATCATGTGTAAAAGATATGCACATTTGAACTGAAACGTGCGGAACTAACCGCGGGGGAAACGTGCGTCCTTCAGGCTCACACATCTCCAATAGTGCTTCAGAACGGCTCAATCAAGGAATAGCTCATATTCATGCCAGGCAATTGTTTATGAACTAATGCTGATGAATAATGGCAATGTTTACTTTACGATGTTTATATAGTTATTAGTTTTAGATGGTTGTAACAATGCATATTTTATCTCCCTCATTTGAACTTGAATGAGCATCCTGCAACTGCAATAGTAATGCGCAGGCATTTCAGTCAATGTGTATTTAGGCATTTCATTAGTGTGCTATAACTACGCTAAGAAATCCCAAGTAGAACGCATCTCACAGCTACAGTGATGTACAATAATGTGGGAGAAAGTTAATGAAGGTCTTAGCAGCGCACATTTAGTTGCCTTGACTACAGATTGCTGGGTTATTTTGCTTAAGTTTTCAAATGACTGAATATATAAGTTGTTACATTATTTTGTTAATATTTTTTTTTATTTGACAATGTAGTGTGGTACATTGTGAACAAAGGTCAAAAATATTATATTGCATAAAAGTCTAGTCTAAAAATGGCATAGCAACCAGTGCTTTAAAAAAAATGAATGTAAAAATCGAGAATCGAATCGAACCGTGACCTTAGAATTTAAAATGTAATCGAATCGAGGATTTGTAGAATCGTGACACCCCTAGTAAGAATTTTGACTGATTAATACTATTGGTTCAAAAGTAATTTTTGAAAATGCTTGATGCTTGGTTAATAAATACCCTTTACATAAGAATTGGGATTTTGAGAGAGGGGAAAAAACTGATCATTTGTGTTCAAGTTACATTTAATGTAAAATACTGGTACACAAAGCAAAATGTTTATAAACATTATAAATGCTATAAACGTGGCTATTAGGGCTGTAATCAACCAAAGAAAATCTTGGTCGACTGAAGTCCTGAAATTTTTGACTAAAAATGACGTTAGGGGAAAAGAAACGTTAAATGAATTAGCTGCGCACTGTGCGCAGTACTTGGTAGCCTTGTTGTCTGCCTGAATGAATTATAAATAAACATAAAAAAAAAAACTAGTAGGCTATTTGCAGTACATTAAATCGTTTTTGACCTGATTATTAGGGCTGGACTTGAATATTCGAATATTCGTTTGATGGGTTGGTATTCGAATTTAAATTTTGGGATTCGAATATTCGTTTGTTTGTTTGTTTTTGCACACCTGGCATCCCCATCGGAACGTTTCTCATTCGCGCTTGCATATGTTTACACTATAAAATCTGTCGAAATACAATGCCCTTTTTAGCCGTTTTCAATAGGATGGACAGTTGAATAGGAACCCCAACCTCATTATACTTAATAAATATATTTGCTTCTTCTTAGCATTCCCTGCAACGGAGTTATTCTCTGTCTAGAGCAACTGCACAAGCTTATATAGAAGCAGCGCATGCTGAGCTTGCATTTTAGGTTAAGCTGCGTTTGTTTGACATTGTGGGAAATAGAAGAATAGAATCAAAATGTAGCTATTAGCCTTTACCGTTAGGGATGTGACAGTGAGAACATTTTCCCTCACCGTCACATTGTGCTTGTGCGTGTTTACTTTCGGTTTGCCATTTCGGGGGCGGGTTGCTTGAATGGTTGGTTCATTAGCCTACTTTTCTTAATAAAAACACAACAACAAAACAGTAGAATGACTACCTTAAATAGGCGCTTTTACTTTTCGCTTTTAAACCAAATTATCCGCGATCATTTCATCATTCAGCTTCTCACACTCGTGAGGAATGAGATCTGACTCCTGCTGCAGTTTGTGCTGCGATCCTCGTTCGGCTCGTGCTGCACATTCAGTTCTTAATTGTAGTTAATCTGTTCATCACATACATTTTAGTTGAAACTGAACAAAATATTTTACTACCATAAAATACCAAAACGACGATGCTGCGGTGGGGAAGTGATGGACACCTGTAACCTACTATCGCAGCAAGCCTAATATTACCCGTTATTATCAATCTAAATGAATCTACTGTGATATAGGAGCTTGTTACTGGGACGTAACAGACCTGTGTGTTTTGTATCACTAGTGCAGTTCGTTCTCGGAGCATATAAACCCTGCCCGGAGGCGCGCCGCTGAGAATCTCGAGATTCCTACCTTGATTAGAGAGAAGAATATGTTCAGCCCCTCCCTCCGAATATTCGATGTTGATTACTACCGGATATTCAAAGCTCAAAAAGTGGTATTCGGTCCAGCCCTACTGATTATTTTGCACAGAGTCTGTCGGCTCTGACAGTGTTGCATCACATGCACGTAAGCATATCATATTTCTGAGAACATAGTAGCCTACTATGTTGCCGATTGGGCTTTTAAATCACTAATTCTATAACCAGAAGTAATGCACACGGCCGCTCGGTCATTAATAATGGAGCGGAGCAAAGCGAGTGGTTTCAATTAATTAATATGAAAGTTATATGCATGAGCTGAAAATGCACCAGTGTACAACAGTTCATCCAAAAATGCGCGCTCTGTGCGGCCACGCAAGTTTAAAGTTTTGGTTTTGGAGCGCCAATTCGGGGGCGGGTTGCTTGAATTGTGGGTTCATTAGCCTATTATTCTTAATGAAAAACGCAACAACACAGTACAATGACAAACACGCTTAATTAGGCACCTTTACATTTCGCTTTGAAACCAAATCTTCCGCGATCATCTAGCCTTTCTGCTCTTGGATCTGAAAAATAAAGCATAGATACTAAGCATAAATAATATACAGCTAAGTAGCCTACTTCAATCCGTCTCTGTCCAGTGGGTAGGGCTAATCCAAAAGAAGTGAAAACAAGGGAGGTGTTCTGAAGACAGACTGTTACCTGTGAAACAGGGTGCTCTGAAAACACCCCCATTAGCAATTAGTGCTTTCCACTTGATGAAATTAACGCGGCAAAGCTGATCAAATGAACGTGGCAAAATTAATGAAATGAACACGGCAAAAAATCGTAGTAAAAGTAATTGAATAATATGACAACAGAACTTATTAATCATAGACTTATTTAATTTTTTAACTAAAAACTAACTTGGCCAGCATGTTCCTGCCCTGGTTTTTGACCATTTCTTCTAATTGCAATTTTTTTATTTTATCTTTGTTTTTTAAAAATAAGCTAAAAATGCAAAATACAAACTATATGACAAAAACAGTGCTTTATTTTTCAGCTATAGGTCTATTTAACAGTTTAGCAAGTCAAGAAAGAAATTAAAAAAAAAAACTGCTAGTCTTCACTCAATACATTAACTATACACTGATTCTTAATGAATATATTAAAATTATTTAGCCAGTCATGGGATGTTTTACTTTTTTTCATTGTTGTTTGATTAACATTAATCACACAGAATATTAGATCCGGCTTAACACAGATCCAATTACCTCAACTGTACACGTTCACTAAAGACACCCCCGACTGTGTTTACCTGAATACTCACAGGATGTGCATTTTTACATATTTTTGACCATTGAAATCCGTAATCCGAAAGAATTGAATCGCAATCACATGTTGTGGCGTGTGCTCGCGCTTCAGATCAAAGTCCGGCAGCGCTATATTTTCTCATGCGCGCATGTTTCTGTTGCTTTCTTTGTCATGCGCTGCACTTGTATATTTAACTCTTTTGCTTCCAATGTTTAGTGAACGGTGGAGAGCTCTGCACACACATCCTGACTCCTGCTGTCACTCATCGACACAAATAAATACAGCTCTTATTAACGCGCGGTCCTTCTTAAAGTACCGGTACTAATACAATTCCATTTCGTACTGTTTGTAATAGCAGGGTATCGCAATACTTTTCTAGTACCGGTATATCGTGCAACACTAGCCAGAACGTATCCACTAAGAATCGTCTAATCGACTGGGAGATTACAGTCCTGTTAGCTATATACTATTTTAGTTGAACATTGAACACTCCACACACATTGAACACTCCACACACTCCAATTGTAACGGTATTCAGAACAGAACAAGAATGAAAAATAAAAGTACCTATATAAACGTCACGCCAAACCAAATTCAACGTGAAATTGAAACCGAAACCAGCGTTGGGCTCATGTAGACAACCTTGCTCATTACTTGAATTGTTTCCTTATAACGGCGGAAACAAAAATACTCTGTCATTTATGACCATATAGGTAGATTAGAGTAACATATCCTTAAAAAACTGTAAAGGGTTTACTTTTTGTTTGTGTGTACGCACAATAAAAACGAAACATTGTGCTTTTGTTAAATAAAGAAAACAAAACAGGATGCACTTTCATCCATCTTGTTTCCTTTCCGTGAACTTGTTTGTGGACCGCGTCACAAAAAAGAACTGAAACTCAGCATATAGTCTACTACTTGTTGCGCAGTATTTTCTTTTATTTTGTTAATGTTAAGTGAATTCTAATTTAACATTATCTTGTCAGTTAACAGTTAAAGGTGCAGTGTGTAGTATTTATGGTATAATGAACCGATATGTTTTCATTACCTCAGAATGAGCCATTTCTATCTCCATACACTGCGGGTCTCCTTACAGTGAAGTCACCATTTTGCGCCGTCATGTTTCTACGGTGTCTCTAAATGGACAAACTGCTCTACAGAGCACTAGCTACTCCCTGCAGTCTCAGACAACGACATATTTGTCCTGTCGGCCACCTTAGCTTCTCTATGTGCTTCGAAAGGGAGGGGTAAGCAGTGGGCAGTGCTATTCACAACCTCACTGCGAGATGTCGCTAAAATGTACACAGTGCACCTTTTAATGATCGGTTAACTTAGCAAGCTTTGGTTGTTAACATTTAGTAGTTTGAATTGCTAGTCTTCAAACATGAATGTTTCCAGAGAAATACAGATTTATTGTCCGATCCTTTACCTTAATGTCCAGATTTTTATTTACACTGGACAAAAGTGTGTGTGTGTGTACGAGGGATAGCCTAAGATTGAAGTGACTCGTTTCATCATGAAAATAGACAAAAGTGAATTTCATTAATGATTTGTCAGGTCTGAACATCAGTGTCTTTTTTTAGAAACCTTTTACAATTTTTAACTGCCCCTTATTAAAATACAGCTGCATGTTTGGACAGCAAAATAAAGTGGTGTTTCTGGTGGGTCGTAAGACCGTTTTGAGGGGGTAGTAGAATGTGCAAATGTGTAAAAGAAACAAAAACAAATGCAATTCTAAACGTTTTTCCGAAGCAAGATTTTTATTTTGATGTGTGTTAATGCTGTTGACTCTTCTGTCAGAAGCATTTTAAGTAAAGCGTGTCAGAGATGAATGCTATGTCCTGATTCAGTACCTGCTGTCAGATGAGAAGTTGTCAGGATATTAAAAAAAGCATAATTTGGAATGATTGCAATTAATGTTAGGAGTTGCACCGTTGTACTTTTTGAAGGTTTTACCAGTTTTCATAATGTTAATCTGTTTAAAACCATGTACCACTGTCTGTTATCATTGTTTAGTGTATCAACGAGCTTCGTTCTTTGCTGCCTGTCTGTATGAATTTGCATTTGTGCAGCAATCTGGATCTGTGGTTTCTCATTTGCAACCGAATTATGTCTCCTTAGAAAATCTAATGTGAAGACAAATTACAAAGCACTCACCAAAACCATGCATTTTGTATTGATGCCATGTGATGAAGCTATCATAGTTGGTTAAATGAAGTTCCACCTACAGTGGCCTGTGCCAGATACAGGCTTATTAAGTGAAGTTTTAAGGTAAAGAACACGCAAAATGTGAAATTACCTATATTGCTTTACCCCTTATGTTAATCATGCCATTTTATATATACAATATTGCCAGAAGTTTTGGGACGGCTGCCTTTAAATCCACATGAACTTTAATGAAATCCCATTCTTAATCCATAGAGATTAATATGGAGTTGGCCCACCCTTTGCAGCTATAATAGCTTCAACTCTTCTGGGAAGGCTTTCTACAAGGTTTAGGAATGTGTTTATGGGAATCTTTGACCATTAACCATTCTTCTAGAATCGCATTTGTGAGGTCAGGAACTGATGTTGGATGAGAAGGCCTGGCTCGCAGTCTCTGCTCTAATTCATCCCAAAAGTGTTCTATCAGGTTGAGGTCAGGACTCTGTGCAGGCCAGTCAAGTTCCTCCACACCAAACTCGTCCATCCATGTCTTTATGGAGCTTGCTTTGTGCATTGGTGTGCAGTCATGTTGGAACAGGAAGAGGCCATCCCACAAACTGTTCCCACAAAGTTTGGAGCATGAAAATTTCCAAAATGTCTTGGTATGCTGAAGCATTAAGAGTTCCTTTCACTGGAAATAAGTTGCCAAGCCCAACCCTAGAAGAACGAACCCATACCATAATCCCCCCTCCACCAAATTTAACACAATGCAGTCAGGCTCAAGCAAGTACCGTTCTCCTGGCAACCGCCAAACCCAGACTCGTCCATCTGACTGTCAGTCAGAGAAGCTTGATTTGTCACTCCAGAGAACACGTCTCCACTGCTCTAGAGTCCGGTGGCGGTGTGTTTTATACCACTGCATCCGACGCTTTGCATTGCACTTGATGTAAGGCTTGGATGCAGCTGCTCGGCCATGGAAACCCATTCCATGGAGCTCTCTACACACTGTTCTTGAGCTAATCTGAAGGCCACATGAAGTTTGGAGCTCTGTAGCTATTGGCCTTCCACTTTGTGGTTGAGTTGCTGTTGTTCCAAATTGCTTCCAACTTTGTAATATTGCTAACAGTTGACCATGGAATATTTAGAAGTGAGGAAATTACACGAATGGAGCACAGGTGGTAACCTATCACAGTACCATGCTTGAATTCACTGAGCTCCTAAGAGCGACCCATTCTTTCACAGAGGTTTGTAGAAGCATTCTGCATGCCTAGATGCTTGATTTTATACACCTGTGGCCATAGAAGTGATTGTAACACCTGAATTCAATGATTTGAAGTGGTGTCCCCAATACCTTTGGCAATATAGTGTATATTCCCTAGGTAGACAGAAATGTTTATTGTAACCCTTTAACCCCGATTTTGCTTGCCTGTCCGCAATCAGATAATTTTAAGGCACTAAACTCTGGGTAAGTTTTCAGTCCAATGATCCAGTAAGTGAATTAATTCTAACAAACATTCCAAAACAGTGCTAATGTAAAGAAAACCAGGCTGATTTCATCAGAGATAGCAGAGAGTAAAACTTATTAATATAGCAAAAAAAAGAAATAAAAAATAAAATATTGTGATATTGAGCCACTAAAAATCACCACAAGAAAAATTCCTTCACTGTGGCAGCCCTATTTGCACAGTACTTTATTTTAAAGTTTGAATATTTTGCATGACTTTAACAGCCTTAATGAAAGAAACGATGGATAAATGACCTCAGATCATAAAAATGTTTGCAGTTTGAATGTTCTTGTTACCTTTATGTGAACAAGTATATTCAATAACAGAAATACTATCAGTCAAGTATAAATTTTTAATAATAGTAAAATAACTTAAGTACTTCATTATCCATTAGTATATAGTATCCATTTAGTTGTGAGTGCAGTCCTTGCAGAGAGAAAGGGAGCATGCCCACACTCCTTTCTGATTGGCATTGATTTATGATTGCTTTTGTTGCATCTCTAGTCATGTAAATGTATAAATTGCTTGTCGCTGGAATCGTATTGCATTGCAATTGGTTAGGACACGGTGTGAACAGTTATTCTGCTGCCTTTAGTACTGGTGGTAGACAATTAAGGTCACAGTTACAATAACTTAGTACATTATATAACTTAATTATCTAAAGCCTGTAAACTGGTGTCTTAAGAATTGCTTCACAGGTAGCGTGTGCAATAATTTTGTTTTTAGTGCTGGGCAATATGGCACTATAAAACATACTTTCAAAATGCTTTTTCATAATACTTTTTTTACAGAATGAAGTAGGACTGTCACGATTCCTTGATTTTAAAGTAGAGTACTCTATTGAAAAAAAAGTTCTCAATTTACCTGTGTCGAGTAAACGGCAAAATACTGAAAGTGACTCATTCCACGGACGAGAATCCATAAACCACATTATTGGAACGTTTTCTAAGGCTGCACAATATATTAACCATTTAAAATCATAACATAGCATAATTGCAGCCTTTGTAATTTCACAATAGCACTCAGTTAAAAATATATATGCATTGTTCAACAGAGAAACACAATGCTTGAATTATTTACATGTGTACAGATTACGTGTTTGCGTACCTCTGAGCGGCTCTGTTCACAGTAAATGCTGCTCCACACAAACCGAATCTCTGCATGTGCTGTTTGTTTGGGTTTCCAATAACATGCTTTTTCACAAAATCTGACGTGGTTGTGTTTTATAGTTATTTACATGCGTGGAGCGCATCTCAGGTTATCAAACTCCATCTCTGCATATGCTGTCACTTTGTGTAATCTGGGAATGCAGTGTATGCCATTTCACAAGATTTCACAAGTCATTTGTCGCCAACACATAAGAACATGCATGTTTCTAAAAATACAAAATGTTGTTCATCGAGA
The DNA here is from genome assembly GCA_023029165.1 of Gobiocypris rarus. Taxonomy (NCBI): domain Eukaryota; kingdom Metazoa; phylum Chordata; class Actinopteri; order Cypriniformes; family Gobionidae; genus Gobiocypris; species Gobiocypris rarus. Next base: position 7,868,426 of record CM040925.1, read on the forward strand.
TTTCAAAATAAATAAAGTTTAACCCTCGCTCTAAATTTATGTTTTGATGCCTTCGTTGCCTTTGGCTTTTGGCTTGCTCAGTAGGGGACACCTAAATTTCAACTATATTACCGATCTGCCCTCATTGACACTATATGATAATTGAAATTAGCTGGATAACATCACCGTTTTCAGTGGCTGTACAAATTCTGTTGCATAATTTTCCTGTTGACACTGTAAAGCTGCTTTGAAATAATTGGACTTGTTAAAAGCTCTATATAAATAAAGGTGACTTGACTTGATGTCCACATGTTCTTGTTCAAGAATTTACCGTGGCTGTAGCATTTCTATTGTACAGAAGTAGCCAAATATTAAAGATTAAGTGGACATTTTAATTAAATGTTGTTTGGCCAATATTAAACAAAGATTTGATCATGCCATAGCATAAAAATAATCAGACTCTGCAGGCATTTTTTGTAATACAATGTACATAAATTATGTTTATATTAAGTTATGTCACGAAATGTGTTGAATTTTGAAAATCAAGTTTTTACCAGGATGGATTGGTTTTGATCCACAAAGTTGTATTTATCGTTTCTTATAACAAAATATTTTATTTAAACCCATGAAAATGCAGATTCTGTTGTAAATAATAGTGAAAAAACACTTTTTAGCCATTTATTCTACTTTGATATGTGCGTTCCATTTTGAAATGTCTGTTTGTTTTGGCCTGAGTGACCCACTGTCAGTTTACCCAATAGTATTTTGACAGCCCGGTTGCCAGTTGGCGGAAAACGCAGCATAATGCCTTCATGGAGGCCAGCAAATTGACTGGGTCAGAGATTGCAGATTCTACCCAACCAAAAAAACCTTGGCATCAATCTAAAATTGTATGAACAGATGTATATTAAACGGATAGTTCACCCAAAAATTAAAATTAGCCCATGATTTTCTCGCCCTTAAGTCATCCTAGGTTTATATGACATTCTTCCTTCAGATGAATAAAAATCAGATTTATATAAAAAATATGCTGGCTCTTACTTGCTTTATAATGGCTGTTTCTGATTTGAAGTCCATAAAAGTGCATCTATCCATTATAAAAGTGCTCCACACAGCTCCAGGGGGTTAGTAAAGGTTGAAAATCTAACCTTTAATAAACGAACCCTTTAAAACTTGGATATATTTGCTGATCAACTTGGTGTAACTCGCTTTTCATTTGGATTCGCTTTTCTTTGCAATATTTTGAATTCGGATTGCAGTACCCATTTCAACTAGTAGCTGTCAATATTACATACTGCACCTTTAAACCCTTTCTAATGAAGATCTGTAAAACTTATTTGGATTTTACAAAACTATCTGTAAAATACAGTATCATGTAAAAGGGTTATATTTTGTGTTGATTAGCTGACTTGTGCTGTTACATTAGTCAGGTACGTTTTCCTATATGGCTGATAAGTGTCTAAAGCCCATACCATGATGGTAGTTGAACAAATTCAGGGTTATGGGATTAGTTTCAAGTTGAAAACAAACAATCCAGTCATGCTTTGTTGGTACCTTGACGCTGATGATCAACTTTATCTGTCAATTCAGGCTTTGATCCTGAGTTAATGGAGCGTGTGCACATAAAAGTGTGGCATCATTAGTGAACACCCAGTCACATGCCTTGAAACATGGAGCGTGTGATTCACTTCTCGCGAGAGTCAGCGCAATTCAGTTCTCTTTTCTGACAAAGATAAAGAGATTGAAGAATATGAAGTGCCGCATTGTTCGAATATAAGACAACCCAGATAAGTCGACCCTCCATTTTTCAAGTTTGAAAAAACCTTTTTGAGGTGCAAATCTAGTCTTTTATTAAGAATTTTATTTGAAAATAATTTTCATATTGCATATTTTCAAAATATGGTAAATACTGGTATACCAACAATCACACTAAACAATAAACGCTTAATGGCATACCATAAAAATAACCTGTAATTCTCATTTCCTTTAGATTTCACAATGACTGATTTCTCACCTTTTTTATGTATAGTGAGAGATGTTGGCATATCAAAAAAACAGGTGTTTGATCCGCATTACCTATCAACTTCCTCGAATCAGTTGCTTTTTAGGGATGGGACGATACACTTAAACTCACGATACGATGCACCTCGATATGCCAGGGTTACGATACGATACGTCACGATACGATATCAAAAAAGAAAAAAAAAGAAGAAAATATTACTGTATAACAACAACTTATTTATTTTTGTTTCAGCTGCACACAGGGAAACACAAGGCCTAACTGGCCAAACACAAACAAGAACACCCACATCAAAAAATACTATAGTATACTATAGTAAAATTACAGTAAAATTACTCTAGTAAATACTATAGTGTTTTTGAACCATACTATAGTAAAGATACTACAGTAAATTGTAGTATATTATAGTATTTACTACACTTTGTTAATTTACTGTAGGCTAGTATATTTACTATAGTACGGTTTAAAAACACTATAATATTTACTAGAGTAATTGTACTATAATATACTATAGTATTTTTTCATGTGGGCACTCCCCTCGACATGGCATCTTAAACTTGGGCTCCAGCACATTGAACATTTGGATGAATTTTCTGTTCTCTACCATGTTAAATGGAGCCATATGGTCCGCTATGAATTCGCCAATGAGCCTGGTTATCTGTTTTACACGCGGACTTGACGGAGGTAGAGTTGGTGTCAGCGCTTGTTTCATGGTCAGCTGTCCCTTCGGTAGGCTCGTTTTCTCCGGGGCCGTCTTCACATTTTTATGGTGCCGTTGAAGGTGGTGGTTCATGTTATATGTTTTGCATGTGGTGTACGGAATGACAGCAATGCATAGCGTACACACATCAGTTACTCAATTGCCGTCTTTTTTAATGAGAAAGCCAAAATACTGCCAGACATATGACTTGTATCCAGGCGGAGCGTCCTCAATTTCGACCTCATTTGACTCCATGGTCGGCTGTTTTGGGGCAAGGCAGTTGGTGCTAATGCTAATATGTGTTAGCTGCAGTGTTGTTGTTGCAACATGCGCTGTCTTGACGTGACGACATACCGCACCGTTCCCCGGATATAATTTTTACCCTGCTTGATCAGCAGATGGTGCTGCCAGCTTGCCACCATAGACTGTATATATTACGTATCATGCAGCAGTGCCATCTATCTTTATTTCGCGATTCATTTTTTTCTAACTCGATGCGTTTCGTCACGTTTTGTATCGCGATATTTTGTGAAACTATATTTCGTCCCATCCCTATTGCTTTTAGCACCGCAGCAAGCTTTTATTTGACTAATAGCATTTTTAAGAACTTTTTTTTTTTGAGTTTGCGACTAGAGATGCACTGTGAGTGCACATTAGGGGTGTTAATGCCACGGTTCGGTTCATATCACTGTTTTGGCGCCACGGTTCGGTTCTGTTTGCTGTGGAGGCAGGGTTCATGGCAGGGCACCAGCAATAATAACACTAGATTCACTTTTAACTTATTAATAACAGCAACAATAATTTAACTTATTAACTTTATCTTTATTAACTTTATACATTGGCTTCATGTTTTCTTTAGAACAGTTAGCATACCTGAGTAAACGCAAATGAAATGAATGCCTGCGCTGTAGACTAGTCAGAAATAATCGATTCATTATACCTTTTACTATAATGTAAAAAAAAAATACAGCTCTTACTAGTTACTAGTTACTTACTAGTTACATGTTCTTTTCTGCTGTAAAGTTGGGCATTTTAACATGGGGCTCAATGAGATTCTGCTCCCTTCTGGAGTCTGTCCCTAGCGGCCAGTTGATGAATAACAGTTTAAGTCACTTCCGTTTTAGCTTCAAGAGAGACCGCGGGAGGTTGCCGCTTTGTGGTATAGCTTGTTTATTCTTTTTGGTTTGAATATCGTTACACCCCTAGTGCACATGCATTTTATTGACGGCTTGTTGATAAGTGATTTTAAATTGTTAATGATGCTGTATAGTACTGTGCTTAGGCACGTTGATATTTTCACACACAAAAATTTTAAGCCAGTTATTTATATATTTTACTGTAGTGTGTCTAGAAAGTATCAGTTTACATTTCCAAACATTTATTTTGCAATTAGTTGTAATAATCTATTTATTTTTTATGCACAAGAAGTCTTATAGCCGGTATGATCTGATCTCACCATCATCGAGTCTATCTGTGATTACATGAAGAAACAGAAAAAACTGAGACAGACTAAATCCAGAAAAACTTAAGGCAACGTCTCTCAGACACTTGAGGAAACCTACCTGCAAAACTACAGTACTGGGAAAAGTTTAGGCACTTGTCAGAATGATTTACAGTGAGAATGCTGTCAAAAATAATAACATAAATAGCTTAAACAGCAGAAGACCCCTCCGGGTACCACTCATCTCCACTACAAATAGGAAAAAGAGGCTACAATTTGCACAAGCTCACCAAAATTGGACAGTTGAAGACTGGAAAAATGTTGCCTGATCTGATGAGTCTCGATTTCTGTTGAGACATTCAGATGGTAGAGTTAGAATTTGTCATAAACAGAATGAGAACATGGATCCATCATGCCTTGTTTCCACTGTGCAGGCTGGTGGTGGTGGTGTAATGGTGTGGGGGATGTTTTCTTGGCACACTTTATGCCCCTTACTGCCAATTGGGCATCATTTAAATGCCACGGCCTACCTGAGCATTGTTTCTGACCATGTCCATCCCTTTATGACCACCAAGTACATCCTCTGATGGCTACTTCCAGCAGGATAATGCACCATGTCACAAAGCTCGAATCATTTCAAATTGGTTTCTTGAACATGACAATGAGTTCACTGTACTAAAATGGCCCTTCACAGTCAACAGATCTCAACCCATTAGAGCATCTTTGGGATACGGTGGAACGGGAGCTTCGTGCCCTGGATGTGCATCCCACAAATCTCCATCAACTGCAAGATGCTATCCTATCAATATGTGTGTGTGTGTGTGTGTGTGTGTGTGTGTGTGTGTGTGTGTGTATAGATATAGATATAGATAGATAGATAGATAGATAGATAGATAGATAGATAGATAGATAGATAGATAGATAGATAGATAGATAGATAGATAGATAGATAGATAGATAGATAGATAGATAGATAGATAGATAGATAGATAGATAGATAGATAGATAGATAGATAGATAGATAGATAGATAGATAGATAGATAGATAGATAGATAGATAGATAGATAGATAGATAGATAGATAGATAGATAGATAGATAGATTGATTGATTGATTGATTGATTGATTGATAGATAGATAGAGAGGAAAATAAGTATTTGAACACCCTGCTATTTTGCAAGTTCTCCCACTTAGAAATCATGGAGGGGTCTGAAATTGTCTTCGTAGGTGTGTCTCACAGATGCGTCTCTCACATTGGGTATGCACCTACGATGACAATTGCAAAATACTTGCAAAAACTTGCAAAATAGCAGGGTGTTCAAATACTTATTTTTCTCACTGTATATATACATACTGACTGTTATATGATTTGTATAATAGCTGTAAAATAGTGTCTCCCTCTTTAGTGTCTCCCCCTGCACTCTAAAAAGTCAATGGCTTCGTTTTTACCTGTTTTTTGTGTGATCAGCGCTAAATAAAAGTGGAATCTTTTGTGATCATACCCATTGGAACCCATACAAATGTAGTTTAAAAAAAACTGTGACTGCATCACCTTTGTATTATACTTATCAGGAATGCAAACAGCATCTCCTCCTCCCCCCACTCAACTAATGTAATTATTATGGGATGTTATGAGGAACATGCATTGAAATCATGTCTGTGGCAAATAAGAAATCGAGACCTGGCATTTTTTTTGTCCTTTTGTGTGACACTTGGCCCTAGGGCTAGGTGATATGACCAAAGTCTTATATCATGATATGAGTAATTTTATTTCATGATAAAGATAAATATCACAATAGTTATTTTTGTTTTAAATACGTTTTCGTCAATTTCTTTTAATGCGATTTTTTTTGTTTTTAGAAATTTGAATAATTCTTGTCACCAATTTCAATATCACAAACTAATCCTAGCCTATGTAATAAAAAAAAACCTCTTAGCTAACTGAATACAAGGAAACTGTCAGTGATAAAATAAGCACAAATAAACTAATTACAAGCAATAGGACAACAAACTATAATAGAACAAAGAAATAGACCTACTTAAACTTCAAGCACTAGAAATAAGAAATACTAACCTACATAAATTGTATACAGTAATCACTGTACAAAAAAACGGCAAGTCTTCACTGTGTAAAATTAATAAACATTTGTTCTTATTAAAGTGAGACAAAAGTGATTCAGTCAAGAGCATTGAGAGATTCTTTTTTTTGTTGCTTGATTAACATTAATGACAGGTATATTAGGCTGCTGTCCCTTTAAGACTGAATGCACAGACCAGGTGAGACACAGGGCCCAAACTAGGGGTGCACCGATCCAAATTTTTCAGTCCCGATACCGATGCCTGGGCTTTGTGTATCTGTCGATACTCGATACCGATCCGATACTATTGTTGAATTAATTATAAACTGTATACTTTCCACCTTATACCTTCCTTTCATTACGGTCTGTGGTCACGACTCACATTTAACCATTAATGAGTATGGGTGTAACCAATTAGTAGGAATACCTGAGGCTAAATACTAGAATAACATTAATGTGTGTTGCATCTCTATCACTCTCCATGATAAAACGATCCTGTAAATATGGTTGACTTAATAATCAATGCACACTATTCTGTTTACCAAAACTTGCTGCAAACATCTGTATAGTGAAACTGTTGTATAGCCTATCCGCTTAAGCCATTCAAAAAATGCATTGACACAGCGCTAGAAGTATTGAGCGCTTCATGAACCACGTGACCGTGCGCGCCGCCGGGAGATTAGAGCATGTCGCAACTCCGGTTTTCAACGCCTCCAGCTTTAACATTATGCCACATTAGCGCCAGAACGCTATTTATTGTTTGAAAAATGTAAACGCTAAGCTTTGTTTAATATCAAAAGCAGGTTTGGCAATTTGGCGTGAGATGACTCGCTTCTAGCACGCGACACACGTGAAGCTGACAAATGACGTAGGTTCTGCTGCTGCGAAAAAAAGAAAAAAAAACCTGGATTGGCCTATGGATCTGTTAATTTTTCCGATCCAGCTATTTTGTCAGTATCGCGGCTGATATCCGTTCCTAATATCGGTTCGGTGCACCCCTAGCCCAAACCTATCTAAAGTATCCAGTAGAAATTTGTTGCCCATTCTCAATGAGAAAATGCCCATAGCAGGTCTCCAGACTAACTTTTTGCTTTGGTTGCACTGGTACTGCATCTGAGGGAAATGTTGCAGCGCGTTCAAAGGCAGATTACAAACGGCGAACGCCAAATGATTACACACAAGTATTTTGTTTTGGTGGTTTGCTTGACAATGTGAGTATAGGACTCTTTTACTTTAATGTTAACGTTAGGCATTTTTTAAAATTTGCCTGGCTAAAACAAAACATCTATTCCTAGATGTTTTGATTCTCACGCCACCTGATTTCAGCTGACACTGACAGGCGGTAATCATGACAATGACGTAGTTTAGGCTCTCTCTCTCTCAGACACACACACACACACACACACACACACACACACACAAACACACATTCAGGACCACAGCCAATCAGAGGCAAAGTCCTGCCCCATTTCTGTCTCTGATTGGTTTAGACAACAACATGATCCAACCATGAGTGTGTGAGTTCCGTCAAAGGAGAAAAAAATGCTTTGTTCGTGGAGGCAGCTGAGCGGATGCAGTGACGTTAGGTACACCGGTGCGACCTAGGAAAAATTTTACGTGCACCCTTACAAATTTTGGGCGCATTTGCGTCCAAATTAGTTGCACTCTAGAGCCCTGCCATAGCAACATCGCTTGGCAACATTTCCTGGCAACATTGCACAAAAAGTTGGCCTATGTCTCATCACCATAAGACAGTGCTCAGAAACCATCTTTCAGACAGCATAAGCATAAAGCAAAATTAGTTAGCTTATTGCATTTCAACGGTTTAAAATGACTTGTTTTTAAACGTCAATGCTTAAAAACATATGCAAATGTTTGTCCAAGATCTGTACCGGTTGATACATCCAGTATACCCCCACACTTGGCAAAAGTAATCTTGTGTGTGACTTAAGATATATCAATACCAGGTGGAAATGGCAGTGTCTCGGCTGACCACTTTTGATTCGATCACTGAATTTGTCTTAATACCTGGTGGAAAGAGGTTCACACAGGTGTCTTTTTAAATGCTTTAAAATATTTTTATTTTTTTGGTGGCAAAGGCAGCAGTAAACCCACAATGACAATAAATATGTTTGTGTGTGTTATAGCATCTATTTGGTCCTGTATGTTTAATGGTTCTTCTTTGAGAATAGTATATGACACAAGTGGAGACAAGCATGAGTAAAAAAAACATCAGCTTGGAACAATTCAGATATCAAATTTCTATAGTAACAACACTAGAGTAACTGATTTGAAGCACACAATATACAAAATAGAATGGACCACTCAAGTACTTTTATATGTTCTCTTTACGTTGTCCAAAACGTAATCTTGGCACAAGCTCAGGCCACTTACAGGTTATGTGTATCAGTTTTCTAACTGCATTATTTTCTCTAACTCATTTTCATAGATTTTGTTGGTGTTTCTGGCACATTGCCGTTGTTGCATACTTGGTATATTGAACTCCTAATGTATTGTTTGTATTTCTGTGAATAACACCTCTTTCCCCTTCCCTCAGCAGCTCTCCCAGCTCCCCCAAAGCACTGAAAGTGAAGCAGGAGGATGGGGCGAGAGAGAGTTTCAAAGAGATAAGGGAACCCCTAACCAGCTTAGGTAGGAGATGGGCTGTTTCAAACGGAAGATGGAAAAAGCCACATGAGAATTGACTCAAAACGCTCTTTAATATAGTGTTAGGAATGTCAGGGGGCCCTTATGGTTCCCAGGGTTCACTGCTTCAGTGATGTCATCACTGCTGTATTTATGCATTGCGGATGTAGAACAATGCCGTTTGAAGAGGTATTTTAAATGGAAGTGCTAAGTTTTATGCCTGCAGGTGTTAGTCTTAGTATCTCTTCTTGGTGTTATGACAACTTCTGTGTAACAAGTTTGTCTGGAAAGGTCTTCACTTGAATTTGTTCGATTTGATGCTTTCATTTAAGATAGTTTAGGCTACTATTTTGCGTTTGACCAAGTGAGTTATGTAGTTCTTAAATGTGGGATGTCTGAGGAAGATGTGTTGGTTGTCATAATGAACATCAAGTTTGCCTCTTATCTGAATGCACAATATTGGGTTCACGAGAACAAGACGAGACTATATTTTAATGCTATTTTTAAGGAAATCTTCAATGACAAAATATATGACTTGAAAAATATTCTCTTATTTTACTGAAAGTCACAAAATGCTAAATAATGCAGGTACATTTTGAAATGTAGGGCTGTCACTAACAATTATTTTGGTAATCGATTGTTTATTCATTTTGATGAATAATCAAGTACACAGATATGTTTTGTTTTTAGACAACAATAGCTTAAAATACAAGTATAATAACAATTAGGCAATAATAAGGTTTTCAAATAAAGTATAAAATCCAAGTAATCAAATGGTTTTAATTAAGGGTGCCAATCCTATACTCTGTATCAGTATCGCTCCGATGGTGGCATTTAAAAAAATTTGCCTGATTGGGTATTGGCCAGACTAGACTGATCCAAATCCGATATTGTGTGTATACTGTTGTGTTGTTATACTACACAAAAGACACCATACGTTTTCGTAAGCTATATTCAACGTTTTCAGAAGCTTTTCCGTAGTTTCATGTGAGGTACAGATTAATATTTAAGTCGTTAAATTCAAGTTCACTTGAATGCTTCCCTCTGCTGCGGCTATGTAGAGCGCTATAATTGTTCTTCACTTGCACAGTAACAAAAATGTAAGTGCCAGATTTACTAACAGCTTGCGCCAGTGCAAACCCTCTTTTACCATTAAACTACTGTCATGATTTACTAATTAGCGCTGAAAAGGTGTGGACAGAGTTATTTTTGCGCCTGACCTTATTGCATATGCATTTGTAGGAGTTTCTCTTTCAGGCACAAAATTCATGGGTGGAGAGTATTTAAATTAATCATGCAAGGTGATTTTACAAAGGTTTGCCCTCGCCTCTCGTCAATTTGCTGGTGTTTGTCTCATTATTTACCCCCCACAAAAAGCATGTCTTAAATCAGACATACATATATACAAACAAATTGGCATGAGAGCACAATTCCATTAAAACGCCGATAGGAGTGGACAGTTCTGCGTGTGATCGACTGACGACACACAAATTAATGAACAGACCCAGCTGTATGTATGTATGCGTGTGTAATATAAAAAGAAAATACACAACACATCAATATCTCTTCCCTTTGTGCTTTGAACGTACGGAAGGGCGCCAACGGCCTGTTTGTTGTTGTTTCACTTTACAGCACGGGTCTTCAGCGTTTTTCAGGAAAAGGACCCTCTTAGGCCATTAAAACATGGAACAGGGACCCCTGGTATAAAATGTCAAACAGAGCTACATATTCAGCATATAGCCTTAAATATTAATAGAAACAAAGAATAGTTTGATAGCTATGTTAAGACAGTAGATTAGAACTATGCATTATTGTTGTTGCACATGCATCATTGTCTGTATATTACTTTGTTAAAATTTACACAACAAAAACATGCATGTTTTATTTTCTTTAACAAAATTATTTGGGGTGAAACATTATTTGAGGAGACCCTTTACAGCTTGATCCAATTCTTGTTTAATATTGGCTAAACAATTTAAATTTAATTCAAATGTTCACTTAATCTTTAATATTTGGCCACTTCTGTACGATAGAAATGCTACAGCCACTGTAAATTCTTGAACAAGAATTTGTGGACATCAAAACATGTAAACTCAGATCAAGGGTTTAAACTTTTATTTTGAAATTGTGATGAACACAATTAGCATATTTAGAAACATGTATTCTCCTGTGTTGGTGTAAGTTTATCAGGGCTGCAACTAACTATTATTTTGATAATCGATTACTTGTCCGGTTAATTTTTTTGATTAATCCCAAATAAACGCCACATGCAGAGACCGGGAGAAGAACCAAAAGCATTACGCTTGACTCTGAAACCCACAGGGCATATATTTATTAAATTGCGTCGCAGCCTTTATGAGTTCAAAATAGCACTATACTATAATAAAACCCTTTTTTCCCCATATATGTTTAAACATATTTGCGAATATTAAACCAAGATTTGATCTGGTGTAAAGGCTGTGCAAATTACCTGCCGTTGGTGCCCTCTGCAAGCATTTATGTACAAATGTACATAAGATGATTGTTTTTACATTGTGTTATTTAAAACCATATGATTACTTGCTTTATTTATTTGAACCAAATAGTATTGCCTCATTGCTATTATACAGGTCCTTCTCAAAAAATTAGCATATTGTGATAAAAGTTCATTATTTTCCATAATGTAATGATAAAAATTAAACTTTCATATATTTTAGATTAATTGCACACCAACTAAAATATTTCAGGTCTTTTATTGTTTTAATACTGATGATTTTGGCATACAGGTCATGAAAACCCCCAAAAATTAGCATATTTCATCCGACCAATAAAAGAAAAGTGTTTTTAATACAAAAAAAGTCAACCTTCAAATAATTATGTTCAGTTATGCACTCAATACTTGGTCGGGAATCCTTTTGCAGAAATGACTGCTTCAATGCGGCGTGGCATGGAGGCAATCAGCCTGTGGCACTGCTGAGGTGTTATGGAGGCCCAGGATGCTTCGATAGCGGCCTTAAACTCATCCAGAGTGTTGGGTCTTGCGTCTCTCAACTTTATCTTCACAATATCCCACAGATTCTCTATGGGGTTCAAGTCAGGAGAGTTGGCAGGCCAATTGATCACAGTAATCCCATGGTCTGTAAACCATTTACCAGTGGTTTTGGCACTGTGAGCAGGTGCCAGGTCATGCTGAAAAACGAAATCTTCATCTCCATAAAGCTTTTCAGCAGATGGAAGCATGAAGTGCTCAAAAATCTCCTGATAGCTAGCTGCATTGACCCTGCCCTTGATAAAATACAGTGGTCCAACACCAGCAGCTGACATGGCACCCCAGACCTTCATTGACTGTGGGTACTTGACACTGGACTTCAGGCATTTAGGCTTTTCCTTCTTCCCAGTCTTCCTCCAGACTCTGGCACCTTGATTTCCCGAATGACATGCAAAATTTGAGCGACAGTCCAGTGCTGCTTCTCTGTAGCCCAGGTCAGGCGCTTCTGCCGCTGTTTCTGGTTCAAAAGTGGCTTGACCTGGGGAATGCGGCACCTGTAGCCCATTTCCTGCACACGCCTGTGCACGGTGGCTCTGGATGTTTCTACTCCAGACTCAGTCCACTGCTTCCGCAGGTCCCCCAAGGTCTGGAATCGGTCCTTCTCCACAATCTTCCTCAGGGTCCGGTCACCTCTTCTCGTTGTGCAGCGTTTTTTGCCACACTTTTTCCTTTCCACAGACTTCCCACTGAGGCGCCTTGATACAGCACTCTGGGAACAGCCTAATTCGTTCAGAAATTTCTTTCTGTGTCTTACCCTCTCGCTTGAGGGTGTCAATGATGGCCTTCTGGACAGCAGTCAGGTCGGCAGTCTTACCCATGATTGCGGTTTTGAGTAATGAACCAGGCTGGGAGATTTTAAAAGCCTCAGGAATCTTTTGCAGATGTTTAGAGTTAATGAGTTGATTCAGATGATTAGGTTAATAGCTCGTTTAGAGAACCTTTTCATGATAAGCAAATTTTTTTAGATTTTTCATAATTTTGGGTTTTCATGACCTGTATGCCAAAATCATCAGTATTAAAACAATAAAAGACCTGAAATATTTCAGTTGGTGTGCAATGAATCTAAAATATATGAAAATTACATTTTTATCATTACATTATGGAAAATAATGAACTTTTATCACAATATGCAAATTTTTTTTTAGAAGGACCTGTATATGTATTTTAAGTCGTTTTAAAGGATTAGGTGTATTTTTATTCAGATTACTCGATTATTCAATAGAATAATCGGTCCATTACCAAAATAATTGTTAACGACAGCCCTAATTGTGCAGCCTTAGAAAAATAGTAATTGTGACAGCACTAAAGACAGCAAAATACATATAATGCAGGCACAGTAAAAGGTTTTTCCATAAACTTAACTGTGTCATGCTGATATCATGAGACCACTTTTCACCTTGACAAGAAATATCATCACATGGCCAAGATCTCGACACATCCCTACTAACAATTATTGCTGATTCTGACGCAGGCTTCACACAAGCCGGCTTGCACACGCGCAAGCAGCGCGGAGGCAGCACAGAAGCAACGGGTATGGAGAGCAGGAGCAGCACGTACCCGTAGTGCTTTCACACTGCCAGCGTTTGCGCACAGCTGAACGCGCTTGTGTATTGTATACAGACAAATATTGTCTATTGTCACATTTTCCGGTGTTCTCCTCCGACCCCTGTCTGTCTTGTGCTTTATCTGCTGCAAATGCGAGTGTTCCCCTCTGTCCAAAACACATATGCATATAACATGCTGTGTATAGGTAGTTGACATGATAAAAGTAACCTTAAAGTTTAGATAAGCCTCTAGTTTAAATTATTTAAACAGACATTTGAAGTTTGGGCAAAAACTTCTGGCAGTGTTGTTTGTCTTTTTTTTTTTGGCACAGGATGTCATATGGTGATTGTGAAACACATGGAACACTTCACTACATGATTTCATGGTGAAATGTTATTTTTCTTGTTAATCAGGTCAATTATGATCAGAACAATACATGTGGCTAGTGATGTATTGGTACCAAAATTCCAATAGTCGGTACCAATACATCAATTTTTTTCGGTACCACAGCAAAATGTTTTTATTTTTATTTTATTTAACTATTTAAAAAAAAAAATATAATTAAATTCAATGAGTTTATTATTTATGATACTCATTCTAAGTAAATAATACATAAACATTTAAAAGCTGTATGCTATTTAAAAGTAAACATTGTTTAAAAGATCAAGTGCGTGCGTGGGCCCATGCATATGTGCCAGTCACTCACACAAAGACGCAGAACATGCAGGAGTACTATTTAAATAGTATTTGCAGTTTAATATTCACATACACTTGTATATATTCGGCTACAGTCTGGAGCCCTGTGCTTAGATAAACACGGAGGCGACTAAAGGCAGCTGTGGGTACCGGAAATACTTGGGAGTCGGTACTACAGAAATGCTGGTATTGTCACATTTTTAATATTTTAGTACCGACTTGGTACCGAAGTACCGGTACTTGTGACCTCCCTACATGTGGCTTTAATTTAGCGTGCGCAGCATGGCAAAAATAGACCCGGCGCCGAAACGATCGTGGCACTGCTGCTTCTGCTCTGCTCCTGCGACTCACCACCTCTGCATGCGTTGTAAATGCTCTTATCTGTTAACATGGCCGGCGGAAAAAATATGCGCTGCTAACGCGTGCAGTGTGAAACCGGCCTGATTCTGATATTTGTCACTTGCTCACGTATTTGAACTTTTGTCATTATATTAGTCAACTGTTTTGATCATGTTTTAAATTGGCAAAGTTCAAGAATGTGCTTTAAAGGGTAATTTCACCCAAAAATGAAAATTCTGTCATTAATTACTTACCCTCATGTCGCTCGACAACCCGAAGACCTTTGTTCGTCTTCGGAACACTAAGATATTTTTGTTGAAATCCGATGGCCCAGAAAGGCCTCCATTGGCAGCAATGTCATTTCCTCTCTCAAGACCCATAAAAGGTTCTAAAGACATTATTACAAAGTCATCTCACTACAGACGTTCTACAATAATTTTATGAAGAAACGAGAATAGTTTTTGTGCGCAAACCCCCCACAAAAACGACTTTATTTAACTTTATTCTTGTCTTCTGTCTGGGCCCTGACGTGAACTCATGAGGCACCACGACGCATGCGTGAGGATATGATGTAGAGCTGGCGGAAGCAATGAACTTTGTTTACAAGCAGCAGCTTAGATGCGTCCAAGGAATTAGATACGCCAAGATGCTTTAGGTCTTGGCGTAGTGCGCAAAATGGTGCTAAAGTGTCCATTTCCTGGATGCTCGAACGCCGGCTCCACGTCATATTCTCTCGTAATGCTTTGTGAGATTTTTGGGTGAACTAACCCTTTAAGGGATGCTAGCTAGTTTATTGTTGCATCATCAAATATTTTTTATTGAACATGGATAGGATCTGTTTATCATTCAACAGGCCAACATAAATACAAGTGTTAGACCTACCTGAAAATCAAGTAAACAAATGTAAAATAACTTCATATTCTTCACTAATAAGGATTAGTATACATTTATATAAAGTTATTTGGTCAGGAGCAGTGAGCTTTTTTGTTTTTTGCCTGTTGTCTGTTAACAAAATAAACAGAAAAGTGCAGCAGGAATATTAGGCTGCTGTCACTTTAAGAGCTGTATGGATCCAGTTTACTGATACTGTACACATGCAGTTTATTTCTCAACTGTTTACGTTTACTTGACATAACCAATTTTACGTTTACTTGACATAACCAATGTTTACTAGAATGGGCATTTTGATGAAAGTTTGTGTAGAAATGTAACCGGTGTTTTGACTGGACACAGCATAACACAGACTATCGCAGAAAGCGAGTTCTCTTCACCATGTCTTGCACTTGAAAATTTAAATGGACCTAAAAACACTTGCAAATGATAAAGTTTTGTAATGATGCAGCACTGGCCTGATTGCTCTGGCCTGATCGCCCCAGGCAGTTGTTGAGCGCTGCTATATTTTTTTACAGATTTCATTTTGTTTTAACCAGTATTTATTTATTTATTTTACTCAGAAATTTTTTTTTTTATATTTATATTCCTTGGTCAAATTTTTGATTTTGTTCATATTTTTTTTCTGAAGAAAGACAAACATAAATGATGAAATGAGTCATTTGAATTGTTACAGCCTTATTCTAAAATGGATTAAATTCATTATTTTTTCCTCAATTCTACAAACAATACCCCATAATGACAACATGAAAGAAGTTTGTTTGAAATCTTTGCAAATGTATTAAAAAAAAAAAAAAAAATCACGTGTACATAAGTATTCTCAGCCTTTGCTCAATACTTTGTTGAAGCACCTTTGGCACCAATTACAGCCTCAGGTCTTTTTGAGTATGATGCTACAAGCATGGCACACCTATTTTTGGCCAGTTTCTCCCATTCTTCTTTGCAGCACCTCTCAAGCTCCACCAGTTTGGATGGGGAGCGTTGTGCACAGCCATTTTCAGATCTCTCGAGAAATGTTCAATTGGGTTCAAGTCTGATGGTCTGATGGTATTGGCCAGGTGATGAGCGGTGCCTGGTTTCCTCCAGACATGATGCTTGCCATTCAGGCCAAAGAGTTCAATCTTTGTTTCATCAGACCAGAGAGTTTTGTTTCTTATGGTCTGAGAGTCCTTCAGGTGCCTTTTGGCAAATTCCAGATTCCAAATTCCATACAGGCACCTAGTGGGAAAATCCATTAAGTGTCCATTAAATAGTTACTATGATTCGAAATTCAAAATTGCTTAATGTGGCTTTGGATGAAAGATAAATCCCTTGTTCATATCAGTAAGCAAAAGTTGTTGTGTAAGCTTTTTTGTTATCATTTTTTGTCAGTTTTTCAGTGATTTTCCTTTAAATACAATATAAAAGGGTTTCAGCACTTTACCCATTTGAAAGGTTGCAGTTACAGTACACAGCATGAATGATCCCACCCCTCTGAAACCCAATTTAGAAATTACTCTTTATATCTAGGACACATTACATTTTTTTAAATATGTTCAGATGTGGTCAGGTGTGCACACCTGACCACATCTGAACATAATATTATTTAAAAATAATAATAGTAATACAACTATTTAATGGACACTTTTCACATTTCTAAAGTTCTCAGAACTGGGTATAATTGTAGCTGGGTAAACATGTGAACTACAGCAAATATAACCGTTTTCATTCCCCCCCCAGTATAGCTACTAGCTACAGCGACATAAAAAACAATAAATAAAGTTAATATAGTATCTGGTAAGGACTAGGCTTGCTACGATAGTCGGTGTTTGCCGGTTGCTTAACACCGGTTACATCACTTACACACCGTGGCAATACCCCCCATGACGAAATAATTTTATTATAGTAATAAAATAATTTAGTTCAGTTAGCGCCAACAGACAGTAGAATTAAAAACGTAAAATGTCTGCTTAATGAAGCATGTTCAGAGCAACACAAACGCAGCAGGATTCAGGAGAGCCAAGAGCTGAAAGACCAGATGATCGCGGAAGATTAGGTTTCAAAGTGAAATGTAAAGGCGCCTAATTACGCGAGTTTATCATTGAACTGTGTGGTTGGTGTATTTTTCATTAAGTTTAAATAATCCCACAATTCAAACAACCCGCTCCCGAATTGTGTTACCCCACGACTGCCAAAAATAAAAAGTTTTTGCTAGAGGAAAATAGAAGTTCGAGCGAGCTTGTGGGGAATGATGACACGCGTGGTGCGAGTCGTGTCCAAGCTCGCAAGGGCTTGATTTGCGCGCAGAGGAGATCTCAAGCATCAGTTGTGCGCTCTGTTATTAAAGGCATTAAAATGCCGCCATAAACGGAACACAATATGTGGCGGCCGGTTGATTATGTGGCGCACCGCCACAAATTAGTCTGTGTGGGAAACACTGGAACTTATATAGACAGGTGTGTGTGTGCCTTTCCAAATCATGTCCAATAAACTGAGCTCCATTTTGAGTGTCATGTTAAAGGCTGTGAATACTTATGTACATGTTGGTTTTTTATTTTTTTATATAAATTCGCGAAGATTTAAAACTAACTTCTTTCACGTTGTCATTATGGCGTATTGTTTGTAGAATTTTGAGGAAAATTTATGAAATCCATTTTGGAATAAGGCTGTAACAAAATGTGGAAAAAGTGAAGCAGTGTGAATACTTTCGAGATGCACTGTAATCATGTTAGAGAAAAAATTAAATTTTAGTCTGATTATGAGTGTTGTAAAATGTAATATAATCTAATTACAATTTATTTGAATCTAATTACGTAATCCAGATTATATGTAATTAGTTACTACCCAGCACTGAATATGTGTGATGTTCTAGTTTTTAGGATTAATGTACATTTAATTTATACAGTGAATTTTCTTTTTTTTTTTTTTTTTTTACAAATTTTTTTTACTTCATCTGGGTAATTCAGTCAAGAGCTTTATTTATTTATTTATTTATTTATTATTTGAGTTTTATTAGCATTAATGACAGGCTGCTGCAGGTATAAGCTGTTGTCACCTTTAAGAACTAATAATACATATCTGATTGCTTTCACAACTATTTACATTCACTTAAGGCATAACTGACTGCGTTCAAGTGCAATGAGGGATTGCGTGCTGTTTCTGTGTGCAAGTCTCCGCACAAGTATCACATTTATTGAGTTTATTGTGCTTAATAGCGCCTAATGTCTTTTCTTATTCATGCATGTTGCTTTATCGCTCTAACGTTAATGCTCGAACCTAAACTTTAAGCAGTAGCTACTGTGCTACACAAATAGATTTACATACCGTAATATGCACAAAATAGCTTTTTTTTGTCACCATGAAAGCTGCAGTACATATGAGAAGGAAAAAAGTTTGCCCCACACGCAGGGATTGATTACACAAGCTTTCACTTCACACATGCAAAATTGTTTCATATGTGCTACTGTGATTAGTTAAAAAGCACGATTCATTCAGTAATGGAACGGCACTGTGCTGTTTAAAGATGCACAATGGCTTGTATGAATGTGCGAATTACAATAGATATATCAGTCAGCGTTTCACATTGCTGTGGAAGCATTTCATATCTGTTTATGTATTTACTAGTATACACGAGTAGCCTAATTAGCCTGTGTGAATGCAAGTGTTTTGTGTATGTTTGTGTGAGTGAAGTTTGATTTTTAAACCCTTCATAGTGCCTCATAGCACTACAGACCAAAAATTACAGTAGTTAGTACCAATACTCGTAAAATTTCATGGTTCTCGGTACGAAATTTAGTACCATAGCAAAAACTGTTGGAACTCTTACCATTTTATGTATCTATTTGAAAATAAAAATAAGTTAAATGAGGTTCTGGATGATAAAAATAAATACATTTAAACAGCATGTAGCCTTCAAATGTTTACAAGTAAACATTGTTTTTGTTTTTTTAAAATAGTGAAAATGTTGTTTTCAAAATAAAGGACAAAGAAACATTCACATTACATAGAACAAGTGGAAGGTCCATTAGTTTGCTTTTACACTCTAACACTTAATACACACCTACTTTGACCGTGTGCATTTAAATATCTTGGGAACGACTTCTATTCAAAATGTGAAATAATGAAAGGATTTATGAGCGTGCAGAACTCTAAAGCATGCAGTGAATGAAAACCTAGTGTTTTAAGTGGTGTCCAGCGGATTTTGACTAACTTAAAACACCTCTGATTGGCTATTGCATTCACATGCTCAACCAATATGTCTGTGATATATAAACGGTGAGCTTCTGAAGCATTGATTATTTTAAGTTTTTGACAGTCTTCTCAGAGCACTTACACAGATAAACACAGAAGCATTTGAAAGCAGTTAACTGCCAGTGGGTACTGCAGAAATGCGGGCATCATCATATATATGATGATCTACACACGAGACAGACAGGGGTCGGAGGAGAACACCGGGAAAGTGACAGAATTGACGATATTCGTCTGTATTTGCAATATACACGAGCAGCGGTTCAGCTGCGCGAGACAAACGCAGCCAGTGTGAATGTACAACTGACGCGCGCGGCTCCCGCTCTCCATACGCACCGCTTCTGTCCTGCCAACACACTGCTAGCATGTGCGGTGTGAAGCCGGCGTGAGGAGCTTGTGCATCGCAGTTGTGCTGCCATGGTAACGTAACGCCATTTCGGTTTTGCAAAGGGAACAAAGGACCATTTTGGTTGGCCTCTGTTTAAAGTATCCCCATACTTTTGATAATCGTGGTATAGGTTTTTGTGATAAAATGGAACTTTCTCCATTCCCAGGAGCAGAAGCCTTCATTACGCGAGATGAATGTATGACTCGACGCATTTCACGCACGCCAACGTATTTCCGTAGTCGACGCCATCGATGACGCCGACGCTTGCTGCAGCACTAATATATATATATATATATATATATATATATATATATATATATATATATATATATATATATATATATATATATATATATATATATATATATATATATATATATATATATATATATATATATATATATATATATATATATATATATATATATAAATAAATAAATATAAATATATATATATATATATATATATATATATATATAATTAAGTAATAAGTAATTAGACTTGGGACTGAAGTACCGATACTTTTGGCAACCCTAGTCTTATTGATAACTTAACTAACTATGCTTCATATTTTTGTATGGAGAGATGTGCATTAGAAATGAATGCATTATAATACATGCCTTGGATTTAAGCTCTATCTTCCTAAAATGCAAAAACAAATGTGCACACGCTTATAGAGAGAAAACTAAGGCCCCGTACACAGAGACCACTGTATGCTTAAACATTTTGTATCGTATCAGCGTTTCGTCCAGACGGATCTGGCGTTTTGGGAGGCTGAAACCGATATTTTTTTTTTTTTAACTGGGTCCCAGGGTGGATAAATATGCGTTTTTATGTGTAGAGCCAATCCGTATATTATTTGAAACAATATATGTCATCACCCCATGTCTTGACCCACTGCATGCTCCAAGTCTTTTCCATTTTTAGTGTATCTCTATGGCAGAATTTAAGACGCCGGTCTAGTCTGACATGTATACTACATCGTTTTGAGTCGGTTTCAGTGGTTTTGT
This sequence comes from Gobiocypris rarus, assembly GCA_023029165.1. Lineage (NCBI taxonomy): Eukaryota > Metazoa > Chordata > Actinopteri > Cypriniformes > Gobionidae > Gobiocypris > Gobiocypris rarus. The sequence continues at coordinate 7,889,414 of CM040925.1, forward strand.
TTGTGTGCAAATATTTATTGAGACAAGGAAAGAAAAAAAATTGGATCGGGAAAGGTCTGGCTTTGCGTGGATGTGGCCTAAAAGGCTAATGTGGCTTGGAAAGATAATACTTTGAAAATTAAAACTGATAAAAATGAAGGAATGCTTTGTGACTTGGTTCTCACCATCATGCCATTCCAAACCCTTAAGACTTATGTTAATTTTCAAAACAAATAGGGTGTGTGGTAGTGAGGGATTTCTGTCCCTTCATTGAAAGTCCTTAACTCTCTGAACCCTGAGTTCAAAAGTTTGGGGTCAGTAAGATTTTTTTTTAATTATGTACAACTGAAAACCAACTGTTTTCAACATTGATTTCTCATTACAGTATTACCATGAATGTCATAATTTGTTTGCAATATCTACAAATGCATACACAAACAGATGTTCCTTCCACATCTGCTGTTGCTAAGCTTTTTCATCTCGCTGTGCATAGACACCGCATGCTCCTGGGAAAAACAATTTACTGCATTGAGCATCATGACATCGTTGCTCTCTATTTGAGCGTGCATCTACATTTTAAATAACAAACTTGAGCGTGTAAAAGATGGAATGTGTACAGCCCCTTAGTCAGTGGTTAGAAGGGAGGTCATATACCGGACATTTATGCCCAATAAACGGAACATCCCGGGTAATACTGGACAATTGGCAACCAAACTTTTATATCATGCTGTGTTTAATTTTATAGAGCATATACATGCTCATGTCGTACGTTTATCATTATTTAGAATTGAAAAGATTGCCTACCTATTTCATATTTCAACATTTCCATTTATTTCACACATTTAAGTCTGGCAATAGTTCAACTAGTAGCCTACAATGTGACGTGTATGCATCAATAACGCTAATATAAGTGAGAAGAAATGTTTTACCTTAATTCTCACATTCTGTTAATATCGCATTCTGTTTCTTCTGAGGTAAATCCAAAGAAAACAACATATTGTGTTTCTTCCGTTTACAGTTTTGCATTCCTTCACGTGGACGATTAGCATGTGAATCGCGTTGTGTGCGTTAAAAACAATGAGGCTCTTGATTGCATAAACAGAGAACAAAGAATTTGTCTTTCATATACATTGACATTCCAAGCTTTATAAAGAGATATCTGTCATGTCTGTGTGGCAAGTATTCGCTGAGTTAGTTCCTTTTCAGACGCATTTCAGAATGGACAACACAGAGACAAACTGGAGATTGCGCATCCTGTTTGTTTTCGTTTAGTGAAAGGCACAACATTAAGTTTTTATTTTGAGTGTTCATGAATTTGTAAAGACATATTGTTCATGTCTGTGAGGCCAAAAATTGAGTATTTTAAATTGTTTACACTGTCATGAGGAAAAATCCTGCAGGACGCGCTGGCATGTTCAGAGAGTTAACAATCTACAAAACCTTTACATTCCTTTTTTGAAGTGCCAACATCTAGTTTGTGACATCCAGCTGTTTATAGAGCCTTTTTAGTACTTCAACTCTTAAAGCAAACATCTGCAAATACCTGACACTTCAGGTAACATTATAAAAATAATTAAATGCAGTTCATGACCCCTTTTAAAGGTTAACATTTATTTGTATTCTGGTACTGAATTTGTTTAGTGTTACTCACAGATATTAAAGGGGTCATGAACTGCATACATTTTTTTTTTTAATAATGTAACCTGAAGTGTACTTCCAATGTTAGCATGATTTTTTAATTTATATTTTTACATCAAAAATTTTAATAATTTAGAAATAAACAGCTTAGATTAAACAGGGCTCGACATTAACGCTTGACTGGGACAAGTGGATTTTTTGAAGGGCCAGGTGAAAGAGAATTTTACTTGCCCAACCGGACAAGCTGATTAAAACGCCAATAATAAATAATTACTAACTAATCACCAAGAATGATTCTGCATTAATTTAGTATAAGCGGCGAGGTAATGCAACAAGGTTGCTCTGTTGACGCTCATGCAGCCTCTCGAGGAGAAATCTAAACAAACGAGAGCTGCTCACACAAATAAACTGCGGTAAACATTCAAAATGTGACGTTTTTATATTTATAACATATGATACAGTTAAACAACATCACACAACCAAGAGTGCTGTTTTCCTGAATACCATCACGACTGAAAATGACACTTTCATATGACAGTTCCACACGCGCAGCGCATGACAAAGAAAGCAACAGAAACATGCGCGCATGAGAAAATATAGTGCAGCGCGACGGACGCGCTCGCTGTCAGTACTTTGATCTGAAGCGCGAGTACACGCCTTTCAGACAACATGCGATCGCGATTCAGTTCTTTCTGATTATGGATTTCAATGGTCAAAGATATGTAAAAAAACGCACATCCTGTGAGTATTCAGGTAAACACAGTCGGGGGTGTCTTTAGTGAATGTGTACAGTTGAGGTAATTGGATCCGTGTTAAGCTGGATCTAATATTCTGTGTGATTAATGTTAATCAAACAACAATGAAAAATAGAAAACCACCCCATGGTTTGCTAAACCAAATTTTTATAAATTCATTGTTAATCAGTGTATACTGTAGTTAATTTATTGACTGAATTGCCAGCTGAATTTCGTTTTTTTTTTTTTTTTGTGGATTATTTAATTTCTTCCTTGACTTGCTATACTGTTAAATAGACCTATAGCTGAAAAATAAAGCACTGTTTTTGTCATATTGTTTGTAATTTGCATTTTTTGCTTATTTTTAAAAACAAAGATTGCAATAAGAAGAAATTGTCAAAACCAGGGCAGGAACATGCTGGCCAAGTGAGTTTTTAGCTAAAACAACAACAACAAGAACAACAACAACAACAAAAAAACACTATTAATAAGTTCTGTTGTCATATTCAATTACTTTGAGTTTTTTTTGACCGTGGTATCGATTAAGTATTGGTATCGAGGTATTTTAGTCTGGTATCGTATCGAAGTCATAATTTTGGTATTGTGACAACACTACAAGTTAATGTGATCTTTTATTTCTCTATATGATGCATGTTTATTCAAGCCAACAACGACAAAAAACCTGTTGCAGAAAATCTCCTAGGGTGAAGTCAGGACGACATATGTTTGTCCTAAAATTGTTGTGTTTTAATGTAAATGTGAGTCGCTGTGGTTGGGTGTTGTTGGATGCTGCTGGTGTGCTTACAGTCATAGAAAACAATGTGTTCAAATATTAGTTTTTTAGCTGTTGTTTTTTTCAGTGTGCGACTCTTTACTTGTGGTTTGTCGCTCTGACAGCGATGCCATGCAAAGTGATTGAACATTATTTATTAATCATAAGCCATAATGTGCATTTAGGGCTGCAATTAATGATTATTTTTATAATCAATATAGTGAATGTATCTCTGTAGGCTGTGCTGTAGGCATTATCAGCAAAAAGGGTTACAATACAAACATTACTTTCTAAACCTAAAATCAACTGAATGCTTACTATTTTAAAGCAGATATTAAAACGACTAAATTAAAAATGATAAACAAAAATTATATTGTGTACGTTTCTGGCTAACCGGAGAACCTGCTTTTTGGAAAAAATGTGAAGAAATTATTTTGCAGTTTAATTATTTAAGTCTAACTTATAAGCTACATAAAAATTATAATGAGAACACTGTTGTAAAAGATTGTTGGGTTTTAGCGCGTTTGGGGTAAGGGGGCACCGATCCAACTTTTTCAGTCCCGATACCGATGTTAGACTTTACTAACTAAACATAACTAAGACAAAATAACAGATGTAAATAAAGTGTTGAATTCTTATTTATTTAAAATATCGTTTTAAATTCGATTTCGATCATGATTCAGAAGGGTGAAGTCAGGGTGAATATATATATATATATATATATATATATATATATATATATATATATATATATATATATATATATATATATATATATATATATATATATATATAGCCTACTGTACAAAAAGTATGTGCTCAAATTCATTAAAATTCACATGTGTGTGCTTATGTAAGTATCATTAAAAATATTAGGATATAAGTTATTAACATTTTGAAATGTCATATTTAAGGAAATCTAGTGTTTGATCATATCTAAGTATTTATTAAATATATATTAGAAGAAAAATATTTTAAGTGGTCATTAATTGACAATAATTATTGCACAAATTAAATACCAAAAGATCTCCTCAAAATATTCAATAAATATTTTTGAACTATAGAACATTTATTTAATTGAAAAAGTTACATTGTATGGTCACATTTGACCACCAATGAGTATGAGTGTAACCAATTAGTAAGGAACACCTGAGGGCTAAATACAAGAATAACATTAATGTTAACAGTGTTGCATCTCTATCACTCTCCATAATAAAACGATCCTGTAAATATGGTTGACTTAAAATGCACACTATGCTGTACTGTTTACCAAAACTTGCTGCAAACATTTGTATAGTGAAACTGTTGAGTATCAGCTTAAGCCAAATGACACAGCGCTAGAAGTATTGAGCGCTCCATGGACCATGTGACCGTGCGCGCCGCCGGGAGATGAGAGCATGTCGCAACTCCGTTTTTCAACGTCTCTGGCTTTAACATTATGCTACATTAGCGTAAAAACGCTATTTATTGTTTGAATTTCGCATTAAAACTTTTAAAAAATGTAAAGCTTTGCTTTGTTTAATATCAAAAGCAGGTTTGGCAATTTATTGTGAGATTAAGTTGGGGAGAGTGAGAGCGTGAGCAACCCTGCACCCCCCTCTGTCTCGCTCCATGTTGCTTCAGGCATGCGAAACACTTGAAGCTGACAAATGACGTAGGTTCTGCTGCGACGAAAAAAAGTAGAAGAAGAAAACCTGGATCGGCCAGTGGATCTGTTAATTTTTCCGATCCCCGATCCAGCTGATTTGTCAGTATCGCGGCCGATATCCGATCCTAATATCGGATCGGTAATATCGGACCCCTAGTTTGAGGAAGAGCACTTCCAAGGATTTATTCCTTCATGACAAGCTCAGTCAAGTTCGCGTGTGCATTCGCAACCTTTTGTTTTGTGCCATTGTAAATTGTAATATTAAATTTATTGTGTATATAATCTCATATAGGATGCGTTTGGTTGCGTTAATTAAGAATGCAGTAAAGCGCTTCATTTTACCAGTCTTAAGCTTCAGCGTGTGTATTTCAAACATAAATGCACAGCATTAATAACTACTGAGACTGTTATATACACAACACTGTGATGAGAACCATTTTTGTAATAAAATGTTGTGACTTCTCTGGATTTAGTTGTTGTGTTTCAGCGCGCTGTTGTGGGAAGAGACGCAATTCTGTGCAATTCCACAATGCGTTCTGACCTGCACAGTCAAGTTCGCTTGTGCATTCACGTCCATAAGTCGTAATATTAACTTTATGTAAAATAAACATATGATAATTCTAATTTAGGATGTTTCGTTGAGTTAACCAGCATTACTTCATTGTACCGGTGATCATCTTCAGTTTCAGCGTGCGCTCTCAAACAGGAAGCCAAGGGTTATAGACCTTCTGACTATGTAACTTAGTTCACCTGTGTGTGATTTTGTACAAATATAAGTTGTAATTATATTTATTTTGAATAAATTCCTGATTGTTATCATATATGATGCGTTTAGTTGTTAATTAACCTTCAGTTTACGGTTGTTCATTCTCTTCAGCTTTAGCGTGCGCTCTCAAACAGCAACATTATTTGATAGATGTTTATTATTACTGTAATATTACACTTTTTTTTAAACACAGAAGCATTATTTTTAATAACTAGCACTTTTATTGTTCTTTTAGTATTTTCATCAACAATATGGTTTGATTAAAATAATTTACTTATTGTCTTTTCGGAGCCTATTTCATGCATGGCACATGCATTTTGATTCTTTATATGCAGCCTAAGTAATTCTGTCCTATGACTTTTTGCATTATTTAGGTATTTTATTTTTATTTTTGTTAGGCAATAGAATTTTTTGTAACATTTTACAAATAAGGTCTCATTTGGTAATGCATTAACACGAACAAACAGAGCAATAACCTTTGTTAATGTTAGTAATAAAATGTTTATTAACAGTGCAGTACCTAATGTTAACAGACACAAATGTTCACATTTTCCCCGCTTTTGACTGCATTACAATGTCTTGGTAATAAATAGATTTCTAAGCACCAGAGCCACTAAGTTCTACAAGAAAGTATTTGGTTGCACTCGGGGGCTGACAATAAAGCAATGAGCTTGAGTTGATGTGTAGATAAAGTGAACTATAATTATTATCATTCATAATGTTTAATATTAATTAAAAAGCAAAATGAGTGAAAAAAAATGGAGTGGAAATAGCTAATAAGCTCTGCTAGGCTAATAAGCGCAGCTGCCTACTTGTTACAATGGTAATTTTAATGTCTTTATTTTTAAAATAAGTGTTTGTTTTCCTTAGTCTGAAATTTTGCGGACAATCTTTAAAGGTCATCACAATAAAAATAACATTAAAATATTGTAATACTATAGTTTGAAGTGCTGGAAAAATGTGAAAAGGTGTGTAGTACTTGTAAGCTTTTGACTATTTCTGTCACAATACCATAGTTACAGATAGTATTACTACATTAAATCCATGGTGAATGTTGCTGATTTGTGGCCTGAAAGTCTTTTATAAAATTTTGAAAAATTTACTCTGAGCGCTGTTGAGCGGAATCATAAACACCTCTGACTGGCCATTGCGCTCAGGTACTCATCAAACACATCTGTGATTGGCTACAATTTTAATGGCTACAATTTACAGTTTTAAATATACATAAATATTTGCACAGATACACACGGATCGTTTGAATGCAGGCGCAGGCGTCTATCAGCCTACCGGTCAGCTGGTTGACACCTGCTAGTGCTTTCAAACACTCCCGCTTTCAAAACATTTTCAAACACTTCAGTGTGCTTTCAAGCGCTGCCGTGCATTGACCATTGTAGCCTATCACAGACACATCCGATGAGCGTGTGAGCACAACGTGCAATCAGATGTGTTTACGATTACAGCTCAACAGCACTCAAAGCATCACATTTTTTTAAATTTCAGTACCGATTTGGTATCGCGGTCGGTACTTTTGACAACACTAACGAGGACACTCGCAAAGATGGGGATTGACACATACTGTATTTGAACGTCAAGCATAAGACACGAAATAGAACTGAAGTTTAGTCAGGCGCTGTGCGAGGTGCCCACTGCGCGTATCAGGCTTAGTATAGGCTAATATACGCATTTACCTAAATTAATTCGCTGCGTGTCTATTCGCTAAATAGACACGCTGCTTAACGTGTCTGGATGGATAGAATAAAATAGATTTTCATAATAGATTATATTTATAATGCAATGCTATTCGACATAGCTTTTATAATGTGTATTTTATGTCTGATTTTTTTTACCTGAAGCCACATGAGATCACAGAAGATTATTTAAAACACTCGATTTATGAAATATAAAGTGATATAAAGTAAGTTTAGAGTAAAACATGATTTTAATCTCATAAATTGTTTTTTTGATGGTGTGCTAAGCTAACATGCTAGTTTGACCTAATATGCACCTGCCATTGAGCAAATACTTTATTTGTATGATTATTTTTTTAATGTAAAACTACTTAAATGTTTATTTTCAAGAAAGCATTTGATAGTTTCAGAGAAGGTAAAGTGAGAAGTTTGATAAAATAAATGAGGTTTGATTAGAACAGTTTGAATAAAGAGTCGTTAGTAATTACAATGAAGACAAAGGAAAAATAATAATTAGAGCCATAGCCAGGCCGAAGAGGGTGATTGTGTGCTGGGGAGACAAACTGAATGGGGCAGTTTGTGCCTCTAAACAAAAGAAACAATACCCTGAATGAAAGCTCAGAAGAGATGGCAATAAACATCAGTTAACATTTTAGAGAAATCTCAACATAAAATCACATGACATGATCTTGTAAATCATTCATAAAATTCAGAGTTTTAGACTTATCTTCAGATTTGAAATATATCATGGTCAGACATGTAGCTTTAGTACATTTCTAGATTGCTACAAGGTCAACTTCAGTTTTCTTTTCATAAAGATATTTCATACAAATAAATGCCTAATAACTACAAAGTAATTGGCTGAGCAGTTATTTGTGTGGCTTGCCAATGTATTCGATTTCTCTAATAAAATAAGTAAACTTGATGAGTTTGTTTGGGGAGAAAAATGTATTGAAAATAGTAGTATAGCAGAGTTCTTCAGCAGCGACGTTAGCTTGTCTGCCTTCAAGGAACCTTAATCCAAAGATCTGTCTGTTGATCTCCAACCTTAAAACTACAGAATCTCTTAGACTCTTCTGTTTACTACTTTTGGCATTTGGTGAGTTCTCTTGTCATTCTCTCCTGGTTGGCTCGCCAAATTGCTAGCATGTCAGCCTTCAAAGATTCTTAAGCTCTTTCTGTGGGACAGCATATGTGGGACATATTTGAAGACAAAAGGGCTACGAAGAACAAATACCGTTAATACATCCCATGGAGATTGCATCTGAATCAGTCACAATATAAATGCATTTGATTAAAGATTATTAAAAATAAAGTGTCTTTCACTACCTGTGCGATAAAATGCTCCCTAGGAAGTGTCACAAATATTTTAAACCTTGATATAGCGGCTCCACTTACCTCAACAGAAGAGAGTGAAGGCAGGTCGTCCATCTATTTTTACAGTCTATGATTGAGACTCTGAAAGCATGTTCTCCATACATCACGAGCAGCAGTTATAATTTTAGCATCCATTGTCCAACTTAACTAAAAGGTTTTTATACATATGCTTAAAAATAAATTACAATTATCTCACCTCAATGTTAGCTCACTCGTATTTCTGTATTTCTGTTTGTACAGTGGGTTCATTTTGTTGAAGTAGATTACAGAAAAAGGAAGTGCGTCTGCGCCATTTATTCACACAGAGACACGCAGGATTCATATTTAAATAGTCTTTTTGCTATTTAACCCTTAAAGACTGAGACAGCCTCCCACGGCTAAAAAGAACTTTAGTTCTAAAATGTTTAATAACTTTTAAACCGCAAATCCAATCTGTATGCTGTAAACCGTAAAGAGGAGAATCCCCGCTTTTCCGAAGTATCACATTTCTCGCGATTGATCATTCACAGGCTCCGTAGTGAGCATGGATGCGTCATCAAAATATGCAGCAATAATTTGTCTAGGAAACACACATGTATTGTTCCCCTGAGCCAAACAGAAACGATTGCTGATCATTCATTAGCAAACACCCCCCCCGTGCTCAGATTCACTGAAACTGTGAAGGATAACGGCCAATAAACAGTGTTTGGTCTTTTGAACCACCAATCACGTTTCTCTGAAAAATTAACATGAAAGTGGGTGTGAATTTACATGAATGAAAATAAACAGAAATAACACATACAGAGCACTCGCTCACATAGTACAGCACACAAAAGTCTGTATATTTCTCTATTTGTATGTAGTTTTAGTATTTTACACTGATTTTACTCATTATATTTTCCTCAGTATATTTTCCTCAATTTGTATTTGAGAAGATTATTTTCACCGTTTGTTCATTTACACCCAGTATATTTTATTGCACGGTTTGATGTCACAACTTGTTGCATTGTTTGCGTTTGTTGTTCAAATGATAATATATTTATCTGAAGAAAAATGTTTGCTTCAGTGTTCTGTTATTATATAACAATCTTTCTATTTACTTTATTCCCTGAACTTTTTAGGACACTAAAACATTCTAAAACATTTGATCTACATTGTCAGTAAATCAAATACACCTGTTTTCACTCAAAAACCTAGAAACGCCTTGAATAATTTTATAATAAATGGCTATAACTTGCTGAGGGATTGTTACATGTAGACAAAATTTCATCTGCAAGTCAATCAATCAATCAATCAACTTTATTTATATAGCGCTTTTACAATGACGATTGTTTCAAAGCAGCTTCACAGTGTTAAACAGGACAACATTGCAACAAAATTTGATTTGGCTAGTTTAATTTGGATAGTTTATAGAATTATATATGACCAAATTAATCAATTCTATTTGTATATTTAGTTGAGTAACTTGGATCATAATTTGAGTGTCCCCAACTGAGCAAGCCAAGCCAAAGGCGACAGTGGCAAGGAACCAAAACTCCATCAGGGCATGATGGAGAAAAATAAACCTTGGGAGAAACCAGACTCAGTCGGGGTGCCAGTTCTCCTCTGGCCTATTATTAACAGTGTATAATTATTACTCTGGCAACCTTGCAGGTCATAAATCATATTAGATAGGAATATTCGTAATTTTGGGTATGACGCACGAGACGGGTTCATTTAGGATGGCGTCGATTACACAAGAATATGAATACTTGAAAGATCAGGAGTTATTGCGCCGAGACGGGTTAATTGAGGATGACGCCCGGTGAGGCAAATTCAGAGGAGACACTAATGGACACGGTCTCAGCAGACACTCCAGGATGAGCTGGTCATGTCCAGATGCAGGTCCACCATCCGATCCGACACGGCCTCGATCCGCCGACTGCAGTAAACCTCGGGATAAACAGAGAGACTAACATTAGTGTGGATGCCACTCTTTTATGATGTAACGAGTACATCAGGTGTTATGGGAAGTGTTCGGTTCCGCTGACCTAGTTAATGCAGCCTAACAATCAGTCATTTGATTTTAATAAAGAAAGTTAAAAATGTTCTATGTGTATGCCAGAGTAAAGAGATGTGTTTTTAGTCTAGATTTAAACTGACAGAGTGTGTCTGCTTCCCGAACAATGCTAGGAAGACTGTTCCAGAGTTTAGGTGCTAAATAGGAAAAGGATCGACCGCCTGCAGTTGATTTAGATATTCTAGGTATTTTCAACTGGCCAGAGTTTAGAGACCGCAATAGACGTGATGGAGTATACTGCGTTAAGTACTGGGGAGCTAAACCATTTATTGCTTTATAAGTAATAAGCAAGATTTTAAAATGTATGCAATGTTTAATAGGGAGCCAGTGCAGTGTTGACAGAACTGGACTAATATGATCGTACTTCCTGGTTCTAGTAAGAACTCGAGCTGCTGCGTTTTGGACCAGCTGGAGTTTATTTATTAGGCGAGCAGGGCAACCACCCAGTAGAGCATTACAATAATCTAGCCTTGAGCTCATGAAGCATGTACTAATTGTTCAGCATTTTGCATTGAAAGCATGTGACGTAATTTAGATATATTTTTAAGATGGTAGAATGCAGTTTTACAGATGCTAGAAACGTGGCTTTCAAAGCGAAGATTGGTATCAAAGAGCACACCCAGGTTCCTCACTGACGACGAGGACTTGACAGAGCAGCCATCAAGGGTTAGACAGTATTCTAGGGTACTACTTGTGGAGCTTTTCTGTCCAATAATTAAAAATTCTATTTTATCTGAATTAAGTTGCAGGAAATTACTATTCATCCAATTTTTAATATCAGCTATGCATTCCGTTAATCTTGTGAATTGGTAAGTTTCGTCAGGGTGTGAAGAAATATAGAGCTGAGTATCATCAGCATAACAATGAAAACTAACGCCATGCTTCCTAATGATATCTCCCAGTGGTAGCATATACAGGGTGAAAAGCAACGGTCCTAACACTGAGCCTTGTGGTACTCCATACTGAACTTGTGATCGGTGTGACATCTCTTCATTTACTGCTACAAACTGATAACGGTCAGATAAGTAAGATTTAAACCATGCCAATGCAGTTCCACTAATGCCAACATAATTTTGAGTCTATTCAAAAGAATATTGTGATCGATAGTATCGAATGCAGCGCTAAGATCGAGTAACACTAATAGAGAGATACAACCACGATCAGATGATAAGAGTAAATAATTTGTAACTCTAATTAGAGCAGTCTCAGTACTATGATACGGTCTAAATCCTGACTGGAAATCCTCACATATACCATTTCTTTCTAAAAAGGAACATAATTGTGAAGACACAGCCTTTTCTAATATTTTTGATAGAAACGGTAGATTCGAGATTGGTCTGTAATTGACTAATTCTTTAGGATCAAGTTGCGGTTTTTTAATAAGTGGTTTAATTACAGCCAACTTAAAAGTTTTTGGTACATATCCTAATTTCAAGGATGAATTAATAATATTAAGCAGAGGATCTATGACCTCTGGAAGCATCTCTTTTAATAGCCTAGTCGGTATAGGGTCAAGCATACATGTTGTTGATTTTGATGATTTAACAAGTTTAGCCAATTCTTCTCCTCCTATAGCAGTGAATGAGTGTAATTTTTCCTCAGTGAGACTACAATGTTCTGTCTGAAGTGATACTGTAGTAGACGGCTGCATGGTTATAATTTTATTCCTAATGTTATCAATCTTACTAGTAAAGAAGTTCATAAAGTCATTAATGCTGTTTTGTTTACAAACGTCAGAAGTTGAAGCTTTATCCTTTGTTAATTTAGCCACTGTATCGAATAAATACCTAGGGTTGTGTTTGTTTTCTTCTAAAAGAGTTGAGAAATAAGCAGATCTAGCAAGTCTAAATCAACCAAGTCTAACTTTCTAAAGGAAAAGATCCAAACGTCATGAAGTTCTGTTTGAGTTCACAGGAAAAATACCAAATTTTTGCTGCCGATTTTCTTGAAATTCTATTAATTTAATCCATTCTCAGACTAAATAAATGTAAAATTGGGACTTCAAATGAGTTTGATGGAAACTTCAATTTCTCCTGTTTAAAATGATATATAACCCTAACTTTAAGCTAACTGCTAGAATGGGTGAGAAACAAAGAAAGAGGAGGCAAGTCAGATACCCCCAAAATTTTCTAGGTCTTTAAGGGTTAATATTCTGAGACACTAGTCTCTATATCGCCAGATGCTTATAAAATTAGTTTAAAAAAAAAGTTTTTAATAATTGTGACAGTAACACTCCTCGGTGTGTCATACTGCAAGGCATACTGCAGTAGAGACACCACCCACTGTACAGCATCGTGCAACTGTCTCAATCATAACAATACACTCTAAAAAGGAACAAAACTGACTAAGTGGGCTAAACCAAAAAGGCAAAGAGTAGGGCTGCAACAAAATTATTATTTTGATAATTGATTTAGCTTTGATTTGGTTTATATCTGCTCATTGCGCTGTGCAATACAATTACCTTTTTTCCTCTAACATAAAGTATGTCTTTTAGAATTTGAATATAATTAGAATATTGTTAAAGAAAGAAATTTGAATGTAGCTTTTCAGCCATTTGGCAACAGTAATGGCCATTGTAGATGTGGCTGTTCTGGCGTAGAGTGAGTGCTTGTCACAGCCCTGTGGTTGTGGGACTGCATTTGTGCATGCAAAGCAGAAAAAAACCCTTGCGAGTGGTTTTCCACTTGTGGATGCTGTTCTGTGTATAAATACTCCCTCGCTAGGGAGGTTTTCTATACCTCAATACTGTATGCTCTTAGAGTGTATATTTGTTTTTATGCACTCTTTGGAGATTTAATAAACGTTATACTGCTCTAATAAATCTACCAAATCTACTTGCATTAAATGTAACATTTTAAAAACAAATCTAACCTCAAACAAGAAGTATTTTAGTATTAATATTTAATCTGAATTATTGGGCTTCTTTTCAGTGTTGCACTTCCATTGTTTTACTTGCGTGCATATGCTGGTGCTGAAGTTTAGCAAAACTTGCTTGCTGTCAGGACGAGCTTTTATGCAAAGTTTTATATTAACATAGACAGAATGTTTTTATTTACTATTGTAAAATTGTAACTGGTGGAAGTTTTTTTTGTGCACAGAAGAATTTATATTTTGTCTTTGCAAACAAATTAGCAAGTCAGCTGTCCTCTTCAAAAGTTTAGAGGATGAAGCATTCCTACCAGTCAGTACTGTATGAGTCTATGCTCTTTTTAAAGGATGGTATCATCTTTTATAGTTTTGGTGCCTCAGTTCACTTACATTGACTTTACACTGCTATACATTGCATTTTAGTGTTTTTAAGTTTGTTTATTAAAAAAACGTTTTTTTGTTAAAGTGATCTTGTGTGCCTGGTACAGTGTCTTCTGTGCTCTCCTCATTGTGTCTGCCTTTAGCGTGTCTCATCTCTGGCATGTATTAATACCCTTTTTGCAGACTTTTGTCTTTTCTTGACTTTATGACTTTTCCACACAAATACATTTTTGGAAATGAAAGAAAAATGAGAGATCGACAGGAAAAAACAAACAAACAAAAAACAGATTGTGTGTTTGGAACAAAAACGTCTGTTTCTGATTGACACACCGTTCAAGTATAACCGAACTCTGTTGCGCTCTTGGGTTCGCAAGGCAGCTTTCACATTACCTTTTTTCATGTGAACCGTGCCCCTTTTTGAGCTAAACTGCCAGTGTGAAAATGGCCCAAGTATTTAAAGGAATAGTACATCATATACTCACTTATGTTGTTCCAAACCTTGCCAAACTGTTTCTTTTTTCTGTTGAACACAAGATATTTTGTGAATGTATTTTTTTCATGGTACACATGACGTGGACTGTACTTTATTTATCCTAGTTTGTGTCAAGTTAGAGTACAAGTTTACCCCAACTGTGTATGTGCTGATTCTCACAGTTTTGACTGCTGAGTTTATCCGTCTATTAAAGCAATTCATGCATGGCAAGGTGTTCTAAAAACACGCCACCTAAGATAAGTTCAAGTTTAACTTCGCAAAAAAGGCATCTTGAGCGTGCTTTTCTTTTCTAATGACCTTCGTCTCTGATTTTTAACCACAAAAATGTGTTGTGTGAACTGGCCCGGTGCTTTGTTGATTTTAAGAAACCCATCTCTCTGCAAGCTGGCTGGTCGGGTTTATTTCTGCTGTGTGATAGACTGGTAGGGTAACCCATATCGATTAAAACTGTCCAGAGTGTATCTTTATCAACACAATCTAGATCATATTGAGATTGATTTTTGTTTTAAAACAGCTTTTTGTCCCAATAAACTCAAATTAAGGGCTCAAAGCTTCGACTGTTTGACTTTGAAGTGCATAGTGTTCACCACATATTACAAAACAATGTAGATTAGTGTAAATGTATGCAGAATGTCATGCCATATATGTTGGAAACATTATCTTAATACATTGAAATGTCCTGAGTTATGATATGCTAAAATTAATTTAAAACTACTTTTATATAGCTTTAATCAAATTGTATTTGAATTATTTTCATGACTTATTAATTGAGACTAAATGGAGCTCACTAGCTGTGAGCGCTTTTGGCAGCGCAGCGTTTTTTCAGTTGAGGCTCTTTGCTTGTTAGACTATCAACTTGATACAGACTATCTGTGGAAGTGTTACTAGTACATAATTTCATAGATAGTTTGTTTCTGTATTGAATCTATATAAAAAATGCAGATATAATGTAAAGTATTTGCTCTGGCTCTTGTTTTAAATACTTTTGTTCTGTTATTATTGCTTGTTGTCATCTGTTGACGTTATACAAGCACAATGTGGCGGTTGGTCAGTGTTGTATTTGTCCCGCCCCTCCACCACTGTGATTGGACAGCTGGGTGAAAAGTGACAAAGTTGAACAGTCTTCAACTCTCGGCAAGCAGTAAAAAACGCTGAGCACAAAATACTCGCTCAGCACCTCATTACGCTCATGGCATTCTTAAAACGCGGCGTTCCCATTGAAATCAATTGAATACTCCAGCCAGCCGCTTGAAAAAAAGCTTTGGTGGACACATGTCCTAAGGGGAACTGCGGTATTGCACAGCTGTCAAGAGGCTTTCTTGCTGTTTATTGTCAAGTACGTTTTCATGTCCTGTTCATTCCCCACTTTTATGACCCTGTCCGACTCATTTACACAAATTGGTTTGTTGAGTCGAGTTGCATTATTATTTCGCCTTATCACAAACGACAGTGTTGTTCACTGTAACATTTGTTTATACACTGGTTTTATTGCCGCCGGTGGTCGCTGGAAGACTACATTATCCATCAGTCACTGCTTGAGAACCACAGCAAACTACAGCAACTCAGATGGCTCAAAACACACAGCACAGTTTTTTTTTTTCTTGTGGTGACCGTCCCTGTATTCCAAATGGTATAATATTATATAGTTTAAAAGTAATCGTTTTTTTATTGTGAAAAATTATTAAATTAACGATTTAAGTAATACTTAGTGTGGTTTATTAGACAATTTTGAAAGAGAAATCACTTTTGAAGTTTTAAACACTGTTAATTACTATAACTAGCTGTAACTATTGCTAAAAATAAAAATTAAACAAAGACTTGAGACTTGTCTTGGACTTGGCCTTTAGGGACTTGTGAACATGTCTGATATACATAAAAAAAAAAATCTATGTTTGTCAGATAACCCAAATGCAATGGTGAGTTACGTAAACACAAGAGTTTGTTTCCGTTGAATACATGTGACTTAAGTCACAGAGATACTGAAGAAAATATGTTAATGATGTAATGTGAAGTGATGAGAATATATAAATTGAATGTCCATTTCTAGGTAATGCAATTAATGTATATGTCTCTTAATCTTCACATTAAAGGTTGAGCTTTTTTTGTGATCTTTTACAGTTCTACAAACATGTGGTCCAAAGTGTGGAGAAATTCATTCAAAAGGTCAGTTCTTATTGCAAATGTAAAATAAATGTATGGATATTCAGAGCTTCTACAGAGTTTGGAAAATGCCTAGAAAGAACTTGTGCCTAAAATGTAATAAAAATTGCATGGAAAATAAAGATAGTAGCATTAATACTTAAACCCTTTAATGCATGATTTGTTTAATCATACTTGAAAATATCTTAATTTGCACAATTTTCTATGTATTATTTGTGCAGAAATCATCATTCAGCAAAATTCACTGTTTTGAATCCAGAATGTTACTAGATCTTATCTGACAAGAATGACTTGCCAACAAAACAGCACTTTTAGCATTAAGAGAGATTTATAAATCCATGTATATGTCAGCCTTATATGAAAATGCCTTTTGCACATCCAGTCGCTTGCTTACAACAGTGCCAGCACAGGTGCTGTGTTGTTTCAGACACAGATTTCCTGACCACAAAGAGTACATTCACAAAGAGCTTCCATACCCAAGAGTTTGGTGTGGTTTACCCTTGCTGTGTATAAAGCTGATGGTTGTAATTCATAATGCATAGAAAGTCATTGGCTGCTAAAATTATATACGTGTATATTTTGAGCTTGGACTCTTTGCACCCTGTTTCATTATTCATTACTACTTGCAATTTTGTGTGTGTAGTGCAAGCCTGAGTATAAAGTCCCTGGACTGTATGTCATCGACTCCATTGTACGGCAGTCTCGTCACCAGTTTGGTCAAGAGAAAGATGTTTTCGCTCCACGATTTAGTAAGAACATCATTAGCACGTTCCAAAACCTCTACCGCTGCCCGACAGATGACAAGGTACGCTTTTTATTTTTAAATTTTTTTCTGCGTCACTGAAATCAAATGGTAAAGCTCTTGTCTAGACTATTTTCCCTTTTGCTTATTTCCCCATTTAAATGTTTGCATTGCAGAGCAAGATTGTCCGTGTGCTCAATCTATGGCAGAAAAACAACGTCTTTAAGAGTGACATCGTCCAGCCTCTACTGGATATGGCAGCAGGACTCCCACCCCCCAGTGTTACGCCCGTCTCTGCCAGCAGTGCCGTACCCGTCAACAGCACTACTCCTGGTAAGTTAAGACTAAAATCTTATATTATGATACGAGTAATTTTATTTAATGATAATATATTTCACAATATAGTTATTTTTGCTTTAAATACGATCAATACCCGTGTAATCGTCGCTTACCTGGGGAAAACATGGCACCAGGATTCACTATGGGAAGAAGGCAAACCTTGGGTCCTGTCATCCATGTGGATGTTACTTTGACACGTACCACCTACCTAAGCATTGTTGCAGACCATACACCCTTTAATGGAAGCTGTATTCCCTGGTGGCTGTGGCCTCTTTCAGCAGGATAATGCACCCTGCCACAAAGCAAAAATGGTTCAGGAATTGTTTGAGGAGCACAACAACGAGTTTGAAGTGTTGACTTGGCCTCCAAATTCCCAAGATCTCAAGCCAATCGAGTGTTTGTGGGATGTGCTGAACAAACAAGTCTGATCCATGGAGGCCCCACCTTGCAACTTACAGGACTTAAAGAATCTGCTGCTAACATCTTGTTGCCAGATAACACAGCACACCTTCAGGGCTCTAGTGGAGTCCATGCCACGACGGGTCAGGGCTGTTTTGGTAGCAAAAGGGGGACCAACACAATATTAGTCATAATGTTATGCATGGTCAGTGTAAGAACCAAAGAAACTAAATCATTAAAAACTACAGTAGAAAAGACACAAATGAAATAGACCTCAAAAGCACTAGAAATAAGAAATGCTACATAAATTGTATAAAGTAATCAGTTGTAATCAAAAGTCTTGGCCATTTGACACCACGTGCACACAACAGGAAGACTGTCCCAGTTCTTAAAAATAGCAAAGCTCAGTGCCCTTAATGCACACTAAACCCACACTATCTCAAAACTGCTTCAGAGTCATATTCGAGGCTATCGTGCATCATTTTCAGGAACTTGCGTGTCCCAAATTGCAAAATGTCAAGGAAAACATTCCACTGTAATTTAAATTAATTAAATATTACATATGGTTTGGTAGTAAAACATAGTGTTGCACTTTGTTTGGTGCATAGATGTGTGGGTATTTTGTACAACATTTGCAACTGCTTTTTAACAGACATTTAGACTTTTATTTTTAAATGCAAATTATTGTGAATCAAAATAGAGCTGTCAGGCGAATGGCCCTAATTGTTAATCTGGCTCAGTAGACATGACATTATTACAATTTATTTTTACTAATATTTTCATCCTTGAATGAAATAAATCAGTTTGTGCTAGTATAACATTTGAAGGAATAAGGGCTGAATGTTCATAGGCAACCAATCGTCCTCTTCTCCACAACCATACATGAATGTCTCCTTACTGTGTTTATACTGTGTTCCCCTTTTTTCAGTATGTCAGCCCCTCAATCACATAGAGTTGCCCTACCACTTAAAATTCTGATTGAATTACTAGCATAATCTAGTTCATGCTGACACCTTGAGGCCAAAATTGAGCATAACAACTAAAACAAAAAGTCTGTTCTATTCATTTTCTCTTGTTTCTGTCATTGTCATGTCATTCCATGTTCACCTGTGACTTTACAAATATTCCCAAAAATTTGAAAGCGTTCTCAACTCTGTTTATTTTATGTTATTCTGTAAAGGAACTCCTGCAACTCCAGCCACTCCAGCCAACATAGTGCAGAGTCTCCCGGACTGGGTGTCTCAGATATCCAACACGGACACAGTGGCAGCTGTTGCCCAGATCTTACAAAGTCCTCAGGGCCAGCAGGTCAGATTTCTCATCCATTGAAAACACGGTGTTCTCTGCACAGCTGTATTTCTGACAGGTGTGTATGTATGTTTTTTTATTTAGTTGCAGCAGCTGGTTCAGAGCCTGCAGATGCAGCAGCAGAAGCCTCAGCCCTCTCTGCTGCAGGCGCTGGACGCAGGTTTGGTGGTGCAGCTGCAGGCCCTGACCGCACAGCTCACTGCAGCCGCAGCAGCTAACACTCTCAACCCGCTGGAACAAAGAGTTTCCTCCTTTAACAAGGTGAGAGACTTTTTAGGAGCACTACTGGCTGAAATGGTTTAATTCTTGCATAACTATCCATTGTGAAGTTGAACCATCTTTTCTTTCTTTGGCCATTCTGTGGTTTTGTAGAAGCTGCTGGGTCAGTTCGATTTCGGGAACGAGTCGGAACACAGCGAGGATTCTAAGAAAGATTCTACATCTCAGTTGTATGTTCTTTTGTATGCTATTTTTAAGAAAAAGCTGTTCCCTGTTTTGTTTATTTTAAGTCATGTTCTTACTGTCTCTCTCAGACCTGTGGTGTCAGATTCCATCAATAGCTCAATATTTCATCAGCTGGCTGAGCATCTTCAGCAGCAAAACCTTGAGCAGTTTCAGAAACAGCTAATGGAGCATCAGCAGCATCAACAGAAGGTACTTTAAAATCATGATATATCTTTGCACTCCAACTCATTTTGCACCTTGATATTTATGAATTTACTTTTGACAGTCCATGACCATGGAGGGCCAGGATGCCATCTTTGGTTCTGAAAGTTCTGCCCCTCCTGGCCAAAGCAGTGCCCCACCACAACTCCCAGAACAAGAAGCAAAAATGGATGACTCCATTGATAATCAACAACAGGCAAGATCAGATATCAAACCGTAGTTGGGAGGAAAAGTCTATTAGTCATGTATTGGCAGTAGTTTAAAGCTGGTGTCTCTCTAGCTGACTTGCAGAAATAGCCTCTTCTGTCAGATGTTTGTCACTCTCACTGTTTACTTAATAATGGAAGAGAGGTGACAAGCAGGTTGTTGAAACAGCATTTTCATTTTTCATGTGTGTATTTTGCAGGACATGGATATTGATGAGGGACAGGATACTGTAGATGAGGAGCTCTTTGAGGCAGAGGAGAAGAAAACCAGTAGCACCCGTTCAAGGACACGCTCAAGATCTCGGTCCAGGTTTGTGTAGCTAAATAGCTCTTGTCTCATTTCCATTTTTCAGCCATATGTAAAGAGCTGTCTCGTGAAAACCTCTTTATTCCCAGGTCACCTAAGAGGAGGAGGTCAAGATCTCGTTCAGGGTCTCGAAAGCGCAAACACAGGAAACGATCACGGTCTCGGTCAAGGGAAAGAAAAAGGAAGTCCTCCCGTTCTTATTCCAGTGAGCGAAGAGCACGGGAAAGAGAAAAGGAGCGGCAGAAAAAAGGGCTTCCTCCTATCCGCTCAAGGGTTCTCAGTGGTAAGATTACAGAGGTCCACCTTATGCTTTCTGAATTTATAAGGGTCTTAAATTTATAAGGACTTAAAAAAATAATTTACTCCACTCTCAAGTTGTTCCAAACCTGTATTAAATGCTTCTGCTGAATACACAAGAAGATATTAAGAATTTCAGTAACCAAACAGTTGACTTTCATAGTAATTTTTTTTCCTTCCATACTATGGAAGTCAATGGGCGACCATCAACTGTTTGGTTACACATATTCTTCGAAATATCTTATTGTGTGTTCAGCAAAATAAAGAAATTCATACATGATTGGATCAACTTGATGAGCAAATTTTGGGGGGAACTATCCCTTTAACTGTCTCGTCCATAACACACAATTGTAAGGATGCTTTGTATCAAATCATGTACATATCATGGGAAAATCACAAACCTCTGTGTTTTCTGCCTACTGCTTTGGTCTGTGAGAGAAAGCTTTAAGAAAATTGACATGGTGTCAGTTGTTCTGTCAGGTCTGTTACTTGCACTTGTGATTGTATTGCCACTGAAAATGTTGCATTTATTAATCCACAAATGTTGGACAGCCTTATACATTCCTTCAGTTTAACATAAACAGAGTTACAGATTTCTTGCAAATGTCATCTTCCATTAAATTCCCAATTCCTCTTTCAGTTTGCAGCACTACTCTATGGGTTGGCCAAGTGGACAAGAAGGCCACCCAACAAGATCTTACTAACCTTTTCGAAGAGTTTGGCCAGATTGAATCTATCAATGTGAGTTGAGTTTCTGTAACTTTGAGCTCTTGAGAGCACCTTAGATTAGTTTAAAATTTTAGTTAGAGCAGTTGTGCCATCTAGCCAAGAGGAAATTAGAAATACCTTAAAACTTGAAGTACGTTCTAGAAAATAAAGGTTGTTTATTGGCATCTGTGATTCCAATTCCACAGGTTGTTCTTTTAAGAACTGTTCATTGAAAAAAACTTTTTTTTATAAGAGTGTATTTTAGGACAGCTTGTATAGGTCCTCATTTTTTATGTAGATTTGGCTTAATTTATGCCATTTATTATTTTTCCAGATGATTCCTCCCAGAGGCTGTGCCTATATCTGTATGGTCCATCGTCAGGATTCATACCGCGCTCTTCAGAAACTGAGCACAGGCTCCTACAAAATTGGTTCAAAGGTTATTAAAGTATGTGCAAAGAATGTTCACAGACTTATAATCTTTGCAATGTTCTATAATTTCTTTTGGGAATATGTCTTAAATATGTTACATTGCTTCTAGATCGCGTGGGC
Organism: Gobiocypris rarus; assembly: GCA_023029165.1. NCBI lineage: Eukaryota > Metazoa > Chordata > Actinopteri > Cypriniformes > Gobionidae > Gobiocypris > Gobiocypris rarus. Next base: position 7,911,480 of record CM040925.1, read on the forward strand.
CCTCAACAAAGGGGTGAAACAGGAGTATAAGCAGTTCTGGGATGTGGACCTTGGGGTCACTTATATTCCATGGGAGAAGGTCAAACTGGATGACCTGGATGACTTTGCAGAGGGAGGCATGATTGACCAGGAGACCGTCAATAATGGTGAGAAGAATGTTTTGAAGCGGAAATTTTTATATTATGTTACTTTTATATTGGCTGTTCTACACAGCACTTACCCTTGTTTTTTTCTGTTGCAGAATGGGAATCACAAAGGAATACTGAGACAGCCAAAGAGACTCAGAGTCAGGCTGTTACAGTTGAAACCAGTACAACCAGCAGCACACCTAGTGAGGCCTTTACACAGCCTGTCACTATGATGCCCATGCAGGTATGTTGGCACTAATTCAGGCCTGAAAAAGGAACACACATTTAGGTTTCTTACTCTTGCATCTGGTTAAATAGCTAGATTTTAAGGATGGTTTGATTTAGCCATTAAAGATCTAGGCTGGTAAGTTTTAGAAGACATACAGGTCCTTCTCAAAAAATTTGCATGTTGTGATCAAAGTTCATTATTTTCCATAATGTAATGATAAAAATTAAACTGTCATATATTTTAGATTCATTGCACACCAACTGAAATATTTCAGGTCTTTTTTTTTTTAAATACTGATGATTTTGGCATACAGCTCATGAAAACCCAAAATTCCTTTCTCAAAAAATTAGCATATTTAATCCGACTAATAAAAGAAAAGTGTTTTTAATACAAAAAAAGTCAACCTTCAAATAATTATGTTCAGTTATGAACTCAATACTTGGTTGGGAATCATTTTGCAGAAATGACTGCTTCAATGCGGCGTGGCATGGAGGCAATCAGCCTGTGGCACTGCTGAGGTGTTATGGAGACCCAGGATGCTTCGATAGCGGCCTTAAGCTCATCCAGAGTGTTGGGTCTTGCGTCTCTCAACTTTCTCTTCACAATATCCCACAGATTCTCTATGGGGTTCAAGTCAGGAGAAGTTGGCAGGCCAATTGAGCACAGTAATACCATGGTCAGTAAACCATTTACCAGTGGTTTTGGCACTGTGAGCAGGTGCCAGGTCGTGCTGAAAAACGAAATCTTCATCTCCATAAAACTTTTCAGCAGATGGAAGCATGAAGTGCTCCAAAATCTCCTGATAGCTAGCTGCATTGACCCTGCCCTTGATAAAATACAGTGGACCAACACCAGCAGCTGACATGGCACCCCAGACCATCACTGACTGTGGGTACTTGACACTGGACTTCAGGCATTTTGGCATTTCCTTCTCCCCAGTCTTCCTCCAGACTCCAGTCCCCCAACGTCTGGAATCGGTCCTTCTCCACAATCTTCCTCAGGGTCCGGTCACCTCTTCTCGTTGTGCAGCGTTTTTGCAACACGTTTTCCTTCCCACAGACTTCCCACTGAGGTGCCCTGATACAGCACTCTGGGAGCAGCCTATTCGTTCAGAAATTTCTTTCTGTGTCTTACCCTCTCGCTTGAGGGTGTCAATGATGGCCTTCTGGACAGCAGTCAGGTCGGCAGTCTTACCCATGATTGTGGTTTTGAGTAATTAACCAGGCTGGGAGTTTTTAAAAGCCTCAGGAATCTTTTGCAGGTGTTTAGAGTTAATGAGTTGATTCAGATGATTAAGTTAATAGCTCGTTTAGAGAACCTTTTCATGATATGCTAATTTTTGAGATAGGAATTTTGGGTTTTCATGAGCTGTATGCCAAAATCATCAGTATTAAAACAATAAAAGACCTGAAATATTTCAGTTGGTGTGCAATGAATCTAAAATATATGAAAGTAAAATTTTTATCATTACATTATTGAAAATAATGAACTTTTATCACAATATGTAATTTTTTTTAGAAGGACCTGTACTATCATTGCATGCCTATTTTTATCTTTCTCCATGGGGAGCGGAGACAGCTGAATTAATAATGAATTACCGTTTACATATCCATGGGTGACTTTGTTTGTTTTAGATTCCAGTGGCACAGACTGTCTCTGCTGTTGGCCTTGTGCCTCCTTCCTTCCCTGTCACCATGACAGTGCCCCCGCCAGGCTTTGGTCCTCCTCCACCCTTTCTGAGGGCAGGGTTTAATGCCTCACAGCCTCCCCCAGGTACATTGTTCAAACCTGAACATTAAGCAATTAGGCTTTTAACTGTATGATAGAATTTCAAAAATATTTCCATTTGTTAACATTAGTCAACTGCAACTAGTTATACAATGAAAAATACTCCCAAAGCATTTAATGTTAATTTCAACATTTACTAATACATTATTTAAATCCAAAGTTTTATCTTGTAATATGATTTAATGTACTTAATGGTAACATGAACTGTCAATAGTTGTATTTTTATTAGTCAAGTCATTTTTATGTATATTGCGCTTTATACAATACAGATAGAAAATTATGCATTTGGGCTGTTCAGCGTTGATTCAATGGTAAAGGTCATCAATTATTAATTTAGTTAATTTCATCTATAAAGCAATTCTGCAATAAAATGATGTCATCGACCAGCTCAAATCACTTCTCATACAGCAGCATCTGTACAGTCAGATCAATAATATTCTTGAATATTAAATGAGTATCTTAACGTTTACAAAGAATAATTCAAACTGTAACAGAAATATTGCGTATTGTTAATGTTAGTTAATGCATTAATGTCACCTAAGGGAACCTTATTATGTCAAGTGTTACCAAATATTTATATATCTGTAAATTTCTCTTTCACAGGTTTTATGACTACACCAGGAATAGGACCGTCAGCAGTTGGAACCAGCCTCGCTTCGGCTCAGACATGTATGTTAAACAATCATCCTTATTATGTGTAATGTTTCTTGTGAAAGCACTGTCCTTAAGGTTGAATTTTCAAGCTCCTAACGGGCCTTTTACCCCTCTCCCACCTTTATAGCTCTAATGCAGCCTTCGTTGCCAAACACTCAAGAGAACAGCAAGGATTCCCCATTTGGAGCCATGATTCCTCCCACCAGTGCTATTCCTGGGAGTTTTCTTCCATCAGCAATGCCTGGGGCAGGAGTCTTTAACCCAGTGGGAGCACAGCATCAGCAGGGCAACACAGACAAAACTCCTCAGTCTGCTGAAACTATGGAGACAGCTTCTGAGATAACACTACAAGGTAAATGGGTTTATAAGCACATTTTACATAATGTGAATACAAGTCATATGCAGCTAGCATATCATAAGCTGTCATTTTTATTCTATAGAACACAAAAGAAGAATCTTGCTTTTTTTTTCTCCTTTGTAAATTTTCCAAATTTCCTCTCTCTCCCCCTCCCTAAAAATGGTTTAGTCCAATGGTTATTAGGCTATTTCAGCAAAAAGACCCAATAAAATGCGCAATCTGTATAGCGGCACGGCGTGGCTCGCACCGCCCAAACAATTACAAGTTTTTACATGCGAGGGTAGTTGGGAAAAATCTATCTGTGTCAATTACTTTATGCTTAAGCCGATTATGACCTCACGCTGATAAAAGAAAAGAGTTTAAACATTTACATGATCACACCTGTTGTCGGCTTAAGCATCATCTGTTTAAGAATGTGCATGTAAATGTGCTCAGTGAATAACCACTTTAGTCTGTCTCACACAAATCTGTTTTGAAGCTTCTGACATGGAGTACAACCACAAGTTGTATGGACAACTATTATGTTGTTGGTTGATTTTTGAAGATTAATTTTGTTTTTATCCTTGTATTCTAGCTAAAACATTTCTTGTTTCTTTGTCAGGAATGCATAATGCAGTGCGCAGTGGAATGGGTCTGCTGGGTATGCACCCCTCTGCATCTCTAACACATCCACTCTCTGGTCAGAGGATGGCAGGGCTGCTTCCCCTGGAACTGCGACCCAACCTGCTTCAGGGACCCGGGGGCCGCTTCCCCCTGCTCATGCAGCCAGGGCTTGCACATCAGACCAACAACATCCTGGATGCTTCACTTCAAGCACAAGCCCAAGCCCGTGTTCGGGTTCCATTTTCTCAAATGGAGCAATTCAACCGCGGCGAAGGCGCTTTTGCAAGGGCGCCTAACACTTCATCTGCTGGGGCTGACAGTCTGGCCAAGGCTAATATTGAGACGCCGCCCAGGTCTGATGTAGGTGGCCAACAAGAGGGAGATCAGGACTATCGCTTTCCACCACCAGAAAAGCAGAGCACGGGGTTGTTGAAGACCCCTCCTTTGGAGATGCGTACTGAGCCTGTGCCTGCCAGACCACCTTTACTAGACCGACCTCTGAGAACAGTCGAGGGTCGAGAGGGTAGGAGAGAAAATATGTCAGGAGGTTTCAGAACAGAAAGTCGCTGGGGTCCACCCAGAGGGGACTTTGATGAGCGAGACATGAGGGGGATGTCTGCTGGACCTCCAAAGGGTTTCCAGGAGGAGCGTTCCAACCCAAACTTTCAGAGTCGTTTTGACGGTCGTGGCGGAAGTTCATCAGGGCCTGCTTGGAATCGTGGAACTGGGCCTTCTTTTAACGCCAACATGCACCAGGACTATGACGATCGTCGGAGACCTTGGGAAAGGCAGAAAGACAGAGATGAGAGAGACATGGACTTCAGGGGTGAAATGAACGGCAATCGCCATAGCCGGGAGCGAGACCGAGACCGCGAAAGGGAGAGGGACAGAAACCGGGACCGCGAACGAGCCAGAGAGCGGAATCGTGAGAGAGAACGGGAGAGGGAGAACGAGAAGGACAAAGAGCGGGAACGCTGGACTCCCCTTTCTTCACAATCTCAGCCTCAACCACTGCTTTCTCAACCCAAGTCTCAGCCACTTCTCCCTCTGCCGACCCCCCTGCTCCCTCAGCCTCAAGCACAAGAACAGGCACAAATGAAGTTGCCATCTCCACCGGTGCCCCAACACCAGCCTCACCCAGAACTGCAGCCAACAAAACCAGATGCTGAACTGCAACCAGAGGAGAAACCAGAGCTGCAGTCCCAGCCGAAGTCACTCAGCCCCCCTAAAGAGTCGGTAACTAGTCCAGAGCAGGAGGAAGCTTCATTTGTCAATGGAACGGAGACCGATTCAAAACCTCAATTAAACATTTTGGAACCTGCATCCCTGACTGCTACAGAGCCCTCTCGTAGCCCCTCTCCTTCCCTTACCTCCACACCCACCTGCTTCCAGAATGAGCCCTTGAAAGAAGAGAAGACCCCAGAAATGTGTGTTTCCTCATCTGTGGATGCAGACACTAAACAGACTGGGCCAAAGGTGAATGCTGAGACTGAACCTGAGCTAGAGAAAACTGACACTGAGGAAACATAATCATCACTCAGTAGGTAAAGATCATTTTGTATAGTCATCTCTGTAATCGTTTTGAAAGCTCTCACAGGACCTACTCAGTTTGCTAGAATATAGCAGACACCTTAATGAATGATTCTTACCTCTCAAGCTTCAAATGTATGTGCATTCTAGGCGGCTCACACTAGAGGATCTAAATGGTAGGTGGGATTTTAATATTTTATTTTATTCCGTTTTTAGTTTTTAATGCAACCCCATTGTTTTAAACTAGGTGTGTTTTTTTTTTTCTCTCAAGACACTTGCTTGCCAAAATATTATGTAGCTTAATTGTAAATGCAGGGGGAAAAGAGGTTTGACCTTCCTATGGAAGAGTGTAAGGATTCTGGCTGTCTCCTTTGGATTGATTGCAGAATACTTGAAAACAGCACTGGCTTGTTTTCGTCTTTTCTTTTCACCACTGCAGCTGCAAAGTTTGAAATGAATGCTTCTGTGGTGTCCAATGCTTCTTGTCTCTAAAGCAGAATATACGTACATCAAATACAGTGAGAAGAGTACTGAGTTTTAGTTGCTTTGAAAGGAACCTTTACAACAACAACAAAAAAATTAAACTACGATGTATTATCCCAATATTATATGTCTGTGATTTTTCCTTCATCAAACTTCTTTGGAAATACATGTGCTTAGAAAAGGCGATCAAAGGAAAAATGGATGTTGGGTGCAATCTGTTTTGGTTTCAAATAAACATGCTCTGATTGTTAAAACATTCTTTAGGACTGTGTTTTGTATCGAGTAGAGAAAAAACCATCTGCACACAAAACCATTAAAGCCATGAGCCAAGTGATAATGGCCCCAGTGTCGTGGAAGAGATGAAATGTTTTTGGTTGTGAACTGATCTAAAGTTTGGACGGCCACCAAATGTTTGTGTCTGTGCTGTGAGGTTTGCATTTCGAACTCTCTTTTACCCAGTAGAGCAGCTTTGCATGCCGCATTGGAAATATGTCATACACACATCAGTTTTAATACAGCTCTGCTTTGTCACACAATCAAATACGCCAGATGTAACTGCTCAGTGTGTAATTGCACCAGGTTTTGCAGCAGAATTCACTGCTAGTGTTTAATCACACAAAACATAAATGCTGTCCCTGAACTTAACAGAATGTTACCCACTATTATTTTCTCTAAAATTGTGAAGTAGATGTGTATGGAGTCTTTTTTCAAGAATAAAAGTAGCCTCCTTTTGAATTAAAATATGCCTGCTTTCTCTTACACTATTATACAAACTAGTTTACTGTACTTGGGCCTAATTTTATATGAATATATTAAAGTGTCCAATTCACTAATTACCTGATGTTTAAGTACTCACTTTAAGTCACTCACAGTTTTGATATCTCATTGAAAAACTCACTTTCATTGTGCAACTTGAAATTAATATCTCTAGTTCAAATTCCTGAGACAAGTTCCTAATTACCGAGTTTTGGATAGTGTGTCAGTAATATGGTATTTTAATAAAGCATGACCATTTTGTGCAAAGCAGGCAGAAATTGGTAAACAAAACATTGGTAATTTGGTGGCCCAGATGCAAGAGACTGGCATTCCAGCATATGACGTAGAACGCTCCAGTGAGAATTTGCTAGTTCTCGTGCGAATCAAGTTTTGTTTTGCTCTATCCTCTGCGCTTAGTTCTACTACGCTATGCCTGCTTCATACGCTGTAATGCCAGTCTCTCATGAACACGCGTACAACAGTTAGCGGAAGTTGCGGATTACAGTTTGTAAAGTTTTAAAAATGGATATTCTTCTAACACAAATGCATCGATTAGCTTCAGAAGGCCTTTATTAACTCCCCGGAGCCGTGTGGAGTAATTTTATGATGGATAGATGTACTTTTATGGACTTCAAAACAGAACGACATTCACTGCCATTATAATGCTTGAAAGATTGGATATTTTTTCAGATTGTATTCATTTGAAAGAAGAATGTCTTATAAACCTAAAGCTGTCTTTACACTGCAGATACTACCCCCAGGAACTAGGAACATTGGGGTGGTACTCTGTGTGTTTTGACCACAGGAACCAGGGTCTAAATGAAGTTCCGGGTAAATATTTCCCCCTCCGAAAGTCCCTGCTTGCGAGGTAGTACTTTTTCAAAGTTCAGGAAATTTCAGGGGTGGGACTTGGGCACTGAACATGCTGACTGGTTGAGGTCACGCAGCATTTTATTTCAACCGGCATTTTTAAAAGTCTTTTGCGAGGTTTGTTCTGCGTTCAGTAAATGTCTTGCTCTTTCTGTCTGATGGCGCATGTTCGTCTGAGCCATCGGCCAAAGTCACTGATAACAAAAGTTGTAATTTTAAATCTAGCTTTACGAGCTTTCAGAATACGCTTTAGTATCAGTGCTCGTCTCTCTTTCACAGTTTTGTTAATTACCTCTTTAGTAAACCAATACTTATCAGTGCTCGTCTCTTTTTCACAGTTTTCTTAATTACCTCTTTAGTAAACCAATACATAACCAGAAAAAACAACACAGCTTGAATCTCCTCCATACTTGTTATTGTTGCAGACAGTGTCACACAAAAATGATTACTGTCCGGCGCTGACTGGGAGGAGCAGTCACGCTCAGTCCTACCGAATATTAATTTGTCTAATCTTCACGGTACTTTAGGGGTGGGGTTCTAATAATTCATAAATTTTGTAATTTCGGTGGAAACGGGGCTTTTGATGACTTTAGGGTGAGTAAATCATGGGCTAATTTTCATTTTTGGGTGAACTTTCCTTTAAAATCATAGTTTAACCAAAAATTAATGTTCATTTACTCACCCTATTATCGTTCCAAACTCTGGGTTCTGGTAGAATCTTTGGAGCACAAATCAAAATATTTTTAATATTCTCTCATCGTGTTTGTCCATCCATTAAAAGTACTTGCATTAATGTCCAATTTTCATGCTTCAAAAAAAAAAAGCATTGTAACATTAATCCATTTAAATTGATCATTTTAATCCAAGTCTGCGGAAGTGAAGACAAACCACTCTAGTTCTTAAGCATCCAGTGAGCATGTTTGTGTATTTTTTGTGTAGTGTATTTTCAGCTCTTTTAATCATCAGCTCAGCTTAATTGTTTTTGATAGAACTTTAAAGGTGCTCTGTCTGCCAGATACAACAGCTGGGACTTATGAATACCTACAATTCCTATACAATACAGTAGGCAAAAAAAAAAAATTAGTAGGTGTAGAATTTGTATTATTCTTAAAACAGTGAAAAGTACCCATATGATCTACTAACAATCCGACTCAGTCCATTAGACAACTGTACGCCTCTGGAGAGGATGAAAAAATGTTGGGGAAGCAAAACTGATGCCAATAGTCACAACAATACCAACGTTATGGCTGAATTGCATTCATCTCACATGCATACATTGTGACAATTAAAAGTATGTTCTGTAAAGGAAATCTTTTGCGAAATGTTATACCTATGTATATACTATACAATTTTGGATGCAGCAGTAGTTTTTTGACTTGACGGGTAAAGCTTTAAGCCAATTTCATTGACATCACATGATTCATAAGTTCTCTACTAGCGCTCTGCTAATCATTCACACAGTGCACCTGGGACCTATACCATAAAGCCGGTTTAAGCTAGCCAGGCATGTTTCAGTTTAGTCTGCACCAGCCCTGGGTTTTAGGGACCATTAAAGAGGTTTGGATTTTAGCTGTGTTCATCGCCACAGTAGCTTGCGCTCCATGGCTAACCTGCTCCGGGGCAGGTTATGTTCTGGTTAAGAGATCTCGAACTGAAATTGGACCAATCAGCTATGAGCAAAGTGACACACCTGAGACTGACGAAATAAGTCACTCCGAGTTTCTGCTCCAAAATAAAGGTCGCAACAAAGCACATACTTTTAAAAGACTTTTAGCAAAGCCTATTTATGATGATAATTTGGTATAATTTAGCCATTATTTATGCAATTATTATACCCATAATCCATTAAACATGTACAGTTTTAGTTGGTCAATTATCATTAAACACTTAGGTTAAATTAATATAAATATAACCTTTAAAGGTAATATTAAAAAAGCTTTAGAATCAGTAGATACAGCTATAAAAATGACTATATATGATGTTTAAATTTCTATATAAACTAACTTCACAACTTTTACTTGCACTGATATAGTAAGATGTGTTCTTTTAGTTGTCCTCTTTCATAGACAGCTCTTTTCTTCTTGCTGTGAAAAACATTAAGAATTTAAACAAATTCACAATCTCATAATATTCTGCAGAAGACAGAAGTGAAGTTGCACTGCTTCTCTCGTGAGAAGTGAATCTCAGTTTCACTGATCCACAGCATGTGATTGGTTCACTACTGATGTCACACCTAAATGCAGGATCAAAGCCTGAGTTGACAGAAAGTTGATGATCAGCATCATGGTACCAACAAAGCCTGATTGGATTGCTTTTGTTGTTTTTTTTTTGTTGTTTTTTTAATCAAAACTAATCCTTTAACCCTGAGTTTGTTCAACTACCTTCATGGGACGGGCCATGGTCATATATGTCAGCAAACATACTTCTGGTTTATAATGTGCAGTAAGAAGACGCTGCTTAACCAGCCATCTGCTCCTGGAGGGGTAGAGGAGGGGGATGGGGCTTATTAGCTTGTTCTTGCCAAAATCAGCAGAAATCTTTGACTTCATAAAACATGCAATGCAACACAATATAACCGTGCTTGAGAGATTACAAAAAATTCCATGTATCATACATGATTAACAGGATTGTTCTAAGAAATGGTGTTCGATAACAAAATAAACCTAAGCTGCTTCAGTCAAGTAAGTGTTCATCTTGAAATATTGCTAACAATATAAAAGTTAAGTTTACTTTCTAAAAAATACATGTATACCATGGGGGATGTTTTTAGAATTATAATAAAAGTCCTTTACTTGCTATATTACTTGCATTATTAGAGGAATGAGAAGCCAGCCTTTAGGGCTTTGATCCATTTGAATCTTTAGTTTTTTGAGGACTTGGAGAAGTAGAGAGAATGTGTGAAATATGCATTCCCAGCCTCCTGTTTCTCTGAGGACCGAAGCTCAGACAGCACCTCGGTTCGGTTTGTTTACAGTGCTTTCATGTGCTAGTGCATCGAACGTGTGTTTTAGTTTATGCTGTCGTACAATCTCAATTTAAAAATACAGACTTTACCAGTGAACCTCCTGCATGACCACAATAACACTTCCTGTAAATATTACACATTCACACATATTAAACATTGCCTATGTACAATGACAATTTTAAAACTCAAAGATCATGATTTTCAGTGTTCGTGTTTCTGGTCTTATGATTATCGTCCTTGCATTTCTTTATAAATATTTTGACCTTGTAATATTCAATCAAAGTGTCGACTTGGTCTCTGCTGACGTATGGAGTGCTGTGTCAGTCACATTCAGATATGCAACTCACTTTTCCGAACCCAGCCGGAGAATAAAGTCTCGCATTACATTTTCACTCAGTGATGCGTCTACAGTAGTCAGCTCTTCATGCCAACTTTTTGTTTTGTCCAACAGTGAAGACACTGTACTGTAAGTCTCCATTATCCAAGAAAAACAATAGTGTAGTAGAACATTCAGGATTAAAACATTTTGAGTAAAATATTGTCATTTTATTTTATATATAGGGCTGCACATATAGGGCCTTATTATTATTATTATTATTATTATTATTATTATTATTATTATTATATAGTTTTAACTCTTTAATTATAAAAATGTAGATGTAAATGTTATTGTTGTAAATTAAAAATGTCCTACAAAATAAGAAATGTAATATGCTCAAATTATTATATTGATAATTATCAAATTAGTAGACGTTAGATTATGCATTGGCTAACATTAATGAGCAATACATTTGTTCATTGTTAGTTCATATTAGCTAAGGTCCATTGAATAATATTAATTAACACAACTTTATATTCTTAATAATGTATTAGCAAATGTAGAAATTTGACATTAACTAAGATTAATACATGCTTTAGATGTATTTTTATTTTTTTAGACGTAAGTTCATGTTAATTAATGTTAACAAATGGAACCTTATTGTAAATTGTTCCAGTTCAGTTAAAACTGAAAACCACAGCCGTTTGTGCCCTCATTGACCGCTGTGGCGGCGAGATCGGACTCTGCTATTGGTGAGGATTAGGGATTGTTGTTTGTGGTCCAAAATCAATAAGTTTGGTGATGTTATGGATTTAATTAACTTTTAATGTCTGTAAATGTTTCCTAAGAAAACAAAATGACCTCCGTTGTTATCTGATCTCAATCACTCCTCAGTAACCAAATCATTACCAATTAAGATGAATAAACGTTTCACCACATAAAGGTCTTTTTCTAATATTTTTAGCAGATAACCAGTAGAGGTCAGACTGACTCCTCGGCAGGAGGCAAAGATCTCAGAGGTTTTCTGAGGACAGTCCACTGGCCTTCACGCACTAAACCCTTAAATCTGTTTTGCCATACATTTCAACATATACACACAAACATGTCTAATCATGGCATCAACACCACATTTCAGTGGAATCATAGTTGGCTTATAAAAATAAATTAACTGGCTTTAGCTTCTATTCAGGGATGGCATGTGAATTTGTAGATTTGCTAGTTTTGTTTGCAGATTTCTATAGATCACAATCCACTGACTGATGTGATCGTAATTTCACTATATTCCTGATAGTGAAGCTTTTTAATCCTATGGAATATGAATCAGCAGCTTCTCATCATTCAACCAACCAATCAATCAATCAATCAATCAATATTTAGTAAATTAAATGACACAAAAAGACTATAAAATCTGCCCTATGTAATCAATCATATCCAACAGAATACATGTAATGCTACTATAACCTTATTGCTTATGATATCTGAATTACTTCTGGGATTTTACTGATGTTATGAGCATGATATGGTCACTGATACTGTGACCTCATCATTTTAGATCTTATTTCCTTGTTTCTCATTAAGGAGCTCTGCGGAGCTCAGGGTTTCGTTTTTGTTTCAGTTGTGTAATATGAGCGGCCAGTGCAAAGACGGGAAAAACATTTGAAGACTTTTTCAAAACATTGATTTCTTATGACATTTTCATTACTACTACTATTCTTTGAATCACATTTTAATTGACCTTCCATGATTTTAAGACTTTCCATGATAAACAGAAGTCGGGTTGTTTTATAGGAAACCAACTGCTCTGGTCTATCACAGGGTAGACTGACTAATGCAGCGCCTCAGGCTTTGACACCTGGTGTTGTGCTCCGTGACAGAAGTCTTATTGTTTCCTCTAGAGAACCTCTCAGGGTTCTGTTTGTTTAAAACAGATGTAAATGATTTCAGACATTGGGCTTTGTTGATTTCCTGTTTAAACCAAAAATGTATTTATTGACAGCCTAATGTGCCCCAAAATTGTTCGGCATGTGGTGGTTGATTTTTTTTTTTAAATGAAGCACTTTTGCATGTACACTACCGGTTAAAAGTTTTCGGACAGTTCGATTTTTAAAAATGTTTTTAAAAGAAGTCTCTTCTGCTCACCAAGGGTGCATTTATTTTGATTAAAAATACAAAAAACAGTAATATTGTAATCAAAGAGAAAACAGTTAGTTATTTTACATTTTAATATATTTTAAAATGTAATTTATTCCTGTGATCAAAGCTGCATTTTCAGCATTACTCCAGTCTTTAGTGTCACATGATCCTTCAGAAGTCATTCTAATATGCCGATTTGCTGCTCAAGAAACATGTATGATTATTATCAGTGTTGAATTTTTATAGGATTTTTTTAATAGAAAGTCTGAATCTGAAATGTAAAGCTTTTGTAACATTGTACTACCGTTCAAAAGTTTTGGTTCGGAAATAATTTTTTTTTTTTTTTGGAAAAGAAACGAACACATTTATTCAGCAAGGATGCATTAAATTGATCAAAAGTGACAGTAAAGACATTTGTAATGTTGCAAAGCTTTATATCTCAGATTAATGCTGTTCTTTTGAACTTTCTATTCATCAAATAATCCTGAAAATAATTGTACACAACTGTTTTCAACACTGATAATAATCATAAATGTTTCTTGACTAGCAAATCGGCATATTAGAATGATTTCTGAAGGATCATGTGACACTGAAGACTGGAGTAATGCTGAAAATGCAGCTTTGATCACAGGAATAAATTACATTTTAAAATATATTCAAATAGAACACAAATATTTTACATTTTAATATTTCATATTACTGTTTTTGCTGTATTTTGGTTCAAATAAATGAAGCCTTGGTGAGCCGAGGAGACTTCTTTTAAAAACCAAAAAATCTTACCGTCCAAAACATTTTGACCGGTCATGTAAATGTACATATACAATATAATTTAATGACATAAAATATGCATGAGCTATACACACAAGTGCAAAATGAGATGAACATATGGCTGAATTAGCCCATTGTGAAGACTGTCAGTAGATTAGCTTACTCAACGTCGGACTTGATTTTGATTTGATCTCAAACCCAAGTCTTCATTTGGACGGCAGTATTCTCGTGACTGTTTCTCTGTATAGTATGGCCTCCCATGTGGTTACTCCAATCTGGTCTGTCAGTTTACCCCATCAGTATTCGCTCACTTAGGGAGATTAATTATTCATGATCATGCTTATTAATGACTGCAAGCATCTGTGCTCCCCTGTGCCCTCCCTCACTCACTGCTAGCCAAACAAGCAGTCAGATTAGAGAATGAGGTTTGAGCTTCGTCATTTAGCAAGACCCTTGATATGGATTCATCCAAGCATGAAATAAGAAAATGAACCCTTTTCCTGTTTGATCCCCTCGTGGTCTGGGAGCGGATCTTTGTACTAAAATCTGTGACCTGGCATATGGTCTTTGGTCTGTTCGGAGCTCACCCTGTACGGAACTGAATAAACGCTCAGTTTTTGTGTGAATGTTTCAACAAAAGTTTGATGTTTCATTTAACTCATTTTGGGGCTGTTAAACTACAATTGGAAAAATCTAATTTTAATGAGAAGTGTTCTCTTCCTTTTTAATGCAAGCTAAATTAGGCCCATTTAATTTTGGAATTTAGGAAAGAAAAGGGAAGTTCCAATATGAGGCAGGCCTATTTTAGCGACAGGGAGGGTATTATCTAATATTTCCAAGTGATCTCTCTAAATTGTTCATTTATCTTTCCCACCCCTATTTTTGTGTTAAATGCAACAGATAAAATTAAACTTTGATGTTTAATGATAGTATTAAAATATAATCCCGAATACAAGGCATATCATATATTATCATGTATTGGGGATAATATTTGTACCTTGCCTGATTATAACACACACACACACAATTATCAGCCAAGTTTTTAGAAAAGACGCAACAAATTCAGTAATTTTGTGCTTTAATAATCTGAAAAAAAAGTCCCACAAGAGAGTTCCACCAGAAAGACTCAGGAGGCCAGATGATATACAATAAATTAGCAAGTTATTAACAGACCAGCAAGTATTCTAATTAGAGGTTCTTTGGCTTAGACCCCGTCCGTAGCTCTCGTCTTGAGGGTAACGGACTCTGCATTTCCTGCAAAAAAATGAAGGCAGGGGCGCAGCCGACCCCCTGGAAGGTATAGACGGGGACCGTCCTGGTGGTGGTGGGGAGGATGAAGGTAATGTTGGCGTCAGCATCTGAAAACTCAGGCGTGACAGTACCGGTCTTTTATACTCTGAGAATTAGAACATGATTTGTTAGGTCTGGATGTAGTGAGTGACGTTACATTTAATCTTCCTGGCAGAACTAGCGCTTCAGCTTCATTTTAACCAGTTTCATGAGGCGCATCCTGGGATCCTCTTTCAGCATTATTGAAATTAAAATTCATACGTTAGCACAATTTCTATTTGTCTACATAAACTTCAAGCATTTAAGTGCAAGTCTTTTTTTTAATGGAACAGTTTAAAATGAATAAACAGTTTAAAAAAATGTATATATATAATTTTAAAAAAAATTCTACAAAAAATATGACCACAATACAAATAATAAAAAAGTCATGTTTTGTTCAGTATCACATTTGATGTATCTATGGATCATATAATTTAGTATTATATAGGATAATACAGACCTCATACTCATACTGTAAATCATTGAAATCTTTACAACAGTATATTAGACTGATTGCATAAAATGCATATAAATATCAGTTGTCACTTTCTGTCTCCCAAATAATAAGTCTTAATATGATGATATTTAAATGCTTTGTTTTATGATAAAATCTCTGTGGGGCAAAGCATATACCTGTAATGCAATTGTTGAGAAATGTACAAATTAGCGATCCTCAAAAGCATAATGTATTCTATTTGATACTCACATTTTATGTATTGATAATCAAGTAAACCTAAGTGTTTATCTTAAAATATTACAAACAATTTTAAATGTATTATTGCGTTTACTTTATAAAAATCAAGATCTCATAGCAAAATACTTGTGCACCATGACCTGAATGTAGACCGTTTGAGAATTGTATTAAAAGGCCCTTCACTTGCTTAAAGTTAAGTCAGTGAGATGACAGAATGCAATATCAATTCAATCCAGTGCATTTAATTTTTTTGGCTGGTACTATATGTATTTACAATCTGATTTTTGGGATCGTATAATCTAGCCCTCCTCTATTTTCACCTGGTCATTAAATCAAATTTTGTGTTTCATAAAATCGACGTTGTGATTATTCAGATCTTTCTCCCAGCTCTCTCTCTCTCTCTCCCCCTTAGGGAATCCTTCTTGCATAAACACCCTGCATGAGCAGTGCACCAGCTCACACCAATCTGAACTTGTGAGAATTGAAATGAGAATGACTGACATCAGGGGGCATAACATCTTTTCACAGACAAAGACCCTGCACACGCTTCAGAGAGGTGGGCCTGCTGACCAGGTCTCTATGCTGGCTACTTTATTGATCGGGGAAGACAAAGAGAATATTCCCTCAGCTCATGCATGCATAATCTAGTTTTACACCTTTCTGTCCTATACTCACAGTCAGAGAGCTTTACCTAGAGGACAGCAGTGAAAATGATAAACTGATGACTCTGATAATGCTGCTTGTTTGGAAGGAATAGATCCTGTTTCTCTGCCATTCTAAAGACACTATCTCCAGACTCTGTTTACTCTTCAGCACATGAGAAATTGCTTTTCCTTGAGAAAAGCAAGGGGAGTCACATTATCGAGGATTGGAACACAGTCAAGAAAATATCCTGAAATTAACCTGCAAGTAACAGACATTGTTTGATGTGCTGTATTGACAACTTTAAGATTTATTAATAATAATGACTTCAGATACTTTTATTTCAAAAGGACATTCATTTTGACCAATTTAAATATTAATGTTCCATATTGTTCTGCATATAAGATGACCAAATCTTGCCTTTTTATTTTTCATATTTAAATTTTAAATTTTGGTATTCAGATTTTGGTAAATACTGGTAAAATATACCAACATCACATTCAGAAATTAACACTTTATAGCATACTTTTCAATATGTGATACCCAAAATTTAGAATATTCCTATCTAATATGATTTATGACCTGCAAGGTTGCCAGAGAAATAATTATACAATGTTAATAATAGGCCAGAGGAGAACTGGCACCCCGACTGAGTCTGGTTTCTCCCAAGGTTTATTTTTCTCCATCATGCCCTGATGGAGTTTTGGTTCCTTGCCACTGTCGCCTTTGGCTTGGCTTGCTCAGTTGGGGACACTCAAATTATGATCCAAGTTACTCAACTAAATATACAAATAGAATTTATTAATTTGGTCATATATAATTCTATAAACTATCCAAATTAAACTAGCCAAATCAAATTTTGTTGCAATGTTGTCCTGTTTAACACTGTGAAGCTGCTTTGAAACAATCGTCATTGTAAAAGCGCTATATAAATAAAGTTGATTGATTGATTGATTGATTGATACCATACAAATAACCTGTAGTTCTCATTTCCAGTAGATTTCGCAATGACTGATTTCTCACCTTTTTTATGTACAGAGACAGATGTTGGCATGTCAAAAAAACAGGTGTTTGATCCGCATTACCTATCTGATCCAGGGGGGATAGGAATGTTTTTTCCTTAGGCCGATCACGTAGTGGAGTCGGAGGGCATGTGCTGGGAAAGACTTGTTCTTGTTCATGTTCAAACTACATCATTTTTACACCTCATCAAAGGGGCCACTTCGAAGAAATTGACAGCCAAAAGTGTCAGTACGTAGCCAAAATAAGAAATGAGAGTCCTCGCTGGTGGGTATTGTCAGCAATATCCAGTCAGCTTCAACTAGATGACGGCTCTGGTTATGGGCAGCACCGTAATTTCTTTTTTCGGCTAAGTATTGACACTGCCTGTCAGTTTCTTCGAAGCAGACGCTTTTAGGACCATGGTAAGCTTTTCTTTGACTGTTAGCATTTTTAAGACTTTGTCTTTGGGCTCGCAATCTTCTATCATTACACTCTGACACAGTATTTCTTGGCTGCTTAGTGAGAGTTGTTTGATCACTCCGCTGCGTTTATCAGTCCTGGGCGAAGCACTCGTTTTACACATATTTGGTGCTCCCTATTGTTGCAGGTGTATTATTGACATGTAAAATTCTAGACCCTGAATATAAGATTATTACCACCCCCCCTTTATGTATTTCCAAAAAAAAGTCTTATATTCAGAACAATACAGTAGTTGTGGATGTCTTACTGTTTACTATATACTACCTAACCATACAACATAACCTAGATACATTTAATTTGAATGGTTTAGAAGTGCCTTGTTACAGCTAAGACATCAAGGTTAACTCAGTTACTAGTTGAGCCAGGGTTAAGCAGAGGAAGCCACAGTGGAACTGGCAAAAAGGGATGGAGATGATGACCCACGGCAGAGCCTTAAAAATTGCTGACCAGGGCAAAGCCAGCAAAGCTGGAGACCAATGCGTTCAGGGGACTGAAGAACCAGGGTGACGGCACTGGGCCAGAGGATCCATGGTGAAGGCTTATAAAAAATTAGGTAGAGCCGGTGGAATGGGAAAGGCAACAGTGGAGCTGAAGGAGCAGCAGTCCGCAACAGAGCCAGAGGGAGGACAAACCAAGGCAGAGATTGTAAGATGAGGGACCCCAGTGCAGTGGGAAAGATGACAAGACATAGTGGAGCCAATGAGTTGAAGGGCTGAGGTGAAATCCAGGGCAGAGCCATACTCAAGGTGGTTGTGTGTGACCTAGAGATTGTGATCACAATGGTGGAGCTAGAACACTGGGGCAGGAAAATGGGTGGACCCAGCAATTCAGAAAGGCATTCTAGGCTGGGAAGAGTCTGGGGATGGTTCTGTACTCCACAAGTCTATTAGCAATTCCTCCCCTACCAAACTACAATAAACTTTGGTCCAAAATACAGCAGCTCATGTTCATAATAGTACCTTTTCCTATTAAGCACCTAAACTCTGGAACAGTCTTCCAAGCATTGTCCGGGAAGCAGACACACTGTCAGTTTACATCTAGACCAACAAAAAAAAAAACATCTTACACATAGAACATTATCAATTTCTATTATACAAATCAGTTAAATTATTTTTTAGGCTGCATTAACTAGTTCAGCCGGAACTGGGAACACTTCCCATAACACCTGATGTACTCGTTACATCATAAGAAGAATGGCATCTATGCTAATATTAGTCTCTTTGTTTATCCCGAGGTTTGCAGTAGTTCCTGGATCCAGGCCGTATCCAAATCAGATTGTGGACCTGCGCCTAGACATGACCACAACACAGCCCTGAAGTGCCAGTAGAGACCGTGTCAACAAGACTCTCTTGTGTGAAGGCTTCTTTTGCTTCACTTTACACTCCCTTTGTACAGAGGGAAAGACGGAAATGTCTAGAAACGCTGTATAATGCAATGCAGAGAAGTAATTTGGCAGTCATTTTGTAAAGAAAAACGACACCTGCACACATACAAATCCAAACGCGCTTGCCTAAAGACTGAACACATAGTGCTTACGTGCATGCTGTCGGCGTTCTCGGATTCACGTTTTTTCAAAGTTTGCACGAGGATGATAACGGTAAAAACAACTGATTTAAAACAATCTATTGTGAAAAGCGCTATATAAATGAAGGTGAATTGACTTGACATGGCAGCAGGCTCTGGCTCCAGGGTGGAATATTCTACAGGCTGTAGCTCTGGCTCTGGGTCCATGGTGGGCTTCAGCTTGGGGCCATTGGCACGCTCTCTCGGGGGCCCGTGGCGGCTGGCGTTACCTCTGGGTATTCTCTGGAGGATTTGACCTGGAATAAGGGGAATGAGCATGAAGGTGGTGGAGTAGAAGTCCAGTCAGCCACAACACATACTCGCTGTACTGGAGAAGCAAGCAACAGAACTATGAAGTCCTCCACAACAAATCGTGACCCCTTGATATAGAGTCATGAGTTGGTTCTTTGGGTGGAGGCAGCTGCTCGCCCCATATGTGGTCTGTTGCTCTGTCATGTTTGACAGGGATGAGCAGAGGCAATGATCTTTGCTGCAGTTTTTTTAAGAAACAAGATAATCCAGTGGATAACAAAGAACACATGAACACAGAACATCTAGACACATCCAAACACATAACCAACAATGGGTGCACAACTGAGAGGGGTAAAAATATACGGGGTAATAATGAGCTAAATAAGATACATGTGATGAATGCATAACTATTGAAACATAAACTCAGGGAGGGAGAAGTATATAAATAGAAAAGCCAAACCCTGTCAAAATAAGAGTCTTCGAATGTTCATCAACATTATGTACTCCTGTGACAGTTACAATCTATCTTAAAGGATTAGTTCACTTCAAAATGAACATTTCTTGATATTTTACTCAGCCCCATCTCATCCAAGATGCTCATGTCTTACGAAATCGTCATTTTCAACAACAACAAAAAAAGATTATACTTTTTAACCTATTTGCTCACCATGAAGGCCCAAACTCATAACTTACAGGATTTAAAGGATCTGCTGCTAACAACTTGGTGCCAGATACAGCAGCACACCTTCAGGGGTCTAGTGGAGTCGATGCCTCGACGGGTCAGGGCTGTTTTGGCAGCAAAAGGGGGACCAACACAATATTAGGTCATAATGTTATGCCTGATTGATGTATGTAAGTAGTCTGTTAGCAATTAGTGCAATACTCAAAACAAGTGAACTGATGCTGCTCATAAAATCCTTATTAAAGATAGAACGTCCCAACGAAGAATACATTTCCCATATGAATAATCCATGAATATAAATAAATTAATAAAATAAATATGATTTATTATATTTATTTATATATATATATATATATATATATATATATATATATAATATTCATATATGAATAGGAGTCCCTCACATTTTTTATTTTGTTTTTCACTTCTTCTTTTTAATTAAGGTTAGCTTTCAATAGGTCTGAAAGGAAGATGCCTTTTAACATGCTAATAAAATTTGAGCAGTAGTATGAGATGTATTTATTTATTATTAAATTTATAATTTATATAGTTACATAATTCTACTTTTGTGGCTGTTCAGATGTTGTTTGGATTAGAAAGCAGTTTGAGGTTTTCTAAGAGCCACCAGTGAGGAGCTAGAGAAAACCTGAGCTCTATTTATCATGTCAGTTTACATGCATGTACTATTTTGTACAGAAATCAAGGATTTCATGGCAATTAATTGGATGCAAGATCTGTATGAAAAACTCCCAGACGGGTTGATAAGAGGTGGTTTATTATAGCCTGCCTATGTGACTGTCCTCACTTCTATAGTTTTTTGCTGCAACAACTGAAAAATGGCAACTTTATTCTGTTTTGTACATTGGCAAAGATTACGCCGAAATAGCTCAATTAAAATTTTTTTAAAAAATTCTGAAACTTATGTACAGTGAGTAATGACAAGGAATGTCTTCATAAACCACTCTGTGGTGATAAACTGAAGATTGCGAGAGAATCAACAGTGAGATATATGGGAGCAAACATCATTTAAGATTCATGTGCAATAACCAAACGAGGATTTTGAAATATACACCACTGTTCTCGAAAAGCAGAGCCACAAACCGTTTTAAACACAGAGTCAGTTCAATTTAGGAGTCAGTAGCTACCTGTCACCAAACCAAGCCTTTTAAATCCCCTTAATAATGTAACCAAGCAACCAAACACGCGCTACTCTGGTAAACATCGTGAACTCCACGCCTCCTGAAATGTGATTGGATATTTTCTGTACAGAATCTGCTTAGGTTCGTGACAGCTTCGATCTGATTGGCAGACAGCGGTGTCCTTTAAATTTAGGGGCGTGACAATCTGTTCACGCAGTGTAGTGAGAGTTGAGGAGCTGGAGTTTGCGTGCTCAATCTTTACAGAGGAGAACTGGATTAAAACTTTGAGTCGTTGATCTCAAAATTAGCACATCGAAGCGGCTATGTCCTAAACTCATCATCTTGTCGCTGGGTTTTATATATGGTAAGTGGTTATCTGTGTTTTTGTTTGAAGTATTTAATCAAATCTAATTTCTTAGTGGTTATTGTTTTTTATGTAGCTTTATCTCGAGAGGGAATGTTTGAGAAACATGAGAAACTACAGCTAGAATATATATATATATATATATATATATATATATATATATATATATATATATATATATATATATATATATATATATATATATATATATATATATTTTTTTTCTCTCTCTCTAAAATTAACATAGTTTAACAGAAATTAACACATTTAAAAGTAGCCTATTCAATAGCTCAGTAAATAGTTTTTGTCAGCTTGTAACCAACGGATTAAAACACTTTTTATAGAAATACATTAGCTTTTTGCCATTATATAAGATGTTTTGTTCTATTACAAATTAAACTCCAATATTCACCAACAATATAATCTAAAAAGCATAAGCTTAAATATGTCTGTAAAAATAAGATTTTGCCTTTGCTGAGCAAAATGTCACTTCCAGAGAATGGAAATGTGGGTGTCAAAGGTGACTGAATATATTATGTCTAAAAAATTTTGATAGGTTGGTAGTTGAAAATGGTTAAGACCAGTCAGTAACCATTATTTGTGTCTTCGTTGCTCTGTGGAAGAAAATACTGGATTATTCCTTCTTAAGGAAATAATGATGACATGGAGAATAGTTATAGTATGTCTTATGTCTATTGCATATGCTAATAAAAATAATGTAGTGTGACCTACTTCTGTTCTGAAGCAAATGATAAGTGAACTGTAACATTCAAACTGGAATTTGTATTTGGCTTTCCAACAAAGAAAATAATCTGTTTGAGTGAAATAATTGTTTACATATCTAGGTTGTAATACATATATCTTATGTGTTAGTTTAACTAGTCTGTCTTGTTTTAACACATGAGAAATGTGTATGAAAGATGGACAGTCAGTCATATATGCTTGCATCACCTTTGGTGGAATGGGAAGATGTAGTGGAAGTGTGTAATGATTAATTTGAGGATGTAAAATAATAGTTTACAACCCCAATAGAGTGTGAGGAGGGTTACAGTGGTCTAATATGTGATTCAGATCTCTTTTTTCCTCTTCGTTACAGTACTTGTGTGATATTTGGACTGTGCAATACCTATTTAACTTGTGGAGTTTATAGAAGTCTTCAATGTTGCATGTTTTAAGCTGCCGTTTTTAAAACACTAGTTCAATTCACTGACCTAAGGAACATTTCAGCCTATTTTTACAACTCGCCCTCAAAGTTCCTGGCCCTAATTCTGTGAAGCAAACCGCTCTTTGGAAAACCATATATCATGTCCACCCTTAACACATTTTCCCCATATAAGGTGGTGCATGCTATAAAATGTCTATTGTACAGTGGGTGTGTGTAGATTCTGCGCAACTGTAAGTCACTTCATGTAAAATTGTATTTCTCAAGCTTGTTAGACTGAGAAGGCGTTTGTTATTCTGTGAAACCTTTTACGTTTTGAGTCATTAGCGGGTAATCTTGGTCAATTTGATGATGTGTTTCTGTCTTCTGGAGATTATATTTGGTTCAAAAGTATTTGCACAAGGGCAGTCTCTGTGCACGTGGCCATGTGTTTAGGGCTGGCTATAAAAAGCAGGTGAGGTAAGACGGGTGTTGAATGTGTCCTGGAGGCAGTGAGCCACTGTCTAGAGTCCAGTCAACGTTCTTTCTCCTAACCAATCTTTCCAGGCTGACCAAATCACTCATGTTTTCTAACAATAAACATATTTTCTTTTTTTCTTTTGCTGCTTTAGACTGTCCACTGACATCATCTCCTAGAAAATTATGGATTGTTGAGTTACAAATCCTTGTATGAATTCCAACTGTTTGTGATTCACCAGAGAGAGACTAACCAACACGATCTCATGACAATGCGTATAAATAGTATGAGTGTGCAATCTCGTAGAATGTGCAAATGGTACGCCGTTTTTGGCGTGCATATGATACGCACTTTATGGCGTGTATATGACACGCTTTTGGGTAGGGTGAGGGTGGGGGTGTGGGGGGTTCGTACATATAATATGCCATAAAGTGCGTATCATATGCACGCCAAAAACGGCGTAAAATGTGCACGCCAAAATGAGTTTTGGCGTATACATTCTACGAGATTGCACACTCGTACTATTGATACGCATTTTCGTGAGATCGGGCTCGACTAACCTAGCTTAACATATGGTCTGTTCATGTTCTGTGCAATAGTAAAGGGTGATTAAATGAAAGCTTTAGGAATATTAAATCAGCTATTCAAACTAAATAATTTTCTTTCATGATACATTTCATGATTTTACATCAGCTTGATTTATAAAAACAATTTCTGTCGGTGTAGTGTTAACCTTTTAAATGAGGAGTTATGGAGTACCAATGTCACTGGACACCAGTTGGTATTGTGAGGTGTGCAGAAGTAGCTGTTCACCAAAAACTTTTGTTCCAAACCTCCAAAGTCTTCTGGAGAACAGAAAAGATCTTTTGAAGAATGTTAATGATAAAACAGTTTGGTGCCCAATTATTTAAATTTTATGAATAAGAAAACACTAAAACATTTCTCATAATATGTTCTTTTGTGTTCCACAGAAGTAACAAAGTAATACAGGTTGGAAACAACATAATGGTAAGCAAATAATGCCAACATTTTGGGGTGAACTATCCCTTTAATGTTAAACTATAAGGAAAAGAACTCTAATGGAAGTAATTACAGTTGTCACCGTACCAAAATGTCAGTAGTCGAGACCAATACTAGTAAAAATTTGCGCTTCTCTGTACCAATTTTTTAACAGGGTCAGTCATTGCAGTTTCCAAGTGAATCACACATGTGTATTCAGATTGTGAACGGGTAAACCTGGGTAAAGACTGACTGTGTTAAAATGAATTGCATCGTTTAACAAAGTATAGACAACTTTTATACTTTGTTGGTTATAATGAAAGAATTCATGAGTGTGTAGCTCATGTTTAAGCGGATTTTAACCTACTGACTAGCTCCTCTGATAGGCCATTGCGTTCATGCACTCAACAGATTGTGATTGGCTACAATGCTCAATGCTTATAGAAACATGCTGTAAATAGAAACCTTTGACACTCAGAGAGCGTTTGAAAGCATATCAGCGGGTACCAAAATATCTGTTACTCTGTACTACTGGTATTGCGGAAATGCTGTTACCATCAGCTTTTATAAATGTATAATTTTTTTTAGTTCTGACTGGTAACAGTAGTACCGATAAGTTTGACAACCTTAGAAGTAGTGATCATTTTTGGAACTTTTCACGCTGCACTTATCACTGGGTTGTCTTTCTAAACCCTGCTTTTAACCCCGGGTAGAGGAATATTTCACACTTATTTAACATAACTTTTTAATATATAGAGACTGGGTTAGCTGCGTTTTTTTAGCTGATGAAAGGGCCACTCTTGCTGTAACTAACTTGCACTGTGTGAAGTGACCTGGTGTTTATAATGTTATGGCAAGATGCTTAGTAACAGACAGCCAAGTAATATGAATGAAGGTAATCCTGGATTCTGTTTACCCAGTGTTTGGAAAGACCCAGGGTCTAACTATTTCAGTGTGAACAGGCCTTTTTTATTGTGTTGGGATAGCCTGACAAGCCAGACCCACATCAAGATGTTGGGTCTGGGAACTTCCACCAACTCTATACACGATGTGATTGGCCTGACCAGAGTTTGGTTTTTCCAGCTCGCAGGTCTACCAAGAGTTGCTAGACTACACTCGGCAAATTAGATTTGATGCCACTAGGGTGCGTCTAGATTTCTAGGCTAGTACTGGGATGCTTTTTTTTTTTTTAGATGAAAGCTTTCTTAAATAAATTTGTTTGGTTGGTAACTATGTTAAAATTGTGTGTGTGTGTGTGTGTGTGTGTGTGTGTGTGTGTGTGTGTGTCCTTGTTTATATTACATTGTGGGGACCAAATGTCCCCATAAGGATAGTAAAACCTGAGATAGGTTATCTCATATAGGTGATATATACATATCACCCCACCTTTCAAAAGGCTTATAAATCACACAGTTTTTTTTTTGAGAAAGTAAAAATGCAGAATGTTTCCTGTGATAGGTAGGTTTAGGGGCCGGGGCAGTGTAGGGGGATAGCATGTACAGTTTGTACTGTATAAAAACCATTACGTCTATGGAGAGTCCCCACAAAGATAGTGAACCAGATGTGTGTGTGTGTGTGGACTGGTAATCCCTACGGTATGGGGACAAAATGTCCCCACAAAGATGGCAATATCCAAAATCCTTGTCCTTGTGGGGACATTTTTTGGTCCCCATGAGGAAAACATCTTATAAATCACACTAAGTGATGTTTTTTGAAAATGTAAAAATGCAGCATGTCTCCTGTCATGGGTAGGTTTAGGGGCAGGGGCAGTGTAGGGGGATAGAAAATACGGTTTGTACGGTATAAAATGCATTAAGCCTATGGAATGTCCCCATAAAACATGGAAACACAACGTGTGTGTGTGTGTGTGTGTGTGTGTGTGTGTGTGTGTGTGTGTGTGTGTGTGTGTCCTTGTTTATATTACATTGTGGGGACCAAATGTCCCCATAAGGATAGTAAAACCTGAGATAGGTTATCTCATATAGGTGATATATACATATCACCCCACCTTTCAAAAGGCTTATAAATCACACAGTTTTTTTTTTGAGAAAGTAAAAATGCAGAATGTTTCCTGTGATGGGTAGGTTTAGGGGCCGGGGCAGTGTAGGGGGATAGCATGTACAGTTTGTACTGTATAAAAACCATTATGTCTATGGAGAGTCCCCACAAAGATAGTGAACCAGATGTGTGTGTGTGTGTGTGTGTGTGTGTGTGGACTAGTAATCCCTACGGTATGGGGACAAAATGTCCCCACAAAGATGGCAATATCCAAAATCCTTGTCCTTGTGGGGACATTTTTGGTCCCCATGAGAAAACATCTTATAAATCACACTAAGTGATGTTTTTTGAAAATGTAAAAATGCAGCATGTCTCCTGTCATGGGTAGGTTTAGGGGCAGGGGCAGTGTAGGGGGATAGAAAATACGGTTTGTACGGTATAAAATGCATTACGCCTATGGAATGTCCCCATAAAACATGGAAACACAACGTGTATGTGTGTGTGTGTGTGTGTGTGTGTGTGTGTGTGTGTGTGTGTGTGTGTGTGTGTGTGTGTGTGTGTGTGTGTGTGTGTGTGTGTGTGTGTGTGTGTGTGTGTGTGTGTGTGTGTGAAGGAGGCAGGGAACAGGAAAGTGATTGATCTGTCCAATGTGCATCCAGCTGACATTTGGTCCTGCAGCCGTTCTTTCAACACTAATCATAAGAGTAAACACAGCTGGGACAGGAGGCTCTGAAATAAAGTGCTGCATTTCTAGGACAACCTCTATTGTTCTCACTGATGGATATGTGGTGTAAAGCCACAAGCCAGAGGTTCATCCCTTTAAATCTCTTTTCTTGTCTTTTGTCTCTAAATCAAACTATATTGACTGACTATATTGCCTTGACTGACTGCAGACTTGAGAAACCCTTCAAAACAGCTCACTTGTATGGAGCAAAAGTTCTGATAGCTTCGCCAGGACTGAAAGTTTTGGTAGGGGAGCCTATATGCATCAAGACCATTTCACCATTCATGAGAAGAGAATCTTGTTCACATTCAGGTGTTTCTTTTATCATGTGCAAATTAGAGCTTGTTTCCATCTGTGGTCAGTCAAAGCGCATTACTGTTTCCACCTGTTATTAACACACCTCAAATGTGTTCAGATTTAATTGTGATACTTCAATTTCGCAGGAGCACCAAGTACAGTGTACAAATTCTATTGAATAAATGAACCTATGTTGCCCATGCTGTGCCAAAGTGGAGAACAGACAATCTGATGTGATGCAATCTGACTGCGGCCATTAAAGCTACTCAACTTCTGTTATGTTTGAAAATAACAGAGGCAGTCGTGGATCAAGCTCTTGTGGACGTGGTGGTGACCACTGAGCTTCAGAAGAACTGTAATGTCAAATAGTTAAATAAAATAGTAGTTCCAATAATTTTTACTATGGTACTGAAATTGGTACAGAGAAGAACCATGCCATTTTACTGCTATTGGAGTACTGACTACTGAAATTGTTGTATATTTGACATCACTAGTGAGGATTGAATCTAATTGTGATTGTGAAGGCATGATTGTGGCTGTTCCTGGGAGGCCGACATTCATTTGTCATTTGAGAAGCTTTCTCCTAATCCTTGTCAGCTCAGCCTCTATGGCCTTAAGACGTGCCAGGAGAACAAAGGCTTAGATACACAGGTTATACAGAGAGATGGCAAACCCTATAGTGTTTAGTAGAATTCACCCCTCCTCCGGCTGCTTAAGTAGTGGTGATTGTAATTCCTCTCGTCTGGGACTGAGTTTGAGTGTGTGATTTGCCCTAAGGGATTAGATTCTGAGGGTCATCACTATCCCACCATGCCTCAGACTCAACAAGCCTTTTGTGGCACTCTCCAGATGGGCCATTTTGGACAAAAATGTGAGGGGGTTGTGGTGTTTCACTGCATATACTGCCATCATTTGTTTCTGTCATCTGTGCGCTTGTTTCACCCCTTGTAAATATTACTAATTTGTTTCATTAGAGCTTGCTAGCAAAGGATTGTAACGAATAGATCTGCCTTCTCTATGGACTCGAGGATTGTTCCTCAGTTCATTCCATGTCCTTTAATTAGAACCGTGTTGCGCCAAACACACCCTGTAAAGTAATGAATAATCCTCTTGTTGTGGGACTGGAAGCAGTTAAAGAAGGCATCCAGTTAACCTTCACAAACTCTGTTCTTTACATTTTGGGGTAACTTCCATATGGCTCCTGACAGGAAAATGAGTAATTTTTAGAATGAAAGAATTATTTGTCCTATAAAAAAATCCTGTAACCCTGTGGTCTAATGGCGCATGGAGACTTGTGCCTCTCTGGAAATTTTGGGCTCAGTTGTTATTATTTTGGTTTAAAACTGATTCACTGGTTCCTAATGATGTCGTTAATTATAGCCATGAACTGGTTTGTCCCATTTGATCGTGCACTGTTTATTCTTGGCTAAATGCAAGTTGTTTAATCATATAATTTTATTCTGTTCAAAATCTGCTAGATGACTGCATTTTATTTTGGTCATAGTTGCTGTGAGCAGATGTGGTTTTGGTTTCACTGATGATGGAGCATCTGTGTTTTACTGGCATTTTTTTATTGTCCCCAATTAATGGTTTCATTAACAAGCTGTTTACATCCCCCTTTGCTCATGAGCAGTGTCTTTTTAGGCTTTTCACCATAAGATTCACTACTTCATTCACACGTAGGCGTTTTCACACCTGGCTCGTTTGGAGCATTTGTTTCAGAACCTGCCGTGTTTTTTTCCCTTATGCCGAGTTCACACTGCACTATTTTCGAATTCAGGTGATCACTGCTCTATTCACACTGCATGACTATCTGGGGTAGTAATCAGTCGCTGCTGTGTTCACACTGCACGATGGATCAGCGACAGGGGGTTTCACACTGCATGACTTCGCAATAGGAAGACTCGCCGACAACTTTACAAGCTACTTTTCACAAGCAAACACGTGACAAGGAAACAATGCGAGATCATATGTGTGTGTTAGATTGGAATTGTTAAAAAAAATTATAGCCTGCTAGAAGTTTGCAATCTAAATTGTCTATGCGCTGATTTTCAGCGAAAAGGAGGAAAAAAGGATTATGGAGGAGGAAATAGCTGGGGAGACATGGAGAGCAAGGATTGTGTTAGAGATTTTTGCAATGTCCTGGTGTTGCGGCTGTTCAAATGTTTGTGCTTTGTTTCTTTTTGATATATTATAATTGTAAATATATTAAAATATATTAAAATACTAATATTGTGGTCTATAACTCTTCCCCGAACTTCCCGCTGCCCTGTATCTTGCTCTCTCATTGGCTCATTGGCAAATTTCACAACTTTTGAAATGCCGACAGGTCCATATATTCAGCGTGACAAATATCTCACGAGCGTCTGCAACTGTCACTCGTGAGAACAAGCACCGATTTGCCTATGATTTCAGGCATTTGTTAGTAAAAAATTTTGTTGGCGAGTGAACATCGGGCCTAAAATCGTGCAGTGTAAACACAGGATTACTTTGGTTCGTTTACATGACCATGGCAATCGTGCTCAGATCCACACCAAACTAATCAGTCAGAGATTGCCTGAACGAGGCTGTCTCAGCCCGAAAATGAACTCTGGACCTTTTTGGTTGTGGTGAGAAAGCAATCCGACCCAATGAGGCAACAAATCAATAATTCATAATCATAATTCATAATGGGAAAAATTCATTGCATAAAAAGTGTCTGTTTCTGTAGGTGAGCACATTTGTTATGGCAGTTAAAAACCAAAGAGTGCTTCCTAATCTTAAAATGTAACTAACTAAAGAAAATGCAGAATTATTCAAGGTTGACTCTTCCGGTCAAGGCAGCTACAAGCGTGAACAAATGGTACATGGATCAAATTCTTTCTTGTCTTCTCTGTGAAAGAACAGCTTGACCTGTGCTAACCTCTCAATGCTCAGGCATCTGTTTGTCTGCTCAGTTCCTGTGCAGTACAGCATCACTGCTGCTTTGTCTCAGATGTCCTGTCCTGCAGGAGGAAGATTAATGGCCATGAGAGATTAAGGCAGTCCATAGCTCTTTTCCTAAACCAACAGTAGACATCGTAGGTGTATCTATAAAAGTTTTAAATTAAAAATGTTATCTATTTCACCTAATATTTGTGTGTGTTATTTATTTTGTATGCTAGCGTATACTGTATTATTATGCTGTTAGCGTAGCAACATGTGCTAGCGCCATGTGCTGTCTTTGTGTAAAGATATTTGTGTCATGCTGTCTGCGAATGACACCTTATGAGGTTCCTTCCAGTGCAGTTTTTCCTTCCTTCCAGTTTTTTAAACCGGGCATATGTGTTTATATCATACAAAATAGCTCTTCTGTGGTGTTGAATGCCTATTAATCTGAACAATTAATTGTTACGAGAGTGAGATCTACATTCAAACACCCATGCAATCTTATTCCTAAATAATAATAAAGAAGTGATACACATTTTATCTAGAATCATGCAGCTCTATGAAGTACTATGTATTCTTTACATATCTGTTACATTGGTCTGTGTATGTTCCCAATTTGCCATATTCACAATCACAACAATCTTTCCGGCTCTCTGGTGAGAAATCTGTCCCGGCTCCTGCAGTCTGGGTCTGAGCCACAGTCATTTATAACTCGCTGACTCAGAGCAGTCTGGACATGTTTGCATTCGAAATCGGTCTCATTTTACTGCATGGTTTTTGAGGCTGATACCCTAGGAATCAATAAATTCCCCTTACATACAGTAGCATACAGTATACTATCAAGTTTACCATCAAGTATGAAATATTCTGTTAAAACCACCACTCATTGTAGTACAACCTGGCAACTGTTAGCTCTATACAGTTGTGCCTCTAAGACGTTTCCAAGTATGAATACGTTTTTTGCCATATATGTGTGCTTGTTGTGCTGATGTTACCCCTCTAAGTCTTTTCAGTGCATGTCAGAGTGGATGCAACAACAAAAATAATTTTGGGATGCACTACGAAAATATACTGTAACTTTCAGAGTTCAAAACTTCCTCCCCAAATGGCCCTTTACAAACTTTGACAAGTTTCAGATATCATACAGGTACAATATTTATTTAGTAATTAGTAGGGGAGGGTGAAATGACAAAAACCCTATTTCACAATATGAGAAATAACTTCACTAAAACATTATAAAGTTATTATAAATAAGAACAATGAAGCAAATAATACAAACAATAGGATTAACACAATAAAAAATATATTTAAATTTAATAAGGTGCAGTTTGTTTATGTAACAATGAACAAAAATGTAATAATTCAATGTAAAAAAGAAAAAGAAAAGAAAATGCATCGTCTTCTCTGTATGAATAAAAAATAAATTGATTCTTATTAAAGATACAAAAGTTATTCAGTCAAGAGTAGTGCATGAGGAATGAGTGATTTTCTCTTTTAACATTGATGTTAAACTGCGCCCAAGTAGTAGTGCTTCGCCTGTGCTTCCCCATAATATAGTCCCAAGTCAGTATCTGCCTAGGAAATCGCCTAGTCTTAAAGGATTAGTTCACTTTTAAAAAAAACTTTTGCTGATAATTTACTCACCCCGATCTCATCCAAGATGTCCATGTCTTTCTTTCTTCAGCCGATTGGGAGTCAATGGACCCCAAACAGTTCAAGGTCCGAATGACAGTTTCAGTGCAGCTTCAGAGGGCTTTAAACCATACCAGACGATGAATAAGGGTCTTATCTAACCAAACGATCGGTCATTTAAAAAAAAAAAAAATCAAAAGTTTGAGTTTTATAAGCACAAATGTTCACCTTGCTCCGTTCTGTGATATGTGTACGTGACGTCACGTAATACGCAGTTACGTTGAAAAGGTCATGCTTGCTGTAGGCGGAAGTATGTGAATCTGATGACATTTTTTGTTGTGACAAACAACAACAGATCTATTTACCTCAGAGATGAAAGTATGTGGATAGTATTCCACAATTAATAATTTTCACATATTTATTAATCAGTCCAAGGTCAGGATTTATTTTAAATAATGCATTTTATACATTCATTAAATGTCTTTTGTTTTTCACCTAACCCTATCATATACCCCCAGAAAAATTAAGCTCATTTGAGGATTCTTTAGGTACATTGCACTGAGGTGTGTGTGTGTGTGTGTGTGTGTGTGTGTGTGTGTGTGTGTGTGTGTGTGTGTGTGTGTGTGTGTGTGTGGGGCATGTTTTTGTGAAATATCAGGACACAAATGTGTATAATGACATGGGTATGACATAGGTATTACAAAAAGAGGGTGAAATATGAGGACGTTCCCCATGTCCTCACTTTTCAAAATGCTTATAAATCACACAGGATGAGGTTTTTTTCACAGAAAGTAAACTGTGCAGTGACCTGTGATGGGTAGGTTTAGGGGCAGGGGCAGTGTAGGGGGATAGAAAATACGGTTTGTACAGTATAAAAACCATTACGCCTATGGAATGTCCCCACATTTCACAAAAACAAACATATGTGTGTGTGTGTGTGTGTGTGTGTGTGGACTGGTAATCCCTACGGTATGGGGACAAAATGTCCCCACAAAGATGGCAATATCCAAATTTTTGTCGTTTTGGGGACATTTTTTTGGTCCCCATGAGGAAAACATCTTATAAATCACACTAAGTGATGTTTTTTGAAAAAGTAAAAATGCAGCATTTCTCCTGTGATGGGTAGGTTTAGGGGCAGGGGCAGTGTAGGGGGATAGAAAATACGGTTTGTACGGTATAAAATGCATTACGCCTATGGAATGTCCCCATAAAACATGGAAACACAACATGTGTGTGTGTGTGTGTGTGTGTGTGTGTGTGTGTGTGTGTGTGTGTGTGTGTGTGTGGAAACACACTGAGGAGAGGTGTTAGCGGTTTTCTGCTATCTTACACTGCAACCGACAAATGATCATTAAGTTAAATTAATAAAAAAAAACTGTTATTCTTTTTCACCACTGCTCCATATTTGATCTCCATTAACAAGATTTTTAAAATAAACAAAGATAACTTAAGACACTATAAACATCTGAAAGCAGTTTTAGGACCTGGATTTTACTAAACTACATTTGTTTATAGAAATGTTCATCCTTTGAAGAAAATCTTTTGCCGTCCAAGATTCATGCCTAGATCTAAGAGGCTCATTCAAGATGTAACATGACACTTAATTTTTATTTTTTATTAGCCTTGCCTCTAGCGTAGTGTTATGGCTGTTGTACTTAACTGAATTACAGATTTAGCCTGTAAGGGGATGTTTTAAATATACATGAAATACTGAGCTGAAAGAAGAAAGTCTATTTACAAATAGATCCAACAGTCTTTGGAGTGTTGGCATGCAGTTGTCTTTCAGTGTTAGTATAACACCTAACCTTTTGGGCTCTGGGTTATGAGGTCACATTACTGGCTGTCCTCATTGCTGCTTCTTGGTGTTTGTTTATGTACATGTGGACCCAGTCATTTGCAGCAAACTCAACACTTCCAGTTTCCAGTTTATTCCAGTTATTCGCTGATTCCAGTTTATTAGTAGTCATTGTCACCACTGCAAAATCACAATTCTGTAAGAAACACTGAGGTAACACTGATATCAAAGCAGATGTAAGCGGTTTTTAAATGATGTTTCAATGCAACACTCCTTTCCTCCGTTGTTTGAAAAAAAAAACAGGTAGTTCCACTCCAAACCATTGTTTGAGCTACAAGTTAACGGACCGCTCAAACTAACATTTTTCAAAGAGTCACACTGGTCACACTCTTTTACCAACAAATAGCTTACAGTTGTATCTGCACATTAAGATGGATTAAGTATTGGAATACCCCCAAAAATTACACACAGAATCTCGTGTAAAAAGGACAATTTGACAACTTGGTAAAAATCCTGATCTTTCAGACTCTAGGGTTTCTGTGCTCCCAAAGAAAGACAATGAATCACTCAGTTGGAATGCTGGAAAATGCAGTCCAGCATCAGAGCCTGGTTTTGTTCATTGAGAATGAACAAACTCATTCAATGCCAGAACAATTACCGGAACTTTTCAGAATATTTTCCAGAATCTCTGAATGAAAAGGGCTACACATTCAATCAAGAAATGACAGCTGGTTTCTAAAACCTATAGACACCATAAGCCCTAAAGTCATCTGTACTAGTCCTGTACTTTAGACAGTGTCAATTAAGAATGAAGAGTGATCTGTGAGAAATTCAAAGAGAGTCCTGCTTTGTGTCTGACCTCTCCTGATGGAGAGGTAAGCCAGTGTCCTCTTGTCAATATTTCTGATAGTTGACTAAAGGCAGCATGCTATGTGCTTATGTACAGTGTTTCGCCTGTTACCCTCAATAGCGGTCAGGATTAGGGTTGGGTACCAGCACAGCACTGTTACCTATATAACCGGTATGTGACCGGACTTAACCAAAACACTGATTTTGGGGTCTTATTTCAGTGCCACTTATATTCAAACATGCTTTCTTTGGTTGACATAGAGCCAGAGACGGACGCGCTCAGCGTTTGTCATAAATCACAACTATTCAGTTTTTTCAACCGCATAATGTTTATTTTAGGTTTCAGACATTTAAAGGTGCAGTGTGTAGTATTTATGAAAATCTATTGCCAGAAATGCAGTATTATATACATAACTATTTTTTCAGTGGTATATAAAGACATTATCTAATGAACCGATATGCTTTTATTACCTTAGAATGAGCCATTTCTATCTACACCATTTTTCTACAGTGTCCCTAAATGGACAAACTGCTCTACAGAGAACTAGTCACTCTATGCTCTCTTCGACGACTAAATTTTTGTCCTGTGTCGGCCACTGTAGCTTCTCTATGTGCTTTGAAAGGGAGGGGTGAGTGGTGGGCGTTTGCAATTCCCTAGATGCCTCAAATGCACACACTGCACCTTTAATGCACTTAAAGTTTACCCAAAAATGAAAATTAGGCCATATGACATTCTTCTTTTAGACTAATACAATTATAGGCTTTTTAATAAAGGCCTTCTGAAGCAAAGTGGCACGTTTGTGTAAGAAAAATATCCATATTTAAAACTTTATAGATTAAAATAACTAACTTCCGGCGGATTGCCATACCGATTGCCATTATCATTTTTTCTTTTCTTTTTTTTAAGTATCGATTTAGGCACCAGTTCCATTTAAAAAGTACCGATTTGGCACTGGTATCGTAAAAAACCCAAACAATACCCAGCCCTAGTTAAAATGGCTGAAGACAATAACAAATAAAGTGTGGTAGGAGGAGTCCTACTTTTCAACTAGGCATATGACAGTATCAAATCTTCATATCATGAAAAATGCCAAAGGTTTTATCAAGTGTTGTCCTCTTAGTAAGTTTAATAACTTTTATTTCATAATGCAAAAATACAATTTAAATGCAATAAAACAATAGACAAAATGTAAAAAGGAAACTAATAAAAAGGTTCTTAAAAAGGATAAAGAACAATAATAAAGAATCCGAACATTTTCAGACATCTTATCTGGCGTGTTTTAGTCCAGTCTGTGTCGTTTGATATTCACCATAGGGCATGGACATGGAATTGTACTTTTTTTGACAAGCGGGTGTCAGATACGGAAAGTTGCGAAACCTGTTTTGTTGACGGGGTAACTGCATTATTTCTGCCTTTCTCTAAGCGCTACCTACTGTCAGAGAGTGAATTTGTATTTTCATTCAGCCTCCTTCAGTCTTTCCGCCATGCTTCTCATCCATGTTAGAGTTGGTTATATCAGAGTGTGGGTGCCTCCTTTACGCAGCATACACACAGTTCTGTTAGATTGATAGAAAATCGTTCATATAGCAAAACAATTTGTAATACGTTTATTTAGAAACCATGATAACAATTACATGCATTTTCATTACCGCAATATATTGTATAGAATTTCAGCACCGAATAATGTCTAATAATGTTTTGATAGTTCTCGTTCTCTTCAGTCAGTCACAAATTACGAATGGCAGAGGGGTGACAGATTGCCGTCATGTAAAGCTTAAATATGAAATAAATGGTGAATTAATTTTATTTCTTTTTATATAAGGAGGGCATGTCCTCTCCACGTATAATGGTTGCTGCACAACTGAGTTTAACCATTAGTACCAATCAAGTAGCTGCAGATGTGAACGCTCCCATGTCCTTGCTCAGCGACTCCCTCTGATTCCCCACTGGCTGTGTAAAAAGGTTTAGGACTGAAAATTGAATGAAAAATCATCTGAGACACTGGCAGAATCTGTCTCCCAACACCCACACCACATCAGACTCACCATTGATTTCAATAAACTCTAGCACCTTGTCGTGACAGATTGCTGGGCAAAGGACACAGAGCGAGTCGGGTCAACCTTATTCAATTTAGTGGTTTAGATAATACGATTTAGGTTCCCTCCATGTGTAGCGTGCATGTCAGTGGAGATAGATTGCAGCAGGTGTGGGCTGTGGACAGGGTTAATATATGGGCACAATTTTTTACACCCTTTTAATATCAAAAGATGGTTCACTTCATAAGTATATCCATGTGTGTTCTTATCTCTTCCACTTCATTTGTCAGCATTCGGTCTTCCAGAGCTCTGTTTTATCACTGAACCTTCACAGATTCTGCTTTTCAAGTGATATGAGTGCACACATCTGTAACAGATTTGCCTTTGTGGGACTCGTTGTTTCTCATACTCTGTTTGTCTCCAGAGGCCAGAATGTCTGGAAGCGTGATTAATTAGAAATGCAGAATGTTAGCTTCTTATATCTTTTATTCTACTTCACACATTTCTTCATCTCTATTACAAACAGTCACAAACAAGAGCTACTCCAGAGGTTTATTGATATGGCCTGACGTGCACTGATGGTTTTTTTTTTTTTGTCAGTGACTTACTGGAACTATTTGATAGCTCTTGGGATCACTGCTGACATTTAGGCCTTCTGTACAAGATTTTAAAGAGCAAGTTCCAGCAAGAGAGTCTAGTCAAGAGAGTGATTTGTCTCGGCTGCTCTCAAATGTGTTTTTGACCGCTCTCATGAACTACACAGACTTACAAGAACACAAGTTGATTGGTGCAAAGACCTCTGTGTTTTAAGTCCCCTTATAACCAAGATCATTAATCATTCCCTCCAGATTGGCCATGTTCCTTCATCACTAAAAACTGCTATCATCAGTCCACTTCTTAAAAAACTTACTTTAGACCCAGATGTTATTGACAACTACAAACCCATCTCCAACATTCCATACCTCTCTAAGGTGCTGGAGAAAGTTGTTGCTGCACAGCATCAGGTCCATTTAAAACAAAACAATTTATATGAGAAATTTCAGTGTGGTTTCCGCACCGGACACAGCACAGAAACAGCTTTGGTCAATGTCACAAATGACCTTTTGATGGCAGCAGATGCTGGTTCTCCATCCCTTCTCATCCTCCTGAACTTAACTGCAGCTTTCGATACTGTTGATCATAACATCCTCCTTCACCATTTACATTCCACCATCGGTCTCTCTGACTTGGTCCTAAATTGGTTCTTATCTTATCTTACTGGGAGAACTGAATATGTTGCGCTGGGAGAAGCTACATCCCTGTCACACAACGTCACCTGCGGTGTCCCTCAATGCTTAGTGCTTGGCCCCCACCCTGTTCATCCTCTACATGCTCCCCCTTGGCCGTGTCATCAGCCGGCATGGGATATGTTTTCACTGCTATGCTGATGATACTCAACTTTACCTTAGGACCATCCACTTTGACCACTTGCCTGGATGAGATAAAGACATGGATGAAGCAAAACTTTCTGCAGCTAAACAGCTCCAAGACTGAAGCAATCTTAGTCGGGATTCCACTTCAGGTCCGGAAATCCATTATCACCAGCATTGCTTTCTCTGATCAGGACATTCCACTTTCTACATCAGTCACCAACCTGGGGGTCAGAATGGAATCACAACTTACGTTTGAAGCTCACATTAAACATCTCTGTAAGACCTCCTTCTTCCACCTCAGAAACATTGCCAAACTTCATCCCATACTAACACTGGCTGATGCGGAAAAGCTACTAAGATCCTGATGAGAGTGCACAAATATGACCATATCACCCCCATTCTCAAATCACTCCACTGGCTTCCTGTCTCGCTCAGGATTGAGTACAAGATCTCCCTCCTTACTCACCAGTGCATCCACCCACCTACCTATCTCAAGGAACTCCTCACCACAAAAACATCCACATGTAACCTTTTTCCACTTATCTTCTCAAAACTCCCAGGACCAAACTCCGTACTGTGGGAGATCAGGCTTTCTGCTCAGCAGCCCCTAGTATGTGGAATGCTCTCCCTGACCACTTGCGGATCCCACAGACAGGTGAGTGTATAAAAAAATAAAAAGCAGCTAATAACTTACCATAAACAGCTCCAACTCCCAAGCAGACCTCTTACATCAACGTGTTCAACTTTTGACGCAATAGTAGACTTATTTGTTTACACAAAAAATAGGAACAACTAAAACCACACGTGTGCAAAAAGCTGAAATTTGATTTTCTGGAATTTCAATCTCTGCAGTTTTACAACCAGAAGTTTTGCAATGTTGTGGCATCATTGATTCTTACTGTGAGTGACGACACGCTAACCGTTTCAATATGGCATTGCACCGACGTGTGTGGAGAGGTCAAATTTGGCATCTACATATACATCTATGCTCACAGCTGAATCATCCATGCATCCATTTTCCAAACTGCTGGTCCAATATGGGTACAGAGTATTAACATACAGGTATACATTGCTTTTATTAAATTGTTTAATTAAGGTTTATACATGCTAGTTTCCATGACCAAGTTCAAAATAAATATTTTCATTAACACTGGACCTGCCAGTTTCAAATAATTATTAAACACTATTCATGTTGATATTATTATTATTACTGCACATTGCTTCTTTTATTTACACATAAGCCAAATCTTCTGTATAGCATGTGAAGAACTTGTCACCTAACGTTACATTTACCTCAAGAGAAATTTACCAACATTGTCTATGGTTAATTGGTTATCTAGAAACATTAAAATAGTCTCCTTAGAGAATCGTATCACTAAAATGATAAATATTTTTTATATTAGATTATAAAAATGTAAATCTCAATCTCAAAAATTATGAATTTATATTTAGAAAGCGGAAGCTTTTCTTTTCAGTACATTAAATTTAAAAATGTGTTTTTGGGTTAAAACGACTCAAAATGTTTTTTTGAAAGTTGCGATTTCACGATGTGGCCTAATAAGCCTACTTTTCTTTTAATGCAGTAGCTTATTTGGTTACACTTTATTTTAAGGTGTCTTAGTACTTAAATGTATAATAACAGTCCAAATGAGTAATATCAATTAACAGCGTGTACTTACTATCCACCTTATTTTGCAACACGGATATAAGCTATTTTCTGTGAATGTGCGAGACTTACGATTCATTAGAACTATAGTAACATGTGGCTGTAGTAGTTGAAGCACATGAAGAGAGAAATCCAAAATCTCAGGAGAAACAGCACATTTACAACACAACAACATAATTCAAATATGACAGAACAAAGAAGGTCTTAGGCTAAGGTCTTAAATATACAAGAGCTGTGTTCTGATCGCCCCCTCATTACCTATTCCCTACATTACTCCACTTATATTGTCCACTTGCTTATAATGTAACACATTTCTCATAATGTAAAAATGATTACATTTATGAGTTCAATATTTTATATAATTTGAGAGAATTATTACACTATGGACATTTTATTGTATTAATAATGTAACATTTAATTACACTTTGCTTTGTTATTACATTATGAGTTGCTACACTTACCTTTGTTTTAATGTAATAGGGTAATTATTCGATATAAACAATATCAGCTCTAGTTACTAAATTGTAGACCCTATGTATTCATTTTACTCAGCCACTGTTTTTGTCCTGTTTTGATGACAGACCATCGATTGTGTGCTTATGTACAGTATGTTTCGCCCGTTACCATTAATGACGATCAGGATGGCTGAAGTCTAGATCATTTGTTCTATTAAGGTTCCATATACTGATGCTAATAAGATTCATTGATCTATGAAGCTTGTGTTTGCCAAACTAATGGTAAAAAAAAGGCAGTGAAACCATCTCATATAGCACTACAAAGAACTTCTTGCTCTCTTTAATGATTGCTAGTGCACTTTTGATTATGCCAACATATGCTGTTAATTATCTTTGTGCTCAGCCCCCAAAAAGGCCAAAATCCATTGTTCTGTGTGTAATTAGCAGGATCATGCCTTTAGTGAATATGTATGACCTTGTGTCCCTAATCCCCACAAAGACATTTCCCATTTCAAAGGCACCAGATCCTTTAAACAATTTACAAAAGCAACTCGCATTGTCACCCTGATCCTCTTTACTCATTCTGCTCTGTTATTGTTGAGCTAATCACCAGTCACTGCATGAAATCCTTTATAGCATGATC
Organism: Gobiocypris rarus; assembly: GCA_023029165.1. Classification (NCBI taxonomy): domain Eukaryota; kingdom Metazoa; phylum Chordata; class Actinopteri; order Cypriniformes; family Gobionidae; genus Gobiocypris; species Gobiocypris rarus. The sequence continues at coordinate 7,952,244 of CM040925.1, forward strand.
TACTAATTAGGATCATCCACTGGATGCTTATCTTTAGGAAAATAATAAATTGTAGAGGCTCTACAGATAAGTAAATGTTGGCATTTAATCTGGAATGGAAGTGAGCAAAGTAATTTCTGTCCTTTGAATAAGAAGTCTGGCCCAATTTTATATTAGGTGGCCTTAAATACTATGTGCTTACATAAACAAATAAGTACAATGTACAATTTGCTGATATTAAGGTGGGATATGGGTAAAGTTAGGCACAGGTGTGGTGGTATGGGTAAGTTTAAGGGTAGGGTTAGGTGTAAGAGAAGTGTCAATAGTGTAATTATAAATGTAACTACAGAAATTAATTACAGATGTACTTACATGCAGGTATTTTTAAAAATTTAAGTACAATGTTGAAAACATGTATGCACACAATATGTGCATTGAATCAAATGATTAATCAAAATGTTAGTACATAGTAGTTAAGGCCACTTAATATAAAGTGGGTCCATAAGTCTTACTGAGCACAATTTTGTATCGAAATACAACTCAAAGGAGTTTGCAAACTCTGAATGCGATTGACTTTCATAATAAAGTACACACTGTGTTGTATCCAGGCATTAAAGCTTTTTTCCCTTCATAACTAATAGCTATGAGATAACTAGCAAAGACAGTGACAAGTGTTTAGAGACAGTATATTTTGTCGGTCACTTGTTTTCTGCAGATCATGCAGGGTGGCTCTGCTTGCATTGAAACTGGAATTCTCCAAATTCCCCCTCCTTCAACATCACAAACCTAAGAGAGACTGATTGCTGAAGTTCTACAAGGAAAAACCATAAAGGTATGCTGTGTAACTTTTGGCTCTCAATCAGTTAAAAAACAAAACTACATGTATTTTGTGGATGAACATTGTTTTGGTTGTGACTCTTCACAATGGATAATGCTTTACAATGAACTCTGTTAGAGAGCCACATATTGTAATTTATCTGTTAAATAAAATACCTTACTCACCTGTTGAGTAATAAAAACGTCATCTTCGTGTTTCTTTTACATTTCAAATCCCTCAGTTTTTGCCATCTTCGAAAAGCCAAGTCAATGTTGATTCTTGTTTTATTACAAGCTCTGTCATCTCTTTTTGCCAGCACGGACTCCCCTCTGTTCAGTGTTTAAAACGGAATGATTCCCAGAGGTTGGGGATTTAGCATCAACCGTTCTCGCTTTCTTTGGCAACTACTAGTCCCGTTTTAAACACCGAACAGAGGGGAGTCAGTGCTGGCAAAAAGAGAACGACAGATGTGGCTCTCTAACAGAGTTCATTGTAAAGCATTATCCATTGTGAAGAGTCATTACTCATCCGCAGAGTCACGCAGAGCCAAAGCACAACCAAAACAATTTTCATCCACAAAATACATGCAGTTTTGTTTTTAAGTGATTGAGGGCCAAAAGTTACACAGTTTACCGTTAAGGTTTTTCCTTGTAGAACTTAAGCAATCAGTCTCTCTAAGGCTCTGTCGTTCTCTTTTTGCCAGCACTGACTCCCCTCTGTTCGGTGTTTAAAACAGGATGAATCCCAGAGGTTGGGGATTTAGCGTCAACCGTTCTCGCTTGGTTTGGCAACTAACATACGCCACTCCCACACCATACACACCTGTCAAGTAGCCAGAGCAACTTTTATCTGTTTACTGGCAAGACGAGACATGCAAGGACGAGTGACGCAATAACCTGTGAAAACCATCCTGCTTAGTCTAAAATATAAACACTTATAATAGGCGTACCATAGTGAATCAGAAGAATGGATTTTGTATTGACAATTTTTTAAAGATGTTTTTTATTTTGAACCAAAAACGTTACCTTTAAAATATACCATTTAAAATACATAGTTTACATTTAAAAGGCCTTTTTAAATGCATATAGGGCAAAGTGTATGTCCTAAGGTTCTGTAACTGCTCACCAGCTTTTTGCCTTCATTTTCAAATTATCAGAGTGTGACATGATTTTGTAAATTTGAAGTATTCCCTGTCTCAATTATTATCATAAAACCAAGATGAATATAGAAGAATCAAAATGTTGGTTTTATAGCATTTTACACCATTCACTATGACTGATATTGCAATTTAAAAATGTAATTTATTGTCACTTACCTATCCAAATAAATTCAGATATTTTGCTAATAGCGTTTTTGTGTGTGTGTGTGTGTGTGTGTGTGTTTTTTTGTGTGTATTCATGTATTTATTTAAATATCTACCTTATAATATAAGCGATACTCTACAATAAAGAATCACCTTATGGTCTGTGATCCTATTTTTGGCTGCATAATGTTGTGGTTGTCTGAATTAGCTAGTTTGAATGAACTTTTTGTTTGAACGAAACAGAAAGAACGTGTGTTTTAGGGAACAGGGTGAAATTGATGGTTGCCAGGAAAATAAGGAACAACATTCCTTGTACTTGCTAATAAGGATATATCTAGAAAAATATATATGTTGACTAGACTTGTCAGTGCCATCCAACCTCACTGTAATCAAATTTTGGGATTTTGTTCCCCATAGAGTTGAAAATGAATCCATCTTTAACCCCTCCTTTTACCCGTCCATTTCCCCCCACTTTTGTGGCTTCCCTCCCTCCTGTCCCGCCTCTTAGTGTGGGGGTGCTGGTGACATGCAGGGTCAGATAGCACTGTGGACATGGTAACATTCGGTTAGCACTAACCCTCCTTGGGAAACTGCGGGGGTTTCAGCTTCTATCCCCGGCTTTGACAAAAGAACAACAGAGTTGTAACTTCAGGTGGATTTCTTAAGGAGTTTATGCTACCTAAAAAACAAGAAGCACTGGCTTGATTGCAGCACAAGACATCAGATTTTCCCCTCACGCCGAAGCAGTGCTGTCCAGAGCAGGAGTCACTCACGGTCTGGGAGGGAGTTTCCACGTGTGCGCATGTGGTTTTGTGTGAGTCATTTTGTCTCTTTTAAGTATGTGTCTTTCTATGAGAGCTGAGGTTGAGGTCAGACAGACTGGATTTGTCTTCCTTTTCAAAGCACTATATATTAAAGCTTTTTCACAAAGGTAGGGGAAAGTTTTTTTTTCTGTGTTTTTCATCCTTGCCTTTGTTGACTCTAACTGGATTAAGTGTGTGGGGGGGGGGAGTTGGGGGACACAGGCTGCAGGTGTAGGCTTACTGACAGACTGTTGCTGTTGGTTAACGTAATCTTATTGCTATCTGAATCATTTACTGTTCATTGCAACTTCATTTGCCTACAGTTCTTTTTAAACCAAGACTCCTGGTCAGGACAGGTCTGTGATTAATTGAACTGGAGTCAGTGTGTTGCTCAGATTAAATTGACTACAGTACGTCAAAAAGATTTATGAGATAGAAAAGGGTGTCTGGTGGTAATCAAAGAGTGTCAGTTTTTGTGTTATTATGTTGAAATATCCTATCAGTTGATATTTGACAGTGATGTCTTGAGTACAGAGACATATAATGTTCACTGAGACTTTGCTAGGACAATAAATCAGTACTGAGAGTAGAAGAACCCAATCTGATTGGTCAATCACTCACTTATCTGGGCTATAATGTAAAGTAAAGCTTAACTGTACTATACCTGCTAATGCTATAAACATTTTTCCTTTGGATCTATAAACATGTCATTCATTTTCATATTTCTCTTCATGTAGCTTTTGGTGGAGGTTACATTTTAGTCTTAATTTTATACTTATTTAAATACTATATTTATCTTTCATTTAGTCTTCCATTTATTGCAGATTTTTATGCTATAATTGACATGATAAAAATAAAGCCATGCAAGTGCTCTACTGACTGATAATGATGTAAGTGTTTGTTTCTTCACACAGTTCTCTTAACTTTTCTGATCTTTCCGAAAGCTTTTAGATTGGTGAACTTATATACATGATCTTTTACTCCTAAGGGTTTTCTCCAAACATGTTTTCTCCAAGCATTGATCACAAATTGCTGATGCAAATGCATAGATCTTGAAACATGGATTATTTGAATCATGAATCATTTGTTTCAGTCTAGTATTCAGAATAGTAGTTTGTCTTTTTATAAGATTATAAGAAGCATTTACATAATACTATGAATGTATTAAAAATTTAGAATTAAGTAATTCATCAAAATCAGATCGAATCATTTTGAATTTGTAAAAATCATTCCTTAATCAAATCAAAAACCTTTGAATTGTGAAGATTCATACCTGAATTACTCCTACCATGACACCAAAACGAGTGTATCAATACTATTATGAGAGGTAGCTTTTCACATAGATCCTAGTATATATATATTTATTATGCTGTGAATGATACCATAACCTGTAGCCAATATATGCCACTTCAGATCTGACCCCCAACCCCCCCTCTTTTGCCCCCCAAGGACAAAAGTGGAATTCTATTCCTATATCTAAACACTGTTCTCAGCTGCTGCTGTCAAGTCTCGGGGATGGAAACATGATGCGGGAGAAAGTGATCTGGGGGCTGCATGTCTAATAATAAAGAATTATCTTATGTAACAGCAGGACAGTAACTATGACAGAGAAAGTGTTGGCGGCTCTTTTAGGCTTCTGTTATGTTCTGCACGTAAGCCTTTTTGTATGGCCGTGCTTTTGTTGTCTTGACATTGGAGATTGTTCGATCAACTGTGTGTTCAAGGTTGTCTGATTTCTCACATTAACCATTTGACATGTAAAGTTTTGTAAAGGCCGTGTTAAATTTTTTCACAGTCTGTCTTTATTATTGATTGTAAACCACATGCTGTCACTGAAATACTGTTATTTGCATGTCTGCTTAGTGTTTCTGCTTGGGTTTCTGAAAGCTTTAACCAACAATTTGTAAAAGCAACAACTTCAACTGTGGTAAAGTAAAATTATCATTTTAACTTTAGCATTGCCTTACTGCGATGGGCTCATTTGTCACACTCAAACCTTTTTTATTTCATTCTGTGTGAAAATGCAATGGGCTTATTTCTTCTTGAGTTTTGTTGTAGTAGACACTCTACCCTGTTGAAAAAAACAGCATATGTTGGTATGTTTTGAAGCATGGCAGCCGGTTTGAGCTGGTCCTTAGCTGGTCATAAGATGGTTTAACCTGCTCAAGTGCTGGCCCTAAGCTGGATCTAAGAAACTAGCTTCAGCTCAGGGCCATCTTATAACCAGCTCAGGACCAACTAAGGACCAGCATAAACCACCTCAAAACAGCTTCCATGCTTAAAAACATACCAAACCAGCATATGCAGTTTTTTGTTTTTTTTAACAGGGTAATTGGCTTTGATGTTAAAGCTGCAGTCCGTAAATTTTTTTTAAAATTAAAAATGATCCCAAAGAATTTTTTTTTAGAGCAAGTAGCCTACATAACCAGCCAGTGTTCAAAACAATCTTCTTACCGTAGCCTGATTCACAACGGTAAGCTTTTAATAATGCGTTAAAATTTGAGTGGTGCTGGTAGCTTTTCGCTGGAAATACGAGCAAATCTTGAGCAAATCTTTGCGCTCATTACGTCACGTCTGTATACATAAAGGAGTCCGGGCTAGTAGGCTATATCGTGTATGAGTGGATGCTGCAGGTGGCGGATCGTTTGTGGCCTCTTCTTACAGCAGCTGGAATGTAATTAAACTTATTTTGATGGCGGCTTGTAATCCAGAAAGTTCAAAATGACAATCATTGTTGACAACTGGTGCATTGATGGTGCACTGGTGCAGCCAGCAAAGGGTGCTATTTCCACATGTTTTCAACATCACACTAACAGCACTCGGCTCGCGGAGCTGCAGAGATTCATGTAAACGGAGCGGTGGAGAGCAAAGTGAGTGTTTTAACTTTTAAAATGAACTTCCTATGACAGTTAAGCTTCCAAAGACATGAACTGAACACACGCCAGACTGATCACGCGTTGTGAATGCAGCCCTGAATCCCGCGCTTACCTCAGTTCATGTGATGAATGTAATCCGATCCTGCTGCGTTTGTGCCGTGACGCTCAATCGGCTCACTCGCATTATATCGAACAGACACGTTCAGTTTTTAATTGTAGTGTCTCTAACTGAACTGATTTTCTGAAAATGAACATGGTAGGCAAGTGATCCAGTAATCCAGTAGCCGACTAGCTGTGCCTAGAGTAGGGCAGTGAAGCAGTGCGTTCTGGGAATTGTTGTCTTTCATCCCCATGAGACAAAAATACATTTGTTTTCTCAGTCTAGAAGGCACCAAATTCAAAAATAATTTCAAATTTCTACTAAATTAATGACCCAGTTTAAATATAGATTCATCTTCCCAGCGCTGAAGTACCCCTTTAAACATTTTTTGTGTTTTAAGCATTTAATGGTAGACCTTGTATGTCTAGGGTCATTGTCTTGCTGCAGGAGCCGCTTTTTAAGCGTCAGTTCCCACCCAGACTGACAGCTTTATATTGTCCTGTATAATTTTTCTGTTTAACTCTGGTTCAATTAATTTTACTGCCATCACTGTTTTTTACAGTTGAGATTATGTTCTTATTATGTGGTTTTCTCCAAATGTAACACTTCTCATTTAAAACCAAGAAGGTCTCTGGACCCATGAGACCACAGAACATTCTTCTTACAGTCTTCGGCCTCCTCCACATGGTCCTTGGCAAACTTAAGAGTTTTTTTTAGAGAGCAGCGGTTTCTTCTTGCATATAATGTGATTTGTTGACTTTCTCTTAAAAACTCAGAAAATTGTTACAAAAATAAAATAAAGCTTTGTTGTATTTCATTCTCTTCACAATGTTTAGGTTAAAATAGGCTTTCACAACTTTCTACAACCACTGCATTACTGTATTGAGTTACATTAATTAATCTGTGTTAGTCCAGTGTCCTTCACCTCTGTCGCCTTTGGCTTGCTTAGTCAGGGTCACTAAATATTAAACTATACTACTGATCTACCCGCATTGACACCACATGAGAATTAAACTGAGCTGGGCCATGACATCACTGTTTTCTCCAGAGCGGCTGTCCTGCCGAATCAAATTTTGTTGCAATATTTTCCCGTTACTACTGTAAAGCTGCTTTGAAAAAATCTTCATTGTAAAAAGCACTATATAAATAAAGGGGACTTATTAGTGAATGTTACAGAAAATCATAACTTCTAATAAAAGTAACCAGATTCAATTGTTAGCTTTGATTCATCAGTGAAAAAATAAAACAGACTATCGTTCAAAAATATGGGGTTGGTCAGATTTTTTAATGTGTTTGTAAGAAATCTCTTATGCCTAGCAAGACATTAATTAAAATACAGTCTTATTTTGAAATTATGAAAATATTTTGGTGACATTTCTTATTATTACAGTTTAAAACGTCTGTGCTGCTTAATATTTTTGTTGAAAAAACCTTTGGACAGTATAATGCGTCCTTGGAAAAAAACAGGTTGAATAAAATGAACACCTAGGCTAATGAAAACCCTGCTCTCTCTGGAATTCTCTAAAGTGATCTCTGGAATTCACTTGACTCCTGATCTCTGCTAAAGCTAATGAGGATTTAACCTCTCTTAATAACCATGTTACGACATCTCTTGGCTTGTATACATGTGTTCTTGGAAATGTGTAGGACACTGTTTTCTGAAAGGGATAGTTAGCCCAAAAATGACAATTCTGTTATCATTTACTCGCCCTTATGTTGTTCTTAACCAGACTTTTTTTCTTCTTCTGTGGATCACCAAAATATTTCACTCTTCTGTTCAGCATATTCCTTTTATGTTCAAGACTCCACAATTTGCTGTAGGATGGGCCGCTACAGACTAGGAGAGAAGGGTAGACTCTAAAAAAAGATTTGGGTTATTTTGGCAACCCAGCGCTGGGTTGGTTTGAACCAGCTGGTTGGGTTAAATGTTTGACCCAACATGCTGTTTGTTTAAAAATGACTATTATATTTGTTAAAATGAACCCAAAATAGGTTGGAAATTAAAATCACACACAGAAAAACTAGAGCAACACAGAGAACAGTAAAAGAAAGGTGAACATTTATTAAGCAAGAACACCTAAGAATGTACAAAACTCCTATAAAAACAATGTGTACATATGTATGTGAGGAAAATAAAGTTTATTATTTAATAATTTGTTGTGTTTAAGAACAAGTTTGACCTTATTATGCTTATTTTTCTCCTGCCAATGAACTAATAGCACTATGGCCACCTTCTCTCTCCCCTCCTCTTTCTATTTTCAACATATCCTTGTCATAAGCACAGTAGTGTGTTGCCAAAATCTAAGCCAGTGATGGGCTGCTGTTTGGCGGGAAAACTTAAAACCTCAGACCACCGCTCCGCCTTTCTCATAGATAAGCCTATTGTGACATGCTCATTAACCTGCACATAAACAAACAGTAGAGAGGTCTGTGGACATATTTTAACATCCAAATAATTACATTCAGTATTATAACAAATAAGTGTATTTATGTAAGAAAAAATGCATTTCTATTGTGCAGAACAACCAATGCTGACTGACATCTCATCCCTATATGTTGCGCTTGCGTTGCATAAAATAGTTTGGTGGCATTGAGATGCTTTCTCCTGACATGGATGCAAAAAGCCCTGTGTAACTCATCAGCTGGGTTGTTGCATTGGAGGGTGGGAGAGTGAGGGGTGTATTGTTTCAATTGTTTGTGAGATTGACCCAGCAAATGGTAACACAAAAACTACCCAACTGGGGAAAAAAAATATCCCCAAAAATGACCCAATAGGCAGTGTTTTTAGAGTGTATGGAGGTGAAGTATGGTTTGTATGCTCCTGTGAATGGCAGGCTACTAAGAGCATGTTCTTACCGCAGCTTTATTTGGTATCTAGTTCAGCTAGAGCTTTTTTAGCAGTGCAGATAGAAAAAGGTCTCTGGAACTCAAAAAATAAATGGCAAATGAAGTCTACTTTTTTTTTTTCTTTAAAAAATTTTTACTAACTGTCTGGGCAGGAAAAGGTTTAGAGGATAGTGCCACTAAGTCTTCAGACATAATTCAGACAAGGTTTTCCTGCGATGGTAGAAATAGTGGACTATTCCATTGATATTTTTGCTGCACTGTGAACGTTTTGCATCTTTTAAAACTATGCATTCTAAGACCAGTATGTTTTTTGTGTGTGTTTTGTCCCACAGATAACCAAGGACATAATGGTGACTGTGCAGACAACAAGGCTACAAGAGGCCTAACTGCCTTGGTAAGTCTGTGTACTATGACATATCACTGGCATGTGCTCCATGGATTGCTTACTTGGAAGGATCTCAGTAACTTGTTGCATACTTTTACAACACTTAAAATTCACAAACAAACAAAACACTACAACTACATTAGAATCTCAAAACACACAGTAATCATAATCCATAAGATCAATATTTAAAATACTTTTAGCTTTGACTGAAAAGAATGTCACTGACAGAATCTTTATCTTGCTCTTCTAGATCCAGTATGGGAAACTCTGAAAGCCAGTACAGCATCCAGGGCTCTAGAAACAATAGCGTCATCATCCCCGGCAGACAGAATCCCTACTCATTCAAGGCCCACTCTGCCAAAGAAGACATTTTATCACCTCTAGGCTTTTGGAATGCTGGTTCAGGATTTTCTGCATTGAAGTCCAGAAACGTAGGTCGTGGCTCCTCTCCGTCAAAGAGCAGCCACACCTTTATGTCCCGCCATTATGATTACATCACTCATAAACTAAAGAGTGGCGCAAACAGTCAGTGGAATGGGGTTTCAGACGACTTGCTGCCTGATGGCTGCTTGACGTTGCCATCTGAAAATGGCTGCTTGTATGGTGGTCACAAGGAGAAGAGAAAACCCTGTAATAATTATGCTATTAACACAAAGATGCTTGAGAAAAGTCCTAGGTTTGAGGATATTGAGGACCAGAGCAGCCCCAGGGTTGTTATCAAGAAAGATGGTAGTGTACGAGTAGAATTTAACAGCAGTTCAAACAGTGCCCTTATTTTGGATGATTGCTCTGGACCAGTTCAACTCCTCAAGTTTTCCCCCACCTTAGAGTCCAATTCTGGCTTATCTGGTGTAACGCCCTCATTAGACGCCCATCTTGGAGCTGCTCGGGCAGTTGCCAGCTTCAAGAGCAGTAAAGGTAGCTCTCTGAGCTCAGATGGCTCCTTGTACGACTTGCCCTGGGGGACCAGTGTCGAACTTAACGATTCAGACAATGCATCCCATAATAGCCAAAGACAAATGATTTCAGCGAACGTGGGTTTTTTGGATGAGCAGTTTCCTGCCAGTACAACAAACAACCTCTACAGGGATCCCAGAATTGCTGCCACCTTCTCTACGGTGAAGGATTTGCAGTTTTCAAATGACAGCCATTTAAAGCACAGATCCTCCTTTGTGTCTGTGATGGAGGAGCACTGTTCAGAGGGGGGCCCAGAGGAAATGCAGTATTCCTCCTTCACCTTACCTTGTCGTAAACCTAAGCCTTTTCTAGACAATAATGGAAAGAAAGAGTCCATCAGGAACAGATTTAGGCGCATCAGTGACTGGACTGGAAGTTTGACCAGGAAAAAGAAGAAGTTTCAGGTATCCATTTCATTTTAAACATGCAAATTTTGAACCTCCAATTATCTGGTAGTAGGGCTGTTTTGGGAATATATCTTTGATTTAGTTTTATTTAGTAAAGTGAATTATGTAATTTGATTTAAACCCAATGCAAGCCTCTGTCTAAAGTTCCTGTTTAAAGTTAGTTCTATATTATTTGAGGTGCTTGTTAATGCAAACAACTAGGGATGCACCGAAATCAAAATCCTTGGCCGAAACCAAAAACCGAAAAAGAGGAAACCAAGGCCGAAAGCCGAAAACCGAAACACCGAAATAAATTATGCCAATTATTAGTAACATTGCATTTATGGCTATGACTGTGTAACTTTACTAAAAATCAAGGCATTGCAATTGCATAAATTAATATTAAAGTTTCAAATAATAAATTCATTACAAATTATGCAAATATTTATTTAGCACATTGCAACAATGCACAGTATAAAATAAAATTCTAACTAAAAATTTTTATCTTGACCCCACTCATGTGTACATTAAATAATAATGTACAGGCCTACTGGCCTGCAGAAAGATACAGCAATTTAATAAAGTAATCAAACATAAAATAACTGCATATTAAACTGTTTAAATTAAAGATTAATCCTTATTAAACTTACAAAAGCTATTCAATCAAGAGCAGTGAGTGATGTCCTTGTCTTTTGTTGAAATTAAACAGACCACAGTAAAAGCTACTGCCCCTTTAAGACCTAATGCAGGGAAATGCGTTATCTTTCTCGACTGTACAGTTCACTTAAGGATTATTCAGACTATGTCTGCAAGGATACCCATCAAGATGGACATGTTGACATACTTTTTGTGTGTTTGTCCGTTTAAGCGCAAGACTTGAAAGAGAACTCAATATTTGCACGCTGTGAGACGAGTGCGCCCTTTCGGATGAGTGCACAGAGACAGATCTTCTCACAGCGCGCGAGTTCTCATTCGCATCTTCTGGCTCTACACCCGGTGATGACGCGAAAACGACTGTTCATATTCGAACATACGGCAGCACTCGCATGCATTGATCAAAGTTTACAAAGAGAGACCGTTTTTGATCACGTTTTTCTTTTATTATCGCTATTGTTGTAGTGTATCACTGAGGAGCACGTGTATCCATCAACAGAAAAATAAACAAAGCATTATTTTCAATTTACAACCCATATTACCGTATTGATGCATCATCAGATGTCAGATGAACCACATATGTCCACAACGCAGACATGTTGCTTGTTTAGTCAAGCACGTGCAGGTCGCGGTTTCTGTTTGCGTCATCACAACATTTCGGCTGTATTGTTTCGGTGATAAAAGTCTTTCGGCCGAAAACCGAAAATCCGCTTTTGGGCCATTTTCGGCCGAAAATTTTCGGTGGCCAAATATTCGGTGCATCCCTACAAACAACCATTACTCTTGCTCACTTTCTGGCTTAGGGTTAGGGGTTGCAACTCCTCAACAAGCCACAAAATTTCATGAATCATTCATGTCACGTCATTCACATTAGCACAAACGTGATAAGCAGCCATTGCAACATTAAATTGTGACCCACCCAATCAAAATGTGGTCGTTTTCCAAAACGATTTATTCATTTAATAAATAACAATGATTATAATAAATGTAATATCCATGGTTGCCATTTTCGCTTATAATATGTGACTTTGGGCTTCTTTTTTTGTCAATTCAGATTTTACATACCACTTACTCAAGTGTTCTGTGCCAAATTGAGTTCCATTTTCTGTCTCCTTGTGCTTGAACAGACAAATACACACAAAAATTATGTCAAAATGTCCATCTTGGCATTGAGAAAGAAATCAGATGTGTATCAGTATATTGGTTCCTTACATTAGGTCTTAAAGTGACAACAGCCTAATACACCTGCTGCTGTCTGACAATTTTTTTTTTAATGCTATTAACAGAATCAATTTTGTAGCTTTAGCAAATATTAATCTGTATTAAAATTATACAGTGAAGACTATGCATTATTTCTCATTTAATAATTCAATTTCTATAACTGAATACTACTGTTAGACCGACCTGAAAACCTTAAAGCACTGTTTGCTTCATTTCTGTTCTATTGTATTAATTTGTGCTATTCTTTGTAATTTGTTTATTTGTTCTTACTTCATTACTGACTGTTCACTTTTATTCAATAATGTTTGACCTATTTTTTTGCTGTGGTATCAAAATTGGATACAAGAATTGTGAAATTTCACTGGTATTTAAAATCTTGATGTAATAAAAAGCTTATTTATTTTAATACAGGTTTACATAGAAACAACAACGAAAACAATAAATACATTTATTGAAAAAAAAAAAAAAATACATTTTGTGGAGGGGCCAGTAAAATTTGTACTTGCCCTGGCAAAATTTTGAACTATTGATTTGACCGTAAAAAAAAAAAATCCTTAGCGTTGAGCCTTGATAGATTTATAGACGTGCATACAGTAATATCAGTGAATTAATCTGAACTAATCTTCTTCATTTCATTTGCTTATTTTTTCCCAAAGTCTAGTTTTTATGCAAGTTTTTCATATTTTAGCCACATGCTTTATAGTCAAAGTCTTGCTTCATCAGTCCAAGTCTTGACTGTTACTTGTGCCAGGTGCCACTGCGGGTATTGTTGCTTTGCCAGGAGCACATGTTGGGCACAATATTGAAAGCTGCAAGCCTGCAACATGCCAGTTCATGAGACAGGGAACCCAAATTTAGGTTTAGTGCTTTGAAGATGACGGGTATTCCTCTCAAAAGCACTGATAGGCGTTTGGTGAGTACAAAAATTCTGTTAATGTTGTTGAAGAAAGCAAGGAGTCGATTAATTAAAGATTGCATCGGAGGAAGACCAAAACCATTCCAGAGGAATTCCTCATCTCATAAATTAAGTGTTACATTTACTTTGTAACTGGTAGTTTATTGGCTATATTAATTACATTTTATTGGCTGAACCAATTTTTCTTTTATCCTTTATTATAATAGTCATAGCCATCATGTTTTGAAATCTTATATGTTTGGGTTTTTTTTAACCGTCAGCAGTGAGATATTCCTGTCCTGTGGCTTTTATGCTGCGTTTAATGAGTAAGAGAAGAATAGCTCTTTGATATTTTCTGTGAAGTCTGTGTCTGTAGAAGGTTTTTCAAACAGCCATTAGTCTGGTATTACTCACTTCAGACTTGTAACATGATATGATACGGTCTAGTTCTTCTTTAATCAGTGATTTAAAGCGTTGTGCTCACATAATAAAAAAGTGAATATTTTTACAGCCCTGAAATTTGTTTTAAAGTAATTTTAGCAACTTTGTATGGATAAGCTGCTGAGATGTCATTGTCAATGGCAAATTTTATGCCGATTGAGTTTGAAATAAATTATAATGCAGCTTTTTGATGTGCTGAGATCAGAAACTGATGCAAATACATTATAGGCAATGGAAGATAGGGAGTTTTAATTTCTAAATATAGGAGTTCACACACTTTTCCATCAGTGAACTGGAATGTTTGCTGAATAAAAATTTGGCTCTGGACAACTTTAGTAAAAAATTTGATCATATTTGAATGGAATTTTTGTCGATATCCAGATAATCATAAACATATATGTGAAACCATCTAAAATATGTCTAAACACTGCAAAGAAACAGTAATTTTTCACAATTTGACAGCGTCAAAAAACATTTGGTAAAACTCAAATCGGCCAGACTGCCTGTTAATATCAAAGCCCCCTGGATCACTGGACAGCTTTAGTATAGAAACATAATCTGTGATATGTAATATCAATTTGTTAATTTATTTTTACACAGAGATTGGTAGGTCTATTAGTAAAATCTGTTGACTCTAGGAATCATTGGTGCATTATATACCAACGGGAATTGTGAACATGGAGCTGCGTTGAGATTGTCATATCCAGGGACTGAACTGTATAAGGCCTTGAAAATAAAATGTGTAAAGTAAAAGTTTGTTAAGAACCAGAATCTAAAATCATATAGAGATATCTTTAATACTTTGAGTCACAGGCATTCAAACTTCTGGCACTCAGACAAATATGTTCTATGCAATTTATATTTCTAGTTTCAACATTATTTGTTCTTCAGATATTCCTTTTTAAATATAAAAAGTATTAGCTGTATCCAAATTGACCCACATTTGGTTTTTGACCACTGAACTTTACCAGTTTACTCTCAGAGCCACATCAAGATCTCCATATCTCTGGGACTGAACCATCGAGGGCCTTTAAAATGGAGAAACTAAAGTTTGTTAAGAATCAGAATCTAAAAGGATATTAAGATATCTTTAATATTCCTTAAATTACAGGCTGCTTTTTCCCATTTTAAACTGTTACTGTTGACATACTGTATAATGCAACAAAGATTGCTAAAGTCAGCAGATTTTACTAATAGACCAACCAATTTCTGTGTAAAAAATAAAAAAGACTTTCTAAAGTCATTTTTACCCTCTTGCAATTTGGCTCCAGATCTCAGGTGAAAATGGTAATTTTGACCCCTCTACAAAACAGTTGATTACTCAATATACATTTGTGACATGTACTATTTTGGTTTTCATCACTACTTAATTTAGTGAATGAACCTTTTGCAGAAATCAGTATTAAAAAATATTTAAAAAATAAGTTTCCATTCTCTCTGTCAAAAATCTCCACATGAAAGCCAGAGCTTAGCTGTAGTGTAAAGTTTTACGCAAAGTGTTGTTGGCACATCTGAACCCTTGTGTGATTAGTGTCAGCTGCTGGAGATGTGTAGAATTTGAAGGATGCTCGAGAAGAATCCTACCCGTTTTCTTTTGAAGTGCGCTCCTTATAAGAGCAGAAGGGAACTGATGATCTTATTAGTGGGATTTCCAAATGACACTCCTTTAAACAACATATCTTCTATCAAGAAGTAGGAATGGGCTTTCATTTTTCATAAATTTGTGTAACATTATCAAGATCTGAACTTCAGCTTACTCTCATACATCGTTGATTACTGACTTCTCTGTTATTCTGGGTTTTCTTATTAGTGGTTGTTGCTTGGGCAAGTCTCACTATTACGGTTTTAGAGTACCTTGGGTTGCACTTTATTTTATAGTACGTGCACTTACAGTGTATTTACTTTTATTAACCAGTGCCTTCTTGGGTAACTAACATGGGTTAAAGTAGGGGTAGTTTCAGGGTTAGCACCTAGTTATTATCTAGTTATTGTAATTACTATAATAAATGCTTACAGTAGTATGTACAGGGGCTGTAAAATAAAGTGCTACCCACACTTTAGGTATCCTTAACTAGTAACTACTATGTACAAACAATTAATAACTACAAGATTATGTTTTTCTGTGTAACTACAAAATTCCCACATTTACTGATAATGAATTTGAGGTATGGTTAAATGGGGTGGCATTAGGGATTAGAGTTAGCTTTTGCCGTTCGTATTTGGGTTACAGTTAGGGGTAATCTACAAATTGGTAATTAAATGCAAGTACTTAAAATTTAATAATAATGCACCAACATGTACCATACCATACCATACCAACTTTATTTGTTAAGCACTTTACAACAGCCACAGTTGACCAAAGTGCTGTACAGAAAAAACACATGTACAATTAATAACCACACAATAAAAGCATTTAAAACAACAAATTAAATCAAGTAAATAAAGTCGACATCTTACTAGGTGTCAAAAGCCAAAAAGAATGGGTTTTAAGAAGGATTTTAAAAACAGATAGAGAAGAGGCCTGCTTAACAGGCAAAGGCAGATCATTCCATAGTTTAGGGGCAGACACAGCAAAGGCACGGTCCCCTCTGTAGTTACAAAGGCATGGATTACAGATTCAAAATGTTGTCTTGACAGAATTGGCTTTATGTATGCACATAACAATTAAACCGTATCAAGTGCCATAGTAGTTACGTAGTAGTTAGTCCACCTAATATATAGTGTGACCATATCTTGTTGTTTCTCGTTATTTGCGTTACTTTTTCTCACCTGGGCTAGGCTAGGTTTTTTTTTTGTATAACAAAAAAGTTCTATCTTTGTGAAGGCTGAAGGAAATGCAAATTCATAAAAACAGTTGTATTTAATTATTGGAGATTTGCATAGTATTCTGATTTTGCATTTGACAGATTTAATTCCTTTTGAGGAATACAGAATTTTATTTCTGCAAGTGAGATTAGTAACACATTTAGTTTAAAACTACAATAACCATCATGCCTACACACATCGTCTCTGCTCTTACAATTTCTGACAACTTTGAGACAGGAGAGCTGTCAGAAATAAATGTGAAAAAATAACTCAGATATTTTGTTGTTAATTTTAAAAGTAATCTGTTACTTTACTAGTTACTTGAAAAAAGTATGTTCCTCCCAACACTGCTAAAGAACATCAAGAAATCTATAGCGACGCTATTAAAATGCTGTGGAAGCATTTGCATAAACAAGCACCACTCATTTTCTTTAGAATATAAAAAAAAATCTCTGAAATTTGATTTCAGAATCGATGAGAAATGTATTTAAGATCATTAATTGTTTTAAAAACTGACAATTTGAAGGCCACAAGTAAACATGATTTCAGATTGCAGCACAAATATAACCTCATTCTCATAATATTTCCCATTTACTGTCTGTTGTAGGAGCAAAAATATAATGAGGCCATCGATTGCTTTGATAGTGGTGTGGATGCAGATACCAGTTCTCCCTCTCAGGTCTCCAGTCTTAAGGCTGTCCCCAATGGAATGTCTCAAACCCGCTCTCACTCTCTGTCACTCAATACCTGCAGCGGCTCTGCTGATGCCCTTCATTCGGGTACTGATGTTTTGCGACAAAACATCTACAAGAACTTCATGAGGGAGTTGAAGACTGGGCGGCCTCCAGGAGAAGGTGGACAAGAAGACTGGGACGAGAGCTCCTCAGAGGAAACCGGGAGCAGTAGTCAGGAAATCCTAGGGTCTCTAGAGCAGCTGGACTTGCTATTTGAGAAAGAACAAGGTGTAGTTAGACGGGCTGGATGGCTCTTCTTCAAGCCCTTGCTCACTGTACACAAGGACCACAAACTAGAGCTAGTGGGTCGTCGAAAATGGAAGCAATTCTGGGTCACTCTAAAGGGTAAGTATGCCATGATTGCTGTAACTAGCACTGTGATTTAAAGTGCCACTCACATTTGTGCACGATTATGGCCATGTTTTTTTTCTTGCAGGTTGCACACTGCTGTTCTATGAGACCTATGGAAAAGCCTCTTCAGAACCAGAGTCTCCATGCTATGCCTTGTTAGCAGAGGATGCTGTAGTCCAGACCGTTCCTGAGCACCCCAAGAAAGAGAATGTGTTCTGCCTCAGTAACACCTATGGTGATGTCTACCTTTTTCAGGTCAGTTAGACACCTGAGCTTACAAATTTATGTTCATTTCATACTGGACACTTAACCAGATTGGAAGCAGTGCAGAAGCTCCGTGTATGCACAGCGGAAGCATTAGTGCAGTTTGTATTTTTAAAAATTAAAAATTAAAAACCTTTAAATTGATTTAGCATGCTTTTTGTGCTTGCAACTCACCTGGGGATAGTGTGGGGTTTTTATGCTACAATCTGAAAAAAATAGCTGTTTGCTCAGTTTATTTAAATAAAATAAGTTGAAACAACACAAATCTTTCTTTTTTTACTTAATTGCCATTTACACTCAATTGTATTGTTAAATGAAATTTAATTTATAAAATGTTAAGTTAACATAAACCATTTTTGTTGGGACTACAATCATTTATTTTCAATTGACTGAAACTGGCCAGTGGATTTCTAATTCCCAGCATGCTTTGCATATGGATGGATCAGGAGAGTAAATTTAGTAAGTGCTGTTTAATGTGTTTTTAGTAAAGGGAAAGACCAGTTAACATTTGATGTTCAGTTAAATTTGACATTTAAAAGTGTTTATGTTTTTTTGAGGTTACCATTATCATGAAGTGTGATTAGGCTATCGGTGGCTACATGAAATAAGTCTACAATGTTCTCCATGAGCTGTAACTGTGCTAACGCTAGTGATGAGAAGTTCTTTACTTGATCATTACATGCATGCTACAAAAGTTACACTTGGAATATGAACAAGTGTTGTGTTGGCTATTACGTTTTATATATATAAATAAATAATAATTTTAGCTTGAGGGTCAGCACATCATTTACAGTCCACGCATGGTCAGCGGTTTACGATCATGGAACGTGGGTGTATGACACCTACTTACAACCTAACCACAAGCTCAACTTTTCATCTCAATGGTAACCAAAAAAATAAAATAAAAATAAATAAATAAATCTAAATATTAAACATTTAAACTCTAACAGGTTTTTCCATTTTCTTAAAAACACAGAAAACTCATGCAACTCTGCACAAGGGCACCAGTCTGAACAGCAACAGCACTGGTTGGCTCAACAAGAGTGAATTATGTTCAGGAAACATTCACAGAATATGTCAAATGAAACTGGTGTGATCTCCTTCACTTAGGATGACTTTTACTCATCAGTGCAATTAACCCAGTTTAAATTCAAATAAATCAGTACAACTGTGTGTAAATAGGTGTCATAATTGTATTAAGTTAGACCAGCAAGCTATTTTTTTTTTGAGTGTACTAACAGTATAGTGTCAGACCTTTATGTCACTGAGTACCAGCCGATTGCTTGTTGTTATAAAAATGATTATTTTTGATGGAAATAAATGGATAGGACATTTTTCTCAGTGTAAGGCCTGGCATTTTTATATTATCAAGCCAATAACACTGCAATAACAACATTTTCTGGCTTAGTTTTTTTAGTGCAGTGTGTCTGAATTTAGTAGTAAATAAAACACTGCAGTGCTCACACATTACCTGCCAGTAATGTTTATGGTGGTATTAAAGGGATAGATCACCCCAAAATGTAAATTTTGTCATAATTTACTCACCCTCAAGCTGTTCCAAACCTGCATGAGTTTCTTTCTTCTGCTGAACACAAAGGAAGATATTTGGAAGAATGTTTGTAACCAAGCAGATCTTGGCAGACATTAACTACCATAGTATTTCCCCCACTATGGTAGTCAATGGCTGCTGAGATCTTCTTGGTTTTTTAGACGAATACAAAGTGGGGTTCAAATATCTGAAACACTGACAATCTAGGCCTCATAATATAATTTAAACCTGAAAATACATACATTTTTAAGAAATTTGAAAAAATGTAAAACAAAGATTTTTTTACAGTAATTTCTATGTTTAAAAGGTCCTATTTGCTACCTTTTATGTGTTTTTCCCTCAGGCCTCAAACCAGACTGACCTGGAGAACTGGGTAACTGCCATTCATTCGGCTAGTGCATCTTTGTTTGCGAAACGCTATGGGAAGGAGGACACACTGCGTTTGTTACGTGGGCAAATCCATGGTCTTCTCCAAAAGATCGACATGGACGGCAAGATGAGGAAAATGGCAGAGCTGCAGTTGTCCATCGTTGGTGACCCCAAAAATAGAAAGGCTATTGAAAACCAGGTAAGCAACCGATCAGATTAATTTGGTGTATTACAGTCATGTAGTCCTTTTTTGTTTCAGCTATGTGTTGTTTTAATTAATAGTAATAAAGTAAAGTAACTGAATTTTACTGATCGTGTTGTTTTTACTGACCAGTGTTCTTTTGCTTGATATGTGCTAATAAGTGAGATATGTTGAACAAGGAAAGACAGAAAAGGTGCCTGAATTTCTTACAATTAAGAAATTCAGAACAATTAGGGTGCACATGTTAAGATTTGAAGTTTACTGCTTTTACTAGATCAATATATTTAAGGCTTTGTGAGATGTGTATGTGTTGATAAGGTTAAGAATGTACTATTTTGTCTGAAACATTGGGATTAATCATTGAGGGCTTATAAATGTTAACAGAAGGCATGTTAATCTTACCCCTACATACCGCTTTAGATCTAGCATGACCCACATAGTTTTAGTTGACCAATGGTGTTAGTAGTTTTTTTCCCACTGCCTGATAACAATCAAGTTAATGCTGCATGGGAACCTCTGAAGTTGATGCAAAGGTCAAAGGGGGAGTCAGAGGGGTGCCAGGCTGGATGAGAGAAGGGGAAGAGGTTAAAATGGCCTGAGAAGCTGGACTACTTTGAAGTCTTGTCTCCAAAGTCAGTGCCAACTGGGCAGTTGAAGTCTCCACTGACTTCCCCTCACCCTTCCTCCTAATTGTTTTAAAGTCTCGCTCATGTCTTGCATCTACTGCAACATATGCCTTTTGAGATATGAGTCAGGGAAAAGGTCAGAGAAAAAAATGAAAGCTAAATGTGTTGAACCTCATTTACAACCTCAAAAGGCAAAAAGGCATTTGGGCAAACTAATGGATAATCTAGTATACTAAGCATCTCAAACTCAGCATCTTTGAGAGAGTCAGTGACCCGAAGCATTGGTTGACAATGTTGTCAAAAGTGCTCATTCATTATAAGCTCATTATCATCCCAGTATCTCTTTATCTTAAGTTTGTTTCAAGTCTCAGAAGTTGTGTAAAGCCAGCCAGTCCAATTCATACTGGTGATTTCATCCAGCTCTCGCTATTTCTTTTTTGTAAGATCATGCATAAGCAGTGGCGTAACTTTGTTTTAAAAAGTGGGTTTGACAGAGGGTTGGTATTGGGACTGCTAATGTCCAATCTGTACAATAACAAATGCATAAAATAATAGCATTACGATGTCCCAAAATCAATTTTAATAGTTCATTTAGTTTAATTTATTGACATATATCTCAGGTTTAATGTAAGTTTCATCCTTACATCTGATAATATGATATATTGTTAGTCTCAAGA
This sequence comes from Gobiocypris rarus, assembly GCA_023029165.1. Taxonomy (NCBI): domain Eukaryota; kingdom Metazoa; phylum Chordata; class Actinopteri; order Cypriniformes; family Gobionidae; genus Gobiocypris; species Gobiocypris rarus. Next base: position 7,973,485 of record CM040925.1, read on the forward strand.
GACTGTCCGTGAATATATGCACATATCCGCATTTTATGTTTCTGTGTCCTAATGGCCTGGTGGTAGAATTTGTATTAAGTGTGCCAGAGGTTCTGATAGAAAATTGAGAGGCTTTGCTCCCTGCAACATTGTTAGATTGAAGCGCCTCCGTCTATGTGAAAACTGCATAAGCTACAACAGTGGCATGATTTCAAAAACAACTCATTCCAGTGCCAGATCACCTCTAATTTAACACAAACAAATAGAATTAATACTCTTCTAGTCAACTCGAGATGTTTCCTTTGTATGAGGTGTATCCATGCCGTGAGATGTTAAAAAAAAAAAAGTGGTGGGGACAATATTGACCTAGGCAAAAAGTGGTGGGAACATGTCCCACCTGAAAATTACACCTATGCACATCAGTCAATGAACAGACCGTGTGAGAACTTTCAACTATTATATTCTCACCTGATCAACACAGGTAGCTATCAGTTGATACTGTATCAAATACCCTGGGATGCAATTAGAACAAAATCCTCAAACAGGTTCCAAAGACTTAGGCAAGCTAGCGTGTTCTTAATGGACTCTGAGCTCTTTTTGTAGTAATGGGAGGATGCCGGTATCCAGTGTCACTCTCCTAAAACTGCACTCCAGGGTTAGGGTAAGGTTCCCATGAGTTGACAGCAAAGTGTCTGTCCATCCTCAATACACTTGTTTTATCAGTGTGAGTTGAGTTGGTAGGATTTAATAAACCCAAAGCCAAGAAACTTTAATGACACAGTGTCTCTACTCATTGCCAGAGGTACAGTATTAATTGATGCTGAATGCCCAAACCAAAGCGTACAGGCTACACACAAAAGCAACATAAACCTTTTCTGTTTAAGTAGGTGGTTCTTGGCTGCAATATTGACCGGACTAGTAGAATGTCTAGCTATGTGAGACTGGAGTTATTTACATTTTCATCTGCAAACTGATAATTTTCATAGAACTGTGAGTAATGGCCCCGGCATGTTCTTTTTCCTCCATCTGTTTTGTCAAAAGAGCAAAGCATTCAATCCAACTGTTTCCTCTATGAGATTTTATTACAAAGTATAATGGCAATTGGAGATTGGGGGAAAAAACTCTTTATACCCCACTCACATCTGAGAACAATTACAGCCACAGAGATCCATTACTCATGCTCTTTCTGCCACCATAGATCACAAACGAGCAAAAGTGGAGGTTTGTTAACTGGTGGATGAAATGCTCTTCCTCATCAACTTTGTTTTTTAATTTGCGGACAGATCCAGCAGTGGGAACAGAATCTTGAACGCTTCAACATGGACCTTTTCCGCATGCGCTGCTACCTGGCCAGTCTGCAAGGCAGTGAGTTACCCAACCCCAAGAGCCTCCTAGCCACGGCCAGCCGCCCAACCAAAGCTGCACTAGCCCGTCTCGGAATCTTTTCTGTCTCCTCCTTTCATGCACTGGTTAGTAGCCTTGAACAATTCATTATCTCCATGAAGACAAGGAAGGACAAAACGTACATAAGTTGTGAACTACTAAGGATTTAAAGGGATGGTTCACCCAATAAATGTAAATTCAACATAATTTACTCACGTTACATCATGTCATTCCAAAACCATAAGACTTTCGTTCATCTTCAGAACACAAATGAAGATCTTTTAGATGAAATCTGAGAGCTTTCTGTCCTTCAGTTGAGGGCTATGCAACTGACACTCTAATGCTTAAAAAGTGCATAAAGATATTGTAAAACTAATCCACATCAATTGAACAGTTTAGTCCAAATTTTCTGAAGAGATTTTGTTCTTTATATGAGATCTCTTTATATGATGAACAGATTGAATTTAGGCTTTTATTTACATATAAACATTCATCAACTCACTCAACAGTTGTGGTAAACGAAAGTTCAAGCATGTTTGCTTGACATGTGAGAACCAATGGGGATCATTCTTGTTTTTTGCAGCACGTTTGAGCTTCCTCAAGAACCAATGAGGTTAATTCTTTTGTTACACAGAACGTTTGAGCTTCTGCAAGAACCAATGTGGATCATTCTTGTGTTACGCAGCATGTTTGAGCTTCTGCAAGAACCAATGAGGTTTGTTTTCATACGTCAGCAGGTTCAGCAGAGCTTCTGTTTATGTTCACTGATCAATGTTGTGTCAATGAATACAAGCCTGATTTCAATCTGTTCAATATATAATGCAATTGAAAATTTTCTTTATAAACTTTTTGAAGCTTTAAAGTGTCAGTTGCGTAGCTGTCAGTGGAGGGACAGAAAGCTCTCAGATTTTATCAAAAAGATCCTCATTTTTGTTCTGAAGATGAACGAAAGTCTTATGGGTTTGGAACGACATGAGGGCGAGTAAACGATGAAAGAATTTTAATTTTTGCGTGAACTATCCCTTGAACTATCCCATGAAGCATTGCAGATTATGTGATTTGAAGCAAAACAACAGTACAAAATAAAACTATTGATTTATAATAAGATTAAAATACAATTCATGTGGAGTTTTATTGAAAATATTCCCATATATATAATTTGGTTGAGTGTAGGGAGACTGACTTGATTGCCATTTGAAATGTTTCATGGGAGTATGTTGTTGTGTTGTTGCTGCTAGGCTCTTTTAGCCTGATTCTCATTTCCATGGCGACAGTGACTTCTCTGACTGATGGATCAGGACTGTGGATAGTCTAGTTCTTCATTGGGAATTAAGCTATTATATACACTTTTTTAAAATGAAGTTGTGGCAGGTTTATACATTATTGTTAATTAATTTCTCAGAGGAAAATTAATGGGATTTTTACTTTTGAAACTATTGTGCTTTACTCGCAATGCCTTTTTCACCTAAAATTACTGCAAGAGGATGCCATTTCCTCTATTTAATTTGTAACATTTCCATTTCCAAAACTGGAATACTTGCCTAGTTACCATTACCATTACTCTCTATTGTTCTACAGATCTGTTCCAGAGATGAGGCCACAATGCGAAAGCGTTCTCTGTCTCTATCCCACCGAGGTCGCAGTAAGAAAGGGGTCTTTTCATCCCTCAAGGGCCTGGATACTCTTACCAAGCGAGGTCATGAAAAGAAGCCTTCTGTCTCTCAGGTACTGCACTCACTCTGTCTGATTATAACCAGTCGTGACTGTGTGCCATAACACAAATGCTTGGAAAGAACATTTGCATATACATTTTCCTACCTTTTATGTTTTGAAACTCATGTGTCATGCTGGTGGGAAATTCCTCCCACAGGTGCAAATAACAGGACTTTGATAAATAAAGACTCTAAAGGTAGTAATTACAGAGCTGACAGGATTAAAAATGTTGTTCGTTCTCCCATCTCCACCTCCTTTCTCAGAAATGCACCAAGATAATAAGAGGGCTATTTTAGGATGTATGGTTTCATATCTGGTTACCGAGTGTAAAGGCTTGAGATTTTGATGGAGCTGATGATGGTTCCTCCCTGTTGAGATGTTACTGCACTGTGTTAATAATGGTGGTAGATTGGCAGTCAAGGAACTGCACTGGGCCGTTTGTTTAAACCCAGAGAGGGGTGACCCATGAGCTGGAGAATTTAATAGATTTCCTGTCATGGCGTGCCCTTGAGCAAGGCATTTAATAGCGGGTTGTTGCAGGGGGACTGTCTCTACAATTAGAGTAGTGTGTGTTGTTTGGAATAAAAAGTGGCAGCTAAATAAGTAACTAATCCTTGTTTTGTTGAGTCTGTTGCACTTCTTTACTACCCAGTAAACCATCTTAGTCTGTATAAAAATGGAAAATCACTCTTTTTTTTCTTTTCATTTTGTTCCTGTGAAAAGGATTTCATTGATTTGAGCTGCTGTTCTTACAGTGGTCTTCCTCAGGTAAGGGATGCTAGTTTGCTGGATCATAGCTAGTATAGCATGGCTCCTTGTAGAAATATAGATGCTTCTGAATTTAGACCCCTTGTTACCCTGCACCCAATAGCTGTATTCCAAAACCTATTGAGCTACCTAGTTAGGGTGCTCCCGTTGGTTGGGCACCGATAGTTACGTATCTGCAAATAATAGCTTTATATGGTTTGATCGGTGGTCGTTATAAAGGTTGATCAGATGATGCAAAACTTGAGACATTTTTTCAATGCACAGCTAAAATTGCTTCACTACATTCACTGGTCTGGCAGTTCAACCAGGTGTCTGTAAAGGACAATGCATTAGCAACATCTTTAGAGAGCAGCAACCCTACAGTAATGACAGCAAGAAACAAGATGAGATATTTTAATGCATTCCTTCCTTTCTTTGTTCCTCCCTAAAAGCCCAAACTTGATGTCCAAATCAGCTAGATCAGTGATTGTTGTAAAATGTATTCTACTGTTGCTAAACTGCAGGACGTGCTCGATAATAAAAAAGAGTTATTAAAACTGCATTAAGCTACAAAAGAGAGAGGCTACTGTTCCTCAGTGGCTTTCTGTGTGCTTGCTCCGAGACAGAGTGGAACAGGGACAAGCAAGTGAACTTTGAGCTTTGGGTTCGCACCTGACACCTAACGGTTAAAAACACACAGAAATATGAAGTATAAAATAAGAAGTAAGTTTTAAGTAAATATAAGCAGATGGGAAATAAGTTGCATGTGTAACAGTATATTGGATCCGTGCTTTCTGTCTTAAAGTGACAGCTGCTTTATATTCCTGCTACATTCTGTGACATTATTGTTAATCAAACAACACAAAACAATAAGGAAATAACTCACTGCAATTAATCTATTTTTAATTTATACAGTGAAGACTATGCAGTGTTGTTTTACATTTGACTACTTTCTGTTCTGGTCTGGTTTTTATTTTTATTATTTATATCACAGGAATACTATTTGTTAAGCTCTAAATTGTCCCTAATCACATCTAAGAGATGCAATGGAATATGTTTTACATGTTGCTTTTCAAGAAATAAAGAGTTATCAATTCATGATACTTTCTCATCTCTTCATTTTTATACTTTTTTTATAGAATTATTTATTTTGGTGATCGGTATCAGTGATTGTATTGGCCAATCCTGCTACCAGTGATCTTAATCGGTGATTGGCCCAAAAATCCTGATTGTAGCACCCTTGCTACTTAGCTAGAAAACATTTTAAGTAACCATAGATGCGGCTGCAAGAGCTTTTTCAAGAGCTTTTTAAAATCTCCTAAATGCTTCTCAAATAAAGCAATTCCAGAATGCGTTGCAATAAGCTCAGTGGGTTTTTAAATTCAAAACCAAAAATCTGTAAAAAAATATCCATTGAAAATTATCAAATAAAAATGCATTTGGATTACCTTGGTGAACCAAACTGGCTCTACATTGACTAGATCTCCAAATAATATGCTTAAATATTAATAAGTATGTTCTTATAAATCTCTCTAAATGGCTTAATTGATTTTTATGGAGTAATAACCTGGAATGTCGATAAAGATAATGACTGAAAGGTTGTTTGGGATAACAAAACTACAGCCCTTAGGAATCTTAATCATCCAATTATTATATATGATCTAATTCACAGATTGAATTGCATACCACTAAAATGTTTTCAGGAGCAAAGATCTTCCATACCAAAGTGGCAGATTCGTTAAATTAATGTTTTTTGACACTTAATATATTTTATAATAATTGATAAAAAATGTGCAATAGTTATTTTTATTTTGTTATTGTATATTTTTATTTTGTATAGTTATTTATACTTTAAATGGACACTGTAGTGGCCATTTAAAGTAATCAACATGAATGTTTTTTCTTCAATCTTACAGTAAAAAATGCCCCTGAAAACCAATTCCAGGGGGCAAATTTCTGCCCTTAATTAAAAAAAAAAAGTCAAATAGTTCATTTCTGTCACTAAATTAATCCAGTTACATCTTGGTAGCATCCAGTAGCAAAATGTTTAAAAAAAAATACTGACTGTCCCTCCCGGACATGTGTCGTGTAATGGGAGATCCAGCCAGTTTGGCTAGCAAGCCCAAATTTCATTTCACACCACAGAAGGCAGAGGTGTGGAGACAGACAGAGGGAGAAATGTATTATGAATTATTAAAAGCCATATGTGGTAAATTGCAGCCTGCTATACTCTACCCCGCAGCGACACACAGATGGTTGCTATAAGAGCCCTATGCTAGTTGCTAAATATTAAACAGACCAACCTTTTGCTAAGGATGCTGCGGTAGCCATCAAGTCATCACCTGTGTCTTTTTGTCTCTTTCCCCCTCTTTGTCTTTCATGAGAACATCAATAAATCTTTTAGCCCACGTTTGTTTTCACTAATTATCAAATCATTAGTTACTGATCCTTGACATTAATCCTGTTTAGCCTTGGGTTTGACAGTTATATATTTATATGTATACACAACTGTTCAAAAGTGTTATTTAATTAAATTAAATGTTTTGCTTACAAATAAAATAGTTCTGTTTCAAATATATTTCTTAAACAAATCTTTGAATTCTGGAAAAATTAGATCATGGTTTATGCAAAAATATTTAGCAGCATAACCATTTTCAACATGGATGATGCACTGAGAACAATGTTTTCAATTAAATGCATGATTTATGATTACTGATTATAACTGAATTAAACCAACCTGAAAAAAAAGAAAAATGGTATATGTATATGATGTATATTGCGATGTTATGATGAACTATATATCTTTCTCCACTGACATTCTATGTTGTTCAAAGCATTTCTAAGGATGCTGATTTTTAGAAGGCAGTCTGACTCTGAGATTGTGAATAAGAAAGTGGTTTGTGTAACATTAGCAACACATTATTAGCTGTTTGATAACAGTCAAGCCAAAGGCTAATCATATAAATTACCGTTATACACTGGGGCAAAAAAAAAGTATTTAGTTAGCCACCAATTGTGCAAGTTCTCCAACTTAAAAAGATGAGAGAGGCCTGTAATTTTCATCATAGGTACACTTCAGCTATGAGAGACAGAATGAGAAAAAATCCAGAAAATCACTTATTCTGATTTTTAGAGAATTTATTTGCAAATTATGGTGGGTATAAAGTATTATTAAAAAAATTAGATTTTCCTCATTCTGTCTCTCATAGTTGAAGTGTACCTATGATGAAAATTACAAGCCTCTCTCATCTTTTTAAGTGGGAAAACTTGCACAATTGGTGGCTGACTAGATTCTTTTTTGCCCCACTGTATGTCCGACATTGCAGAGAGCGATACATAAAAATACATAAAATGCATTACCATTCTGATACTTCAGCTTGTAGACGAGCCTGTATAATTCACTCTTTCCTTTCTTCTTCTGAATCATTGTCTGGTTCAGATATATACTGTACTGCCAAAAGTATTTGGACACCCCTCCAAATCATGAATTCAGGTGTTCTAATCACTTCCATAGCCACAGGTGTATAAAATCAAGCACCTAGGCATGCAGACGCTTCTACAAACATTTGTAAAAGAATGGGTCGCTCTCAGGAGCTCAGTGAACTCAAGCATGGTACTGTGATAGGTTGCCACCTGTGTAATAATTACATTCGTGAAATTTCCTCACTACTAAACATTCCACGGTCAACTGTTTGTGGTATAACAAAGTGGAAGCTATTGGGAATAATAGCAACTCAGTCATGAAGTGGTAGGCCACGTAAAAATTACAGAGCGGGGTCAGCGCATGCGCAGAAGTCACCAACTTTCTGCTAAATCAATAGCTACAGACCTCCAAACTTTGGGTGGTCTTCAGATTAGCTCAAGAACAATGCATAGAGAGCTGCATGGCCGAGCAGCTGTATCCAAGCCTTACATCACCAATGTAATGCAAAGTGTTGAATGCAGTGGTGTAAAGTGCACCGCCACTGACCTGACTGCATTGTGCCAAGTGTTAAGTTTGGTGGAGGGGGAATTATGGTGTGGGGTTGTTTTTCAGGGGTTAGGCTTGGCCCCTTAGTTCCAGTGAAAGGAACTCTTAATGCTTCAGCATACCAAGACATTTTGGACAATTTCATGCTCCCAACTTTGTGGGAACAGTATGAAGACAGCTCTTCCTGTTTCAACATAACTGCACACCAGTGCACAAAGCAAGGTTGATAAAGACATGGATGAGTGTGGAGGAACTTGACTGGCTTGCACAGAGTCCTGACCTCAACCCGATAGAACACCTTTGGGATGAATTAGAGCAGAGACTGCGAGCCAGGCCTTCTCGTCCAACATCAGTGCCTGACCTCACAAATGCGCTTCTAGAAGAATGGTCAAAAATTCCCATAAACACACTCCTAAACCTTGTGGAAAGCCTTTCCAGAAGAGTTGAAGCTGTAATAGCTGCAAAGGGTGGGCCAAATCCTTTTTAAACCCTACGTATTATGAATGGGATATCATTAAAGTTTACGTGCATGTAAAGCATGTAGGTGTCCCAAATGCCTTTTGGCATTATAGTGTATATGGCTGAATTAAACCAGCATTTCTCTTGCCATTGTGCAGGTAATCAGGTAGTTGTGATGTAGAAATAATTTTCACAGGAAAAATAATGTAATTTTAGTGATCAAAGATGAGTTTTAATGAATACAACTATTGACTACAGGGGACTTTAAATATGGTCTTGTGTGAGATGTCAGTTTATTCTCTCTTCTCTTCATATTTATTCTGCTCCATTAACATTTTTACATTTGCATCACTCTTTGATGTAAAAGAGCCTAAAAAGTTTCTCATTTCAAATTTAAAGAGATTGTTTACAGGTCTTCAAGGCAAATCAGAAAAAGCATCCTGTCTAAGGCTTAAGAAGAGGAAAATGATTCAGAAAAACTAAGAATATAAAATGGCCTCAGGGAAAGAAATCTAAAATGTATGTGACCACATGTCAGGGAGGGACGCTTTTGTCCAAAGGAACTTAAATTAGGAACTTCACAAGCAATCTATTATAACGGCTAACAATATTTTAGTCCACAAAAGTATATGCTAGATTAACGGAGGTCTGCAGACTGTTCCACTGCAAAGAAACAATGAGAGTGAATATTTCAACAACAAAAAACCTGTAAGAGAATGCATGACTGTTCATCTTACTAACCATTATAATGCCTCTTTACTTCCAATGTAGCCTAAGCACTTTTGTTTCAGATCAGAATAGACTCACTACAGGAAATTAGCTTTGCTGAGGTTTTATTTAGCAACAAAATGATAGTTTGTCTGCTGCAGTGTTTGTAACCATGGCTCTGCTCTGTCTAACAAAATATGACTAAGAGTTTAATGACACTGTGCAGTGATACCTTTTTTTCCCTTCTTGTTTTAGGTCTTTGACAGTGATGGTGGAGGACATCTAAATAACATTCCTGCTTGTAGTTTTAAGGTATGTTACTGTGTACTTTAAGTCCTGCCACTAGAAAAAGTTCAGGTTTACTGTTAAACATACAGTTACACTGTAAACCCAAATAAGTTGTCAGAACTCAAAAAATTGAGACAATCAGTTTTTAAAAAGTTAAGAAATGTTAAGTTTAAGTAAGCAGAACTTGCAGATTTTTATTTTGTAATCATACATTTGAATTGTTCTTAACTTTAAATATTTGAGTAAAATAATCAAACAAGTTCATAAAACTCAAAACAATGAAACAATTCAGATTACTTAAAATGTGTCATTTTGTGAACTTGGATGTGAACTTGAAGAAAAAGAAAGTTCTAAAAGTTAATTAGTTTGAACTAATTTGTTTGAGTTGACTCTACTCAAACCAATTAATTATTTTGAGCATTAGGGTTTACAGTGTATACTTAACACACTATACATGATATTAGTAATGTCTTTTTGTTTACCGTACAGTATATGTCAGAAGAAGAAAAAAAGATTGTAGCTGATTGATGGTCAAAACATTTTATTGGCATCGTGTTTTGCGGCTGGTTTCATTATGAGGACACTTGTCTGGAACTGTGACAGTTTGTCTAATTTTGTTCACATTAGTTGATTTATATAGTTTGTGTTCTCATTTCAAGGGAAGATTGAGAAGCATGTAGAATTTGTGATTTCTTGTGCGCCTCTGAAGCCATGGTTCCTCACTTCAGTAATCCATGGTGACCAACACACTGATGTTGCTAAGAGACTGTGGTTATTCTAGACAGCAAGTGTCTTTTCTTTATCATTCCATCTTTAGCATGTTCCGGGTGGAGGTTAGCCTCCATAAATGATTTTTTTGACTTTTGTAGAGGAAAGTCTGAATCGAAGGCTTTGGTTCTGAGAGCCACACACACTGAGGAGTGTATACTGGGTGGTTGCCCTTGGCTGCTCTGTTGGAAAGTTGACCGTTACTGTGTTAAATGAATGCACACTCATTCTGCAGCTGGTCAGGGCTTCATTCACACAACTCACTGGACAAACAGAGGGTTATACAACTGGTCTTAGGTAACTCGCTTTCCCTTGCTAAAAAAAGCCATTGCTTCATTGAGTGGGATGTGTGGTTGGTCTGTACCTGTGAAACTGAGACGTGACACGTTTTCTCTGGTGTGTGAAGGTGGATAGGCATGTTTGTTTCCGACACCAAAGATTTAATCCCCAATGAAAGAACCATGGTGCGTTTTGTTTTTAGTGACACATCCTTAAACAAGCATAGAACGACGCCACTGAACTTCATGCTATGAGTCATGGAACAAGTCAGTGTCATATGCTTTAGTTTTCCCTTGGAGCAATAAATGTATCTAGATCAGATAATTTTATATTTTAGGATTTATAAGGAAATAATAAAGTGTGTTAATAATAGGTAACTAACTAACTATCCAGGGATTAATATTATATTCTAAAAGTCTTTGTATTTGACCTGATGAAAATGTTTCATCTTTGTCATCCTCATCCTCTGTTTTCTTTCCCAGCGGTTGGGTAGTTTGGCTAATGTTTACTCAGTCATGCCACCTGAAGGCAGCCAGTGGGATTGCAGCCAGGAAAACACAACGTGCATCTATATGCCAAATTGCCAGACTGTTATGGTTCTTCTGAAAAGTCATCACACTGTCATGGATGTCTTGGCTGAGACCTGCAGGGTAAGATCAGTGCATTCAACATAGTGTTCAGTTGAACACGCCCATTTTGATTTGAGTCAAAGTGCACACAGACACACTATTGTGTTTGTATGTGGTTGTATACTTCACTCCTTTACCTGAGACTATATGGGTGACATTTATAAAAGACAGCATCTGGGGAAATTCATTAATAGATGGCATTATGCCCTCTGGATGACAGCTGTCTTAGTCTGAAATCTGTGACAGCAGGCTGACATTGCTTCAGCAACTGGCTTTTCTCACACACATTTAATGTCATTTTTATTTCTGATCACACACACTACCGTTCAAAAGTGTCAGTATGATTTTTACCTTTACCTTTTAAGACTTATTTGATCAAATATACAGTAAAAACAGTAATTATGTCAAATATTGTTACATTTTAAATGGATGTATTGTATTTTTAACTACTATGTACTAACATTTAAATTAATAATTAGATACAGTGCATAGGGTTTTTAAATTGTACTTATATCAAATTTATTTATTTATATTTCTGTAATTACATTACTGTTGACCCTTCCTTACCCCTTAACTCACACTTAAACTTAAACCCATACCACCAATCCTGTCTCTAACCTTACCTGTATCACACCTCAATAGCAGCAAGGGTTTTGCAATACAACATCAACACAATTTAGTTCATTGTATTTAACTTTTTTTATGCAAGTAGTACGTAATAGTTACAGACACCTATAAAGTGTGACCTTTTAAAATAGCTGGGTTCCATTTGGATTTATTTTAAAATATAATTTATTCCTGCGATCAAAGCTGATTTTTCAGCATCATTACTCCAGTCTTCAGTCACATGATCCTTCAGAAATCATTCTAATATGTTGATTTTGCTAGTCAAGAAACATTTATCACTATATTTCTTTTTCTTATCAATATTTAAAACAGTTGTGCTGCTTAATATTTTTGTGGAATCCATGATACGTTTTTTTTTTCACTTTTCAAATTAATGCATCCTTGCTAAATAAAATTATTATTAATTTAAATCTTACAGATCCCAAACTTTTGAATGGTAGTGTAGTTTATATGTATGGAAGCTTGTTTCTGCCACAAAATAAAACATTTTAAAAGATAATTGTGACTTTTTATCTCACAATTCTGTTTACATCTATCAATTCTCATAATTCTGACTTATTTTCTCAGAATTGAGAGATATAAACTGGCAATTGCGAGTTTTAAAGTCATAATTGCGTGATAAAAATCATAGTTGCAAGTTATAAAGTCAGATTCTGATTTAGTTCTTTATTCTCAATTCTGACTTTGTCACGCAATTCTGACTTAACTCACAATTGAGACAAAAAGTCAGAATTGTGAGATAAAAAGTCGAAATTACCTTTTAATTTTTTATTCTGTGGTGGAAACAAGCTAGATAAGCCAGTGAATGACCATTGTCAAGGTTATGCTAAAGAAGAAAATTACTGATTTATTTCATGAATAGCAAATCTATAATAGCTACATTAAAGTGTTAGTTCACCCAAAAATGAAAATTCTGTCATTAATGACTCACCCTAATGTCGTTCCAAACCCGTAAGACCTCCGTTCATCTCCGGAACACAATTTAAGATATTTTAGATTTAGGTAAGAAGAAATCAGCAGCGGGATTCAAACAAACACGGAAGAGAAGTCAATGCTGGATAAAGTCGTAGTTTTTGTTATTTTTGGACCAAAATGTATTGTCGATGCTTCAAAAGAGTCTAACTAACCCACTGATGTCACATGGATTACTTTAGTGATGTTTTTCATACCTTTTTTCTTACCTTTCTGGACACGGGCTGTAGAGTGAGCATACACTTTCAATGGAAGGACAGAAAGCTCTCTGACTAAATCTAAAATATCTTAAACTGTGTTCCGGAGATGAACGGAGGTCTTACGGGCTTGGAACGACATTAGGGCATTAATGACAGAATTTTCATTTTTGGGTGACCTAACTCTTTAATGTAGATGGAAAGGACCACATATACAAAGAATTTTACGCACACTTTAAAAAAAATTCAGGCCTCTCCAATTTAAAAGTTTTTTAGTAACTGGTCACATCAAAATTTTTAAGTTGGCCGAATTGAATTTATGTGAATTGATAAATAATCAATTTATCAATTCACAGAAATTAAATTTGGCCAACTAAACAATTTAGATGTGACCAGTCACTAGAAAAGATTTAATTGGAGACCTGAAAATAAATATTGTCACTATGTACTATTTGGGTTTCCCTCTCTTAGCTCATGGGCCTGGACCCCAGCCTGTACTGCTTAAGGCTGAGAAGATGTGTAGGAGACATTATGGAGGTATCAACACCATCAGCTAATGAGCTTCTGCAGAACTTGGTATGTATTGATAATGGCAAAGCCTAATGTTCAATAGCTGGATAACGGCCCGGTTTATAATAGTCACGTCTTTGTCACCCTAGTCATATGACGAATTGGAGGTCTGCCAACTGAACGTCTACACTCTGCACATGTCTAGACCCAGTCTAACTGGTGACTTTGGTAAGCATTACAGAGGGGAAATTCGAGTGGTGTTTTTAAGCTCAAGGGGACTGATGGCACTTTGTGATGCATGCCATTTCTCACAGATTTTTTTTTTGTCCTCAAGGCTTTGCTGTTACAGGCTATGTAGACTGCCTCAAAAACAGCTGTATCGTTGTCAGTGAAGTTCTCCCTGATGGGCTTGCTTCCAGCGAAGGTACTTTTGCTTCTGAAGATACAGCTTTTATCTCTGAGGTTATGTAGGTTATGCTGTTTGGATATGTTGGAAATGAAAATAGATATTTGAACAAAGACCAAAAGATGTTATGTAGTGACGACACCAGTTTTATTTCCTTCATTCCTGTTGTTTTATATCATTGATAGGTCTGAGGCCTGGTGATCAGATTGTGATTCTGAATGGTTGTGAGGTGTCTTCTCTGGACCTAGCTCTGATACAGACTTTATTCAGCGGTCAGAGTCTGCAGCTGACCGTGAAACGTCATCCACCCTCCATTCTGCATAATTCAGACACTGCAAACGTACAGTCTCTGCGTAGGGATAACCTCCAAAACCGCCAAAGAGCCAAGTCCTCAACAGGTACAGAAAGCACATATTTGTTCCAGAAAATGTTTTGTTTGTCTGTGTGCAGCTCAATTTTTATGTCAGAATTATAAATTTATTCTCACACAGTGAATTAAATGCTCAATAACAAAACTTTGGAAGGCTAGACCGAGTGGAACCTGTGAAGGAAAGTATACCTAGGCCTTAAAGGGTCATGAAACCCCAAAGCACATTTTTTGAGATGTGAACAGATATGTACAGGCTACACATCGCTGAAACACTAAAAGCACTTAGAAATTACCAATAAGTGGAAATTTTGCTGGTTATTTCTTTCTGAGCAATTTCATTCTTCTGGCAAAGCAGAGTTGAATCACAGAATGTGAGGTAGCAGCGTGCCTTTGGAGTTTACTGGCTGCCTGCACAATTCTACGTCAGCCGGCCTCATCACGCCGTTCTGCGCAGAAACCACTCTTACACGCGCGTGTGCTGCATGTTGTTTGAATTCTCCGCTGTAATACGATCTCATGCATTATACAGCGCAATGATTGGGTTGCAGAGATTCATGAGTATGAACTCTTTGAAAAAAAAGTGTTTATTGTAAAATAGCCTAGTGTCACATCAATAAAGCTTTTGTTTGCAAATTTCTGCTTAGATGCTATAAGTTTTGTGTATAATTGGCTACTTGTTGTAGCCATTAAAAACGTATTTTGTTTCATATTAATGTTTAAATACAGGTCCTTCTCAAAAAATTAGCATATTGTGATAAAAGTTCATTATTTTCCATAATGTAATGATAAAAATTAAACTTTCATATATTTTAGATTCATTGCACACCAACTGAAATATTTCAGGTATTTTATTGTATTAATACTGATGATTTTGGCATACAGCTCATGAAAACCCAAAATTCCTATCTCAAAAAATTTGTATATTTCATCCGACCAATAAAAGAAAAGTGTTTTTAATACACAAAAAGTCAACCTTCAAATAATTATGTTCAGTTATGCACTCAATACTTGGTCGGGAATCCTTTTGCAGAAATGACTGCTTCAATGCGGCGTGGCATGGAGGCAATCAGCCTGTGGCACTGCTGAGGTGTTATGGAGGCCCAGGATGCTTCGATAGCGGCCTTAAGCTCATCCAGAGTGTTGGGTCTTGCGTCTCTCAACTTTATCTTCACAATATCCCACAGATTCTCTTTGGGGTTCAGGTCAGGAGAGTTGGCAGGCCAGTTGAGCATATTAATACCATGGTCAGTAAACCATTTAGTTTTGGCACTGTGAGCAGGGGCCAGGTCGTGCTGAAAAACGAAATCTTCATCTCCATAAAGCTTTTCAGCAGATGGAAGCATAAAGTGCTCCAAAATCTCCTGATAGCTAGCTGCATTGACCCTGCCCTTGATAAAACACAGTGTACCAACACCAGCAGCTGACATGGCACCCCAGACCATCACTGACTGTGGGTACTTGACACTGGACTTCAGGTATTTTGGCATTCCCTTCTCCCCAGTCTTCCTCCAGACTCTGGCACCTTGATTTCCGAATGTCATGCAAAATTTGAGTGACAGTCCAGTGCTGCTTCTCTGTAGCCCAGGTCAGGCGCTTCTGCTGCTGTTTCTGGTTCAAAAGTGGCTTGACCTGGGGAATGCGGCACCTGTAGCCCATTTCCTACACACGCCTGTGCACGATGGCTCTGGATGTTTCTACTCCAGACTCAGTCCACTGCTTCAGCAGGTCCCCCAAGGTCTGGAATCGGTCCTTCTCCACAATCTTCCTCAGGGTCCGGTCACCTCTTCTCGTTGTGCAGCGTTTTTTGCCACACTTTTTCCTTCCCACAGACTTCCCACTGAGGTGCCTTGATACAGCACTCTGGGAACAGCCTATTCGTTCAGAAATTTCTTTCTGTGTCTTACCCTCTCACTTGAGGGTGTCAATGATGGCCTTCTGGACAGCAGTCAGGTCGGCAGTCTTACCCATGATTGCGGTTTTGAGTAATGAACCAGGCTGGGAGTTTTTAAAAGCCTAAGGAATCTTTTGCAGGTGTTTAGAGTTAATTAGTTGATTCAGATGATTAAGTTAATAGCTCGTTTAGTGAACCTTTTCATGATATGCTATTTTATTGAGGTTTTCATGAGCTGTATGCAAAAATCATCAGTATTAAAACAATAAAAGACCTGAAATATTTCAGTTGGTGTGCAATAAATCTAAAATATATGAAAGTTAAATTTTTATCATTACATTATGGAAAATAATGAACTTTTATCACAATATGCTAATTTTTTTAGAAGGACCTGTATATCCTAATGTTATTTTTTTTTTCATCTACGGTATGTTAATTTTGAAAGTGCACAGCATGAGTAAGAAAGGATACATCATAAGATGCACAATATGTGGTGAGACATGGAGAGGGTCAGACATGATTTTGAAAAAATCTAACATAGTTAATTTTAACTTTAATTTTAAACAATGTTTCATCAGCCAATTGCCTGGATTTAATAAATAAGAAGCAAATATAGCAGACAATAACCTATAATAGACGCCAGCACGATCATGCATTGCACAGCGTGTTTCATGAATGAACCGAAACTTAGCCTAGGCTACTTGCCTCACAGACATGATATTTGAGTATTGTGTGTATCGGTATCTGAATTTTTGCCATGAAATGACAAGGAAAAAAGTGTCCCAATCACCTGAACTCTTTGAAATCACAATTGCATTGCATTATGTTGTTTTAAATCCCAAATATTTTACTTATAACATTCATCATTACTAATTATTCAGTTATTTGTATTTACTGAATACTGAATTGTGGTCAAGGTCACAATATTACTGGGTTTTTTGGGGGCTTTTTTTAGCATGAGACTTCTTTCAAAAACATAAAAAATAGTAATGTCAAATCTTTTGATTATTTAAAATATAGTAGGCCTTTGTAATGTGCCTTTGGCTATTTTATATTATTAATTAAATAAACTACAAAAATATACATATTGTTTTTATAAATTTTGTAAAGAGTTTCCCTCAGTCACATACCTAACTCAAAGGCTCATTCATTATGCAGCTCATTATGGGTTCTTTTGTTCTCTCAGGTGTAAATCACAACATTATTCATGATCGTTCACCCTTGCATATGCATAAAGAAAAAGTGTCTTACAAAATTTAAATCAATATATTGTTTTATGTGAATGACTAGGCACAATGATTCTCACATCAGTTTGAAGCAAAAACTCTAGGCAATAACACCCATTAGTCAAAAGTCTTGTGGACCCATATCTACTGTGTGTTTTGTAGGCTTATTTAAGTGTCTTAAATTCTTTGTTTTTTTTAACATTTTGTAAATGTTATTCACTCAAAAATACAAACAAGTATAAACATGTTGCTCACATATTATGGTAGCCCAGTTTGTGCTGAATACAGTGTAATGACACTTTTGCCATTAATATGCTTATAAGCAACTGAAAAAAGCACAAATGTCAGAGCATGTCAAAACTTCTAAAGGACTCCAAAACTGTGCAGTCCTCTAGGGGCTAATATTCATGTGTTTTTATAATGAGTGTGTTGCAGGTCTGTGTTTTATTGGTTGTTGTCTCCCCTCTTCCCCCCATCTACACTTTCCCACAGCTTTACATCCCCATTTTTAGAGACTTTGAGGTGTGAATGACCAGGGGGCGGTTTCATGACACTTAGTTTAGGTTTAGAGCTAGGCCATGGCTAGTACCCAGTTATTTTAATTATTATAGTACTGCAAGTACCTAGCATGTACATACAGAACAGAAATGTAAATTTAAGTGCTATCAATATTACTAAGCCCTCTTATTCACCTCCACAAATATGTCATAAAGAGACCACATTACATGATTCAGTCAATTCTTAATGGTTAAAATTAAGACCCTTATCAAATTTCCCTTTTATTTCCCACTAGTTTTGACATGCATCACATTTAAGAAATAAACTGGGTTGTAAACTCATGTTAACTTGAACAGCTATCACGTTTTCTTTTTAGAAACAAGTTTCTCAGAAAATGCTATTTGTTAACCACTTTCTAAAATATATAAGCAGCCCAGTTCACTACATACAAGCTTGCATGTTAGTTCACTGTGTATATAGCATTGTAATGCTCTTAATGTGTTTGAAGTTGCAACGCAGGCAAACAAGGTAGAACCCTACATTTTTCACCTGCATGACAGCTGGTGAGAAATGAGTATCACATTCTTGCTGATGTTATACATATTTACATATTTATGGCGTTGACACTGTTATTATGGATACCTTTTTATAAAAATAAACTAGACAAATGTGGTGCAGGCAGTGTTGTTTTGTTATCAAACATGGCCTAAATATATAATGTAAATACATATGTATGACAGCTTTCTCTTTACTTGTCATGCATTTAAACTCACTGTTGTAGACACTTGACACTTGTCACACCTCACCCGTAAACTTCCTTCCCCCGGACTTCCTCAAACTGAACTGTTGTCTGTATTGACTAAGTCATTTGTAAAACTGATAAACAAAAAGCAGTGTCAATGCTGTAAGGGGGAACAGTGTTGCGTGCTGGATTTGAACCCTGGCTGCTTCTGGCCTTGCCTGGTAGGTGTTTTGATTTAATGAACATCACAGCACGTGTGGTGGTACTGCATTTATTTATGATGTTGGGTAAAATGTAATAATATAAAGTTAAATTCATAATTTTCTGTCAACCACTAAGGTTTCAAGTAATCATTCTGCAGGGTCACCTTATTGTTGGTTTGCTTCTTTTGTCTTCTTTTGTCGAATTACTTTTGTGAGCAGTGAGCAACATGGTTTTCATGTCCAGAACACTGGTTGGTTAGTGTTTTGCAAGGCAGGCTAGGCAGGGTCAAAGATAAACATTCTGGGACCTATTTTACCGATCTAAGCTCATGGCCTAAAGGCGCAGGTGCACTTAGTGCGTGTCCAAATCCACTTCTGCTAGTTTAACGACGGGAAAAACAATCGGCACACCCGGTGCATGGTCTGAAAGGGTTGTCCCTATTCTCTTAACGTGTAATGGGTGTGTTTTAGGCATAACGTGCAATGCATCAATCTAATCAGTCTAATCTCCCATTCCCTTTAAAAGCCAGTTGCACTCGCGTCATGGTGGATTCGCTATTTACATGGTGGAATTTGCAAGAAGAAAGACTGAATGCTTCTCCAGAGAGGAATCCTTTAATTTTTCATATTTAAAAATGTTTGTGTGCTGCTGCGTCCCTGTGTGCATAATTTGTACACGCGTTACACATTGTGTACACGTGTTGTGGACCTGCCTATAGGCTATATTACTAACACGCCCTTTAAAAAAAAAATGTCACAGTAGTTTTCAGTTACCTCAAAATAGCAACGTGCCAATAATGTGCCTGAACACACCTCCTTTTCAGATCAGCACAGCCATGGGCGAACAGACAGGCGCATTATTTACAGATTAGGCAGGTAAATTTATAATTTAAACAACGTGGCACTGGACGTGAAAATTATAACTGCATTGGGCTGAAACCAGCAAAAAACACTGGTGCCGCATTGTGCCGGGTGTATGATGGGACCCAGTGTCTTTTAATGAACAAGGAGAATAAGAGTCACGACTACACACTAACATGCGATGATTGGCTCGGTCCTCCCTTCTGGATCTGGCTTGTAACTCATGGCTCTCCGCCTTCGGTGGCCTCTGGCATACGCTCCGTGCAACGGGGTGATGGTTGGCTGTGCTCTGGATCCTAAGTGGGGCAGAAGGTGAAATCCTCTCTAGGACCGTTCTCTGGGAGACTCACCTTGGACATCATTGAGGTTGGTGATGTAAAAAAAACAACTGAGTAAGCAGTCCAGATAGTGTGTTTGGCACACCAAGTTAAAAAAATCTCTGGTGCGTTTCTCCAGAGAATGGTCCTTTGGTTAATACACTTGCCAAGAATACTTTTTGGTCAAGAATAATTTTAGGTTAGTGTAGATATTTAATGAAATTCATACCAGTGGCTAAAACTAAAGCTCAGTTCATCTTATGTGATGCGTTAGTTCATTGTGGGTAATACTTTCTTATTATCAAGGCTTTCATTAGATATAGCAGCTGACATGACCTCTATATCGTCTATAATGACAAGGAAGATAAGTGCTGTAACACACAGCTAAAGAGAATGTGTACATACTATGGTTTTCCTGTGTAGTTGTGCAGTGTCATTGAAACCACCCTTCAAACTTCATTAAGCAACATATGGGTGCAACTATGGTAAAGCAACAGCTTGCATAACCAACCAGAATTTGAAGCATCAGGAAGCTAAAAATGGCATACAGTAGACTGTGAAAAGCAGAGACTGCGATATTATAGTCTCCACCGATTCATCTAGGATTAAAATAATCAAGTGTTGGAAAAAAATATTTTGATCTTTTAATTTTTATAGAAATTTAAATTCTATATATAAAATTCTATATATAAACAAAAAAATGTTAATCATAGAAAGACATCTGTAACCTTTTTGACATTTTTATTTTTGTATTTTGATAATTACTGTTTTTTTTTATTAAATAACATTTAATATTTTCAAATTTAAAGTATATACTAGTTTATCATAGATTCTTCCACTTACAGCAATGACAGCTTTTCAGACCTCATACATTCTAGCCAGTTTGCAACATATTCAAGTGGAGTTTCATTCATGTAATTTCCTCGACTTATCTGCCAGTGTCATATGCGACTCTTTCTTTGAAACTCTGCATCCCAGCGTCCTCTCTTCACTGTCGCAGATGAAACTGGTGTGAAATTTAGTGTGCATGATTCATTGAAGCTGCCAGGTGAACCTAGAGACTGCGATGTACTTGTTCTCTTGTTGCGCATCTGGTCCGTCCACTTCTCGCTCTTTCCTGGATAGATTAAATTAGTTTTCTTCTTTCAAGACTTTCAAGTTTCTAAAGGAATGTGTTTCTAGTTAGCCATTTTCAAGAACCAAATGTAACTTGCAAGAAATTCAAGAATGCTTAATATTTCAGCAACTGAAAAAAGATATTACCGGTAATGTGATTTTCTGCATTTATTTAAGCTGCACAATCATTTCAGCTGTGTTATTGACATGAAATGTCTCCGGTACTAAATTTGTACCTTTAGAATTTGTATGAATATGTGTAAAATAGTTACATATTAACTATTAGTTACATATTAACTATTACATATTACTAGAGTAATTAGGCTTTGCCATCACACATACAATTATTATTTTTGATATATAAAAATAGAAAATAAATATTATTCTTTTTTGCACGAAAATGTACAAAACTATTACTGCTATTTATACTTTATTATTGTTTACTATATTAATGAACAGAAACACAAGTCTCTTTTATAATCATAACATCTAACATCATTCATAACTTTACTGTAATGCAGGGCATTTATAATATATTATTTCGACAGGTGTGCAGTGGTGTTCTGGAATCAGGAGGCAAGGCTTTTTTAAGTCAAATGTAAACTCTCAGTTACACGTAATGTTGTCTCATTTTCCTGGTTAAATAAACATTACTTATGTTATCAAAAAGAAAAAATTCATTTACAATAACAATATTTAAAGGCATAATATGTAAGATTTTTGGATTTAAACATCCAAAAACCATCAGAACAGTGTTATATATTTTGTGGACTTACATTATCCCAAATTTTTCCAAGAATGTTTAAATCCATAGAAAGGAGCAATTTTAACCAGGACGCGGATTGTCTGTGCATCGCCTATCAATACCTGCCTTTTTTTGGGTTTGCTCAGGGATGGTGGTGATATAGTTTCAAAACTATTTCAAAACCTATTTCATGGTTTGCATGGTCACCAGATGCAGTTGCCGTGCGGATGGGCATCCGGAATGCATTGGGGTTTACTTTTAGCTGAGGATAGTGTTGTTTAAGTGGCGTCACATTAAATAACTAATCAGTTGTTACAACAGCAATGAATCAATCAAAAACTTACTTTAGCTTTTTTCTAAAGTAAAATGTATTTCCTAATATCACTGTAAAGCTTCTTTGAAGCGATCTGTGTTGTAAAAAGCACTATACAAATGAAGATGACTTGCCTTGTTTTTAAGCATTTTTAAATGTATTCCAAAATACAACTCAAGGCAGTAACAATTTAAACAATATATTTTATTTGGAACTGATATTCAGCTGTTCTTTTTAAAAGTCAACTTGTCATCAAAGACGATAAACATTGGTCACAGACACAGATATGTACCTTTAATTTCACCAAGCTGATTTTGAAAAAAAAAAAAAGCAATACATTTTATTTTGATGTGACAAAGTGGTGATATCTAAGTAAGTTGTTTACTTACTGTTTAATTTAGTCTTCCTATGATAATGTTATCATTTATTCATTCAGACTCATTTGCAGATTCGGAACACACAAAACCAAGTGGCGGAACCAAACATATCACAATGATATCTCACCTCCTTTCGCATGAATTTCCCCCATTCATTCTCAGTTAACACAACCACAACTGGCGAATTGAATGTGGTAAATTACTTGCCAAAAAAATCTCTACAATTCAAATGCAATCTTCGCTTGTGTATGTCATCACACAGTGACTAAAAAGACTGCAAAGAATTGTTTAACCTGTTTTTACTACTAGTGAATAATGATTTTTTTTCCCTCCTCAGACGTGTCCTGTGTGGCAGAAAACTTAGGCTTGGCTGTAGATGATGGTCTTCAGGATCTTTACTACAACCATCGAACAGTTCAGCACAGCAAGGTAAAGAATATACAAGCGTTTCCATCTGATTCGTTATTTTCACAGACCCTTATGGTACATTGCAGGTCAATTTTGCCTTTAATGGTTGGTATATGGATGGATTTTAATTTCAGTTTTGTTTTGTTGATTTGCAGTGTACAGTAAACATTTGTGCGCATGTCCTTTTGTAGAGTTTGTAGAGTTTTTACTTGCAATCCGAAGTTCTTACAGATGACTCCACAATTAGGACAGATAAAAAAAAATACTAATGTTTTAATTCATATGTAAAAGTCAAAATGTTTTTTTGCTGAGGGTTAGGGGATAGAAAATATCATTACCTTAGTAATTGGCCTCTTCAAGGAGCTTTGGCCTTCACACTGCTTGCTTATACTGTCACCACTCACCAACACAAGAGCTTGTATTTATGCTAAAGGTTAAACGTTCAGACAAACACTTATATTGATCTTGATAAGTCGTCGCATGCTGAGCTGAAGATGCATGTTTTTGTGTATGGACATTCCTATAAGACTGCACAGGAAGTATGAGTTCCTCTTTAAATCCATTCTGCTTATCCATCCTTCTATGCCAGGAGGCCATCCATCCATTTATCCCTTTTTTATTTGTCAGACCAGAGCCCCATTTTGTTCTTTCTTTTAATACAATTCTTATATTTAAATCAGAACTGATTATTTAGATTTATATAAGGTGTGGCATTCCTCTTTTTAATTATTTCCTACTAATTTGCATTTGATTCTGCTAATTGTGCACTTGATTCAAATTTTAGCCACTCACTGTAGTGATAAATATTTTTTCCACCCAAGAAATGGGCATTTCTGTTAGGTAAAGTTGTACAAATGACACAATGCAAGTGTTATCTAAACTATCCTACTTCAACCACTCTTTGAGTGAGTTGTAAGAAATAATGCAATTCTTCATATGTGTAACAAAAAAGTTATTTTTAAAATCTACCAACAATTTCTGGACCTTGTAAGATCAAAGAAAAAAGGGTAGAACAAGAAGAAACCAGTGTTCTTCTGTTGTCATTGTGTCAGAGTTGTTGATGTAACTAGTGCAAAATTCTCAGGCAGTGGATGCACAACTACTTCCACTTTCTGCTCATTACCACTCGGGAGTGTCTGGTAACAGCGCTCTGTGCACCACATACATGAGAACGCAGATTATTACTATGTTTTATGGCTGTCAATTGATTAAAACAATGAATAATGTTCGCTGCATTAATATGAATTGTATTAATATTTTATTAACAGGGTTTTTCTCTTACTGATTTTATTTGAGTTTACACTTTTTTCAATGAATTTTACTGATAAAAAGGATTGCTTGTGTTTGTTGGTGCTCTTATTCCTGTCTTTTAAAATATTTGAATTAATGAATGCAAAGTATTTGCCTTAAATAAATGTAATTGTACAATTGTTAAATTTTCAATATTTAATTTATCTTAAACAGTAATGCACACAGTGTAGAGGAGAATGACAGTCAACTACTTTAAATATTATTTAGGCATTTTGGGAATAAACATATAAATTACATACAGTAAAATAATTGACAATGTAAAATGACAGAATAGTGATTCAAATATTTAATTCAAAATAAATGTCCGTACTGATCTTATTCTTCAGGTCTCATACACTTCAGCTTTGCGATTACTAGTTTAGTCAAGCACTGACCCTGTGGTGAAATATTCATCTATGTTTAACAGTCGCTGCACTCTCAGATTGTTTTTTTTCTTCTTTGGATTTAAAATGTTTGTTGAGTTTGGAAAATTATTTACACGGTAATCATCAGAATATCTCTTCTCCTGTCCTGTCCTGTTTTTAAATCTTCTTGCAGATAATCATTTTGGATGGCGTTTAGTTCAACTAAGTTAACAATGATAATATACATAACCGGAAATAAATGAATGTGACACGAAACTCAGTACAAGTAGTCTAACTTTATTATTTATTTGCTTATTAATTTAAAATTTCATTTATTTAATTATAGTTTAACACATTAATTGCATAAATTCTACTCATTCAATTCTTCCTCAATTCACACCCTGCCAACAATAATTTCACAGAAAAACTCATCACATCATATTTCCTTTATTAGCTGATTAGATATTTACATTATGGTCAAGTGTGCAGGGCCACTGAATGTGTTAAAACTGTACAGTGTATGTGTGCATGTTTGCTGTTTGTGTGTTTGCATTATAGACATGCACTACAGACTTGTGTGTGGAATTTCAGAAGTCCCCTGGGTTTGTTTGATGGGTTGCTTTTATAGATTTGAAAGTAAAGTGTCCCTTGAAGATTTTTATTTAAAGTCTGCTTGTTTCTTAAGCCGAAAGCTGTGCACAGTAAACCAGGGTCTCCCCATCTATAGAGATTTAGTTCTCTTTGAGTTGCAAGCCTGCTCCACTCTTGATGTGCAAATGTATTAATTAACGGCTCATGTTGATGAGTTGCACTGCTTATTGCCACCCCACACCAGGACAGAATAAATAACATTGGAAAACATTGAAAAACTTGTATGTTTTAAAGGGATAGTTTCCAAAAAAATCTGTCATTTAATTACTCACCCTCATGACTTTCCTTCATCTTCGGAGAAACATCAAATTAAGATGTTTGTAATGAAATCTGCTTTCTGTCCCTCTATTGAAAGCCACACAACTATCACTTTCAAGCCCCAGAAAGGTAGAAAAGATATCATTAAAGTAATCCATGTGACACCAGTGGTTTAATCTCAATTTTATGAAGCGATGCAAGTACTTTGTTTGTGCTATTTAAAGGGATAGTTCACTCTGAAATAAAATTTTGATATGTTTTAGCTTACCTCATGGGCATACGAGATGTAGGAGTAATTGTTTCCCTAGTAGTTTCCATTTTGATAATTTTAGGTCAAACCATTCTTGTCTGTGCCTCACATAATGCAGGTCTAGGGTCACCACCTCAAAGAGCATACACAGAGAAGTCCAAATTAAACAATCCCCCATCGTAAGTACACACTGATGGCCTAAGACACGAAACGAGCGGATTGTGTGAGAAAAAGAACAGTATTTATATAGTTTTTACCTCTTGTACACCACTACGTCCGACTGATCCGAGCCGCGTGCATGTTTCCTGTTGTGACATTCGCGCGTTCTGGCTTTAGTTTGTTCGTTTTCTCACACAAACCGCTCGTTTCGTGTCTTAGGCCATCAATGTGTACATACGATGAGGGATTGTTTAATTTGGACTTCTCTGTGTATGCTTTTTCGAGGTGGTGACCCTAGACCTGCATTATGTGAGGCACAGACAAGAACGGTTTGACCTAAAATGATCAAAATTGAAACTACTGGGGAAACAAATACTCCTACATCTCAGATGCCCATGAGGTAAGCTAAAACATATCAAAATTAAATTTCAGAGTGAACTATCCCTTTAACTATCTAAAAACAAATCTCAAACATACATTATGTGATTTGAGGAGTTTTGAACGAACTCTCCCGTCTCATTATACTGTTATCCTTTAAGCCAGAGCAACAGAGGGAGCTCATGGACAGAAAACCTGAGTTATAGTTTATATACAGTACTTTATGACATATGCATTACATTTACATTTAATCATTTAACAGACTCTTTTAATGAAAGCAATGAGGAGAAAATGAGGAGAGCAATATGCAATCAAACCAACATTAGGGCAACAATTTGCAAATGCTGTGACTAGGCTCAGTTAGTCTAGCACAATACACATAGCAAGGTTTTTTTATTATAATATAGAATAGTTAGTTCCCTTTCAGTCGGTCACGTTCGACGTACGTCGGAACTGACCGACGAATTGGGATCTGCCTTCAGAGACCTATCTGCTTGAGTGTTTCTAAGCAGGCCAATTGACATTGGCATGCGGTTCACACTCCGCCATAGCGAGTATAAATCTGAGTGAAACACTGCATACTCGCTTTCTACTTCAGAGCCAAACATTGAGTTATCCAGTGTTCCTGCGGAGTGTTACGACGACTACGAGTCTACAGAGAAGCTCTTTCCGGCTGGAGTTACGGCACAGTACAGCGGCGGTCGCGAGTCTGTGAAGCAGAAAAACAGCTGTTCTGACAGCTCACTGGGCGCTGTGTGCTCGCAGTGGGCTTGCACCCTCTAAACCACTGTGAGCAGCGGCCATCTCCCCTGTGTGCCTCGGCACGTAAAGCGTTTTCCTTCTCTTAAAGAGCTACGGTTTGACCCTGTGTCTTTTTCAAGATGTCATTCAAACCGTGTGTTTCTGGATGCAGCCGGTTTCTGTCCCCAGCTGACGGGCACGATCGCTGTCTCACATGTTTAGGCGTTCAGCACGCTGAGGCGGCGTTCGTGAATGACTCATGTTCCCACTGCGGGAACATGACCATCGCAGTCTTACGGTCTAGGCTCGACTACCTTAAAAAGGGAGCGGCCCCATTGCGCATCCCCCGATCTAGCGGTCCTCCCGCTGCAAAGCAGAGGGCTGCTACTTTGGCTGATGCCTTTGGCGGAGACCTGAGGGTTACAGTGAGGACACCCCGACTTGACCCCAAGCCCCTCGGGATCCTCCCCCCTCCGCTGCGCCGGTTGAGCTGCCGAAAGCGCGGCCCGGTCCTTCCACGGGGCGGCGTTACTTTCGGGCTCGGTTGAGATATGTTGTCGGTTGCTGCATCGGAGGACGAGCTAATGGACTCCGGAGATGAGGACTTGGCTGCATTGCCCTCTTCGGGTGTGGTAACGTTGCCCGAGCCTGATCCGGAGCTCACGGCTATGCTTTCCCGGGACGCCGTGAGTGTCGGGCTCGAGTGGAACCCTCCACCGTGTCCCGAGCCCTCAGGGTTGGACGATTGGTACTTCGGGACGGCCCGTGCTGGTTTTCAGCGCCCCGCCCCGATACCATTCTTCCCGGAAGTGCATCAGGAGCTCACTAAATCCGCGTCTCCCCTCTCGGGCGTGTAAGTTCTCGTCCGCTCTGTTGGGCAAGTCTTACACCGCCTGCGGAGAAGCCGCGTCTGCTTTGCATGCCATGGCGTTGCTGCAGGTCCACCAGGCCAAGGCACTCAAGGACATGCACGAGGGCGATGTCCACTATGGTGGTCTAGGAACGCCACCTTTGGCTGAACCTGGCGGATATGCGTGAGACCGACAAGGTGCGGTTCCTCAACGCCCCTGTCTGCCAGGCCGGCCTCTTCGGCGACGCCATCGAGAGCTTCGCCCAGCAGTTCTCGGTGGCCCAGAGGCAGACGGAGGCGATCAGAAGCATCCTGCCCCGACGGCCCGCTGCTGCTTCCACCCAGCCGTCGGTAGCAGCGCCTCCGCCAGCTCGTCGCCGAGGGCGCCCTCCTGCGTCCGCCTCCGCCCCTGCGAAGCCCAAGCAGCAGCCTCCACCCGGGCAGCAGGCGACCGGGCGCAGGAGCAGCGCCCAACCCGCTCAGGGTCCCGCTAAGTCTGCTGGCAGCGCAGGGCAAAGGGCCCTGAGGACGGGCAGCCCAGGAGAAGAGAAGCTGCTCTGGGGAGATGGTGTCCGCACCCCCCTTGAGGAGGACCGGGGAGAATACACCCAAGAATATCACCCTGCCGCTGGCTCTCCATTCTCAATAAAAGAGCAGTTTCCTCCCTCCCTGGGCTCCAAGAGGGCCAGGTTGGCAGTGTGCGACGCCCGGGCCTTGCCACTCCTTTCCTCCCCTCTTTTCGCCAGGGGGCAGCACCATGGGCACCGAGGACGCCAACAGGCCTTCTCACCCACGGTCTGCCCCACCCTGGAATATTCAGTCAACACTCCGGGCCGCCCACGGGCCTCCCGAGTCGGGGCTGAATATTCCACCTCTCTGCTTCCGAGCAGTGGGCAGCAGAGTGGGCACTGGGGACGCCATCAGGCCTTCCCACCCACCCTCTGTCCAAACCAGGAGTGCTCAGGCAACACTCCGGGCCACCCTCGGGCCTCCCGAGTCGGGCCAGAGCACTCCACCTCGCTGCCCCACCCCGGGTACGTCTGTGGTGCCGTTGGTCCCGCTTGTATGGTCTCTGGGGGCCTGGCTAGGTCTCCCCAGGCCGTCTCGCTGGCTCATCCGTACCATCAGACTCGGCTTACTTCATTGTGCCCAAGAAAGGTGGTGGGTTAAGACCAATCTTGGACCTGCGTGTTCTGAATCTGGCCCTACACAAGCTCCCGTTCAGGATGCTGACGCAGAAACGCATCTTCGAGTGCATCCGTCCCCAAGATTGTTTCGCAGCGATCGACCTGAAGGACGCGTACTTTCATGTTTCCATTCTCCTGAGACACAGACCGTTCCTACGCTTTGCATTCGAGGGGAGGGCATATCAGTACAAAGTCCTGCCCTTCGGGCTGTCCCTGTCGCCCGCGTCTTCACGAAGGTCGCGGAGGCAGCCATTGTTCCACTCAGAGAACGCAGCGTTCGTATCCTCAACTACCTCGACGACTGGCTGATACTGGCCCAGTCGCGGGAACAGTTGTGCGAACACAGGGACATGGTGCTCCGTCACCTCAGCCTGTTGGGCCTTTGGGTCAACCGAGAGAAGAGCAAACTCTGTCCCACACAGAGGATCTCTTATCTCGGTATGGAGTTGGATTCGGTCAACCGGACTGCTCGCCTCACAGAAGAGCGAGTCCAGGCTGTGCTGAACTGCTTGAATACGTTCAAATGCAGGACGGCGGTCCCACTGAAACTTTTTCAGAGCCTCCTGGGGCATATGGCATCTGCAGCCGCGGTAACGCCGCTCGGATTGCTACATATGAGACCGCTTCAGCACTGGCTTCATGGCGAGTCGAGATGGGCGTGGCAGAGCGGCAGGTACGGGTCCCAGTCACCCGTACTGCCGCCAAACCTTCAGCCCGTGGTTGGACCCTTCGTTTCTACGGGCGGGAGTACCCTTAGAGCAAGTGTCCAGGCATGCGGTGGTCTTCACGGATGCCTCGGCCACGGGTTGGGGGGCCACGTACAACGGGCACGCAGTTTCAGGTCTGTGGTCGGGGCCCCAACTGCATTGGCATATCAATTGCCTGGAGTTACTGGCAGTACGTCTCGCCTGGCCGGTTCAAGAAGCCGCTTCAGGGCAAGCACGCGTACTGGTCGTTCGGACAGCACTGCGGCCGTTGCGTACATCAACCGACAGGGTGGTCTACGCTCCCGTTGCATGCTCCGGCTCACCCGCCATCTCCTCCTGTGGAGTCAGAAGTTTGTGAGGTCGCCGTGCCATTCACATCCCAGTGAATGGCACGCTGAACCAGACAGCCGACGAGCTCTCTCGCCAGTCGACACCTCCGGGCGAATGGCGACTCAACCCCCGGAGCGTCCAGCTGATATGGGACCACTTCGGGAGGCACAGGTAGACCTGTTCGCCTCCCGGACTCGACCCATTGCCAGTGGTACTACTCCCTGAACGGAGGTACCTTAGGCATGGATGCACTGGCGCACAGCTGGCCCCGGGACCTACGCAAGTATGGGTTTCCCCCAGTGAGCCTTCTCGCACAGACACTGTGCAAGGTCAGGAGGGACGAGAGCAGGTCTTGTTAGTTGCGCCCTACTGGCCCAACCGGACCTGGTTCCCAGAACTCTCACTCCTCGCGACAGCCCCTCCTTGGCCGATTCCCCTGAGGAGGGACCTTCCTTCTCAGGTGCGGGGCACTCTATGGCACCCGCGTCCAGACCTCTGGAAACTCCATGTCTGGTCCCTGGACGGGACGGAGGTTCTAGGTGGCCTACAAGCAGTGGTAGACACCATCGCTTCAGCTAGAGCCCCCTCTACGAGGCGCCTCTACTCTCTGAAGTGGAACCTGTTCGTCGAGTGGTGTTCTTCCCGCCGGGAAGACCCCCGAACGTGTTCAATTAACGTTGTGCTCTCCTTCCTGCAGGATGGGTTGGATCAAAGGCTGTCTCCTTCCACCCTCAAAGTATACGTCGCAGCAATAGCGGCGTATCACGATGCAGTAGATGGTAAGTCCTTAGGTAAGCACAACTTAATCGTCAGGTTCCTCAGAGGTGCGAGGAGACTAAATCCTCCTCGTCCTACCTCGATACCCTCTTGGGACTTAGCCCTGGTGCTCAGAGCACTTCAGGGTCCTCCATTCGAGCCTTTGCAGTCCGTGGAGTTGAATATTCTGTCCATGAAGACAGTTCTCCTGATTGCATTGGCTTCAATCAAGAGGGTAGGGGACCTGCATGCACTTTCGGTTGACGAATCGTGCCTAGAGTTCAGGCCGGCCAACTCTCACGTTGTCCTGAGACCCTGGCCCAAGGTTCCTACCACTCCCTTTCGGGACCAGGTGGTGAACCTGCAAGCGCTGCCTTCAGAGGAGGCAGACCCAGCCCTAGCTTTGTTATGTCCCGTCCGCGCTCTGCACGCTTACATTGACACAGCAGCTCTTCATCTGTTACGGAGGCCAGCTGAAGGGAAAGGCTGTCTCCAAGCAGAGGTTAGCCCACTGGATAGTGGATGCTATCGTCTTGGCCTACCAGTCCCGTGCAGATACGTGCGTCTATTTTGCTCCAGTTGTGTTCCCCGGAAACGGCTAACCCTGTGAGTTCCTCCGTCACCCCTTCGGTGTCAGACGTGGCGGCCGTCTGACGCCAGGCCTGCACCCGTATGCTTGTGAAACGTGTGCGTAGGCTGGGTATCCATATGTAGCGGTCCCCTCACGGCTACCCCATATGTGTATTCTCCACGGTACCAGCTACCCTAATTGGCTAGCCCCGTGTCTTTCCCTCGACAGAGCTCCCTCTGTCGTTCCTGGAGGTGCTCTTCCCCCCTGGAACCAGGCTGGAATCACCCCAGGGACTGCCATATGTTGCACTCCCCTGCTAGGTTAGTCCGTATGTGCATACACCGACGGCGGTGTCAGCCATGCAAGGCGCCATCCAGCTCGTCGGGAGCAGCTGGGGTTAGGTGTCTTGCTCATGGACACCTCGACACTTGGTCAGGTGGAACCGGGGATCGAACCACCAACCTTCCGGTTTGCAGACAATCTACATGAACCACTGAGCCACTGCCGCCCATAAGGACGTGGCTCCGCAGTGTGCCATCTCCCCGAGACGGGCATGCTTTCCCAGCGTTATCCAATAGTCACGCTGAGTGGGTCTTGCAGGAACAGCAGTGACTGTCCTTCCCTGCCGGGAGCCCTGACTCCCACTCCAACATAGGAGTGGTCCAGCGAGCTCAGGCAGGGCGCTGGAAGGGCCAGCATCCCTGGCGTGTTGGTAGGGATCCCAATTCGTCGGTCAGTTCCGACGTACGTCGAACTTGACTGACTGAAAGGGAACGTCTCGGTTGCGTATGTAACCCTCGTTCCCTGAAGGAGGAGCGGAAACGTGCGTCCGTCGCCAGGTGCTGTGCTTCCGCTGAAGGACCTGCCACTAGTTTGGCTCCTCAGCAGAAAACGAGTATGCTGTGTTTCACTTCCGTATTTATACCCACGTTGCGGGCGGAGCGTGAACCGCATGCCAATGTCAATTGGCTCGTTTAGAAACACTCGAAGCAGATAGGTCTCTGAAGGCAGATCCCAATTCGTCGGTCAGTTCCGACGTACGTCTCCGTTCCCTCCTTCAGGGAACGAGGGTTACATACGTAACCGAGACGTTTTTTTATAGGTCAAGTGTTGATGAAAAAGATGCATCTTCAGCAGTTTCTTGAAAATGGCAAAAAAATCAGCAGGTTAAGTTTGACCTGGTTGACCTGGTTGAGTTAGGCAGGTCAATCCACTAGCAGGATCAGTCCGGGTGAAGGTCCGTAAAAGTTATTTTATGCCTCTTTGAGGCGCAAACGTACAGGGCACATACAGGTCTTAAGTAGTAATTTTAGATATAGGGGTGCAGATCCAGTGGTTGGTCTGTAGGCAAACATCAGTGCCTTGAATTTGATGCAAGCTGCAATTGGCAACCAGTTCATTACACTTACGGATGTACTGTACGCAATTTTTGCTGTTTCCATTGTCATATGTTGTGAATGGTACCTTAATTCCAAATCCGTACCGTACCACTTTATTGGCACCCTTCCGTTGGGGTACCTTGCACATTAGTCCGGTACTAAAGGGTGGAGCTAGACTCACTGCAGAACATTTATTGGTTCAAACAAGCGTGTCTTCTTCTTGTGACAACAGCCACATGCCGAGAAGGAAGAACAAGATCTGCTGTATGTCGTCCACTGTTGTTTACTGTGTCACTTTTTTCTTCGCACGAGAAGGATGTTGATCGCTACACCACGTCTATCATAAGGGCACTGTTGCCTGTGGAAACGCAATCCGGATCAGAGTTTACAGTCCCGAATCGTACTGTATTGTACTCTACTGAACCGAAACATTTGTTGGAAATGAGCCATTATTTATCCCTAAATGGTACCTAATAGTAACTTAAATGTACATGTTAGAAGTGTGCATATTAGGACCTTTTAGCTAGGGTACTGCCCCAGTGACAGCTTTGTACCTTTTTTTTCGGAGATTGTGTGCTCTCTTTGGCTCGTTAAAGACCATAGCATTCTGGATCAGTTGCAGAGGTTTGACAGTGCATACTGGATGCCAAGAAAGCTTTACAATAGTCCAGTCTAGATAGAAGAAGAGCTTGAAAAGGAGTAGCATGCTCCGATAGGATGGGCCTGATCCTTCTGATGTTGTATAAGGCAAATCTGCAGGACCGGGCAGTTCTAGCATTGTGGTCTGTGAATTTTAACTTATAGTAATGGTTGATGTGGAGTCTGTTTTCACAAGGTTGAGTTGAAGGTGGTGATCCTTCATCCATCACATATACTAGCCCGCTTTATTTTGGCCCGACAGTGGAAACATGGCTATTGGGACCTCTGGGTGCATTTGTGTGTTAGTGGAACACAGCACTGCAGAATGTTGTTTTATATATTACACTGCATTGTTCGCTTCTTTCTGAGTTCATGTTAATGAAGTCTCAAAGCTTTTTTGCTTGAAGATGTAGGAAACTTCAATTGTCCTTCTATAATTGATCTGTTGAAGAGGTGGATTAGAAGGGGAAGTTTGCAAGGGAACAACTGTGAGTCTCTGTGCTATAGTACATATGATATGTAACAAGGGGACTCTGTATAAGGGAACAGGTCTATTTAGCTCAAAGTAATGAATTAATTAATTCATAGGGAATTTTGCAAGAGTCTATTTTACGACCGAGCAAATGACTTGTCTAGCGTTCATTTGAACGGGCCGTAACTATCAACTCTGCAGCGGATATTAATATCCACAGAATAGTGAAACACTTTTTAATAGCCAGGTAACTTAGATCGGCAGTTCAAGACATTAAAATTCGTAAGCACATAACACAAGAACACTTGTCTTTAATTTCTAAACACAGCTTTATTGATTACTCTAACACATAAAACTAGAATCTAACAAAAACAAACATACACACATTCACATGCGTTGCAGAAAGGAGGAAAGTGAGGGAAGAGTGAGTTTAAAGAGAGAGAGAGATGAAGTCCCAAGTTTCTAGCAGTATCTGCATTTATAACACATGACCTGAATGAACCACCGGTGTTGACTTGAACCCTCCTATCGTTGCTTATTCAATTTGATATCAATTAATGCACCAGTTCAGTTTAGAATCTGGAGGTTGCTTGCGTTTGTCGCGCGTGTCATCATTGAACGGGATTCGCGGAAGGTCTTTTCTTGTCTTTGATGGGCGTCTTGGGAAGCCAACCACGTGGCGTGTTGACTGCTGGATGAGGGGGTCTCGTGGCTGTTTGAAGTTGAAGCGCTGGAGATTCGTTGAGAGAAGCTTTGCGGCGAAACTTAACTTAGAACACGAGACTCGCGGAGAGAAAATAAACTTAAGTAAAAGAAAGGAAAGTGAGAGTTCTAGATGGCTTGAATGAAATTCAACCCATTTTCTCTGGTCTGCCACCTTTGGAGTTCTCCAACTCCTTCTTCGAGGTGGAATACACAATGCAAGAACAGCAGGAAGTGCGAACAAAAGAACAGCAGGCTGGGTTGGATGAGAGGGTCTCTGCTCTTATAGATAAAATTGAGCGCCGCCCACTTTTGGGTTGACCCAATCGTGTCTGTCAGTCTTTTGGCGCGCAAAAGTTCTTTGTTCAGTTCGGTTACGCCTCCCTGGCTGATGTACAGAGGGGCAGTTTATCCTAAGCTGGTATTCTTATAATAATGCCTTTTCTGTAAATTCTTTTACAAGATTCGGTACTATTGAGTTTTTCTGATTGGGGCGGTACCAAAATCTATAAAATTAAGAGTTGAGAGTACAGAGATACAAGAATTCCACAGTTACTAGAAATATAGAGTTTGATTTACATAAAGTAAACACTCTAGATACTTTAATACATCGTATAAAGACATTAAATCAACAAAATATATATTTTTAATACATTGAAAAGGCAGTTGTCCAAATGATCCATATATGTGTCCATGTGGGTGCCAAGAGACAGTCTGCATGTCTTGGGACTGTGGGGATGATTCAGAGGTCACCACATGGGTCGTGTGTGTGTGTGGGTGTAACGTGGTTTGGGCATTCGACAGATGGCTGAGTTGCTGTCCGTTCGACAATCACTGGTTTAGTAATTTGATGCAGTTTATACGCATCAAGGTTTCTGTGCGCTTCCTTTGTTTTCTCCCCAGTGCTGGTCTGAAGGAATTTCTGGTTGCCACAGAAACGGGCATTAGAAGTTAATTTGTCGATGGGGGAAGGGAAGAAACTGGCTGTGGACCAATGAGAAGTCCCTTACTTCCTGGGCTTGGTCCCACAGGTGTCGTAAATCTTTGTCCGCTGGAATGTTGAGTTAATTTTGTGTGGACTCATGTTTGAATGAATCATGTGTAAGATTCATTTGTGTCTGTTGCGGCCACATTTGCTACAGTGCAGATCTTCTGCCTATATCTGGATCTGTTTGCACTTGAATTCATAAAGTTGCTGGTCTAATACTTCAGCTGCTAACAGAAATAGAGCCACACCATACTGGCACTGTCTTCAGAATCTGTCCATCTGACTAAAAACTAATGATGAGAGATCTTCCTCATATTGACCTTATTTGAGTGTTTGGTACCATTTTCCAAATCTCTCCAACCTTCTGACCTATTGAGTTTTGATTGTTACCTCACTGGAAAATGGCACTGCATTTCATAACCACCGAAAGACAACTTTCTGAAATGTATGTCCAAATGTTTAAAAAATAATAATAGATGAACATGATGATAAATGTTGTTTTTGAAATAAAGCTACAATAGCTATTTTGTGAATATTGCCAAGTCTCTGGGAAACCATTTTTTTTTATTAAACTTAGTGCTATCCTTCAGCAAGAAGATTTAGTCCCTGACATGTAAACCTACCTACTACTGAGGCTAATTGTATAATGTGTGGAGGAAATTTTAATTTAACTTCAACTTTTAATTTATTTTCCTTGCAGGAATAACATTTATATGCTTTTGAATTCTGAATGGCTACAGAATACTGGAACTCTATACAGAATTACTGTATATCTAAAAAAACAAAGTGGAAACAAAACTAGACAGGTGTCTAGTTTTGATATGCCTGTTCAACCTCATGATTGAGGTATCCAGTTTTTTTTTAACAAAGATTTGTACATTTGTAGAACCAATCAAGTTGGTAAACATTATGTTATGAATCATGTCACCTTTGGCATATTCCTATTCTATAAAAACTGTACTCCCTCTGTTGGGAGAAATTCTCTGAAATTGGTCTGAGATCCTCCTGCATATTCAAAGGCATTGTCTGGAGTCTGTGTGGTTACTGATGTGAAGCAGGTCAGTGGAACACTAAAGATCTTAATCCCAAGTGATAGTGTTCATAGGGGGCAAGGCATCGTCCGATTCGAAGCATGATTTTGCTAGCTAGAGGATAAATTCATAAGCATCGATTAGGAGATGCTATGCTTAGGTTAACATAAGTCAGGTGCGTAGAGGAATTTCTACCACAATAAAGTAAGTACTAGTAAACCAACTAGTCAAGGGGCAATCAGTCTTACGTTTTTGTATTAAATTAGACCAATCTAGGTTTTTTTAAACTAACTTTAAAAAGTTATGAACAATCTTAAAGAAAAACTAGACTAGTCTTAGCAGTTTATGCAACAGGCCTCTGAAATCTCAGGGAAATCTCAATCCAACGGTGATAAACAACTGTTCACGTACCTACTGACCGTGGGGTCATTACTGTTGCTATATAGTGTATTTTAGCATGAATGAATTGATGACTCTGTATGGAGTCTTTATGGCATCCAGAACTATTGTATGAATATTCTCTCAATTGCTCCTGTTCCATAGTTTCTGGCACTATGTCTCCATTCTGCCATAATGCAATGGATCAGGAAATTAACCCTATTTCTAATTTGACAAAGGGGCTGTATTATCTAGCAAAAAAAAAAAAGTCTCTTAAATATCAGACTATGAACTCAGCTTTTAAGTTTATCTCTAACATGGCTTGTCAAAACACTTGCTAATAAAGCTGGGAAGTCTCAATCATTCCAAAAATATATCTTTGGCTGCAAAAACTTCAGCCAAGCAAAGTGTTCTCAAAAGCCAGTTTTCATAATTTCCAACTACCAGACCCCCAGCATTTAGCATTGAACGGGGGATGGGAATGACTAAGCCAGTCTGTCAGCATATGGCTGTGAGCTGACTAATAATCTGGGCTTATTTAACAGTCCTGTACACAGCCAGAGGTCGGGAAGAGATCCGAAGGAGAGGAACGACCAACTCGACCAGCGCTGCCCATGGGACGGGGTGGGCTTCAATGGCAGAGCAGACCAAACGGGATGCCAGGCCATGCATCTACCTCACCACGCTCATTGAGCTCTGCCTCTGTGAGCACTCGCCGGTCGAGTTTCTCTGTTCATTCCTTACCATGTGCTGGTTCTGGCCAGACTGTGTCAAGGAAGGCAAGGACATCTTCCTTAACTCAACTCTTCTCACTCTACATCGGCTGCTTCAGAACAAGCTGGCCCGACTGCTAGAGGAGATTGCTGCCTGCGTGGCCTGCCAGAATGCTGCTGAAGGACCGGTTTTCATGGTATCAAATGCTTTTGTATCTATGGAGGGGGGATCGACTCCTATTCATCTTTTACCAAATTGTTTATGTTGATATGGGTTTTTTTACAGCGTTGATTGCATTGGTGTTCCTGTCTGAGAAAGCATAGCTGTCATAGAAACATGGCTTTTTTAGCTGGAATTTAGAACATTATTCAACTGTGATTATTCTCATTATTATATTCATTATTTCTCATTATCACAATAGTATATTTGTTTTTATGAACCACTTGGCCTCCTCCGCCTTTGGCAATGCTTAGATTTGCTTTTGCCACAGTGGGCTTCATTATTAAAACTTGCTTGAAAAACTGAACGGTTGCTGAAGAATAATAACAGTCTAAAATGTGCACTAGAGCATATAACTGCAAGTGCCGTTTGGATTGCATGGCTATCCACTTTGATTTATGCATGTGTGTCTTTATTTATCAGGCTTTAAAAAGAAGATGGCTACATGGCACAATTGCTGTAACCTCAGGGATGAATCACAGCCTGTCAGAGCTCTACTAGGACGTGACAGGACATTTTCCTCTGAGCAATGGCCAATGCTTTCTCCAGGGACACTACATCCTCTTGACGTCCCATAGATTTTTATTTTATTTTGTTGTATGAGCAGCACTTAATGCATGCTTGTGTTGCTAGTTGGAAATATCTCGGTTTTCAGATTTTTAGTTTTCAGTCGCTTTTTAACACAGTAAAATGAGCATGTCAGATTGTGCTGCAAGAGTTACTAGTTGTTGTTTGTT
This sequence comes from Gobiocypris rarus, assembly GCA_023029165.1. Taxonomy (NCBI): domain Eukaryota; kingdom Metazoa; phylum Chordata; class Actinopteri; order Cypriniformes; family Gobionidae; genus Gobiocypris; species Gobiocypris rarus. The sequence goes on from CM040925.1 coordinate 8,011,939, forward strand.
GGTGGTGACTTGTTGAGGAGGGGCGTTAGCATTAGTTTAACACCTTGCCCACAGAATATGCCAAATGAGGATAATCCTTCTATTTGGCAGACATACAAGACTCTTAATCCTTCTGCCTCCCACAGTCTCTCTCCTGCGACCTTAGAGAAGTCACCACTATTTGTTATTTGTTACTGTTTAATTCGGCTAATAAGGTTGCAGAAGTTTAAAGTGCTCAGTGATTGAATTTCCTTTTGTTACACGGAACAAGTTTTGTTACGTATTCAAGTCGGTTTATATAGTGTCTATTTTATGATTCTAATAGTATGTTGCGCAGCTCTAATAACCCTGTGGAGAACTAGACTTTAAGGATCTTTTAAAAAGGGTATATTAACAAGTACTAATCATATATGACCCAAAAGATATGAGAGATCTGAGGGAAAAGAGCAGGGCAGCGCTCTCCTGTTATTTCTTGATTTTCTAAAGCAAATGCACTAGTATTAAAAGGTCAGAAGAGTACATGCTTCTGCACAAGCAAGACATCGATCCTTGTTGTGCTGCCAGCGAAAGCGAAACTGAATTTGTGTGTGTGTGTGTGTGTGTCCTTGTTTATATTGCATTGTGGGGACCAAATGTCCCAGCCAAAGGCTTATACAACACACAGGATGATTTTTTTTGAGAAAGTAAAATGTTTCCTGTGATGGGTAGGTTTAGGGGCAGGGGCAGTGTAGGGGGATAGAATGTACAGTGTGTATGGTATAAAAACCATTACATTTATGGAGAGTCCCCACACCAGTGTGTGTGTGTGTGTGTGTGTGTGTGTGTGTGTGTGTGTGTGTGTGTGTGTGTGTGTGTGTGTGTGTGTGTGTGTGTGTGTGTGTGTGGACTGGTAATCCCTACGGTATGGGGACAAAATGTCCCCACAAAGATGGCAATATCCAAATTTTTGTCCTTGTGGGGACATTTTTTGGTCCCCATGAGAAAACATCTTATAAATCACACTAAGTGATGTTTTTGAAAAAGTAAAATGCAGCATGTCTCCTGTGATGGGTAGGTTTAGGGGCAGGGGCAGTGTAGGGGGATAGAAAATACAGTTTGTACAGTATAAAATGCATTACGCCTATGGAATGTCCCCATAAAACATGGAAACACAACATGTGTGTGTGTGTGTGTGTGTGTGTGTGTGTGTGTGTGTGTGTGTGTGTGTGTGTGTGTGTGTGTGTGTGTTTGCGTGCGTGCGTGCGTGCGAGCGTGCATGTGTGTGTGTTGAATAACATAAAATTTATGTTAAGATTGATACCCACAAAAATAATAAACGCGTGTATAAACGTACACTATGAATGTCTGATTAGCAAGAATTTGTAATTTACCAAATTCGAATAGCATAAAAAATCTGTTGTGACTAAAGTTAAAGTGTGGTCCATTCAATTAATTTATAAAACATTGTTCAATTAAAGAATTAGTTTACCCAAAAAGGAAAATTATCCCATAATTTACCCACCCTCAAGCCATCCTAGGTGTATAATCTTCTTTCAGACGAATACAATCGGAGTTATGTTAAAAAATGTCCTGGCTAATAAAGCATTATAATGGCAGTGAATGGCAGCCCATAATTTGAAGCCCAGAAAAAGTGCATCCATTACAAAAGTAATCCATACAGCTCCGGGGGTTAATAAAGGCCTTCTGAAGTGAATCAATGGGTTTGTGTAAAAAATATCTAGATTTAAAACTTTATAAAGTAAAATATCTATCTTCCGTGGCCCACCTTCTGTATTCAAATTACAAAGAAACTGTAACACCTCTCGCATTTCTAAACACTTACGCTACTATTGTCAGTGTTACACTAAACGTAAATTTTCTGCTCTTATTAAATGTAGGCTACCATTATTATTTTATAGTATCACACTGAACTGAACGACAGCTTCAGTGATTATAAAAGGAGAACTCTTGTTTTCCATAAACATTGAGCCAGGACTCTCCTCATTTTGGATCTGGACACAGCTCCCAGGCAAATATAAATATTCTTAGAAGTATGAAAACATACAAAATTACATGTGTTGCCTGGTTCTGCACAGGCAACGTTAACCAAATATGATGCCTATCAGAGAGCTGTTTATTTCACATACAGGTCATGTAACAATAAAACCTGGCAGGATCTCAACACCACAAACACTTGTCACAAACACTTTTTAGATCCTTAGATCTAAAGTTCAAAACAAACATTTCCCCAAATCTGTCACTGGTGTGAATTGAGAACATTTAATAAATATAATCAACATTTCTTACCAGCCTAGCCATGAAACCATGAAATAACTTTTGTTGCCATTACGTAAATTCCCTTGCCAATTACAACATTTCGGCAAACAGCTTAGATACAAGCTCCGAGCAAGTGGAAGAGTAACACTGACAATAAAGTCACACTCAACCCATGATTATTTCAAACAAGCACTTTTATTTTAAAAAGACGTGAAATTACCACTATAAACAGAGGAGCACTTACTGACTTGTTAGCAATTTCCAGTCCTTAAATATATAGGAAAAAAAGTTGAAAGTCATAAAGACAATTCTTCAAATTGTGACTTGTGATTTACACAGAAAACTTCTGTTTATGGAAGACTGTTTTAAGACTGTTGAAAAAGCAGAGTAAATGTTAAAAGAATAAAATAAAATTGGTATCTTTTTCTTCCTCCTCTGTTACTGTGTGGTTCTGGTTAATATTTTCAGACAATTATCCTTTCAGCATGCATGGTAATGTTAGCCTTAGTGTCCACAGGCCATCCAGAAACGTTTCCATTGTGTTGATGTTATTGAAAGGCTAGGCCACTGGTAGTGTTTGCAAACTGTCTGAGCACTTCATTATGCTCTCTGGAAACTGCAGCGGGGTCATATGAGCCAGCAATTGATATGCAGATTTCAGTGGACAGCAGCAGTTTTAGTCTAGCTCGTATGTGTGCAAAACCTGCTAGTGATCGATTTTTAGAAAGCACCCTATGCTTAAAAAAGAAAACTAGCTTGATACTCAGATTTTTGGAAATGCTTGATTGTTGGCTTGCAATTGGAGGAAGGAGACATGTCTTGAGTTAATGTGGAGCAAGAGTGTTATTGTGACACGACCAGAGCTGAAGAGTAACTCACCAACCATGCCAACTTTCAGGGTGGGCAAGATTAGAAGGAAGAGCAGTTCTCTGGCCAGAAGGACAAAGTACCAGGCCATAGCTGCCTGGAGGATACTTTATAGGCTGCTTTTCATGGTGAGTGTATTTATGGGTCAGAACATGAGCGTGGAGAGACAAAGAATCTCAAAGGTGTCACTATTGAAAAATGTATTGCATTTTTTTTTTAGGGTGGATCAATTTTGAAATACTGAGACTGGTATTTGAGAGGATCGATCCTCTCATAATTTTTTTTTTAAAAAACATTAAAAAAAGCAAAATTATCTGCCAGTTAGGTAAGAAAAATGTTTGGGACAGATATCAAACAGAAACAAGATTATTTCTCTTACCCCACTGGCAAATGATTGCTTGTTTTAAGCAAAAACTAATTTCATTTTTATTTTATTTTCTAGAAAACAAGAAAAAATATATTATATAATTTTCCTTGTCTACTAAATGCATCTTGATTTAGGAGTTTGTTTATATTTAGACCGAAAAAAAAGACAAAAATACTAAATAAGAAAAGCATTTTTGCAGTGTAGCTGTTATTTGCTACCACTAAATATTTTCTGGTTGCTACTATCAATATTAAAATTCACATTCTATTAAGACCTCTGTAAGCACTGCAGGTGTTGTGATGGTCGCAGACAGGAAGTGCATCGTAAAATTCAAAGGTGCAATACCAAAGAATTGGCCCTTAAGCATTTAAGGCATTACTCATGAATACCTTGCCCGATACCTTAGCTGTTAAGCAAAAAGGCCAGCTCTGGGACTGTTTTAAATCCTTTGAAGTGATGTTGATATGCGTTTCATTATAGGCATGGTCATGTTTCCTTTTTGCTTTTAAACTCTTCACTGAACAGGCTTTCTTTCTATTAGCAATGCTAGTTTCCGCATATGGTTGACTCTTTGAGTGATCCATTGTGTTAATGATGTTGTTTTTTTAGTTTAGTTATGGCTACGATCCGCAATAGTCGGACTGTAACGCAACTCAATGTGAAACTGACATTTCTTGCGAAATCCAACCAGACAGTACAAATAATACAGTATTGTAGAGGTAATGATTTAGGTACCCTGTAAAAAGAAATGTATTGAACAACATATTTTTAATGTACTATGCTTTTGTTAATTTTTTAGCAAAAAATCTTCTCTAATGCACCTTTAACACAGTTGAATGCCCACTAAAAAACAGACTCACAGATTATTTTAGTTTAGTTCATATTCGTGGTGCTTTAGTAGCTCAGTAGGAACATAGTGAAACCAAGGGATGTCAATGAGGCGCTGCATCCCTCAGAAGCTTTATCCGCTGTTGGACTGTGACCCCGTTTACATGCACTTCAGAAAACGGCTTATTCCAGGGTTTTTGCAAAAAGTAGTGCTCTAAAACTCATGTAGACATGAACACCATATTCCTTATGCAGTTTAATGGATTAGGAGAAAAAGTTTTAAAACGGCTATGTTTCCACTGGAGAACACAGCATACATGTACTGTAAACATATTCTTACAGATTTTTTTAGAGTGCATGTGTGTTGAGACTGCTCTAGAAAATAAGACTGCTTTAGAAAACGAGTGATTTTAAGAATATTTTTCAGGTACTGTTGATTTAATCCAAATGTTTGGAGAAGGCACTGCTTCTAGTAAATGCCCCTGCTATAAATGCAGTTGTGACCAGATGTGCCCTGACCACCGCCAAAAGAGTCTTTGATGATTGGATTAATGCATTTTCAAAATGCTTTGGACCCCGTCTTTATTTAGTGTTGTCCATTGCATTCAGTAAGCCTGAAACAGATGAGTCTCAGTGGGGCCAATTGTATCATTCGGATCACAAGCTTTCAAAACGTGCACTGCCAAGCAGTTTTGTTTCTCTGAAAACCGTGAGCTATAAAAAAATAAAAATAAATAAATTCTGTCAAGGAGGAAAGATTGTCAGACTGAAGCTTTTTGACAGCTGGTATCACAGCAATGGAGGAGCCGCCATCTAGGGACTTAAGAGGAGAAAAACGACAGCTGAAGCTTTTAACTATGTTATGTCTTGCACTACTGTCTTTTTCACCTCCATATGGTTCATTTATTATATCTAGGTATTTAGGATAATTAGGACACCTGGACAGAAACAGAGACATCACCTTAGGAAGAGATATTTTATGTTACCACTATGCGGTACCGTTTTGTAATACTTTATCTATATTTGGAGGTTTGTCCTGTTTGCTGGTCAGATTCTCAAAGTGACTTAAATTTATACAGCCAGTTCACACTCATAAATGTGTGTAGTGAGGAGAGCCTCACAGATCGTTTTCAGGTGCTTTCGTAAGGCTAACAGGAACCTGTATGGTGTCTTTACTACCTGCAGAGCTTCTCTTAACCTCCTGGTGACTGCAGCAAAACAAACGACACAAGCACTAGCCACAATTACTGTTATCTGTCTGTGCCAGACTGGGCTTTCCCACCGATTCTACTACAGGGTGTTCAATTAATGTGTCAGCATGATGTCTCCTGCCTCCCTCTGCCTCTTATTTATATGTTTGGAGTTTTTATTATATCCCAAAATCTTGGCTGTTTGAGAGTATAACACATAAGAGCACTGGGAAGAGTCAGGTAACTTTTTACTTAAAGTTCCCTTTAAAAATTCTGTTATAATTTAGATACTGTCATGTTAGTCCAAACCGGTTTGCATTTCTTTCATCTATGGAACACAGATATACAATGAAAGTCAATGGGGTCTAATGTTAATTTGGACCCATTACACCCCATTCACTTTTAAAATGTCTTTTGTGTTACACTAAAGATCATACATTAGGATAAGTAAATGATGAGAGAATAGTAAAAATCACAAAAAATAATAGTCCTCTTAATTTCTCCCAATTTCTCGTTAACTCTTATCAACTGAAATTGGAAGTGTCTATAAAAAAGGGCTGTTTCTTCACTTACATCCCCAAGTTATGAAGTAGAGGTGGGTGATATGGCAAAAATATAAAAAAATATATATATTTTTGCCATATTTTATCACAATTCTTTTTCATGTTTTTATTATTTTGCAAGTGACCAAAGATACACATTACATATACACAACATAATATACAAATTAAATAAACAGTGCTTCATTATTTCAGCTACATTAGGTGTATTTAACAGTAGCAATCAAAAAATTAAATAAACAAATATGAAAATAAAACACTACATAGACTTCACTGTATAAATTTTACATTGATTCTTGTTAAAGCTAATGTATAAAAGTTCTCAGTCAAGACCCGTGAGTGAGTGATTTTCTCTTTGTGTTTTGATGTTTTATTATTAACATTAAATTGATAGTTTCCCAAAAATCTGTCATAATTTACACTGGTAACACGTTGTTTGAAACCAGAATAAATTTATTTTGCCTTATATATTTTTTCCAACTATGTTTCAAGTCAGTGGGGAGCAGCAAATGTTTGGCTACCCACATTCTTCAAAATAACTTATTTTGTGTTCAGCACAAGAAAGACGTTGATACTGGTTTGGAACAACATTAGAGTGAGTAATTTTTGGGTGAACTATCCCTTTAAGGACAATATATTTACTATTAGATGCTGTCAATTTAAGACCTGCACGCAACTAATATAGACATACATCAGATTTTCTCTTAAATGTTTACTTTCACTTTAGACATAACAACTGTGTTTATGTAAACCTTGTGTGTATTTGACGGTATTAGCAAAATAAAACTCGAAAGATAACTGTTGTAAAATGTTATTTGACAGTGTTTTAGTGCCTGTGCGCTTCGAGTGTATGCACTCAGAAAAGTTAGAACATTGCATCAGGCACAGTTGACCGGCGAGGTGCAAATAATGAACCTTTGTGAATTGAAGTGTCCCGTGAATGTTACTCTACCACTGCATCAACATGTGATGTGAATGTACATTGTGTTGTACAGTAAGTTGAGATGGAGGTGCCAGAACTGCAACTGATAGAATGCACTGTACCGCGATACTATGATATTTTTTCAAAAGCAGATTGTGGAGACATTCACGTCCACGATAAAAAATCGTCATATCGCACACCCCTATTCCGAAGTTTATTGTCAGTGAGACAGAAAAATAAATAATTTTCAGTATCTGAATATAGTGAAACAATTTTGTTATAGCATGTTGTTTTGTGTTTGTTGACAAAAATTTGTTGAGCCGCTGACACAACTTACCCAAAAGCGGATACCAGATGCTTCATTTGATAAATCATTGCCTATCTTTAGCCAAACAGTTGACATGGTTTTATTTATTTAAGTATTGGCAATTCCCCAACTTGTATGATACAATTGCTGTGAAAAAAATCTTATTCAATGTGCCATGAAGAAAAATAACTTGTATTCTGCATATATGGGCCCTTTCCAAATATAATGTAGGGTCATGTGACCAAAATTACACAGTTTACTCACTGACACATTTTACCCAACTCTGCCTATAATTTGCGCGATCGTTAAACATATTTATTAATTAATTAATTTTTTTGCTTGTGTGCTACAGTTCATACTATTTATACTTCATATTAGTGCAAGAAGTGTCCAGACTGCATATTTCTTGCAACCTACATGCTGAGGCATAATGTTTATCTTTCACTGCAGTGTTTTTGAGGCTCCTTAATCTCTGTTTAACTAATGTCTAAGAAGATATCCTGGGAGCCCCAATGTTTACTTTAGGTGGTCCTACCATAAATAAGATTTCTGTCACAAGATTGCGGCTGAGCTTACCTATTTTCCTCTTGCTCTTTCTCTCGCGGCAGATTAAACTGACTTTGAAGCCACTGCTGCACATGGTCTCTAGAGTAGCCGGGCTGTAATTAGTAAACCGAACTGCAGAAGCAATCTGCTTGTTCCTTGTGAGATCCCATTTTCTCTTTGTGCTCTTCTGGCTGAGTCACACAAACACACACTTTGCAGTGTGATGTGTCTCCCACTTGAGTCCTATTGACCAATATTGATCTGTATATGTTGTAAGGTCTTTGGTCAATAGGACTCAAGTTAACATACATGTTAAGACAGGTCAAAGTGCTGAGTTTATGTATTTTTGCAGAAGCAGGACGTATGAGCTCTGTTCAATATGGAGTGTGTCTGGCTGGTTTAAAGCCAAAGGGCTTTGGTGTTGTTTTTGTCCCCTGTGGTCACGGATCTGTCCTTGTCAGCTGTTTCGCTTGTTCACAGCTCTCGGAGAGCTGAAACTGAGATGCTGAAGCCTTTATTTTGAGACATTTATTGTAAGCGATATTGCTGTTTGTATTGATGTACGACCTTAATAATAACTTGGCTGGAATCCTTACCAGTGTAAAAGCTGACAGAGCTGTAGCTACACATGAGATGTGACCATCCAAATAATCAGTGTCTAATTATTTTGAAACTGATCACAAATGTTTAAGATGACGTGATGCAGCTACAGTCTCTGGGGTGTAGATCCAGCATAAATTATGTAATGGTTGCACACACATATTATATGGACCAGTTCTGTCACATTGAATCTTTGCTCATCACGTTCCAAGCTGTTTCTTCACAACAGCTACAGGAAAAGCTTTCAAATATGTGTTTTCCCAAAATGCACTGACAACAGTGGAGAACTAAACACTGCATTTTATATTTACAGTCCAGCATACGTTAGTTTTAGATTTAGTGAAACACATGACATTTGATAGAATTCATAACTTAAAAAGTACTCATTTGGACATGATTGTTGTGTTTAGAATGACATTGGCATGTTTATTGTTGTCTTTTAGTCCAGTAGTTTCCTGTATATAAATTGTCGGGTCTGCTCACACTAAACAACAAACAAACAAACAAACTTATAGGTGCAGTATGTAGTATTTATTGGGGATCTTTTGACAGAAATGCAATATAATATACATAACTATGTTTCCACTGGTATATAAAGCCGTACCTTTTATAGTGCGTTTGTTAATGTTTATGTTGCACATTAATTGTGACACCGTCATTTAAAACAATAGTCAAAACATTTGGTATCAGTGTTAATATGTAAGCATCGATTCCTTTTGATAAAATGCAAGTCTTCATTTTTTTTTATTTAATTTTTTTTTGCACGTAAGATCTGTGTAATCACTTAAGAGCAAGTTTCATGACATTATCAAAAACTGGTAGCCAAGCATCCTACATGTGGGTGTTGTCCATCGGAAGCAGGGGTGAGCAGCACCAGTGGACTTGGATCCTCGGTTTGCCACTCTCTCTCGCCTCGTGGAGCTGGTGAGCACTGGACAGATAGCATGATCATACGCTATACAAAGGGTGTGGGGAAAAGACATTAGCATTAGCTAATTGCAGAAATTTTTCACACCACTAATTATATCATTATGTATATATGGAAGGAATAAAATAAAGCGTTAGCCAAGTTAGCTGAAAACAGCAGGTGTTTTGCCAGTAGGTAAATTACTTTTGGATGATCTTTTTATTTTAAACGCAGAGATGGCTTCGAAAGACAATTGAATTATTTGGGTGTTTAACAAAAAACAGTATTTTCTTGTGGGCCAAGGAAAAAACAGAAATATAAACCAACTAATAATATTGGAACAATAGTGGTATGAAAAGCTATTGGAACAAAATGGAAATGTTTATTATTTTATTTATATGATTCTTATCTTGAACTATTATTCCAGCTGCTGTGTAATACCGCCTCAATTCTTTTATTAGGGCCAAAGAGACTCAAATAACTTTTTGTCATACAGACAAGTGTTATACGTAATTCAAAAATAATTAAGTATCTACTAGTATCTTCATTAAACTGGGTCATACCTGGCTGTTGTTACATGGCTTATAGCTTTAGATGCATGAATGATCTTTAAAATCAAACAGGCAGACTCTCTCAAATTAATCCATACACTGTAAAAAAAAAAAAATGCATATAAAACAATGATTGGTAGTGTGTTTTAGAATAAATAAGATACTATTTCTGTCTTTCAAATGTTGAGTTTAATTCAATGTGTTGCTTGCCATTTATTTTGTAATTTACTAGCAATATCTGAGTGAAATTTATTTCAAAGATCGGAGCCATAGTGGGCAAGTGCTCCGACATACTAGTGGGGATGCACTTCATGCCATATGAGTTTGAGGCCCTTTCCCGATCCAATTCCTCTCTCTCTTCTCTCATGATTTCCTGTATGTCCTTCTGTTTTCTTATTTAATTAAAAAGGCAAAAAAGCCCAAAAAAATAACAAAAAAGAAAATTCTATACCATTTTTGTGTGTGTGTATGTTGTATATTGTTTTCCTAAATATTTGATGGATTGGTTGACATTGACCTCTTAATTGTGTCTCTGCAGAGTGTGGATACAGTGTGTTCGCTGTACCACTCCTTCCAGGAAGGCTCTGGAGGTCTGATGGAGGGCCAGGAGGAGCAAACGGGGCCAGAGGCCCCCATGCTCAGGCCCTGTCCACGTCATATGTCTGCCACAGAGAGACTGCGCAAGGTCATCCAGGAATTAGTGGACACCGAGAAATCCTATGTAAAGGTGAGAACTGACTCTGTAATCCCCTATTAACATAGTTCAAACAGAAAGAAATGGGCTCTCACGTCGAGTAGAAATCCATGAAGTCGTCTGTAAGATACTTCAACTTCATTAAAACTGAACTGTTTCACCTATTTATCCATAGCTATGCTGAACTGTTCACATCAGTTCAGTTTTAAACCTCAAATTAATAATAGACCCATGAGGTGAAAATGGCTGTTTAAGCAGAACACATTTGATGGATAGAGTCCCGAAGGGCCACCTATTAATTAACTCCTCCTGCTAGTGAAAAAGAAACGCCTCCCCTCTAATCTGTTTCCGGAATAAGACTTGCATATGACCGTTTATGTGGTGCAAGTTTTACCCTGCTGATGTTCATAGTGAACCTTTAGATGGCATTAAAACTGCTCTGTTATAATGTGTTCTACATGGTTAATAGGTGTCTGTTATTCCAGCGGTCTGTGATTTGTTGGACGTTTGGGGGGGGGGGTTAAGGCGTCATCCTAAGGAGTCCTGCACCGGAGCTATTTATCTGTGATATGCTGCATCGGCACTGGCAGACTGCTATAAATCAGCCTAATGAGAATATTCAGGTTGATGCGCCGACAGTCTGCCGATGCCATTACATGGCCACAGCACATAGTGCAGGGTTGGGAGCTGTCATGGGACGGCTTTGGCTGTTTAAATCTATCTGCAACAGGAATTTCCCTGATAAATGGCTTTGCTTTAAACCATCACAATTAAATGCAAAAAATCTGAACTTTTTTATTTTATCATAACATTTAAACAATAAATGTTGTTTTGGTGCTCTTTAAAGTGGTACATAAACAATCATCTCTTCCTTTTCGGTGCTAGTTAGAGCACAAAATAAACATGAAAGAAGCAGTACAAATGACTGAAATATATCTTTTCAGCAATCAGTGTTTCAGCCATGGAAAGATGTCAATAAAACATCACATTATTTTACCTCAGGAAAGCCATTCAATGTTATTAACTTGTTCTTTAACTGTAAAAAATAACTCTAGAGAGAATCATTATGCTAAATATATGCACTATATTACATATTTTTATATTTTATACATTATTTAAAGGCACCGTATGTAAGTTGTCACCAGAGGCTAGAATAACCTAAATAATAACAAAGGCGTAGCTTGATGACAGCCTTAATGACCATGGAATCATGGGCGTCTTCGCCTCCACAGGCAATGGAAAGGAACGGGAGTCATAAAATCATGTTCATGGATGAGCTAATGTACTAAAGTTTTATTAATGTTTCTTTGGTATGAAGCAGGGCGAGTACGAGAGCTGTGGGAGCAGAACAAAGCCGATAGAGCAAATGAGAGACGCCAGAGCTTTTATTGTGCTTATATGCCTCCTTCTGTTGTTTATGTTTATTTTTAGGATTAAAGTTACATTTAACATTGCCAGTTCCCGCCTCCTTCTATCTTGAAATTGAACTTTGTTACAGTTCCGTTTGATCACCTATAATCACATCTATAATCTCTTTTTAATCAAATAGCCACAAGTACTGAATTACTACTCATACAGGTCACTTTATTTGATAAATTAAAATTGTGGGGTAACACAGCGCTGTTTTACTTGGTCAAAACAGTCATAATAAAATACATTTGAGTATGTTGAAGGTTCTTACGTCACATGCGTTCACTCTGTGGCTGGTATGAGGCACTTGTTGCACACTGCAGCAGGCTAGAAGTTTTCTCTGAGGCATGGTACAAACATGTTACCGTAAATCAAGAAAACTTCATCATGGACTGCATTTATATAGCGCTTTTAACAGACCCATGGCCATCCAAAGCGCTTTACATATTGCCTCACATTCACCCATTCACTCGCTCATTCATACACCTGCGGTGTCAGCCATGTAAGGCGCCATCCAGCTCGTCAGGAGCAGCTGGGGTTAGGTGTCTTTCTCATGGACATCTCGACACTTGGTCAGGTGGAGCTGGGGATCAAACCACCAAACTTCCGGTTTGTAGTCAATCTACATGAACCACTGAGCCACTGCCACCCCGCGGCATCATGTGTCATGAAATTCTAGCGGCTGATAGGTCCTTTAATGCAATTTGCAAGCAGTCACACACACACATATATATATATATATATATATATATATATATATATATATATATATATATATATATATATATATATATATATAGTATATTACAGGCTGATTTATAGCAACACAGTATCACTCGTCAAACTCTTGTATCACTCTTGCTCTGCTTGTTTCATTTATAAAGTTTATGCTCATTCGTTTGTCATATGTCTATTTAAATGTTTTAAACCGTGTAAGATATCAAATAGTTTAGTTGATGTATCACTCTTGTCAGAGCCCTGATTTCTAAAAGACACTGGTAACACTTTACAATAAGGTTGCATTAGTTAACATTAGTTATTAACTAAAATGAACTAACCATGAGCAGTACATTTGTTACTGCATTTGTTCATCTTTGTAAACGTTAGTTGATATACATACAGCTGCATTGACTAATGTTAAAATGTTGACTAATGTTAACAAGATTTTAATAAAGTATTAGTAAATGTTGAAATTAACATGAACTAATAATGAACTGCACTTATAAAATATTTATTCATCTTTGTTAATGTTAACTAATACCTAATGTTAACTAATGAACCTTATTGTAAAGTGTTACCAACTCTTTCCGATCTCGCTCTGCTCATTTAATTCATAAAGTTCACACTCACACTCAAGTTCACACACTCATTATTGCGTAGTGATTTTAGAGGTTCATGTGTAAAATATTGGTATGCTATCCCTGGCTCACCTGTTTCCTAGTAAACACGAGGAGTGAATGAGTCTGCCAAATATTTTTTCTGTTATTCAGTACAATTCATTTTTCAATTTTAAGCCGTGCCTTTCCGAAAAAGGTATTCAGCTTTGGGCACATCCCTATTCTTAAAAAAAAATTTTTCATACCTTAAATTTATGAACTGACTATATATATACTACCCATGTACAACTGAATTACATTCTGGAGTGAATTCAGTTCTCAAATTCAAAGAGTGCTCAGGATGTGTTATTCCAACGCTATCTCACGACCAATTCGTACATATTTTACGAGGTGGCTATTTCGTACAAATTTGTACGACCTCACTCATACGAATTTGTACGTCTTGCCTAAACCCCAGTGATGGGTAGGTTTAGGGGCGGGGTTGAGGTAGGTAATTTGTATGAATTCATACGAATTTGCCAACTCGTCAAATATGTACGATTTAGTAAAAATCGTATGAATTAAATCTGAGTGAGGTCGTACAAATTGCATTTAATTAGCCACCTCGTAAAATATGTACAAATTGCCGTGAGATCGGGTTGGTTATTCTCCTCTGTTTCTTCTATACAGGACCTAAACTGCCTGTTTGAAATTTACCTGAAGCCCCTACAGAAGGAGACGTTTCTCACCCAAGATGAGGTAAGCTAAACCCATACTGGAGATCTAAGGGGTCAGTGTTGGATTGAGCTGTCAGATAACAGATAACAGTGATAAATTGTGGTTCATTTACCAAAAGCTTGCATGTCCCCACTTTCCCTTCTGCTGTGACTGATGCCAAAGACTCACGCTTAACTCGCCAGTTATCAGACTGCCGCCTAGTGAACTGGATATGACCCTGACATAGCTCAGGATGTCCCTGAGGAAAGATCAGTCAATATGTGCTGAGAAGTGGGCCATATTACAGCCCCGTTAATGGATGCTGGAGCATGCCCTCGCACGAATTAGACAAGGACTAAACATAAAGTGGCTTTAGTGCTTGTTCTTAAGTTACTAGTGACAATGTGGGTGGCAATAACAATTTAGAAAGAGGCCTTTGCTGGAAAGTCCATGCTAGCACAGCCCTGCAGATTTAAATGGAGTCCCTTTTCTGTGAAGTACTGATCTACTGTTATGTAATTTTTCGCTTTTATATTAAAGTTTTTGTTAAACGGCCTTGCACACTGAAATCTCTTGCTTGTATGCTGTTTTTAACTAATTCATATTTGAAAGTTCTGTTTAATGGTTGTGAGTTTTCTTCCCCAGATGGAAAGTCTTTTTGGCAGCCTTCCAGAGATGCTGGACTTCCAGAAAGTTTTCCTGCAGACCCTGGAGGAGAAGATTAGTTCCTCCCCCAACTTCAACACGCTCGAGACCCCTGTGCAATTCAAGGTGGACATGCCAAATGCATTCATTGCAAACATGGCTTTCATTCATACTCTTGTCTGTAATATAGGAGACATAAGCCCTATTCGGACTGTAATTGTTTCTTATGGGGTCATAAGGTATTTTCATAATTTACAGGGAATAGTCAGTGATTATATTGCCGTCCGAATCCAGAATGTCAGTGTTTTTCTCCCACCACCCGTGTAAAAATCCCCGGCCGAATTACCTACTGTTTTTCAACAAACACCAACGTTGTGTGGTAATATAATTTCTGTAATTTTTTAAAGTATTAAATGTGCCATTATTACGGCCAACCAAGCAGAATTATATGTGAACCTCATGTAGCCTAAATAAGAGGCTGTATTAATTTATTTCTGATCCTTTACACATTTTTTAAACGACATCCATTATTAAGACAAAAAAACATTTGAAAATATTGAAACTATATCTAGCTATTTTTTAAACAGAACATTTAACTAATAATTAGGATATTATTTAACTATTGTTAAATCAAATATGAATTGATTTTTTAATTATTACATGCATATGACACTTTATTTACAGCAAACAAACATGCGACTGACTATGTAAGCAGCACATTCCTATGTTTTTATGATCACAAAACTCGCTCCTCCATCGTGAATAAATTGCCATCCGAATGCACGAGTTTTATTACTGAGGTGGCAAGTTAAATCATTTTTACGGTCGTCCACATGAGAAACAATTACCACATTTTAGTAGAGAACTCTCAGTTTTGGGAATAACTTGTTTTTAGTTAAAGGAATAGATCACCCAAAAATGTAAATCCTGACATAATTGACAAATTTTTTTTTTACAAAACGTGGAAACCCATCCTCCAATGTACACATGCAAATATCTTCAACTAAAAATCTAAAATCTTTAGTCAGTTCAGGAGCCCTGTATGGTTTCATGATGATAACGAGCAGCTTGAGCATATTCACTGCAAAATAACTGCTTTTGTTCTTCATTGAAGAGGTTTGCAATGTCGTGTGGTGGTGGGTAACATTTTCGTTTTTGTTTAAACCGTTCCTCGAAGTTATTCCAACTCAAGCGAAAGACCTGTGTCATACTGGCTTCTTGACTAATGACACATCCATTCTGTCTTTCTTTTTTCCTTACCTAGAAGCTGCTTTTCTCACTGGGTGGTTCGTTTCTGTATTACGCAGAGCACTTCAAACTTTACAGCGGCTTTTGCGCCAACCACATTAAAGTGCAGAAGGTTCTGGAACGAGGTACGGCAACATCATCTGGGAGCAATGAAAGAGAAAAGATATTTTTTTATTAATTATAGAATAATTTAATGCCTTGCAATCTGTGTGGGTCTTTCTGGGATGTTTTAGGCTGGCAATGTCACAACATCAAAAGACGCTGTTGGTTTATCTTCACATCATATTCTACCGAGTATTAATGATTAGTGACTATAAATGTTGAATTTAATTTATGCATGCAACATTAGCCTGGTTTTCCATCTTGGGCAGCCTGCCCAGTAGGAAATGAATGAGAGGCTGCCCTGCCCACATTCAAAGTGGAAAACTGTACCTCGGCATCCTTTTTAATTCATCCCATTACAAGATGAGAGCGATCCTCAGAGCAGCCACAGAAATTGCACTGTGATGGCTATAAAAAACAACACGCTCTGTTTAACCACTGCGGGGTAAGGACATGAAACGCAGCGCTTGCACTGCAGACGCGACAACAGGAGTGTGCGTCGCTGTCTATCAGCGGTGCTTGTAATTATATATTCTCAAACACTGCTTCTGTTGTGCCAAGGTTTCCGTTCGCAAAGCGAAAACGACTTTTTTGTGTCGACTTGTTAATTGTCTGCCAATTGCTCCCTGAAGTGTCAATCCATCTGGGGCGAGGAGTGCCTCAATTACTGCTCTAATAGCTCCTCTTGATTTGAACAACAGTGCGAGAGATACATTTATTATTCTGCGTGCTGTAGAGGTGGTTGTGTTGAACTCCCCTCACAAAGTCCTGCCAAGACAGGACAACAAGGCTTCATGACATACAAAATCTAGCTCCTCCATATTCACCTTAGTGTTGTTCATTGTCTGCAGTGTTGCATTTACACTGCAGTGGTTCTAATGAGGTGTCGGGCAGCCTGTGCTGCCTCCTTGTGGATAGATTGTTGTGCCCTCAGTGCATTGCCTAAGCCATTTTACCTGCAGCGGCCACCATGAAAACACTATTTTTAGCTCAGTGGGTGGTGCTGGAATTTATGATTTGTATTTTCTCTCCAGCCAAAACAGATCGATCCTTTAAGGAGTTCCTCGATGCAAAGAATCCAACCAAACAGCACTCAACCACACTGGAGTCCTACCTAATCAAACCGGTGCAAAGAGTGCTGAAATACCCCCTGCTGCTCCGCGAGCTGGTGTCTCTAACGGACAATGACAGTGAGGAACACTATCACCTCACAGGTATGTCACAAGCACAGACACGCAACAGGACTGCTTTTGCTTAATTTTTGTTGGTGGATTGATGAGAATTAAAGCCAGTTTTGAGGAAAGTTCCAAGCTGCCCTTTTCATGCTGTGAAAGCATGTTGTGACCAGGGGCCAGTAAGGAAATTGTTCAAAATAACTTATTTGTTCAAAGTAACTTGAACAACATGAGAGTAAACAATAGCAATTGTAATTTTTGGATGAACTAATGCTGCCTTCATGTGCTCTCGGAATTATTGTTAATACAATTTTCCTAGGTAAAAGTTGCATGAATGCCCTCTGATGTCGTGTTTACCACTGGGATGTTCGGAAATCATTTTGATACCCAAATTCCTTAGATGGGCTTGCCATAAACCTTTTTTTTTTTTTTTTTTGATGGAGGGGAGAACTACTGCTGTTACATGTATGATTTATTAGTTTTTCCCCAAAACAGCTAGGAGGCCGTATTCACCAAACATCTTTAGGCTGAAAGTAGCTCCTAACTTGCTGATATAGAAGAAAAAATATTTCACAAAGCATTTTAGCGCTACAACTAGCTCCTAAATCTGTGAAAGGTTAGGACACCTAAGTCACTAAGACCAAATCACAAACATCTTCCTAATGGATGTTGCCGCAATCCGCCTCAGCAATCTGCCCAAAGACACTACACCATTGAGGCAATAGCGATAGAGTCTTCTTCATAAATGCAATACATACTTTGACCTACAGATTTGAATCTACGATAAAACAGAAAAAATTATCTTTAATAAATAAATAAATAATATCCGTTTACCTGTGGCAGTTTGTTTTCACAAGTTCACACTTACAATTGTTTGAGTAAAAAAATATATAATAAGCGTATTTGGCGTGCTGTCCAAGGGGATTGAGTGCTCCGAGCTCAGAATTTAACCCAAACCCAGAGTTCTCCCCTGTATCCCCAGCCGAGAGTGAGGAGTCGGGGTGTTGACTAACTTGGTGAGGTAACATTATTTGTTGCTTGAATTCTGCAATCTCTCAAGATTCAGACATGAAAGAAGGCTGACAATTAGCTGGACATATACTATTTTAAATAATGACAACTGGCCTACATTTTAAAACCTTTATTTGAATATGGTGACATGATACCTCATTCTACAATATTTCTATGATTATATCCCTGACAGAGACCCCTCCCCTATCAGCCAATCATTGTGGTCATAGTTAGTAAATGTGTTGACATCATCCATAGCAGCGAGGTCTTAGTTTAAAACTTCTCTCTGTTCCTTAGTAAAAGTTGGTCTCAGCTGCTTTATGAATTTTTAAGAGAAAATTCTTAGAAAATAACTTTTACTGCCATTTAGGATAACTCTTAGTCCTAATATAAAATGTTTTGTGAATACAGCCCCAGATATATTTTTTACTGGTGGGTGCAAGACACTATAGTTCATTTATGTAACTGAGGAGAGCAAAATAAAGTAAACATATTATTCCCAAAAATTATTCATACAGTGGACTACCAGCAAAATGATTCAGACACTTTGAGCTGACCATGTTTTGCTGAAGCTTAGTCATTGGTTGACCTAAATTGGTATTATCTAATTGTGTACTTAAATTTAACAGCTGACAGCTGATGATTGTAATTCATTACATTTCTTTCTTTCAAAGTCATCTGACATTATCAAGATTAATGTGTTCTGACAGTTTAACAGTTTAAAGTTCTTGTCATATTTTATTAGCATTTTACCATTCTCTAAACTATAGCGAATAAACTGTGATAATGTGAGAAAATGTTGAAGGTGTCTGAATAAGTTTGGTTTGACTGTAGATTGGTTTGTCTTGACATTAATGCAGTGCATATTTACATAGCCTACAAACGCTTCAAATGATTACTTGTATATGTTAAATATACGCTGAAGTGTCACACAGCGAAAATAGCCTGCATTTGACCAAAATTACAGAATTGACAGAAAGCAGACCATCGTAAATGTTTATATGGTTGTCAGTGTATGTGCCATGTGCCACTACATATAATTTTGGTTTTAATGATTTTCCCAATAAAAAGGCAAGAATAAACCTGGTGTCCTCCATGATTCCTGTTCATTCACTTGAATGCAACAAGCTCGTAATCACGACTTTAGAAGTGGGAATTAACACATTTCCGATAGCATGTGAAGGCAGCATAAACACGAGACAAATTACGGGATTTTTTCCCAGTAATAGAGGGATTTTGGTAGGTCAAACTATAGTCAACATTTTTGAAATGCTGAAATGAAAGCCCAGTATGAATGGAATCTTAAGACCATTTTTTCTTATTACAGAGGCACTTAAGGAAATGGAAAAAGTTGCAAGCCACATAAATGAGATGCAGAAGATCTACGAAGACTATGGTGCAGTATTTGACCAGCTGGTAGCAGAGCAAAGTGGCACTGAGAAAGAGGTACATCTGCATACACAGTCTGAAGCCACCAGGGTAATACCCTGATTTAACTGCATATTTAGTTATCATCTGTCTCTCTTCCCCTTTTCTTGCAGGTCACAGAGATTTCTATGGGACAGTTCCTCATGCATTCCTCTGTGATCTGGCTCAACCCGCTCCCATCGCTGGGCCGTATGAAAAAGGACCCTGAGCTGACTGTTTTTGGTAAGGCTATGCTCTTTTCCCATGAAACCATTAAATTCTTAGTTATATTTTCATGTGCCAAAATAAATGTTTTATGCCTAATATGTTAGTAGTTTTTAAACCCATATATTGCCTCAGAAAAAAAAGTTATTTAGTCATGCAACACCCGGCTTGAACTAAGCACAGAGCTTTTTATAGCTTTGTGAAAGTATGTTGGGTTTGTTTTGGCAGCAGTTCTGTAGCCTCAAAGACGAAAAATTCAGTTGTTTTCTAAAATTAACATATGTGCATGACTCTCTGATTTGTCTTATTAGTTTTTAAGAGAGCTGTGATACTGCTGTACAGAGAGAACAACAAAGTGAGAAAGAAGATGGTGAGCCTTGTTTTCTTTTTGGGTCTGAATACTCCAGCAGCTCCTTAAAAGGGTCCCTTCATTTTGTCATTTCTTTTTTCATGCATTATGCTGTGACAAGTTTAGAAAACAATTCTAAATATAAATACGGGCAGTTGTTTAAGTATTCATCCTTTTGACACATAATGTTTTTGCAGATTGCTTTTCATAAATGGTGATTTGAAGTTATGGACTTTATATATTAACATAGTATAGGTTTAATGAAAAAATATAAATTCCTTAATTTAATTTAATTTGCCAGCCAACTTCAAGATCAGCCCATGGAGATCAGGATCCATTCAAGTTTCGTTGGCTCATTCCCCTGTCAGCACTACAGGTTAGACTGGGCAATGCCGCAGGTAAGAGACACATCTGGCTTGTTTGAGCTCATAGAGACTGTAGTAATTAACAGTCATTTCCAAAAGTACAAATAATCAACCTTGCCTTTAAATGCTGTCTGAAGAAACAGACTGTATCTGGGAGCTGATCCACACCAAATCACAAAAAGAGGGAAGGCCGGAGACGGTGTTCCAGCTGTGTAGCAGGTAGGAATTACCTACTTCATTTAATAACTTAGTGTCCCATTTTATTCCATACACAGCTTAATTTGATGTTTTCTCTCACTTGCAGCACTCCAGAATGCAAAGTCAACATCATTAAGGTGATGCGTTCCATCCTCCGGGAGAACTTGCGTCGAAACACGCAAAAAGTTGAGCAACAGTCTGAGAGAGTCTGTAAAAAGCGACTTACTCCCCTTCGGAAAACTTTGCCAGCTTCTGCTAAGCTAGGTCAGTGTGACCTCCCCTTTACCTACATGTCTGATACTGTGTCTACATTGGAAGTGGACAGCATTGTGATGCGTCTCAGTGGAAGTGTTGAATCTGCACATATTACAGAACAATTGCTATAATCTTCGCAAGACTTCAAAGGATGTCCTTGGACAAGCTAGCTTTGAACTTCATAACTTATTCAAATATATAACCAAGGACATAGCAATCAATTGACCTTACGATGGTGGTTAACTTTTAAACGTTGCTACTCACACAAAAGGATGTTGTAGATTGGCTCGTTTGCTGACGTACATGATAGTTTATCATCGAACAAAAATCAGAAAGTACAAGCTTTAGTATTCACACTTTACAATTTTTTTTGTTTGTTTTTCAACATATTAAGCAAAGACAAGAAAATATTGAAATTACAAGGAGAAATCAAGTAGATATCAAAGACATCATAAACTGACATAGACACAGAAAATTGTGTTACAGATGCTTTGCAGATGCAAACAATGGTAAATTGTGTTTTTGTGCATTTTTCTTCAAATAAAGTTAACTTTGACACAGCTGCACGCCACATCATTTATTACTTATTAGAGCAACCAGATGTTGAAACTGCAACTTCACACTGGAGTCCATTAAGCATGCTTCTGTTTTGAAATAAAACCAAATGATGGCCCAAACACACTTTATTTTCTCCATTATATAAAGACTATACGAATAATCACAGAAGTTTAAAATGAACAAAAAAAGGTCAGTCATAAAAAACATGTCTGATCGATAGTTTGCATTTTTTGAGATTTCTGCCTAATTTCGAGAACAGAATGAACTAAACTCCAATGACTAGCCAGTCTGGATAAACAGTATTGGAAAGAAAAAAGGATTTGATGGACAAAATGGTGGACAGCAACTGCGCAGTGATTTGACTATTTGGGCTGTCAGTGTCGTAGTGAAATTATCAGTCAACTCACTCTAAAGCAAATCAATTTTTAGGTTTTTAAACTTTGTTTAAAGATGATTTTCAACTATGTTATGAAAGATATAACAGAATGAACTGATATATCATTTTACTTTATACAATATGTGGGTAAAATGGACATGTATACAGTATTGTTCAAAATAATAGCAGTACAATGTGACTAACCAGAATAATCAAGGTTTTTAGTATATTTTTTTATTGCTACGTGGCAAACAAGTTACCAGTAGGTTCAGTAGATTCTCAGAAAACAAATGAGACCCAGCATTCATGATATGCACGCTCTTAAGGCTGTGCAATTGGGCAATTAGCTGAATTAGTTGAAAGGGGTGTGTTCAAAAAATTGCAGTGTGGCATTCAATCACTGAGGTCATCAATTTTGTGAAGAAACAGGTGTGAATCAGGTGGCCCCTATTTAAGGATGAAGCCAACACGTGTTGAACATGCATTTGAAAGCTGAGGAAAATGGGTCGTTCAAGACATTGTTCAGAAGAACAGCGCATTTGATTAAAAAGTTCATTGGAGAGGGAAAACCTATAAAGAGGTGCAAAAATGATAGGCTGTTCAGCTAAAATGATCTCCAATGCCTTAAAATGGAGAGCAAAACCAGAGAGACGTGGAAGAAAACGGAAGACAACCATCAAAATGGATAGAAGAATAACCAGAATGGCAAAGGCTCAGCCAATGATCACCTCCAGGATGATCAAAGACAGTCTGGAGTTACCTGTAAGTACTGTGACAGTTAGAAGACGTCTGTGTGAAGCTAATCTATTTTCAAGAATCCCCCGCAAAGTCCCTCTGTTAAAAAAGGCATGTGCAGAAGAGGTTACAATTTGCCAAAGAACACATCAACTGGCCTAAAGAGAAATGGAGGAACATTTTGATGACTGATGAGAGTAAAATTTTTCTTTTTGGGTCCAAGGGCCACAGGCAGTTTGTGAGACGACCCCAAACTCTGAATTCAAGCCACAGTACACAGTGAAGACAGTGAAACATGGAGGTGCAAGCATCATGATATGGGCATGTTTCTCCTACTATGGTGTTGGGCCTATTTATCGCATACCAGGGATCATGGATCAGTTTGCATATGTTAAAATACTTGAAGAGGTCATGTTGCCCTATGCTGAAGAGGACATGCCCTTGAAATGGTTGTTTCAACAAGACAATGACCCAAAACACACTAGTAAACGGGCAAAGTCTTGGTTCCAAACCAACAAAATTAATGTTATGGAGTGGCCAGCCCAATCTCCAGACCTTAATCCAATTGAGAACTTGTGGGGTGATATCAAAAATGCTGTTTCTGAAGCAAAACCAAGAAATGTGAATGAATTGTGGAATGTTGTTAAAGAATCATGGAGTGGAATAACAGCTGAGAGGTGCCACAAGTTGGTTGACTCCATGCCACACAGATGTCAAGCAGTTTTAAAAAACTGTGGTCATACAACTAAATATTAGTTTAGTGATTCACAGGATTGCTAAATCCCAGAAAAAAAAAATGTTTGTACAAAATAGTTTTGAGTTTGTACAGTCAAAGGTAGACACTGCTATTTTTTTGAACACACCCCTTTCAACTAATACCCCAATTGCACAGCCTTAAGAGCGTGCATATCATGAATGCTGGGTCTTGTTTGTTTTCTGAGAATCTACTGAACCTACTGGTAACTTGTTTGCCACGTAGCAATAAAAAATATACTAAAAACCTTGATTATTCTGGTTAGTCACATTGTACTGCTATTATTTTGAACAATACTGTATATATATATACACTGCATTTAATAGCATATTAATGTGTTCTTGGAGCAACAAGTAATGAAAAAGAATAGTTGTAAGTAATAGTCGGCAACATTTTCATAATAATATCTAATATTTTATAGGAATATATTTTCCTTATTTACTTGTTGTCTCCCAAAATGGATAAACATGCTTTAAGTCCAGGGGCCTATACCATGAAGCCGGTTTAGCTGGCTAGCCAGATATGTTTAAGCTTAGTTTGTGCCAATCCTGGGTTTTAGGTACTATGAAAGTAGCTCGGCTTTAATCGGTGTTAGTTGCCATGGTATCTTACGCTGCACGGCTAACCTGCTCCGGGGCAGGTTATGTTCTGGATCTGAGATTTAAGTTTGACCAATCAGCTGTGAGCAAAGTGACTCATCTCTGATGCAATAAAGCCACTCCCCCTGTTTCTCTTGCTCCAAATTAAAGGTCACAACATGATTATATATATATATATAACATACATGCAGACTTGGTGAGCACAAGAGACTGCTTTAAAAAAAAAAAAAATATATATATATATATATATATATATATATATATATATATATATATATATAAACTACTTTCACAACTATTTTCTTTATTTATCCTCTTACATGGAAAATTATTTTCTTCTTTGTAAATGCTTTTAAATTCTTTATATATACTTCAATGTCTTTATCTTCAGCAAGAGTTTTTAATCACGTTAGCTCTCTCGCGAGACATGAGTCACACTTTGCATTGAAAGGCATGTGATTGGCTGCTCACTGCTGATGTCACACTTTCACATGCACTCGCTCCACAAACTCAGGATCAAAGCCTGAGTTGACAGAAAAAGTTGATGATCAGCATCATGGGACCAACAAAGCCTGAATTGGTTTTGTCAACTCAAAACTAATCCTATAACCCTGAGTTTGTCGATCTACCATCATGGTACAGGCCCCAGGTGTCTAAGTGTACATGTATGAGAAAATCAATGCCGTTTTGTAAACGAAAGTCATATTTTGATTAGAAACCCCATAACATTTTCCTGAAATGTTGATTTATAACAAGCAATTTGACAAAAGTTTAAAATTTGTCAGATTTAAATGATAATTACAAAATATTATCATATTTCCATAAGAGTGCTAAATTTGATTATTGAGTCATTTTTAAAGAGCAATAGTGAAACCTCAAAACAAATGGTATCTCTGAAAAGCCCTGAATGTGTTCTTTACAGGACACTAAAAAACTGTGACATGTACGGTGTCAGGGAAATTCACTAAAATATAATGTCCTCGTATGTGGACAGTGACACCCAGGAGACCCCTAAAAGTATGCACTGTTTTGAAGGAAAAGTACATACTTTTGAGTGTGTAAAATAGCCAAGCTTTGTGACATACTTCATCATAATTGTCTTTAATGGACAGCTCTGTTGCTTAGTGACGTGCATCCTGTCACTGTTTAAACTGTCCTGTCAATCATCTTTTCACATTTAAAATCTTCCACATTCATTTTAATTTAATTTCCTACCGTATCTGAGAGAAATGTAGTAGCATGTTGATCTGCTAGTCGTGGGTCGTTCATGCGGAGACTCTCCTCATGTGTTTGCAATTTGAATATAAATGCTCTTAAAAATTAATGACCAAAAGTATCATTATATTTAATCTGCAACAGCATTGTGAACTTTTGAAATGCGAATAACATTAAATAATCATCAGCTTCTAACCTGATGAAAATATATTTAATCACTCAAATCCCTTTAACTATATCTTTATCTAGGGCAATATTAGCCATTAGTGTGCACGGTTCTGCATTTCAGATTCTAAACGGAAAAAGTAGCCCATCCGGGAATCTTTGGAATACTCATTTCAACATACTACAATTTGGTAGACACTAATTCTACTTTCAAATACTATTTAGGATGGAAAGTATGCAAATTGGGATGAGCCATAAGGACAGTTCATGGAGCTCTCACCAAAGGAGCTGATGATCTGAATCAAGTGTGTCATATAAAAGAGAGACATACAAAATGTGCAGAGCATTCGGTCTTGAAATGATTGAAAACCACTGCTCTGAAGTGTCAAAACTAAGTGACTTGTGACTTCTTTCTTGTCAACTGTAGAAATGCAATGTGTAGACATGAGATACTGATTTTTGACCTGGATTGGATTCTTCTTCTAAGGTCTTAACATCCATGCCTACATTTCTGTGTGCACCACAGGTTCCTCTCGAGCGTTTTGGCTCTCCAGACTGCCTTCAAATGACAGTTCTAACTCCAACAATGATCCATTGAGGCTGTCTCTACCAGATTCCGATTCAGCCAGTGTAAGCAGTGGAACCACCAGCAGTGCCAGCGCTCCTCTGGATCAGCCGTCCCACCCACAGCAGAGTGCCCTCAAAGAATCCAACATCATCAGTGATGAGGACGATGAAAACAATGACCAGCAGGAGTGGCTAGACAATCCCAGTGGTATCGAAGCCCAGTTCTGCAGGCTTTGGGTGACAGAGGAAGCCTCCCAGGCACCCGCTCCTTGTGTGCAGCCGGAGAGCGGAGAAGTGGACTCTCCAGAAAGGCGGCCTTCTATAAAGCGAGCTCACTACGGCGCGGTCAAACGCAAGCCTGGCAGAGGCACGGGTAGCCTCAGACGCAGCCAGGGGGCTTTAGTGAATATGCGTCGACACAGCCACTCGTTGGACAGCCAGACAGAGATGATGGCAAATAGTGTGGACCTTAACTCACTACTGGAGAAGGAGTTCAGCGTACAGAGCCTGGCCTCTGTCGTCAACGAGGATTTCTTCTATGACAGCACCACGGAGACAAAGAACGCAACAACTTCATAAAATCACCTGGCCAACATAGAACAAAGCTTGGCATCTCTTCAACACCTCTGTTGTGGAGACACATTATCCCATGCAGCCTTTCCAAAGTTATCAGCCAATTTACGGAAGCAGCTGAAGGCCAGTCAATGCAAAAGTCTTATTTTCATCTTTTGTGGAACCATAGTTTAAAGATGCTGTTAAGCACCACTGATTTACTGAACTGCCCACATAGCAACTGTTTTGCACCAGAGAACCAAATTACTGGTCTTAGTTACGCTATGTAAGAAGGGAAAAGGCATGCGCCCCTCCCACCCCACACCACACACACACACACACACATTAAGAGCTACAGAACTGAATTTTGACAAGTTTTTAATTTTGCCTTGTTTTTTGGACACTACATACATTTCTTGCTTTTAAATATAAGCATTGCTTCTATCATGGATTTTATCATGGATTTGCTTTGTATAAAATGTTTTATTTATTAGCAAGTTTTTATAAATAGATTATATTACATTGTATTAGGAATCCAAAAGGTTGGGTTAAGAATTTGTCAGGAGATTGATAAACCAACCATTACAATTTCACCTTTGTTATAAAGTAATCAGCTGTAAACATTCAATCAGGAATTTAACTGTGCTATTCTGGAAAAGTACCTCTAAAATAAAGCCTGCAGTTGTCCTCTTTTTTTTCTTTTTTTTTAGAATGTTCAAATGTGTAAATATTACTGTGACTTCATTTTAAGAGTTTATATATGTTTGACACTTCACATTCAAAAACCGTAATGAAAGGTGTCTGATTGTTATTTTTGTTCTAATGACTTCCTGTAATCTGGAAAAAGCACAAACTTTGTTTTGCTGTTTGATGATAAAAGTAATAAAGTGCATACATTGTGAAGTGACACAAATGATTCACGTGTTCAGCATTTGATTTGAACATTAAAACAAGAGTAAGGTCACACATGTATCCAAATAATATGTAAAATAATTTATTTATCAAAGGCAAATTATTTTAACGTAATGGCAAATGTTTTTCTCTGACATATGGATGTCAGACTCCAGCTGTAAAATGATTAAAGCAGTCCCATAGTGGTTTCATGACAGAACAGGTTTTCTGGGCAACCCTGTCTCGTCCTCCGATCAATACGGGGGAGACTATAGGGGGCGTTTTATAAATAAGGCCCATCGAGCCTGAGCTGATGCATGTCATTTTTCTTCCTACTTATAAACATTAAGTGTATAAACCGTACTTAAAATTCTACAATGTTTTTAAATATCTCCCATAACTTCTTTTTTTTGCATCTTTTAAAAGCTTTTTTTTCCACCTTGCCCTTATAGAGTGACAAAAAAAACAATGCACCTTTGTTGTTGTTGAAAACTTGCTGATTTCGTCATCTTTTACCTCACTGCTGGCTAGTCATCTGCACACATCCATTCAAGCAAAAAAAAAAAATCATGGCAGCTGCTGAAAATGCCACGATTAATAGGCTGCAGTTTCCTGTGTTAGCGGTTCCCATTAACATTTTTGTCTATTGTGGTGTGAAGATGAAGCCCTTTACGGCTGCTGCCCCAGCGTCTCTTTGCCTGATGCTTGAGTTTCAGTTCCTCTCTGAATTCATAGTCGATGAGGCCTTGGTTCTCCTTACAAAGCTTGCTGTAGGCGTCTGCTAAAGCCCTGAATTCAGAAATAGAGATCTCTGTGGGCCGCAGTGTGGGATCCACATCAGCACTGCACAGCAACTCTTCCGTCAGTTCTTGTCGCTGAGATTCGGGGAACAGCATCCTGCAGCGAAAAAGAAAAAAGTCATCAAGCGCCGACACAATGGGTTAACGTAGAAAACCTGAAAAGTAGCATGGAGGTGACATTATGTGGTCTGTACAGATGTTCGCTTAGCGCTTGTCAAACAAGAAAAGCAGCGAGACTGAAAGCAGTGTGGTTTATGCTGCTGCTTGTATTACAGATGTTCTCCCTCACACTCCTCACTCCAATGATACATAATTGCTGAGTTACTTAAAGCCTTTAAGTATAACGCATTTTTAAGGTATTAATGTACATTATACATTTAATTTATAATTGTAACCAAAGTTAAAATGCTATATAATGTTTGCAGATTCCTTGTTACATCTGCTATTTGTTGGTTGTCATGCACTTTAAAGCGTTATACTCTAAAGGTGTGTCAATGAATAATGCATTATAACTGTGGTTACAATTATTCATGAGTCCATACAATGCATTACAAGGCATAATTAATGCATTACAAATACTTGTATAATGCATTATATATAAAGGCTTTAAGTAAAGTGTTGCCTTATTTTTATTATTGACCTAGGTCTGGGTATGCAGCCGGATGCAAATGAGGCTGCCAGGGATAAACTGGTGTCTTGGACTGTCGAAAGGTTGTACTTCATATATTTTTATACAACCTTTGTTTTCACAAGTTCCTTGTACACACAAATCATCCAATCCTGCCCTTGGAGAACCAACTTTCTGCTGAATTTACACACCTGCCTGGAAGGTTTTAGTACACTAAAAAATGCTGGGTTAAAAACAACCCAAACTGGGTTGAAAATGGGGATTGGGTTGTTTTATCCCAGTGTTTGGGTTAAATGTTTGCAAATTGTGCTGGGTAGTTTTAAAAATTACTATATAACTGTCTTAAAATGTACCCAAAATATGTTGGGAGTTAGCGTTTATTAATATGTTAAATAAATGAATTTTTACAAATAAGTTAAATGAATAATAATTCAACAATAAACATTTATTAAATAGCTAATTAATAAATGTTCACCTTTTGATTATTATTGTTGCTTCTATTTGTGTGTGTAATTATGTTTCTGATTTTTTATTTACTACCTTTGGGTTCATTTTAAGCCAGCCATAGTAATTTTTAAACAGTAGTTGAGTTAAATAAAACTGCCCAGCACACTGCGCAAACATTTAACCCAATCGCTGGGTTTGTCCATTTTCAACCAAACCTGGGTTGTTTTTAACCAAGCATTTTTTAGAGTGTAATCCTGCTTCTATTAAACTCCTTGGTTATCTTCAGGTTCAGGGCACCCCTGACTTTTTTTTTAATAGATGTATACCATGTTTTGCTGGATGAATGCTTGGCACCAAGGTGTACTTCTATATTTCAAAACCTTGTTTCATTCACCTCTAAATATGGGGTCCACCCAGACTAAGGTTCATTGCTTAGTTGTAGCCAAATGAAACACATTAAGAATAGAGGCAAATAGGAGTTTTGAAAAGTAGTTGACAGAAAGCCTGGGAAATGCTTACTCAAGCCCTCTACGGCAGTGCTTCCTCCGGAACTGGAAGGCGTTCTTGACAATCTTCTCGACCAGCTTGAAGGGCTGCTGGATCTGGGGCTGAGCCAGTGGAGTGAAGTGCACCACCCCCACATCCACCTACGCACACCGCGGGTGATGAGATGCAAACGCACACGCGCACACACACACACACACAAAACAGTGTTAGAGTCAGACATGGAGACCATATTCAAGAGCTACTCCCACTTGAGTGAAGGGAAGATACGGAATGGAAACTAGTGCAAAAAGGGATATACGCATGAAGAAAAGCAGAGGGTTGGGAGAGGAGGCAGTCGGTGACGCTGCACGATGACAAGCCAGTTCCAGTTGCTACAGTAACACCTGTTTGAAGGACCATCAAAACAAGCCTCTTCAAATGTGAATAGTAAGTCTCTTGTTATACTGTTGCTTCCTAAATATTCTTATAGCCAAAGTCTTGTGCTGCTGTAGGGGGATGCTTCAGCTTTCATCTCCCCTGGCTCACCGATCAGCACAAGGGACAGTGATTCTTTTCATTATGCAAAACCGGCACAGACATCTGCCCAGACTTATTTCTTTTTACATAAGTGAAAAAACATAATTTTGGTGGCTCACGAACCAGTTACAAACCTGTAGAACTGCATTATACCTGTGCATGTACCTATATACCTGTATTGGAGAAATTATGCAATTATTTGTAGGTGATAGAGAGTAAATCCAAACCGAATTGTGCTGCATCTCAGCTGCGTGGCTTTACTGTAGTTTAACATAAACCCATCTGGCAGAGTTGCAATCATGCAGAACTCTTGACTTCCTAGACTTTGACTAGATTCTTCCACTCTTGGGCTCACTTTAAATAAATTACGAGCAGGATACAAGGATACAAGGATACAAGGATACAGGCTTTGAAGGTTCTTTTCTGGTATTTAAGGTTACAAAAAAGCCTGGAGTTGGAGATGACAGAAGTGAAGATGTGACAAGAGCTTTCAGAAACCATTGACTCATCTGCCTCAGCTGTGCAGGAGAACCAACATTCAGGAAATCAATTTGGCCACCTGTCATTTACACAGCCCGGGATTCAGGTTTTAAAATAAAACACTCAAGCCCTTTTTCCAAGGGGTGTGATTTTAACCAGGGCCCTAACGAGTCACAAAGAAACAGGATTTACAGTAGGAGCAACCAGATAAAGTTATATATGGACAGTGTTGGGGAGTAACGTGTAACAGCGTTATGTAATTTAATAAATGTAATCCGTTACAGTTACTGAGAAACATTTTTTAATTAAATTAGTTACTTATGAAAATGTTAACGATTACAAAGGAGGTTACATCTGAATACTTTCTGTAAAAAGCTAGGATATGTTGTATAATATTAATGTGCTGCGTTGCCTGTTTTTGTATGTGTAAGATGTCAAGCGATGCTATTCTGAAACTTTTGATTGGCTCTCGTTTGAATTTGCAGCACACCACGTCTGCCAATTACATCAATCTACATTGCTGCTAAAAGTTTTAGGCTACAGCCTGTCTGAGAGTTGGCACAGTGGCGAATTATAAAAATGCGTACTAGTGCTGGAAATGCAAAAACCAATTCATCCAGAAATTTGTATTTAACCTCAGAACGATCTCAAAGTAAAATATGTACTAAAGTCAGATTTTTTTGTGGCTGTGTTTTAAAATTTAACAGCCTCAATGGATCATTGTTGGAGTTAGATTTATTTATTTTTTTATGTAATTTTTAAATTTAATAATCTTAATTCAAGTGATGAAGGATTTTGAAAGTCTGACAGAAATCAGTGTTGAGTACTACTGCCTGGTATACATGTTTGAAAATGATTAACAGTTGAAAACAAAAATTTGAAAAATAATCAAAAAGTATTCAAATGTAATCAGTTACATTAATAAAGTAATTGAAATAGTTATTACTATATTACTTATTACATTTTAAATAGGGTAACGTGTAATCTGTAATCGATTACATTTCCAAAGTAACCTTCCCAACACTGTACTTAAAGATCATGTTTCATGAAGATATTTTGTAAATATATAAAAAATGAATTATCATTAGTAATATGCATTGCTAAGGACTTAATTTGGATAACTTTAAAGGCGATTTTCCCAATATAAAGATTTTTTTGCACCCTCAGATGTTCAAATAGTTGTATCTCTGCCAAATATTGTCCAATCCTAACAAACCACACATCAATGGAAAGCTTATTTATAATAATCTCAATTTAAAAAAAAAGATCCTTATGACTGGTTTTGTGATCCACGGTCACATATGTATAGCAGCTTGCCTGTATGTATATATAGCTCTTGACCAACCAAAAATTATCTTCTGGTGAAACAGACTTATGAGAAACCGTCACCTTAAATCAATTCCGTGCAACTGACCATTGAAAATATGTTGTTTGTAGTTAGTCTGTATAATGACTAATTCCATAATTCTCTCCCAGACAATATTCCTGTTTTTGAGTTTACTCATCTTTGACATTACACATTAATAAAGTTAAAGGAGCATTTTCTCTTAGGTGCAAATAGTGGTGTGCTTCACTTGCAATGTGTGATGGTTGTTAAAGACAGTAACAACCTTCACACATTGCAAGTGAAACACACCACTATTTGCACCCAAGCAGAAATGCTCCTTTAATACAAAGGGTGTGAAGTTTCATTTGTCATTTCTAATGGAGAATGGTCAAATTGAGGTGGCAGCCCCTTGGGGCAATCTGAGTAACCATTATTTCCTTTACATAACTGCCAGAGAACAATGGAGTACAGGCCTGGGAATGCATACAGTGAAGAAAAGGAGAAAATAGTCCTGCGATGAGTATGGATACATTAATCATGACAGCACTTTCAAAAGGCAACCACTTCGGCTCAGATGAAGGAGCAGAAATAGAGGATGTAACCAGTGGAGGCTGACAGGGATTTGCAGGAGAGGCTTGTTTTTACTGTAAGGATGTTCGTCCCGCGCTCCATGAATCGCCCAAGGCATTGATGGGAACCAAAGGCACTACTGATGTGCTTCTCAGATGTGAAATAATTCTCATGGAGTCTCTCTCCAGCCTATGAGCCTTCAGGCTTGTAAGGTGTCTGGCTAAAGACAAGGAAAGATGGACAGTGAGGGTAAGCATGGTAAGAGGGCCAAACGAACAGTGGTCCTATATTTAAACACTAAAAATGCCAGGTCAGTAAAAAGCATTCTCAGTTTTATTGGAATTCAAGCATTCACTGAACAGTAAATTCAGAAGAAAAAGCACAGAGGCAATAAATCAAGGTAGTGTGGAAACCCATGCACTCCCCTCTTGCACAGCAGAGAGTAATTTCCATTTATTATCATGAATTTAAACAGCCATTTCTGTAGCAGCTGCAATAAGACCATTTTGACATCTGCATTACAGGCAAACAGCGACAGCAGGGTAATGAAATGACTCCAACAGCAACTGTGAATAAACAAATGGATCTCATCCTAAACAATAAAAAAGCACACAAGCAAAAAAAGTGGTGGAAGTGGGGGGTTCCACCACTTCCCTGAAGCAATGACAATTTCGATGTCCACTCAAGCTTCTGCACATGATAGCGAGAGGTGATAAAATCAAGGCACCATGCATATAATTGCTTTCTGTGCCTTCACACGTCAGCTCCCGACACTGTACATGTTAACGGCACCCTGACCCCTTTCCCATTTATTTATTTTTCAGCAAAATCTAAGCATCAGCAATTAATGTATGTCCTTCAATGTGAGGAGACACATTAAATCCCCACCAAGGCCCAATTGCATTTCACCTGAGAATCATCACTAACAGATATTCAAGAGTATGCTACACCTTCAGCTTCAAATACTGATTTTTTTTATTACCTGAAAAGAGTTTACAGAACAGAGCGTAGAGAGATTAGGATAGATAGATAGAAGGATAGATAGACAGAAGGATGGATGGATGGATATTTTGTCCTTTTTTTGCCCTCTTTGTCATTTCTAAACCAATGCCATATAGCCACTCCCACCCTGCAGCGAGGAGAGGACGGATGGAGGACGGCAGGGGTGGGGGTGCAGGGGTTTATAGGGGCAGCAGCTGTGAGTTCATCCTCCTGCAGAGTGAATATTCCTGCTCAGTGGATAGTCCTATTATAAATAGGGTGATAGTGATGCCTTGCCACTAAAACTCATTGTATAGCAGGTGAAAGGGACGTGCCCATTTGCCAAAGTGAGTAAGTGGTCTGTGACAGAAAAAGGGACATGAGTTTTGGTATTCAATCCCAAATCATCCTTCACCCAACAGCTTGTTAGACTTGTTAAACATTTAACATTCAGTGAAAATAAATGAATTACAAAAAATTAAAACACAGCACATAAGGCTAAACACATGTAAACATGATGGGTGAAGTTTTAGAAAAATATATTTGCCAATAGAACAAGATGACAGACTTACAAGATACTGGGGTATCTATTTGCGTCTGCTTCTCAAATAAATGGACATTTCAGGATGTTTTCATTAAGCAGCTTTACATATTTTACTGGAAAACGTATACAATTCGATAGGAATTGATCTACTCATTTACAAAGATGGAAAGAGTTTGCATGGTGAAAAAAGTAATCAATTAGCCACAACGCAGTTATGCTGGAGGATGTGTGAGCATGTTCATGTATTCTGGAGTTGGCCAAAAAATACAACCTTTCTGGGACATGGTTTTGATGGAAATCCAAAAGATTTTAGGATATGATATACCAAGAAATTGCACTACATATCTTGGAAGCATCACCCACTCTGAGTTAAGAAGTTAGGTTTATCTTGTTAATATATTAAGTGTCGCATGTATGAAGAGTATTACAAGACATTGGTATAAGCAGGAGAATGGATAGAAATTGTACAAAAGAAATATACAATATGGAAGAATTCACCTTTATCTTGAGACTTAAAAAGGACCTATTTATAAATTGTTATACCTATTTATACTGGAACAAATGGACTGAGTACTGTAATGCAAACAATCAATGACTGTATATGTGACCCTATACTTGCAACAAAATATACCCCCTTTTTGTTTAGCCTTTATTATTATTATTATTATTCTCTTGTATTCCCTAACAATGTACATCATTTTCTTGAAAAATCATCAATAAAAATAATTTATCTACTCAATATAGAAAACATTTGATATAACTGATAAACACAATTAAAATATGAACAAACCATGATCTCCTTTAAAATTAATGAGTTAGGCTACAATGTTTTTTTCCATGAGGAAAAAATGGGAAAAACTAAAGCGTTAAAAATCGCCGTTAAATCGAATAAAAAAGCTTACTACATGTGATAATAGACGGGTTTTAAATCGCTAAGAGAGCATATGGAGCAAATAACAGACTTTCATGCGCGTGAAGTTGAGAGATCGCTGTGCTGCGTGACGTAGGGCATCATTCGTGCAGCTTTGAAAACAGCTTCGTCGCTTCATCACTGATGTCCTCTGATATACCGCTGCTGCTGCTGCTGCTGCTGCTGAAGGCACGGATACCATGAGCGGTTCGCTAACGATACATCTAAGGGCGTTTATACTCCGTTCATGTATTTAGCAGTTTGTGTGTGTGTATGCTCGGAAACCTGACGCGTCATCGCTCGCTCTGCACCAGCCGAGGTGAGTACAGGTTTTCTGCATTCCGCTCCGTGTTATAAACACACTGCTATGAGTCATGACCTAAAAGATTTCTGTTATTGCCTCAGTAAAACGAAATTAGAAATGTGCTGACAAGTTGTGTGCCTGTGTGTCTGAAACAACACTTTATTTAATTTACCTGACCATATGGAAAACTGAATCGGATTGCAGTTATCAAATATTGCAACAATGCGTGCATGTAGGCTACTGCCCCCCTGCTAATAACTCTTTTTTCGAGGCATGAACAGCACTAAAAATCACAGCCTGGAACCTGCTTCCTCATCATCCTGTGTGCATGCTTCTCTTTGTTCCCAGTGCGCTGGGGGAGGAGGACACTCGTTTAATTCTCTCACTTATTTCCTCAGGCAGGCGGCGGTGCTGAGGAGTCTCTGCCGTCGCAGTTGCAGCCGAAGGAGAGGGGACTAAGCAAGCCTGTGTGAATGTTGGCCGGGTTAAGGAACGCGGCAGGATGGCGTCCACAGGCACGCAGATCTTCGCCTTTGTGCTGGCATTGCTAGGCATCCTAGGTGCCACGGTGGCCACGTTACTGCCCAACTGGAAGGTGAGCGCGGACGTTGGTTCGAACATCATCACTGCCATCTCGCAGATGCAGGGGCTGTGGATGGACTGCACATGGTACAGCACGGGCATGTTCAGCTGTACGCTGAAATACTCTGTGCTAGCACTGCCCGCATACCTGCAGACGGCACGCACCACTATGGTGCTATCATGCGTGTTGGCAGCCCTGGGATTGTGTTTGGCTACTTTGGGTTTGAAGTGCACTCGGTGGGGTGGGGGACGCCGCACTAAACGTCATGCTGCCATGGCAGCCGGCACCTGCTTCCTGGCCTCTGGCTTCCTCTGCCTCATTCCTGCCTCCTGGTACACAAACGAGGTTATTGTCAGTTTCCTAGACGCCAATGTGCCCGAAAGCAACAAGTTTGAGCCGGGCGGTGCTGTCTACGTAGCCTTTATCTCGTCTGGTTTCCTTTTTGTGGGTGGATCCATTTTCTGTCTGTCCTGCTCGGGTAAACGACACGGCCCCCAGGATTTGATACTTCTTCCTCCAGACAAACTCCTCTTGCAGCAGCAACAGCAACTGCTGCAACAACAGCAGCAACAGGAGCAGCTCCAGCATCAGTACTGCTCTCTCTCACCACTGGATAACAAGACTGGCTACAGCCTGCAGGACTATGTGTAAGGGACAGAGGCAAGACCAGTGCAATGCACTGCCACTCGACAAAACGAAGGGGCGCAAGGGACCGCAACTTTAAAGCCCTTCCTTTTCCACCTCTCTCCTTTTTAAGATCAGCAAGCACAAATGGTGGAAGTGTTCCCTGAAGCGTCGTCTTGGAACAGACGGATTGTGAATACTGAGGGGCGAGTGGCAGAAATGCTGCAGTGTGAAAGACTGAGCGAGATGATAATATAATAAATGCACATATCCAGCATCCTAGTAAATCTTATTAAAGAGTTCCTCTGGGAACGGATTAGCAACAAGAAAATGTTTCTGCTACTTTAAATCCCACCCCCCTTCCCAAAGATCTGAACTCAGAAGCAATCGTTTAGCTGCTAACAATCGTTTGGTAACCTCTGTTTAAAGTAAGATGGCAATATGTCTCGAAGAGGCAACAGTATGGCAGAGAGCCCTTGTTTGGGAGATTCTTTTCTTTTCCCTTCTACTTGAGTAATGGTTGTGTTAATGAAATATCTTGTCTTATTTTGGTAGCTGATAGGATGATTGATATTCTGCTTAAGCATGCTTTCTGGAGCCTGTGCATAATGCAGTGGAATGCCTGATGTAGACTGAATTGTAGCCATATAGCCTGTGCCTAAAGAGCTGTAGTTCATAAACCGCTGAAACTGTTTGGAGAGAAGTAGGAGGAGAGAATGAATAGGGGTTGCTGGGTCAGGCATGTATGGGAAATCCATATCAAGGCTGAGAGGAGACTGCCCCAATATAATGTTGTGCTGTTCAACACTTTAATATTTGGCACCAGACAAAAGCAAGCTGCCTTCAGCTCAGAGCATGCCGTTTGCCGTACTATCACACACACACTCGCACACGTTCATACACATACTGTGCTGCATGTGTGCTTTTTACTCGTGCTGCTACTCACTGCCATGGAAACGTGATTTTACACCCAAGTACGTGTATTGTCTAGGGGTTGTATCTCTGCACACTCGGAGGACAGTGGTCCTGGAGGCTGTCATGAATCACTCCAGCCAACAGCAGGGGGTTGGTGTCTAGAGACAAAGCCTCTCTCACAGACGGGAGGGTCCCTATCCTGCTGACCAACTCGTAT
The DNA here is from genome assembly GCA_023029165.1 of Gobiocypris rarus. NCBI lineage: Eukaryota > Metazoa > Chordata > Actinopteri > Cypriniformes > Gobionidae > Gobiocypris > Gobiocypris rarus. The sequence goes on from CM040925.1 coordinate 8,049,701, forward strand.
AATCAGACAATATATGTGCGGCAGTTTTGTTTTAGAGACATAAATAACATCGGCAGAAACAAAGCCAAGAGTGAGTTTCAGTAATTGGCAGCACTTACACGGCACCTGATGAGGCTGCAATATGGTTGTCCACTCTCAATGGAAACCTCCTTTGCCAAATGGCGTTTGCTTTTCTCCAACTTTGAATAAACAGCCACATGTCCTCAAATGTCTCAGCAGTGTATCTGCTGACAGATTGTCACCCACAAGGGGCCCTTTCAATCGCCTTAAAAGAATATTTCTGGTTATTCTTAACATGCATGGGACATCATCTGGGGTATGCTGTCAATTACCACAGAAATAGAAAGAGTTATACATTTTCAGTGGTTTATTTTTGGTGCTGCTCACCTGCCCTCCATTCTTATTACTGTAAATGTCTTTCATTTGTTTTCAGACTTGATATTAGTAATAGACCGCTTGCTACCAATCCGGTTTTATATATACACTAAATCAATAAGTAACATCTTTTTGTCTTTGGTAAACAGACAGCATGCCACCAATGCTGCCCATAGAGCTTAATATTCTTTTAACAGTGAGAAACTTCACATTGTCATACTGAACCTCCCTCAGTGCTTGCAATCCCATTCTTCCCGAGCGCTTTTGGATGCCGCCTCTGACAGCCAGAACAGTTGCATGTCATGTGCCAGTTTGCCAATGCATGTACACAAATACCCCCTCATAAGCACGCCCCACACACACCCTGCACACACACACACTTACTCAACACTTGGAACAAGTTATATGTGCTTGGATGCAGCCGTGCGTTTCTATACTGCTGAAGGAAGGAATGCAATTTTAGTGTTGTTCTACTCTGGCAAAAAAAGCGTTGGCAGTGATGGATGGCAAAGCGCATTCTTTCTCTCAAGCAGATTCCCACAGGCGAGCAGATGGCTGGGCCCAGCTCGCCCCCTGCAGGTGGTGGCGGGCATGCTGAGTGGGCACAGCCAGGCTACGTGCTGCCCCTCTAGGGCAGATTACGCCCTCCTCAGCAGACCACGCCAGCTCCTGGACAATAACAACTGCCCATGCACCATTACCAAATGCAATAAGCACTCCTCCTACCCTCCAAAAGTGACGATGCACTGAAATGTTACAATTGTGAATGTGCCAAACTCATGACTATTTTGCAAATGTATGTACAGGTGTACTGTTCTGTTTGCCAAATGCAAGATGATTTGAAGTTTTTGAAAGACTGTCATCTGTAATGAGATAACTTATAAATATATAGTTGATCAACTTGCATACTTTCCCCCTAAATTCCAAAGCACAACAATTCCAGGATCACAAAAACTGTTCTTGAAAGGACTGAGATTATTTAAATTGTGCTTTGGGATTCATATTCATCACAGCTCTGCAAAGATTGCGTTTATCTTTATTAATTTACTGAGAGCACTGTTCAACACCCAAGCATGTTCACAGCAAATCTTCTTTATAAGAAGACAAACATTTACACCTTTAATTGTGTAACCTCATTTGAAAGCAATTTATTTTTTGTTAGCCAAACATACTAAAAGATACACTGAAATAAATATGATCATCTGTAGATAGTATTACCAATAGAGGTTTTGTTATTATTAAGATAAACTATTCATATATTGTTATGGTGCAGCTTGTTTATTAGCACGCTTGAAGAAAAAAGAAGTTTCATATGAACCAGATGAAATGGATAGGGCCTTGTTTTTGTTCAGTGCCCAATGTAATGATTCCTGATTGGATAAATTAAGCTTATATTTTGGTGGATGCTACTGCACTTCTTAATTTTGCAGAGGTTTTCCATATGGTTCAAATATTTCTGTACTGTTCTCTAAGTGTGCTTGTGCAAGTAGCTATATTTTTATTAATAAAAAAAAATGGTGGAAGCGTATGTTCTTGAAAAACATCTAAGTCTAATTTAATTAATTTGTGCTGTTATGTTCATGTGAAAACAACAGTCTCAAGCAATCAATGAAATACTTCTGAATAGAACAGGCTGTATGGAACACATTCATTCTTTCATATATTCCATTACAGTATCTTTAGAAGACATTAAAAATGAAAAAATAAAATCAGCATTCATTTTTTTCTAGATAACCACTGAGAGAATACTGAAGAAATTTATTCTTTGAGCTGTTGTGAAATTGTGAATCTCATATAACGAGATGCAAATATATAAACTTTACAGCAGTTCTTAAAAGGATTATGTATTTTAATTCTTAAGTACATCTGTATACATCATGGCATGGCAGTATGTGTTGTACTGCCTTTAAATTAGGTTGATCTTGTTTAAAGTAAAGTAAAAATGTTGTATAACAACATCTGATATTATGCAGTGATGCTGTATCAGTCACACAGTCCATTAAACATAAGACAGCCCTGGCAGATTTTTGCACATATATTACACTTAATTCTTTAGGTGATTTTTTTTACCACCTAATTCAATAAATTCATATTGAAAAAATGATTGTTCAAAGAAAACAAACCTTCATTTAAGCTTTATTAGGGGGATTAGGTCCTGATTACATTAATACATGTTGGGGAAAGTTACTTTGAAAAGTAATGCATTATAATATTGCTTTACTTAGTTACTTATTAAGAAAAGTAATGTTACAAGTTATTTTTGCATTACTTTTTTTAACTGCACTTTCTTGGCATCCAAGCAAACATGCACACTCCTAACCATACTGTAACAATCATATTCTTAGTAACATTACACAAGGGTGAAATACTCCATTACTTGTCTTCATGCAAATATGAGGTGCTGGTTAACTCATGTAACACCAGCTAAACCGATTAAACTTCATGGGCCATCAAAACTCCATCAGCAGTAATGGCGGGCTAAGTCCATAGGCAACAGTCAGTCAGCAGCCCTTTTTAGCAGCAAGCAATCAATGGAGTAATGTTGAAAATAGAATATATTTGTCAAACACTGTGGATGACCTTGCTCTGCTAAAGAAACTCCTGGGTCTACACGCACGCGCACATACGCTCACAAACGCGCACACACACACGCACGCACACGCACACTGCCCTTGCTTGGTGCATTGTGAACTGCTGAGACAGGCATTATAGAATGCCAAGATAAAAGAGCCTGCATGAAAACAATCTTTTCCAATTCATAAAATTTAACATTTCCATCCAAACAACCATTTTTTTTTCTTTAAAAAAAAAAATGCTGGTGTAAATAAAAGTTAATTGAAGCATGTTTTAAAAGTAAACAATTTACTTTAAAAAAATACTTTCAAATAATCACATTTAATTAAATGCTTTAATTCAATTTAATTAAATTCAAGTTAATCGCTAGTACATTTCTGAGAGAAAATTGCTTCAGAAATCCTATACTTTTTTCAGTGTTGCTTTGTTGTACAGAAATGAAATCATCTTAACATTGGTCTTAATGAACTACATCAAGTAAAACATCAAACAAAAGGAGAACAAACTAATTAAATATATATTAACAAATAATAAAACCTTACTGAAACTGCAAATTTGCAAGATCTCTTAAATTTCTTTAGTCAAAACTACTATTTTTTTATTTGTTCAAAATCCAAAGCATTTTATATTAAAAAGGGTATTTTTAGATTCAGCTTGAATCATAATTGAGAGTAAGGCTGCAGGCATTCTGAGACATTGAAATAACCTTCCTTTACTCCTGATACCTAATTTGACCCCATTTATTAAAATGGAAAACTACTTATACCAAATCTGACCCCATTATTCACTATGGGAGGTTTCATTGGCTGTTGCACCATGGGACCATCACAGAAAATGGAGAAAAGGAGTTTAATGATCCTGAAAATGGACATAGAAGAAAAAGAAAAAAAGTGGGGTATGGCTTTGCTCTAAAATATCACATAATGGTTGTTGAAATGACACCTTTTTACGTCCAGGGCGTCATTTCAGACAATAAATAAATACTTTTTTTTTTTTAGAATGTCCTTTTCTAAATGTGTTTTTTACATAGTTCAAGGAACGCATTTATAGAGAACATTGGCACTTTTCAGAGTATTTACAGTTATTGGTCAATTCTTTGGTGCCATGGTGTTCCAGTATCTCTACCAGTATCTCTTACTTCCTTTTTTTTTGTCATTATTACACTGAACAACAGTAAGCACATTAAAATAGTACTACTACAAAGACGGCAAGTGCACATAAAACCAAAAGAACCAAATCCAGAAACCAAATATTGTGAAGAGAAAGTTGAGAGACGCAAGACCCAACACTCTGGATGAGCTTAAGGCCGTTATCGAAGCATCCTGGGCCTCCATAACACCTCAGCAGTGCCACAGGCTGATTGCCTCCATGCCACGCCGCATTGAAGCAGTCATTTCTGCAAAAGGATTCCCCACCAAGTATTGAATGCATAACTGAAGATAATTATTTTTTTGTATTAAAAACACTTTTCTTTTATTGGTCGGATGAAATATGCTAATTTTTTGAGATAGGAATTTTGGGTTTTTCATGAGCTGTCTGCCAAAATCATCAGTATTAAAACAATAAAAGACCTGAAATATTTCAGTTGGTGTGCAATGAATCTAAAATATATGAAAGTTTAATTTTTATCATTACATTATGGAAAATAATGAACTTTTATCACAATTTGCTAATTTTTTTAGAAGGACCTGTATATGTATCAGAAGTTTTAATATGTTATATTAATGTATACCAAACAACTTGTAAGGATTATGTGAAATCTTACAAAGGACAGTGACTTAATGTTTATCTAATGTTAAAGAGATCATGTTACCATTAAAAGGTGAGGATTCTGAGGGAATAGGGTTGGGGATGTGTTAAGCAGGCCAATTGGTAGTCATTTATTGGGTATGTGTTTTTGTTATGTGTTTGTTGTATAATGTGGGATGTATTATCATGTTGTACATGTAACAGCTATCTTTGTGCCTTAGGACCCCCTCGGAAAAGAGATGGATCATCTCAAGGGGCTATCCTTAAATAAATAATAAATAAATAAATAAATAAATATTTGTGAAATGAAAATTGAAGAAACATTATTTTTGTAATTATTAACACATTAATAACAGTGATGCCAGTCTAAAAAAAATTGAATCCCTCTGTAGTCAATTTTATCACTTAAAACTAATCTTTGATCACTAAAATTGCATTAAAAATTTCCTTGGAAAAAAGCTCATTTATTATATTGCGCCTCATTTATTATACGTGGTTCTATGAATACGTAAATCAGCCCCGCCTCCACTCACTCGCACCAGTGCAGAGACCCACTCAGTGAAGATCACACGTTGACGGGATTGGTTACAAGGTAGTTTGTGACGTAAGAAACACCAGTGATTTCAAACCGTCTTTTGAAATACGTTGCAGTTTTAAGGAGAAAATTCTCAGCAATAGGGTTGACTTATGATTTAAGACAAACCATGTGCAAATACATATAGATGTATAGCAAATACATATAAAAAAAACACCACATAGACATATAACAACATTAAAAGCTTAATTTTCACCACAGGGGGTCTTTAAAGTAAGTTACGCAAGTTTGTTTTTCAGGTTTCCTACACATTTTGAATAATTAACTGAATGCCTTTGCAGGCCTTTTTGCCTATTGCACAAGCCTATTTTAAAAGACGGACCATTCTAAAGCTCTTTCCAGTCAAAGAAATATTTACAAGGATTAAATAAATAAATATTAATACAGCTATACTTTTTGGGTGGCCATATGTGTCCTCCTAAACATATGTGTCTCCCACATCACATGTGCAAATGTCATCCACCCACAAGTATAGTTGTGCAGGATCATCTCCTCAGAGACGGAAGAGGGATGGAGGGGCCAGTGCAGCCATTCCTCTCAATATCCAGACAAACATCTGCTTGAGGTACGCTTCACTTTCTCTCAGATCAATCTCTGCCATTAGCCCATCCTCGAGCTGTCTCCCACTTACTCGCGCTTTCTATCCTCTGTGTGTGGGAAGGATACTGCAGTAGCAGCTGGCTCCATGTCTGCCTCCGTACACGCGTCAGCTCTGGGGACGGCAGCCCATGCCTGCGCTTGTGAAACGCGTGGGGGGGGGGGGTTACAGAACCACTTTTGCATCTGATGACGAGGAGAAGATAATTACATTCATTCAGTCAGTCATTCTAAAGAATGCAATTATATTGTCTAACAGAAGCATTTTACAGCAGACACAAATGTGGGCGATGACACAAGTTCATTGATTGCATTGCAGCTGAATAAGTCAAACTTTCTTTAAATATGACACATTAATATTTACTGTAGAAGTCACTGCGTGGGCAAGTGCTGGGGTTAAAGCCTTGCAATCCACCAGGTGGGGGTGTCAAGTGCAATCTGTGACAGAGGAGACCAGGAAGTGCATTCTGGGCCTGAGGACATACAATACACGGCCAATCACTGTGGACACAAGCCTTCAAGGACAACCATAGTCACTCAGTGTGACAGAACAAGGTGCCTTGCAGCGGCCACACAAAACTGCCAGACAAAAAATAAAAAGAGCCACATTAAAAATAAAAAAACACCCCTTGTGGCATGCCGATATCAGCTAATGCTCATGATTATAAATAGAACAACTCAGTTCTGTTCAGAAACGCTGCAGCTAATTCCCTCCGACCTTACAAAGGGCTTCTGCAGGGAAATGAAACATGGTGAATCTAATAACGCAATCCATAGTTTAAATGCAGTGCAGAGCCATTCATGACTGTTCTCTAAATACAGTGAATGAGCTCTTGCTAATTACCAGCTGCACAATATTCGGTTCTCTAATCCAGTTAATTTAACAAGAACATAACAGGAGGCTGTGTATTATACTACATGTGTGGCAACTTACTCCCAGACGTATCTTCTCACTAAACATTCAATAAATCCTATTAACTTTGCACCTACTTTTTAAAAGATAGTTTTATAAATTGACCAACAATAATAAGACTACTATACCCTGTAAAATGTGTAAAAAGCAAAACAAAATAAATGTTAAAACATTCAGCATTAAATCATGCACAGGGTTGGGGAGCAAAGACCCAGGGTTAGTTACGCATTTAAAATACAAAATTTGAGTAACTGTATTTCATTTAGTTACATTTTAAATGGGTGGTAATCAAATTACAGTTACGTCCGAAAAGTATTTTAGATTACCAAAGTGATTTTTTTGAATTTTAACTGTAATTTATTTTATTTAAATATTAATGTAAAGTGTAACAACAATTAATGCAAGCAGCAATTGGTGATTGTCTAACTCTGACGGTCTGCAAAAGCATCCTAAGCAGTGTTGGGTAAGTTACTCTAAAAAGTAATTAATTACTAGTTACTAATTACATCTTAAATAGTTTAATTAGATTACTGTACAAATTACTCTCTCCTAAAAGTATTTAATTACTTATTACTAATTACTTTCTAAATTCTATAAACCTTGACTAGTTAATGATTCAAGGATAGACATGAAACACTCTACATTTATTCAAATAAATAATATAAAACTACATAAATTGTTCTTATTAAGTGACCAAAGTATCACAAATGTGAGAAGGATACATAAAAAAAGCATGCATTTTCAAGTTAGACTTAAATTTTGATGTTAAATCCACTATTGTATTATATATAATTCAAGGTTCTATTACATCAGAAGTAACTAATTAAATTACAGAAAAAAAATAAGAGTAATCCTTTACTTTTTCAAGGGAAAAATAATTAAAATACAGTAACTAATTACTTAGGATCATTGTTGGGTGTAACTAGTTACGAAGACACAGCTCTGTCCATACACTTGCAGAATATGCAAAATGTAAATAATTAACAAAATTAGAGGGATCTGGGATCATGAAAATTGCATGTTATTTTTATTTAGTACTGTCCTGAATAAACCATTTCACATAATAGAGGTATACATATAGATTTTACATAAGACAAAGGGACTGAATTTATACAAATTGCCACATTCAAAAATGTCTGTCGGTATACCTGGAAGAGCCACAGCAGTTTTCATGTTTTGTGATGGTATCCCTTGTTTAAGTAATTTGTTTAGGTAATTGCAACTTCTCACAATTCGGTTTTGTTTTTGTTTTCTGTTTTTTTTTTTTCGCGCAATTGCGAGTTTTATCTAACAATTCTGAGAAGTCAGCATAAACTTGCGATTGCAGGTTATAACATCTAATTATGAGGGAAAAGACAATTGTGAGAAAAATTGAGTTATAAAGTCGTAATTGCTTGATATAAACTCTCTTAACTCTCTCTTATAACATAATTGTGCATTTATATAAAGCAATTATGACTTTATAATTTGCAATGCCGAGTTTAAGTCTCGCAATTCCGAGGAAAAAGTTAGAATTGTAAGATGCAAACTCACAACTGCGAGAGAAAAAACAGTCGCAATTACCTTTTTTTTTTAATTCTATGGCTGAAACCAGCTTTCATAAAACACAATGCATTAAGAGCAGAGGGTGAAAACATTTGAACAGGAAGTGCACATAGGTATTTATTTTTTAAATAATCACACATACATACACAGACATATACACACACATATACATATATATAGATAAATAATATATATATATATATATATATATATATATATATATATATAGATAAATATTATATATATATATATAAAATATATATATATATATATATATATATATATATATATATATAGATAAATATTATATATATAGATAAATATTATATATATAGATAAATATTATATATATAGATAAATATTATATATATATATTTTTTTAATACAATTTTTTTTTCATTTTTTTTTCATTTAGTACTGCCCTTCTGAAGCTAATAACTACAAGGAAGTACAATTTACCCTGTTCATTCAATTCCAAAAGTTTACACACCCTCAGCATCTTATTGCCTTCTTGAGCATATTATTATTATATATTTTTTATATATAAGATGTATGGAGTATGGAGTACCGCAGGGCTCAGTGCTAGGACCGTTGCTCTTCACCCTGTACGTGCTCCCACTGGGTGATACAGTGAGGAAAATAAGTATTTGAACACCCTGCTATTTTGCAAGTTCTCCCACTTAGAAATCATGGAGGGATCTGAAATTGTCATCGTAGGTGCATGTCCATTGTGAGAGACATAATCTATTAAAAAAAATCCAGAAATCACAATGTATGATTTTTTTTAAACAATTTATTTGCATGATACAGCTGCAAATAAGTATTTATTCGCCAGAACCTTGATATGCGTCTTACAGAGCCACTCCTTGGTTATCCTGGCTGTGTGCTTCGGGTCATTGTCATGTTTGAAGACCCAGCCTCGACCCATCTTCAATGCTCAAACTGAGGGAAGGAGGTTGTTCCCCAAAATCTCGCAATACATGACCCCGGTCATCCTCTCCTTAATACAGTGCAGTCGCCCTGTCCCATGTGCAGAAAAAACACCCCCCAAAGCATGATGCTACCATCCCCATGCTTCACATTAGGGATGGTGTTCTTGGGATGGTACTCATCATTCTTCTTCCTCCAAACACGTTTAGTGGAATTATGACCAAGAAGTTATATTTTGGTCTCATCTGACCACATGGCTTTCTCCCATGACTCCTCTGGATCATCCAAATGGTCATTGGCAAATTTAAGACAGGCCTGGACATGTGCTGGTTTAAGCAGGGGAACCTTCCGTGCCATGCATGATTTCAAACCATGACGTCTTAGTGTATTACCAACAGTAACCTTGGAAACGGTGGTCCCAGCTCTTTTCAGGTCATTGACCAGCTCCTCCCATGTAGTTCTGGGCTGATTCCTCACCTTTCTTAGGATCATTGAGACCCCACGAGGTGAGATCTTGCATGGAGCCCCAGTCCGAGGGCTTCTTCCATTTTCTAATGATTGCTCCAACAGTTTTTTCACCAAGCTGCTTGGCAATTTCCCCGTAGCCCTTTCCAGCCTTGTGGAAGTGTACAATATTGTCTCTAGTGTCTTTGGACAGCTCTTTGGTCTTGGCCATGTTAGTAGTTGGATTCTTACTGATTGAATGGGGTGAACAGGTGTCTTTATGCAGCTAACGACGTCAAACAGGTGCATCTAATTTAGGATAATAAATGGAGTGGAGGTGGACATTTTAAAGGCAGACTAACAGACTTTAAATCGATATGTCATCCTCAAAACAACCCAGCGTGTTGCCGCCGATCTTTTTAATACTACGCTTTAGTAAATGTTTAATCGATACATCATCCTCAATAAACCCGTCTCCGGCGTGTTGCCTCGGATCTTTCGACTATTCCGATCTATTATGACCTCTGACCTGTAAAATTGCCATAATAATAATAATAATAATAATAATAATAATAATAATACTTATTATTAATAATAATAATACTACGCTGTTTGTTAATTGGCCAGAGGAGAACTGGCACCCCGACTGAGCCAGTTTCACCTAAGACTTTAGGTCACCTGATGGGATTTTGGTTTCCTTGCCACTGTCGCCTCTTGCTTGGCTTGCTCAGTTGGGGACACTACATTTTTCAAATAAATTTCCAAATAAATCAAATTATTAAACTAAATTAACCATATAAACTAAATTACTGATCTAATTATGTATGATAATTGAATTATATTCTGTTGCATGTGAAGCTGCAACACTGTGAACACTGTGAAGCTGCTTTGAAACAATCTGCATTGCTAAAAGCGCTATATACATAAAGTTGAATTGACTTGAAAAATCTTGCCTAAATGCTAGAATCATCGGTTTTTATTTTTTCGCGATGTGCTTTCATATTTGCTAGAATTTGTTTTAATGAAGATTTCTTTATTTTGATTATTTTTTATTATATAATTTGAAGAATTTGCCCGGCATAAAAAGGATATACAAGTTCAACAAACATACAATTAGCAGATCCTTCTTGCAATAGATCGAATATGATCTTTATTGTTGAAATGAAACGATTTTAATTTCGTGTTGACTTTAAAACAAGTTTGCAGATACCACAGCAGACTGCCAAAAGATGACACACACACAACTAGTGCTGATTTCAGTCCTCTAGGGTGAGCCTCTTGAACACAGATGGCAGTTACAGCACCACCGCTGAGTACAGCAAATAAACTGGCAAAGGCAGATTTGCAGTATTACATTCTTATAATATCAATATAATAGAGAATTTACCGCTTTTAATGCAAGTGGAAAAATAACTATCTATTGGTTTATATGGCCAATATGTGATTTTTAGAAGAAAATCTGAAGAAAATGTGAATGGTGCTTGCCAGTGCTTGCCACAGTGATCCTAGGGTGTTCTGGATGAATTCCAGGGTATTCTAGGTGGCTACTATGATGGACAGTTCGGTGTACAATATTCTCATCCCTAGATCATGGCTTGGATCTCTCCTTCAAACCAAGTCTATTCAAGGTAACACTTTAGAAGAATGGTCATTAGTTAACATTAGTTAACATGAACTAATAATGAACTGCACTTATAAAGCATTTATTTATCTTTGTTAATGTTAATTTCAACATTTACGAATACATTATTAAAATCTTGTTAACATTAGTCAATGCACTGGTAACTAACATGAACAAACCATGAACAGTTGGATTTATATTAACTGACGTTAACAAAGATGAACAAGAACTAACCATGAGCAGTTCATTTGTTACTGTTTATGTTAGTTAATACATTAACTAATGTTAACTTATGACCATTATTCTAAAGTGTTACCAAAAAAATCTTGATTATCTGAATTCATTATTGAATACACTGTTCTAATAATGTTCTCAAAAACTGTACTACACCTCAAACCATATCCTAAAGTAGATTTAGTTGTGGTAATGGATGTTTTTGAGCATAATGACAAAAAAATACATATTTGCAAATATCTAAAGTAATGTGAAAGAGGGATGTATGAAGAATGAAGATATATTATTGTTTTGGCGAACTGCTGCTAAGGGCGAAGAATACATTTTGACCCACTAAATAAATTTCCGCACAAAACCAAATTTTTCGAACGTATAAAAAAGGTAATCTCAATGTGATCAAATGCTTTTTCTGCATCTAAGGCTAATATATTTTAAGGCATTTATTTACAGTTGTTAATGTTAATTTCAACATTTACTTATACATTATTAAAATCTTGTTAACATTTGTAAATACACTGTGAACTAACAAGAACAAACCATGAACAGCTGTATTTTTATTAACTAACGGTAACAAAGATGAACAAATACAGTAACAAATGTCCTGCTCAAGATCGTTGTTAACTAATAAGATCTTATTGTAAAGTGTAACCGATTTTTTTTACCTTACTAAAAAAAAAAAAACATTGGGAAGATGAGCCTGAAGTGCAAATGGCAGAGGAGTCTTGGCAAGACACTTTAGAAAGGATACATTCTTCAATTTGTGAGCATCACAGAATCATTCAATTCAAAATTATTTATAGATTGCATTGGTTAAGTTGCCAAATTTATAAAAGTAGACCCAATAAGCAATGGGTGCAGAACAGAACAAGCCTGTCTTTTACATATGTTTTGGTCATGCTCAAAACTTACAAGCTTTTAGAAATCTTTTTTTTTTTGCTTTTTTTTTCTCCAGAAGTACTTCAGATACCAATTGATCTCCTATGTTGGCTATATTTGGAGCGCCAGAATATGCTACACAAGTGCAAGAACCTTTGATAACCTTTTAGCAAGAAGCCTTGTACTAATAAAATGGAAAGATAGGTATACACCTACTTTGCACAATGGATTTGAGACCGCATGTACTCTGACACTGGAAAAAATGTTTTTCAGAAAAAGGCAATAGCTGTAAATTCTATGTTAATTGGCAGCCAATCTTTGACTTGGATATGAAACATTGATCCCAAGTTAACGACATCTTAACCAACTTCTGTTATTACCTTGTTAACACACACTATTTTTGTATGTGCATGTATATGAAAAAGTACCTTCATGTATTTTACTTTTTATTTATTTATTATTAGGGGCCTAGCACCAAATGTGTGTAGGCACCTATTGTAATCGTTGGCGTTCTCATTCTTATTCTTTCGCTCTGGGAGTCTGCTTGTGGGAAAGTTCTGAAATTTGAAACCAAACACGCTAGGTTTCTCCAACATCGTGATTTAGAGTTTAAACAACTATAGCGAATATCTTCCAAGTCTGATCGAGATGAATCCACCGTAGGAAAATTGGAATCATAGCGGGTTGACTACACGCACAAAGCCAAATGTCAAATCTGACCAAAAAAAAAAAATGCAATCAAAGCCAGGTATGGGTTATTTTTTGTATATGCTTGTAAATGCAAATGTCTGTAACTCCTAAATGAAATTAGATCTTTTCACCAAATTTAACACGCTTGTGAATGGGGGCACTTTGAGGACACACAAAAAAAGCAGTGGGACTGCGCCTCTTGGTGGCGCTATAATTAAACAAAACATGAAATTGGCTCTATTCAACAATGTATTTATGGGTTTTCTACCTTTTTGTTTAAAATTGTCTCCAAATGTCTTTACTTATTTTTGCAGTTGGTCTGCTGCTAGCTTCCTTGTTTGCTTTTGTTTGCTTGGACCCGATAATTGCTGCTTGCAGCCTTATTTACTATTATTATTTTTAGTTTATTTGTTTGTTTGTTTTTACCGGGGAGTCTTTGTACACATTAGTAAAATGATAATAAAAAGACTGAGACAAAAAATATATATATTTTGTGTTTAGCAGAAAAAAAAGAAATGTATGCAGGTTTGGAGAAACTTAATGGGTAAATGACAAGTTGAGTGAGTAAATCAGTTCTAAATGACGAGTTTATCTGGCTGAACTATCCCTTTCAGATCGAGAAGTGCATTCCCACCATTTCAGTCAACCAAGAAATCAGATTTTCTCAAAAATCTGTCATCCAACAGGAAGGAAATAAGTGGATGGAGAACGGCCCTGTCATTAGATCCATCAAACATCTTACAAATGTTAGCTTGTTTTTTTTTTGTTTTTGTTCCCAAAGAGCACAATTAAGCTTTTTTATGTCTACTGTGCATTATCACTTCAGTAACTTCTTGTGTGAACCTCATGAAGCAGCATATGTCTTTCACCAGTGGTGTAAAAGCCTTGGTGTGCAATGAAATAATCATCCGTGCCATTTAATCCAAGAGAATGCTCAATTCGTCCCACTTTTCTTTCTTCTTCGTTCAAAAGCACTCTAGCTGGATAAAATATTTACAGACACAGGAACTTTATGCATAAGGTACTTTTTTTTCATAAGACCCCTCTTATCCATAGACCCCTGGCATTCCCCAAAACCCAAAAATCCAATCCTACACAACCCAGTAGAGTAAAGAAGCCAGGCTAAAATCTCAAAAGAGGCTCTTATTTCCACTCAGTACAAAAGAGTGGTGTACCAAATGCCCTGTGGGCATTATTACACGCTATGCGTCGCCATCTCAGATACCATTTCTAAGACAACATTGACTCTGTGCTCTTCTAATGAGCTAACACCCACATCCTTCCACATGAGCACTCAAACAGAGAGATACAGAAATGTAAATGGCAGAAGAAAGAGACAAAAGACTTACGATTGGTTTTGGAACAAAGGCACGTCCTGGAATGGTGAAACAGTTTTTGACAGTGCAGAGATATTGAGCCATGACAGAGAGACGGCTGCGCTGGCAGCTTCCTGTGCTGGCTGTTAACCTCTAGAAATTAAAGAGGGGACAAAGAGAGCCACTGATTTTTTAATGCCACTCCAAATTCAATTAAAGACCAATATCGCAGTAACAAAATGGTAATTTACCCAACAATTTCATCCTAACACTGAAAAATACTTATGCATCTTTTTTTAAAAGATACTTATATAGCAAACTATTAACAAGTTAACTAATATTATCTTACTTAGCATCTCAGGTAATATAACAGCCACCCAGACTTAGCAACCTATTTATTATTTATTTAATAATAAATCATTCTCATATTCAAATTTATTTTCAAATGTTTAGTATGCTCTACAATGTGTGTCAAAATGTTTAATTTGTACATTTAAAATAAATAAATTAATAAAGAGTTCTTTACATCTACAATAATTTAAGATCTCATTACAGTTACTATAACATCAAATATTTGAAGTATGAAAATCTAAACTTTTTGAGCAATTATTGAGCCCATGGCTCTGTTGCTATTAATTTGACAAAAAATAAATAATAATAATCCATCAGCCAAAACAACAACAACAACATGCATTTGACGCTAAGTTGCTTATTTTGATTAGGAGTCCTTGTTGCATTGCAAAGTGGGGCAAGAAATTTGATAACATTACAAAATAAATACAAAATTCACTTCTTTAATAACCTTCTTTAAACAATTTTCACATAAAATTTGATACATTTTAAGGATCTGCAGACACCCTCCAATGCCCAAAAGCTCCTAGTCAGTCTATCAATTGCAGTAGCTTCTATAAATGTTTAATTATACATAGTATATTCTTTCATTTTATTTTCACCACTGTTTACCAAATGTTTTATTTAATTGTTTCTTCTATGACCACTCTCTCTTTGGTGCCTATGATCAAAACAGTCATTTTTTTTCCTACTGTGCCTTTAGGAGTTGTGTGTGAATAATACCTTGCATGTAAAATGAAGTGAAACAGTGCTTTGTTGCAAGTTTAAAAAGCCTGAAGCTTGCAAAAGAAATTACAAATAAATTTAAAAATTAATTAATTAGCACAAGATTTCTCCTTATTATCTCACGGTGATGTTTCTGAACACCAAATCAGCATAATTGCAATATTCTCGAGCATAATTTACATGTTACTACAGGTATTTAGAAAGTGATAACACAGTGTTGATAACGACTGCATCAGCTTATACATACTTCTCTACTACATAATAGGTGAAAAACAGTAAGTGAAAAATTGTAATATGAATCAATTCACAGTATTCATAAAAAAGCTGACCTCACTTCCGTAAACTTCTGGATGGTTACACTGATTCTGTAAACATCCAGTGGACACTTTGAGGCCACAAGAATTGCAATTAAGCGATGTAACCAACACTGGTATGTCACATGACAATGACAACATGACAAATGTAGTACGTCCAGATTACTTTTCAATACTATATATATATATATATATATATATATATATATATATATATATATATATATATATATATATATATATATAAAAGTACTTATCATAAGTTGTAATTCAAAAGAAGTACCAACTCATTAAAAAAAAAAATTCTAATATGATGGATAGATAGGATAGACTGATCAATTTCATGCCCCAAAAACTACTGGAAGTTGATCCCAGGTGGACAGCAAATAAATTTGTAAACTAAACTTTTTTTTAAACATTGCCTCCAAGCAGAACAATACCAGGAATAACAGTGTTCAACTTACTTCAGCCACCTCTTTCTGGAAGGTCAGTGTAAGCCTTGTACGTCCAAACATAAAGGACCCAGTTCTGTTGGACATCTGTTCCAGCCACTTTATAATGAGAGGAGTCGACACACTAAAGGGCAGGTTCCCGATGATATGCAGGTTGGGGGGTACTGAAACACAAAAACTCATTATATATATACTCATTATAAACTCATTATATACACTATAAACCATTCACATTACGCTCTTTACACACGCTTATACAAACCCAATTCCAAAAAAATTGGGACACTGTACAAATTGTGAATAAAAAAGGAATGCAATAATTTACAAATCTCAAACTTATATGTTAATTACAATAGAATAGATAACATATCAAATGTTGAAAGTGAGAAATTTTGAAATGTCATGCCGAATATTGGCTCATTTTGGATTACATGAGAGCTACACATTCTAAAAAAGTTGGGACAGGTAGCAATAAGAGGCCGGAAAAGTTAAATGTGTACATATAAGGAACAGCTGGAGGACCTATTTGCAACTTATTAGGTCAATTGGCAACATGATTGGGTATAAAAAGAGCCTCTCAGAGTGGCAGTGTCTCTCAGAAGTCAAGATGGGCAGAGGATCACCAATTCCCCCAATGCTGCGGCGAAAAATAGTGGAGCAATATCAGAAAGGAGTTTCTCAGAAAAAAAATGGCAAAGAGTTTGAAGTTATCATCATCTACAGTGCATAAAATCTGTGCGTAAGGGTCAAGGCCGGAAAACCATTCTGGATGCCCATGATCTTCAGGCCCTTAGACGGCACTGCATCACATACAGGAATGCTACTGTAATTTAAATCACAACATGGGCTCAGGAATACTTCCAGAAAACATTGTTGGTGAACACAATCCACCGTGCCATTCGCCTATATCTAAACATGATCCAGAAGTGCAGGCGTTTCCTCTGGGCCAAGGCTTATTTAAAATTAACAGTGGCAAAGTGGAAAACTGTTCTGTGGTCAGACGATTCAAAATTTTAAGTTCTTTTTGGAAAACTGGGACGCCATGTCAGCCGGACTAAAGAGGACAAGGACAACCCAAGTTGTTTTCAGCACTCAGTTCAGAAGCCTGCATCTCTGGTATTGGTGTTGCATCATGGCTGCGTAGAAGAAGGTTTGGGTACTGAAATGGCCAGCCTGCAGTCCAGATCTTTCACCCATAGAAAACATTTGGCACATCAAAAAGGAAGATGCGACAAAGAAGACCTAAGACAGTTGAGCAACTAGAAGCCTGTATTAGACAAGAATGGGACAACATTCCTATTGCTAAATGTGAGCAACTTGTCTCCTTAGTTCCCAGACGTTTGCAGACTGTTATAAAAAGAAGAGGGTATGCCACACAGTGGTAAACATGGCCTTGTCCCAACTTTGAGATGTGTCGATGCCAACTTATTTTCCCCTTAAAATTATAAATTTTCTCAGTTTAAACATTTGATATGTCATCTATGTTGTATTCTGAATAAAATATTGAAATTTGAAACTTCCACATCATTGTATTCTGTTTTTATTCACAATTTGTCAATGTCCCAACTTTTTTGGAATCGGGTTTGTACAACAATTGAGTACACAAATTATTGTCAAACATCAGCATAGGCAGCTGAGAATACATGAGCTTTGTTAAGATGGCCCTTAATCAACCAGAAGAGGATCCTGCTGTTGTTACAATAAAAACACAAACCGAATTCAGCTGCTGATCAATTTCATAACCTCACTACATGCTACTGAACAGAAAAAAAAAATGCATACATGCATTAGACTATAGGAGGGACGAAATTCAGGTAAGCTGACCTAAGCTTGTTTTTGTGCAAGAAAGTGTTGTTTATCTTGCTGTTCTAATAAGCTGCTGAACAGAGAAGCAATATGGAAGGTCTGAAGTCCACAATTTGAAGGATTGGATGTAATGCTTGGACTGAATTCTAGCAAGAACTGGCAGCCAAAGCAAAGACTTAAACACTGGTGTGAAACAAGAGAACTAACAGATTAAAAGTAGTTAAGATGCAGCATTTGGATACAATCAGGGGAAATGTAAGTCTGATTACTGATAATCATTTCAAACAGACTCAAGTAATAACATTTCAGAAAGGACTTAGGAGTCCAACAAATTCTGTTCATATCATTAATATATAGAAAAAGCATCCTCCACAAATATTGGCACCATCGTCAAATATGAGCAAAATTATAGAAAATGAATGTGAAAAATCTCTAAAACATGTTTCTCAATTACTGGCACCCTTAGAAATTCTTAAAACTTAAATCTAAGATGTGAAGCATAATTCCAAATTCCCCCAGAGCGATTAGGAAACCATACAGGAAGTAGTAGGACTGTTCCACTGGGGTATAAATATATAAATAGCCTACAGTTTGCCAAGAATAACAGGTCAAAGGTCTAGAAAAGTACACCTCAAAAGCAGCAACAACAACAACAAAAATAAATGGCTCACTGACCCCAATTTTGTCATGGACATCCCTGTCCACTGAACTAAACCCCATGGAAAACATGTAGGATGAGCTAAAAAATAAAATAAAAGACACAAGTGTCGACTATCAATCAGAAGGAATTCAGAAAAAAAAGAACCTGCCATGTGTTCATTAACCTTATTACGCAGGTGCACTGTGTACACAGAAAAAAAACGGAAAAAAAAACGAACGATGCGCCTGGCGCAAAGTCCAAAAAGGTTGCCCCTAGTCTCTTAATGAGTTATGGGTTTGTTTTGGGTGTAAAATGCAATAAATCAATCTCATCTCCCATTCCCTTTAAAAGCCAGTAGTGCTTGCACCATGGCAGATTCGCTATTTACATGGTGGATTTTATGAGTGGAAAAACTGAATGCTTCTCCAGAGAGGAATCTTTCTATTTTTAATATTTGGCATGTTTGTGAGCTTCTGTGCATCCCTGTGTGTGTAATAAAGCAGAGTCTACGCGTATTGTGCACCCACCTATAGGCGCATATTACTAACGCACCCTTTAAATAACAAAAAAAATACTGCGCTATTGACTTTAGACCAGGTTTTTGTTGGTCAATGGTGCAGTCGTTTTCCTTTCCTCAAAATAGCAACGCGCCAACAATGCGCCTGAACACACCTCGTTTTCAGACGAGTACGGCCAAGGGCCAACAGATGGGTGCAAGAACATTGTCTATTTAAACAATGTGGCAGTGGATGTGAAAATAATAATTGCGTTGGGCTAAAACTAGCAAAAAACACTTGCGCCACACCTGGCGCCGCATTGTGCCAGGTGTATGATAGGGCCCTAAAGGACTCAGAATTGTTATCTAAACAAAGAGGAATTTAACTAATTGAAATATATAATTAAGAAGAGCCAATAAATTATATGATATTATATGATATATATATATATATATATATATATATATATATATATATATATATATATATATATATATATATATATATATATATAAGACTTTAATTACATATTAGAGTCTTATGGATTTTGTGAATAAGAGGTTAAAAAGCAAAGGCATTTTGCCAGAACCTGTTTTGCTCATATTTACCAAGGATGCCATAATTAATTACTGAAATTCATTGTAATGTTTACCATCTTCCCATGTCTTGGCTATGTGAGCTGGGAACCCTCTTTCCAGTCTGTATGTGAGAATGTCTCCATGTGCTATCCTCATTCTTCCAGGGGCAGCCTCAGACAAAAGCTGAAACACCAAAAGAAGACTCAAATACGTTAATATACATGTTTACCAAGCCTATTAAAAAAAGAATAATAATCTGACTTTCTATTAATGCAATACAGTGAAAGACCATCTGTGGTCTCCCAGTGATTTACATCACGGACAGTTTTTAAAGCATTTAGAGATCAACACAACGAAAGAAAACAAGGCCTTTTAAAAATAAAAAAAAACATTCCATTTCTTGAATTTCATAATGAACTTAGGCGAGCTCAGTGCTGACTCTTTTTCACCAATTATTTTTCAAGAATTGTAATGTGTGCAAAAGATTGTGGATGTAAAGGATACACTTGATACATTATTCAAAATTTGCAGAATGAAGGACTCGAAACGAAAGCTGCATTCGAAGGGACACTTCCGTTTGAGATGGCCTTCAACACAGCTTGATGAAATAGCAGCTGAGATGTGCAGCTTTACTAGGACGCAGCCCTCCGTTTTTTTTGTTTTGTTTGTTCGTTTTATGAACACGGTTGTTACCAATATCTAATGAGCAGGGTGGCCAATGGATATTTTAATGCCACTTTATGTAACAAAAATTTATGATAGCGCAACATTAAGCACAAATATTGTAAACAACATTGCTAAAATAATACTCATTTAACACTACATTTCTTTCAAATAATAATTTGAAATTGAATTGGCCTAGTGACCGATTTTTGTCAGTCGAATGAACTGTCGAGCAGTTATGAGCAAATATTGGGCATGGCCAATTTATCGCTGTATCAAATACATTAATATGCAAACCTGCAATCCTGGAATAAAGCGTGTGTCCTTCTCCACCACTAATAAGTCTGTTGCTCCAGCTTTCAGAATAGACCTGGTGAGACCCCCAGGTCCAGGTCCAACCTCACACACATGCGCATCCTTTAGGTTTCCCGCCTGCCGGACAATCTTATCTGAAATCCAATCCATTTTGTTTAAAGTTTACATTTAGTACACACATAACGAGTATGCTACTTTACTGAAATCTATCAAGTCTTGATAACATATTCTGACAGAGTGAACAGTAGTTGGACTCACCTGTGAGTCGCATGTCAAGGAGGAAGTTCTGAGAAAGCTGTTTCTCTGCTCTCAGGTTATACAGTTTGATAATCTCCCCTATGGTAGGTAGGGGAGGTAACCGATAACAGGCCAGTTTCTGTGTAGCTGCCATCTGACTTCAGTTGAGTCAACTGAAAAAAAGGAGTCTCTTCTTAAATACAGAGGGGAGTCCATTTTGCAAAATTTGAGTTGAATTTATACAATTCACATGATTTTCATACATACATACATACATACATACATACATACATACATACATACATACATACATACATACATACATATATATATATATATATATATATATATATATATTTTCCAAAAATATTTGGTATGTTCCCCTTTTGCTTTATTGACATGCACTAAAAGTGACATGAATCAGGTTTTGAACAAACTTCTTTGTGTTATCAGAGTATGATTTCAGACTATTCAAAAGAGCATCTTAATGTCTTTGTGTTCAATTTCCTTCCTTCATTTACCATTTCCTCTAACAAATGTGCCCATCTTGAATCTTAAATGTCTTCAACATTTTATACAGTTTCATATTTTTTAAATAACTTTTCAATAATGAAAAAATCCCAGATTTTCAATGTGGTCTGAGCAAAATTCTGCTGAACGCCACTGCAAGAAAAACATTCTCAGAATAGAAAGTCAGAGGGTAAATCCTGCAGTGTCACATGGCTTCCTCATGTCTGTTATGGATCAATTACAAACCGAAACCCCAGTGAGACAAGTAGTCTCAAGATTTGTTTGAGACATGGAGACTACATGTGTCTGTTGCAACTTGGAGAAAGAATCCATGAAACATTTATTCTATGAATATATATTTAACGCTGTTAAAACGATTAATCGCATCCAAAAAAAAAAAACGGGGCTACCATAATACTGTATATGCACTGTGTATATTTATGTATATATAAATACACACACACGCATGTATATATTTATGGGAAAATATATATATTTGCATTTATATATTTATGAAAAATTTGTTATATTTACATTTAATATAAATTATATAAATATATATACAGTATACACACATGCAAATATTTCTTAAACATTATCCCGTTTAGCTTTTTTTTTTTCTTCGCTTCTCTCCTTTTGCGGTTTTCTTGATGTTGTTATTATTAATGTAACAGTTGAATGCATTATGAAGTTCTGTAAACATGATGATAATGTTTTTGTTAATGCAAAAACAAACAAACAAACAAACAAAAATGACAAACCGAGAACTCGGCACTTGAAGACTCATTCGGAGGAGATTGAATTCGTAATGTTCGGGCGACACCTTGTGGTTAATCCTTTGAACTGTAGCGACTGACAAGCTGTCGATTTAATACTACAAGTGATGATGTTAATGCTAAAATAATATACACATAAGTTTCTGGATTTTCCCAATTTATGAAATCATTTGTTGTTTAATTTAAAAATATAATTTCATTTAATATAAATATATAACGTTAACCAGAATTCACCAGCGGAACTTTGCGGGTAATAAGACTAGTCAGGGCTCAGAGCTGCTCAGATAAACAGTGAATAACAAGGGTAATTGTATTAAAGAAAAGGCGTACATCCCTAGTGGAGATTTATAGAACAGACTATGTCAGAATCTAATTTACCTCTGAATAATCAGAAGACTACGCTAATAAACAAGAAAACACGGTGTCTCTGTTTAACAAATTAAAGCACTTTAAAAGGTGTTTTTATAATTTACTTCTTACTCATACAAATATTTAAACAACATCTATCTTCAATAAGAACAAACCTGTTTTAAGCCAAAATACAACACAAACAGGAAGCACGTTTTCCTCACCAGTGCGCAGCGTCTTCCGATAGCGGAGGCGGTTCCCCTGGAAGCTATGATTTTATCCAATGAGATGTCTACAATGAACAAACTAACCAATCATGTCGATAAGGGGCGGGGATTTTCGGTGCCCTTGAAAATGTGTAATTTGACGTGTCGTAATACCTCATAGTTGGCCACCAGAGAATATGTGCCAGTTTTACAGATGACTAAATTTACTAGTTATATCCGGCTACGTATTATAGAAAAGCATATTAGAGGGCATTTGGGGTGAAAATGTGATCATAGTTCTATACATTTATTCATTTTGCACATCCAAAGTTACAAATAAGAATAATAACCTAAACGCAGAAACAATTAAACCAAAGGGAGAAAACAGTGGTACAATTCTATAAATATGTGTGGTCTTATTACTCATCCCTAACCAAAAGATAATGTTTTCTTTGCCTTATATACATTGGTATAAAAGTCATCAGATTCCTGTTAAAAGTGCAGCGTTTTGAGATGTAATATTGCCTGCCCACATGCACACGTAAAGACATCCCATTCTTAATTCTTAGGGTTTAATGTGGAGTTTGCCCACTCTTTGCAGCCAAAACAGCTTCAACTGTTTTTGGAAGGCTTTCCACGATGGGAATTTTTGATTAATCTTCTAGAAGCGCATTTGTGAGGTCAGGCACTGATGTTGGACAAGGCCTGGCTCGCAGTCTCTGCTCTAATTCATCCTGAAGTTGTTCAGTCGGGTTGAGGTCAGGACTCTGTGCAGGCCAGTCAAGTTCCTCCACACTGAACTTGCTCATCCATGTCTTTATAGACCTTGCTTTGTGCACTGGTGCACAGTCATGTTGGAACAGAAAGGGGCCATCCCCAAACTGTTCCCACAAATTTGGGAGCATGAAATTGTCCAAAATGTCTTGGTATGCTGAAGCATTGAGAGTTCCTTTCACTGGAACTAAGGGGCCAAGCCCAACCCTTGAAAAACAGCCCCACACCATAATCCTCCCCACTCGTTTTTTTATTTTATTTCTGCCCTTAACAGTTATCTTCAATATTACATAAAAGGTAGAAAAAGATCTGATATGATTCATGTTTTACACCTCAAAAAGATGCAATTTTAACAGGGGTGTGTCGACTTTTTTAGCCACTG
The DNA here is from genome assembly GCA_023029165.1 of Gobiocypris rarus. NCBI lineage: Eukaryota > Metazoa > Chordata > Actinopteri > Cypriniformes > Gobionidae > Gobiocypris > Gobiocypris rarus. The sequence continues at coordinate 8,073,735 of CM040925.1, forward strand.
TAGCTAAGTGTATTCATAAAAATACGGCTTTCTGAACATGTATGGTTTAATTAGGGTTTTGTAGTATTGAGCATGTGAATCTTTAATATACATGAAAACATAGTATTCTAAGCATGTTATAAACACACAACTGCTCGCTTACTGTCTTTCCTATTCTAATGCAAAGTGTATTCACAAATAAAATATTCAACAAGCACTTAATTTGGTTACTGAATCGGCTTCTGTAATTGTGGAATTTTATTATTTATTTAAAATTAATTATTTGTATTGTTGTATTTTTATATATTTTTTAGAATATAATTAATATTGCCACTCCTACTTTCTGTAAATAAAAGTTTGAAATGAGCAGGTTTTTCTTTAGAGCAGAACTGTCGCTTTCATATTTGTAATAAAAATGAAAAAACATTCATCTATCAAATTCATTTTCATGTTTATTATCTCATATAGTTTGATCAAATTAAAACTTTACAGATCCAATTCATTCAAATATTTGACAGACATTAAAACAGTATTTTTTTTCCAATGGTAAATGAACAAAGGGTAACAAAATGTAATAAAAGAAACACAAAAGTAATAGTAACATGTAACACAGCTGACAGTACAACATACAGTTGTAGTGCAAAAAGCAGACTAATTACGTCAGGCCAATCTCGTGCTGTGCTTTGTAAATCGTTTCTTTAACAACCTCCCCAAGTCAGTCTTGCCACATGGTCCGTTTTCTGTTTTGTTGATTTAACAAAGCCAAGAAATTCCATCTCAGAAACAGCCTGAATGAAACGAGCACTGTTAATGTTAAGGGCAATACATATAAGAAATGTAATTTGCTTTTATAGACCTTTTTAAAAGGAAAGTGTGAAGACTTAATCTGTTAATTTATGAGCCAGATGGTTTTATCTTAAACATCTCTAAAGAATGCAGTAACAGTACTCTTAAAAAGTTAAAAATGAGGACTGTGCGATTAATAGCAATTAACCAATTTGGCATGGTGTGATGAAATCGCAAAGGCTGAGATAATTTTTTGTGCAGCTAGTCAGTGATCAGTAGTAAATTCTGCTCCATCTGAAAATCACTGCGAGTTTGAGCCGTTTGAAACAACACGCAAACATCTTTCCAAACATGAGAAGCATTTATGAACCTCTTGTCCAACAAAAGACAACATTTAATAACATGTTTTTACTCCAAACTCACTTCATAACATCAGTTGAGTGTTTGAAAAACATCCTTCTGTAAGATGATGTGGCTTCTTACACAGAATAAAACACACAACATATTCCATAGCATTACATCCTGTCATAAAGGCTATGTCGTTTAGCATTGAAATATCAATATAAGCCATGTTTCCCCAGGAACTAAGGACTTTGGGGTGGTACTCTATGTGTTTCGACTGCAGGGACCAGGGTCTAAATTAAGTTCCAAGTTAATATTTCCACTGCAGAAAGTCCCTGCTCACAAGGTAGTACTTTTTCAAAGTTAAGGAACTTTCGGGGTTGGGACTTGGGCGCAGAAAATGCAGATTGGTTGAGTTCAGGTAGGATTTTATATCAACCACCATTTTTAAAAAATCTGCTGCGGTGTGTGCAGTAAGAGTTGGTTGCTATTTAGATCAACAATGGAGTACGGCCGATGGACTGACGACAAAATTCAGGCTTTATTAAGCTTATATGCGGAGCAGGAACTGTAAAGTCACATGCTGCCCTGGGGTTGAGCGAAGCACAACCTAACACCCAAACACAGTTAGTTGTAACTTTCAGCACATTCCAGCATGATAAAACTTAGTGTATTTACTAGTTGCCATATCATGAACAGAGGTCTTACGGGTTTGGAACGACATTAGGGTGAGTCATTAATGACAGAATTTTCATTTTTGGGTGAACTAACCCTTTAACAGTTGAGATTGATCTTTAATGCTGCAGAATCTAACCAACAGAAGACACGAGCCGGGTTTAAACCCCAGTTGCGGGTGCGTTGTAACACTGTTACATTGTGCCCTATTAGAGCTGTGCTATTCTATTCTATACTTTTATTAATTCTATTGAAAAAAAAAAAACATGAGAAAAAAAGTGACTAAATACTGAAAGGCAATGTTCAGAAAATATTATTATGTTTTGAACTATGATGTATAGCTGTATTTTGCAGTGTGTTTGTTGTCAAACTCAAATTAGTTTATTTTTAATTATTAAAGAAAAGTTGTAACTGCTGTCATATGCTCATGTTACAATGTGCCCTTCATGTTGCAATGAACCCCACCAATGGGGCATGTTGTCACATTTCACTTCCACTCTTTAAGGGTCATTTTGAAATGGAAACGTGGCTATACATGTTCATCAAAAAAAAAATACCCAAGAAGGCTTGAAGAACTCCGATTAAACATGACTAATAAACACACGACTATGATAATATATGGTTTATCTATCAAAGCATTTCAATCTTGTTTATTCAGCTTCCTGGAATAACGTGCATTATCGTACTTCTGGGCATATTTGTTTCTGCGCAAAAGCGCCCTCTGGCTTTCAGATGTATGATAACCGTGCAGCCCTATTCAAAATATATTAAATTAAGAACAAAACTTTCATAACTAGAAATAAGAAATGTCAATAAAGGATACTGCTTAAGGCTGTCAAATTTTCCATGCTCCTCAGAATCAGCATCTTGGTCCTCAGCAGCTGACATCACTGTTACAAATGCCTGGAAATATCACAAACAATGACAGGTACCATCCACACTCCTAGAAAAAGATAACCCACCTCTATATGTGATGATACAGTTTGATTTAGCATGTGCATACCTCAAGCCAGTCATATAGATTTATGAGTCTTCCACACTCAAGATGAAGTTTGTATACAATGCAAAGGTCTGGCGCAGCACTGGAGATTGTGCCAGCATTCGTTTTCAGGCTTTCATTCTGCAGCAACAAAAGGACACATTAACAAATCTATTAGACATCTATTTTTAAGAACAACATTGTATCCTATTGACTTTCACTGAATCTTTTTTTTCTCCCCAAATTATCTTCTTTTATTTTCCATAACAGTAAAAGTCAGGTTTAACATAAAATAAGAATCAGTAAATGACAGAATTTATTTTTGGATGAACCTTCCTTTTAAATTATGGAGTCCGGCAGACTGCCAAAGACATAACTCAATTTGTAACTTAAAGTGAAAATCAAAATATTATACAATTATGTTGGCCTTAAAGTTATTTATAAGCTAATGTGCTCTAAAACATACTACTCACAACTAACATGACTATACACCTTTTATACACCTGTGGCCATGGAAGTGACCGGAACACCTTGGGCCAGTTGCATAAACTTAGCCACTATTTGTCTTAAGAACTAATTTGACCAACTTAAAATTAACAAAGGGGTGATCATTCTTACTTTTTCAATTCCAATTAGACCAGTCTACCTTTTTAAGTAACTGCCTTATAAAAATTAGGACCAGTCTTGAAGAAACAAATTAGATGACTAACTTTTAAGACTAGTCTAAGCAGTTTATGCAACTGGCCCCTGAATTCAATGATTTGGAGGGATGTCCCAATACATTTGGTAATATAGTGTAAGTCGGTTAAAGGGGTGATGAATTGAGGAATCAACTTTCCCTTGAGCCTTTGATATATAAAAGGTAACGTTAATATAAGAATATCCTGTACGTTTCAGAGCTGAAAACTTCCTTATTTGTCAAAGAAAAGCTTTTATTGACAACAGGCCCAGAAAACGAGAGCGCTCAAATATATATTGATCAATGACATAATAGAATGGGGAAACGCCACCTCAACAGATAAATATGTACGCCTAATTCTGTAGCACCGTCCACCGACTCGTGGAGCTAAACAGATTGCACAACCCAGCAATAAAGCGTTGCGGAAGAAGCTTCCTTCGGATTCTAATTTTGCTGATATTTTGGGAGGCCTTTGAGTTTGGGAAGCTCTGCCATACAACATGGACATGTAGGCCAGAAAATAAGATACTGTCACTTGAAATTGTAATGGAATACCACTGGTTAGTCAGAATCAGTGGTCAGTTACCTGCAGGTAGTAGAAAGGATGACTGAGGGCAGTTTGAATGGATGTGCGAGGAGTGACATTGAGTCGCTGTCGCAGGACCCCAGAGGAACTGTAGTAGCAAACTTCACTGAGTGGCAGGAGTTCTGCTGGAGTCAGGTATTCTCTGAAGAAAGACCCACAAACTTTTTGTGAGATAAGCAAGTAATTAAGCGTACCATGCTAATGGTGTTGTTCCCTTACCTCACAAGGCTGTCAATAAAGTCGATCACCTGACTTCGAAGCAGTTCATATGGATTCATTTTCTTTGTTCTTCGGGATTCTTTCTCGAGCAGCGTCTGCACACAGTATCATGTCAATAGTTGATTTTAAATCCGCCAATACTATTTTTCCAAAACCAAAACCAAAGCACTTGATTTATAGTATGGTAAGGGGGTTGTAAAGTAATAAAGGCAATATTTAAGGTAATAAAGGCCACCTGAAGTGAAGTTGCGTGTTTGTAAGAAAGATAATATATTTATATATTCTATATTTAAAACTTTATAGACTAAAATAACTAACTTACGTCGGAAAGCCGTATAGAATTAGACTTTTTTGTTTTGCTCTATCCCCTGCACTTCTGCGTTCGTTAATACGCATGCATCAAGGGGTCAAGGGTTACTCTTTCACCGTAAATCGATGCATACGGCAATCCGCAAGAAGTTAGTTATTTAAGTAATATATAATATTATATTTTTAGTACTATAATATTTTTTTTATATAATATATTTATTTATATATACACATATCATTTTTTATTCGTCTGAAAGAAGAATTTCATATACACCTAGGATGACTTGATGGCTAATTTTCATTTTTGGGTGAACTAACCTTGCGAGTAGTGATGCACGCACACACAGTCAGAGAGCTCCTGGATTTCATCAAAAATATCTTAATTTATGTTCCAAAGTTGAGCGAAGGTCTTACAGGTTTGGACTGACATGAGGGTGAGGAATTAATGACAAAATTTAAATATTTTGGTGAACTAACCCTTTAACCCTGAACCACATCCTTTTGGGAGTCTGACTCTATTTTATCACAGTCTTTTTATTCCTTACAAGAGGAGAACAAAAGTTTAAAAAGAAACCGCATCTTCCTTGCATTCTAAAAGGCTGGAATACACTACACGACTGAAATTTTAACATTTTAAAACACTACGTATCACACTTGCCAAATTTATAAATGTTACAGCGGAAAAATGGGACATCATACACTAAACCACTGAGGATCACAAATTACCAGACTCTCAAGTCACTCTGACACAATAAACAGAAATGTGCCTGGTTGATATCCTCAAACATGCAACTAGGACAAAATCATAAATATCGGATTCTGTGCCCATCATACACAACATGATTTTCTGTGAAATCGGTCAACTCCAACTTCTGAAAACGTGCAGACTGGCTCTTACTTTCAGCAATTAGCATCAACAAATCAGGGCTAAAAATGTGTGCAAAAATCCATGTAGAAAAGCCATGTAGTGAATTCCAGCTTTAAACAGATGTGCTAAAGAAGCTGTATTTACATGGGCCTTAACAATCGGTTTGCAATCTGCTTGTCTAATGCACAGAATGAGCTATTATTGTTGAATGACTTCAAAAGATCAATTCCAATTTCAAAGTCTGTGACACAAACGCCAAATAAAGTGATTGGGTTGATCTGAAACAAATGGTGTCCATTTAAATGTAGCTAATAATAATAAACAAACCAGTGTCAATATTAAGTCACAGTCAAATAGACTGAAGTTTGGGAAATGTGGTAGTAAGGTTTTACAGTAATATGTAATAACGATATGTCGTTATACCCCTATAAATAGCGATATAAAATGTGACGATATAGATATATGTATAGCTGTTTTATCCGAGGCTCAACTTGCTGTAGTAGGCCTATTTATAAAGTAGCCTATAATTCACCCAAACACAAATTAATAAAATGTAACACAAATGTAAATTCTGTCATCATGTACTCACCATCAAGTAGTTTTTCGTTTAACTTCCAAATAAAAATGAAGATTTTCTTTATGAAACCTGAGGGATTTCTGTCCCTCCATTTTTAAAGTCCATTCCTCTCAAACTTAAAAGATGCAAAAAATGTCATAAAGGCATCGTAATAATAACTAATTGAGAGGTCTAATTCAAAGTCTTAAGTCTTTAAGTCTTCTGAAGAGACACAATGACTTTATAATATGCATACTGTAGTAAACACGCATACTGCATACTGTAGTAAACATAATATGCATACTGTAGTAAACACGCATACTGTAGTAAACACGGATGTTAAAATGACATGCGAAAACAACATGAGAGGGAGTAAATGCAGATAGTTTAATTCTTGGGTGAGCTAAACATTTAGTTTGAGAGCGGTCATTTTGACACACTTTCTTGCGATTAGAACTATGATTGATTGCATCTTCTGAAGTCTATGCACTGCCGGAACGGCACTCTTCAAAGTGAAAGCGCAAACATTTAAAGCGGCACTCCTCCAAGTCAAAGCGCAAACATCATTTAAATCACTATATCACATTTGGTTTTAGTAGTATGATTATTCAAAGCAATTTAGATGGTTCATTCATACATAATGTATTAATAGAGAGATAGGCGGGACATAGCAAGCACGGGAGAATTGCTAGCATGGGGAGAGAATGCTGCCTGCATTGAAAGCGCGAGTAAGTTAATGCGTGAGGGAAAAAAATAAAGTTTACGGAGTTTCAGTGACATTATTACATTAATAATCTTATTACAAAGAATCATATAATGACTATACATAATGTTGAATATAATATAATATATATGTATATATGTATATATGTATATATGTATATATATATATATATATATATATATATATATATATATATATATATATATATATATATATATATATATATATATATATATATATATATATATATATATGTATGTATGTATGTATGTATGTATGTATGTATGTATGTATGTATGTATGTATGTATGTATGTATGTATGTATGTATGTATGTATGTATGTATGTATGTATATATATATATATATATATATATATATATATATATATACATATACAGTATATATATTAGTGGTGGGCCGTTATCGGCGTTAACGTGCTGCGATAACGTGAGACTCTTATCGGGCGATAAAAAAAATATTGCTTATTATTGTTAATCTATTCTCAAAGTTGGGTTGGGAGCTGGGTCTATTTAGGTATATTTTAGCACGGATGTATAGCTACCTAGCCGAATTGAACTGTAGGGAGCGAGAACGAGTCTTCGAACCTGCGTGTATGCTGTGAAATTACCACATCAAGCGTGAACGCTGGCTTTTGAACTCGAGTGCGCAACCGCGAACCGTACTCGAGTCCTGACGTGCTGTAAGCAGAGAGCTGTACATATAATTTCTGCTCGTCGTCAGCATTCTTTAGAACATTTGCAGTACATCCGCGGCAGATAGACGCAAGTGCCATTACGTACTGAAGTTTTGGTAACAAAACTAACGGTTCAAAAACAAAAATATAAAAGTTAGGTGAACAACGCTATTCATTCTGCCACCTTCTCGCTCGACGTCGTTACAAAGTAACGGGGTAAACAGCTGCTGCTTGGATGACGCAAACGCACCCCGGTTTTGGACCCAAAAATATAATATGAACACGGTCCAGGTAGCAATCGAACCAAGTGAGGAAGCACCAGTCATGATTAGGAGAAGCGTCCAGGTCCGTGAAGAGCCGCGAGCCGTATGTAAGTGTTTTTGTAAATACTCCGTTTTGTTGTATTACTTAGTGTATTGCGTGCTAGAAGAAGGATACATTTCGATTTTGCACTTATCTATCTTGTCATAATTGTACTGTGTTAGCATATTGCATTTGAATTATAACCAGGCTAGCTGCCGCGCTCTATGCAGTCAAACGTTATTGTTATTGTTATTGGTGGCTTTTAGCACAGGTAGTGAGTCATACTTTTCGTTTCGATTCGAGCCATTGACAGGCTTTTGACTTGATCCTTTAAGCTAATTACAAAAGCGTCCACAGCTGTTGTTGCTCAAATAGTAAAAGGTGTGTATTTAATAAGCTTGTCAGCGCTTGTCCACCGAAGAGCGAACACCGTTACAGCACTTAAGTATCTCTTTTTCCTGGCCTTTTCCACCTTCCTTTCTCTCTTACAATGTGCTTTCAATACATTCCCACTGTCTCTCGACCACGATCCATTGTCACACGCAGAAGGCAGCGCAACACTGCTAATCTGCGTCTGATTCCCTCCTCCACTAATGCCCCTCCCTCTTTTTCTGTTGGTCTATGGAACTGTCAGTCAGCTATCAACAAAGCTGATTTCATTCCGGCCTTTGCCTCTCACTCCACTCTCAATATCTTGGCTTTGACTGAGACCTGGATCCGTCCAGATGACTCAGCAACCCCTGCTCTCTCTAACAATTTCTCTTTCTCACACACCTCGTCACACTGGGAGGGGCGGAGGAACAGGTCTTCTCATTACTAACAATTGGAAATACTCAACCCACACCTCTCTATGCAACAACAACTCATTCGAATACCATGCTATTACAGTCTCAACTCCGTTAAAATCCATCTTGTAGTCATTTACCGTCCCCTGGTCAATTGGGCACCTTTGTTGAGGAACTAGATGTGCTGCTGTCCTCATTTCCGGAGGATGGCAGCCCACTTGTAATTCTTGGCGACTTCAATATTCACCAGGACAAACCTTATGCCACAGACTTCCACTCCCTCCTAGCCTCATTCGATCTCAAACGACATGTCACCTCACACACCCACAAATCTGGTAACCAACTTGACCTCATATACACACGCAACTGCACTACAGATAATATCCTGGTCAAACCCCTACACACCTCAGACCATTACTTCATCACTTTTAATCTACAACTTACTGCCCCCGCATTCCCAATCCCACAACCAGTTACTTTCAGAGACGAAACCTACGCTCTCTTTCTCTCTCTCATCTCTCCTCCGCTGTGTCATCCTCTCTTCCCTCACAGTTCTCATCCATGGATGTCAACACTGCAACAGACACTCTATGCTCTACTTTAACTTCTTGTCTAGATAGTATCTGCCCTCTGTCTTCTAGGCCAGCACGCCCCACTCCTGCTAACCCATGGTTATCTGATGTTCTTCGTGAACACCGGACAAAACTAAGGGCAGCAGAGAGAAAATGGCGAAAATCAAGCGACCCGTCCTGACCTGGGTAAATATCAATCTCTGCTCTCATCATTCTCAGATGATGTCCATGTGGCTAAATCCTCATATTTCCACAACAAAATCAACAACACCTCTAACACACGCACACTCTTCAGAACATTCAACTCTCTCCTCTGTCCACCTCCACCACCTCCCACCACCTCCTTATCTGCAGACGACTTTGCCCACTTCTTCACAAATAAAACTACAACCATCAGCAGTCAGTTCCCACCCCCGCACACACAGGATTTTAGATCAGCCACACCCACAGCCAAACATCTTCTCTCCTCCTTCTCTACACTCACTGAGGCAGAAGTATCTAAACTTCTCCTCTCCAGCCATCCCACCACCTGCCCTCTAGATCCCATCCCCTCACACCTTCTACAAGCCATCTCTCCCACACTTCTACCAGCACTCACACACATCATCAACACATCTCTCAGCACTGGCTTTTTCCTACCACATTCAAGCAGGCCCGGTCACCCCACTGCTTAAGAAACCCACTCTAGACACATCACTTCTAGAGAACTACAGACCTATTTCTCTCCTGCCTTACATAGCAAAAACACTTGAGCGGGTTGTTCTCAACCAGGTTTCATTTTTCCTCTCACAGTCAAATCAGCTGGGCGTTAACCAGTCAGGTTTCAAAAGGCCCACTCAACAGAGACTGCATTACTGTCAGTCACTGAAGCCCTGGATGGCAAAAGCTGCTTCAGATCATCAGTCCTAATCCTCCTCGATCTATCTGCTGCATTTGACACAGTGAATCACCAGATTCTTCTGTCCACCCTCTCATCACTGGGCATCACAGGGACTCCACTCCACTGGTTTGAGTCTTACCTCACAGGTAGGTCTTTCAAGGTTGCCTGGAGAGGTGAGGTATCCAAAGCACATCAACTGACCACGGGGTTCCTCAGGGCTCAGTGCTGGGACCTCTTCTCTTCTCCATATACACTACGTCACTGGGACCCATCATACAGGCACATGGCTTCTCATACCATTGCTATGCTGATGACACTCAACTCTATCTTTCATTTAAACCAGATGACCCCACAGTAGATGGACGCATCTCAAGCTGTCTGGCAGACATCTCGGCATGGATGAAAGAACACCACCTTCAGCTCAACCTGGCAAAGACTGAGTTTCCCTTGCCAATCCGACTCTACAACACAACTTCACCATCCAGCAAGGTTAATCTCTGATTACCCCCTCAGGGTCGGTCAGAAATCTTGGAGTAATCTTTGACGACCAGCTGTCCTTCAAAGACCACATTTCAAAGACAGCTCGATCATGCAGGTTTGCTCTGCACAACATCAGGAAGATCAGACCGTTCCTTACAGAGCATGCAACACAACTTCTCGTCCAGGCCCTTGTCATTTCTAGGCTTGACTACTGCAATGCGCTTCTGGCTGGTCTTCCATCGTGTGCAATCAAAACTCTTCAATTGATTCAGAATGCTGCAGCACGTCTTGTATTCAATGAGCCCAAAAGGGCCCATGTCACACCTCTCTTCATCTCTCTGCACTGGCTGCCACTTGTTGCCCGCATCAAGTTCAAAGCCTTGACACTCGCTTATGGATCCACCACAGGCTCGGCACCAGCATATTTCGACTCGCTCCTACGAGTCTACACCCCTACCAGAAGCCTTCACTCAGGTAAGGAGCGTAGGCTTATGGTACCATCACAGAGAGGCATGAAATCCCTCTCCAGAACTTTTTCATTCAGCGTTCCTGGCTGGTGGAACAATCTTCCTACCTCCATCCGGATGGCAGAATCACTGTCATCATTCAAAAGACAGCTAAAAACTCATCTCTTCCGTGAAGACTTATCATAAAAAACAAAAAAAAAAAAAAACTCTTCTCTTTTATTCCTTCCTTATTCTAGCTTAAGCTTTTTCTATGTAATATCCAAAACTTGGTATTTAAGGCACTTCTTGCGTTTTGCGCCTATTCATGACCGATCGCTTCCTGTACTCCTATGTTGTAAGTCGCTTTGGATAAAAGCGTCTGCTAAATGCCTAAATGTAAATGTAATGAAATGTAAATTTGGGTAGCACACATACTCTAAATTCCTTCGGCAGAATTCAAATGAGCCATTTTAATCTAGATTAATTTCAAACCCTTGTTGTTGTTTCAAAACCCTCATTCCCTGAAGGAGGGAACGGAGACGTATGTCGGAACTGACCGACGAATTGGGATCTGCCTTCAGAGACCTATCTGCTTCAAGTGTTTCTAAACGAACCAATTGGCATTGGCATGCGGTTCACGCTCCGCCCGCAACGCAGGTATAAATACGGAAGTAAAACACCGCATACTCGTTTTCTGCTGAGGAGCCAAACTAGTGGCAGGTCCTTCAGCGGAAGCACAGCACCTGGCGATGGGACGTACGTCTCTGTTCCCTCCTTCAGGGAACGAGGGTTACATACGTAACCGAGACGTTCCCTTTCAGTCGGTCACGCTCGACGTACGTCGGAACTGACCGACGAATTGGGGTCCCTACCAACACGCCAGGGATGCTGGCCCTTCCAGCGCCCTGCCTGAGCTATGTTGGAGTGGGAGTCAGGGCTCCCGGCAGGGAAGGACAGTCACTGCTGTTCCTGCAAGACCCACTCAGCATGACTATTGGATAACGCTGGGAAAGCATGCCCGTCTCGGGAGATGGCATGCTGCGGAGCCACGTCCTTCAATGGAAGGAGAGGTGGTGAATACACATACGGACTAACCTAGCAGGGGAGTCCAACATATGGCAGTCCCTGGGGTGGTTCCAGCCTGGTTCCAGGGGAAGAGCCTCCAGGAGCGACAGAGGGAGCTCTGTCGAGGGAAAGACACGGGGCTAGCCAATAAGGGTAGCTGGTACCGTGGAGAATACACATATGGGGTTGCCGTTAGGGAACCGCCAGATATGGATATTTAGCCTACACACACGTTCCACAAGCATATGGGTGCAGGCCTGGCGTCAGACGGCCGCTACGTCGGACCCTGAGGGGTAGCGGAGGAGCTCACAGGGTTAGCCATTTCTGGGGAACACGACTGGAAAATATAGACGCACATATCCGGCCCCTGGGGCGGGAGTGGCGTTGCAAGCCGACACTAGAAAGGGCACTTCGCGCTACTGGCCACTGGGGGCGAGTACACAGGAAGATACCGGCTCTACAAGGAGGCTATTGAATCTAGCGAACGTGTTAGGTGTCGCCCAGCCCGCAGCTCTACATATATCTGTCAGCAAGGCGCCTTGAGCCAGCGCCCAGGAGGAGGCAACACTCCTTGTTGAGTGCGCTCGCAACCCGAACAGGCAAGGCACGTCTTGAGACTGGTAGGCCAAGACGATAGTATCCACTATCCAGTGGGCTAACCTCTGCTTGGAGACAGCCTTTCCCTTCTGCTGGCCTCCGTAACAGAGCTTCAGATCCTCACAATCAATCAATCAACTTTATTTATATAGCGCTTTTACAATGACGATTGTTTCAAAGCAGCTTCACAGTGTTAAACAGGACAACATTGCAACAAAATTTGATTTGGCTAGTTTAAATTGGATAGTTTATAGAATTATATATGACCAAATTAATAAATTCTATTTGTATATTTAGTTGAGTAACTTGGATCATAATTTGAGTGTCCCCAACTGAGCAAGCCAAGCCAAAGGCGACAGTGGCAAGGAACCAAAACTCCATCAGGGCATGATGGAGAAAAATAAACCTTGGGAGAAACCAGACTCAGTCGGGGTGCCAGTTCTCCTCTGGCCTATTATTAACAGTGTATAATTATTACTCTGGCAACCTTGCAGGTCATAAATCATATTAGATAGGAATATTCGAAATTTTGGGTATGACGACGAGGCGGGTTCATTTAGGATGGCGCGTCGATTACACATGAATATGAATACTTGAAAGATCGGAGTTATTGCGCTGGAGACGGTTAATTGAGGATGACGTTCGGTGAGGCGAATTCAGAGGAGACACTAATGGACACGGTCTCAGCAGACACTCCAGGATGAGCTGGTCATGTCCAGATGCAGATCCACCATCCGATCCGGACACGGCCTGGATCCGCCGACTGCAGTAAACCTCGGGATAAACAGAGAGACTAACATTAGTGTGGATGCCACTCTTTATGATGTAACGAGTACATCAGGTGTTATGGGAAGTGTTCCCGGTTCCGGCTGACCTAGTTAATGCAGCCTAACAATCAGTCATTTGATTTGAATAAAGAAAGTTAAAAATGTTCTATGTGTATGCCATAGTAAAGAGATGTGTTTTTAGTCTAGATTTAAACTGACAGAGTGTGTCTGCTTCCCGAACAATGCTAGGAAGACTGTTCCAGAGTTTAGGTGCTAAATAGGAAAAGGATCGACCGCCTGCAGTTGATTTAGATATTCTAGGTATTTTCAACTGGCCAGAGTTTAGAGACCGCAATTGACGTGATGGAGTATAATGCGTTAAGAGCTCGCTTAAGTACTGGGAGCTAAACCATTTATTGCTTTATAAGTAATAAGCAAGATTTTAAAATGTATGCGATGTTTAATAGGGAGCCAGTGCAGTGTTGACAGAACTGGACTAATATGATCGTACTTCCTGGTTCTAGTAAGAACTCGAGCTGCTGCGTTTTGGACCAGCTGGAGTTTATTTATTAGGCGAGCAGGGCAACCACCCAGTAGAGCATTACAATAATCTAGCCTTGAGCTCATGAACGCATGTACTAATTGTTCAGCATTTTGCATTGAAAGCATGTGAGTAATTTAGATATATTTTTAAGATGATAGAACGCAGTTTTACAGATGCTAGAAACGTGGCTTTCAAACGAAAGATTGGTATCAAAGAGCACACCCAGGTTCCTCACTGACGAGGACTTGACAGAGCAGCCATCGAGGGTTAGACAGTATTCTAGGGCACTACTTGTGGAGCTTTTCTGTCCAATAATTAAAAATTCAGTTTTATCTGAATTAAGTTGCAGGAATTACTATTCATCCAATTTTTAATATCAGCTATGCATTCCGTTAATCTTGTGAATTGGTAAGGTCAGGGTGTGAAGAAATATAGAGCTGAGTATCATCAGCATAACAATGAAAACTAACGCCATGCTTCCTAATGATATCTCCCAGTGGTAGCATATACAGGGTGAAAAGCAACGGTCCTAACACTGAGCCTTGCGGTACTCCATACTGAACTTGTGATCGGTGTGACATCTCTTCATTTACTGCTACAAACTGATAACGGTCAGATAAGTAAGATTTAAACCATGCCAATGCAGTTCCACTAATGCCAACATAATTTTCGAGTCTATTCAAAAGAATATTGTGATCGATAGTATCGAATGCAGCGCTAAGATCGAGTAACACTAATAGAGAGATACAACCACGATCAGATGATAAGAGTAAATCATTTGAAACTCTAATTAGAGCACAGCAGCTCTTCATCTGAGTCCGATCAACGTAAGCGCGAAGAGCGCGGACGGGACATAAAGCTAGGGCTGGGTCTGCCTCCTCCAAAGGCAGCGCTTGCAGGTTCACCACCTGGTCCCGAAAGGGAGTGGTGGGAACCTTGGGCACGTATCCAGGCCGGGGTCTCAGGACAACGTGAGAGTTGGCCGGCCCGAATTCTAGGCACGATTCGTCGACCGAGAGTGCATGCAGGTCCCCTACCCTCTTGATTGAAGCCAATGCAATCAGGAGAACTGTCTTCATGGACAGAATATTCAACTCCACGGACTGCAAAGGCTCGAATGGAGGACTCTGAAGTACTCTGAGCACCAGGGCTAAGTCCCAAGAGGGTATCGAGGTAGAACGAGGAGGATTTAGTCTCCTCGCACCTCTGAGGAACCTGACGATTAAGTCGTGCTTACCTAAGGATTTGCCATCTACTGCATCGTGATACGCCGCTATTGCAGCGACGTATACTTTGAGGGTGGATGTAGACAGCGTTCGATCCAACCCATCCTGCAGGAAGGAAAGCACAACGTTAATCGAACACCTTCGGGGGTCCACTGCTTGTGGTAGACCACCTAGAACCTCCGCGTCCCGTCCAGGGACCAGACATGGAGTTTCCAGAGGCATGACATGGGCATCGCTGCACCGCACGGAGGTGAGGAGGATGCCCCTGAACTTGGGAGGCCGGCGAGCGAATTGAATCGCGTAGCCGAGTCTGATGGTACGGATGAGCCAGCGAGACGGCCTGGGGAGACCTAGCCAGGCCCCCAGAGACCTCACAAGCGGGACCAACGGCACCACAGACCACCACAGGGTGGGGCAGCGAGGCGGAGTGCTCTGGCCCGACTCGGGAGGCCCGAGGGTGGCCCGGAGTGTTGCCTGAGCACTCCTGGTTTGGACAGAGGGTGGGTAAGAAGGCCTGGTGGGGTCCCCAGTGCCCACTCTGCTGCCCACAGCCCGAAAGAAGAGAGGTGGAATATTCAGCCCCGACTCAGGAGGCCTCAGGGGTGCGGACACCATCTCCCCCAGAGCAGCTTCTCCCTGGGCTGCCCGTCTCAGGGCCGCTTGGGGTCCCGTCAGGGTGTCCTCACTGTAACCCTCAGGTCTCCGCCAAAGGCATGAGCCAAAGTAGCAGCCCCCTGCTTTGCAGCGGGAGGACCGCTAGATCGGGGGATACGCAACGGGGCCGCTCCCTTTTTAAGGTAGTCGAGTCTACACCGTAGAACTGCGATGGTCATGTTCCCGCAGTGGGAACAGGAGTCATTCACGACCGCCGTCTCAGCGTGCTGAACGCCCAAACACGTGAGACAGCAATCGTGCCCGTCAGCTGGGGACTGAAACCGGCTGCATCCTGAAACACACGGTTTGAATGACATCTTGAAAAAGACGCAGGGTCAAACCGTGTAGCTCTTTTAAGAGAAGGAAACGCTCTTTACGTGCCGAGGCACACAGGGGAGATGGCCGCTGCTCACAGTGGTTTAGAGGGTTCAAGCCCACTGCGAGCACACAGCGCCCAGCGAGCTGTCAGAACAGCTGTTTTCTTCTTCACAGACTCGCGACCGCCGCTGCACTGTGCCGTAACTCCAGCCGGAAAGAGCTCCTCTTGATTTGTAGACTCGTAGTCGATACACTCTTCGCAGGAACACTGAAGACTCAATGTTTGGCTCCGAAGTAGAAAGCTAGTATGCGGTGTTTCACTTCCGTATTTATATCCGCGTTGTGGGCGGAGCGTGAACCGCATGCCAATGCCAATTGGCTCGTTTAGAAACACTTGAAGCAGATAGGTCTCTGATCTGATCCCAATTCGTCGGTCAGTTCAGACGTACGTCGAACGTGACCGACTGAAAGGGAACAACAACTTTATTTTGGCTTAAAATATCGAGATACATATCTAATCGTGACACAAGTGTATCGTTAGACCCCAACATGTTTACTTTCTGACTTTAAAATTACGAACCAAAGCAAGATATTGACTTAATTTGAACCATCAACTTTGTACACAGAAAGGCATATCACTGTTTGGAGGTGCAATTTGTGAATAACAAGCTCTCCATTATCTATAATGGTGTCCCATTTTAAATATACACATCACTCATTACATCCATGTAAAATTTGTTAGAGTGAACAAATTCCAGTTTAGCTAAATAAGACAACAAATACTTTGCCTTTTGAAGCTGAAAGAGATCTGTTCTGCTGTTCTTCTCTAAGATGACACCATCCCCAGCAGAATTTTCTGAAGTCACACCTAACAGGCAAAGCAATGTATTACTAATGTTATTTATTTTCAAGGGTATTCTCAATTCTTTGCAAATGATTGCAAATTATAAACAACTCACTTATTGTCACAAAACCAATTACAGCATAACAGAAAAACTCATTTTAAAAAATTGCGCAAAAAGTGTAGTGCCTGCGCCTCTCGCAGTTCAAAATGCTAACGCTACATCTGACGAGCGTAAATCAAGCATTCGGCATTAGTTCAGGCAGGCCAAGTCCAAATCAGCTGATGATGGAGCTCATGAAAAGGATGGGGAATTTAGAACAGAGCCATATCACCAATTGTAAATATGCAAAATATGCCAATAAAAAGATGACAAAGTTTGTCTGTGGTATTTTTGACATGAGTGGACCTGTCTGAACTGGTGTCCGACAGGGCATGAGCATTTTGAAACACTTTGATTACTCAAAGAACTGTTCTAACCAACTAGCAGTTTGCCAATAACTTAATTTTCATTTTTGGGTGAAGTATCTCTTGAAATCGTCTTTAACACTCCACCAGTGAGAGATCAGACCATGCCCACCAACCTTGTAAATTAGGAAACAATTTAAAATTGGCTACTAACAAGCTAACAATAAGGATTTCTTAACACTAGAATTTTTGGAAATATTTACATCAACTCAATCCCGTTCAGACCAAGAACTATATCAATTAACATAACTATAAAGATAACAATATTAGCTCCCAAACCAACAGACAGTAACATTCTGTTTATTATGAGCGTGACCTGCAGCTATGTTGTCTGATGTTTTAAAACCAGTTGGATTCTGATTAGCTGTCAATGTTTTTTTCAGCTGGAAAAAAAGTAATTCTAAAGACAGTGTTTATCAGTGTCATTATCGTTAAGGTGTGGATGTCTCTATCCTCAAAGAAGAACAATTATTAAAACATTTTCATTATAGCTGTTGTTCTTGGTGTGAATATGCCTTTATTTTCCTTCAATTGTGAGTTTTTGCAGAAAGCAGAGATGAAACGTCATGTGAATACAAATTGAGCTTTACTTATGCCATTTAAGAGATTAAGTCAAATGTGTGAATAAAAATGGTCTACTGATGATGCCACATGTATACTAGAGTTAAGAATAAACTGCTAATATGACATTTTTCTGCTGTGCATGTAAACGTAGTCATTAGCCTGAATATTTTAATGCATATTTTGGAATATTGTAAAAATTCTGGACTCACTTGAGGAGGATACATTTTTTATTAGATGAGAAAATAAGCACTACCGTCGAATAATGTTTACAAAATAAATAGTTTGATCAATATTTTTTGCATAGCATTCCAAATGCTGCTCTAGTTATTCAGAACAGATTGCTACATTTACTGACATTGTTTTATTCCCAAAAAGCATTTCATATTCTTATCCAATTTCTCCAGAAGTGACTAGTTTTGTTGAAAATGGAAATGCAAAGAGTTTGTGATATTCAGATTTTTCTATAAAATACATGTGAAACTTGGATGGAAACAACACATACTGACTTACCCTCCAGCGCTTCCAAACTGCCAATAAAATCTTCCACTTGTTGAAGCACATTCTGCATTCTTTTGGTATTGGCAGATTTAAGAATTTCAGCACACTTTTCTAAAGCTGCAACAAGCTCATCCTTTGCAAGAATCCTGGGAAGAAATAATCAAGAGTGATACTGTAACAATTTCTCTAATAAATACAGGAACCACTGAAACACAAACTAAATAAAACAACAGCATACATGCATATCAGGGGTCCGTTCTTCGTATGTCACTAACTCAAGTTAAATTGTTGACGATTTGGCATGATCTTGAATTGTTTGGTTCTTCGAAGCTCATCCTAGACTTGCTGTCATAGCAACAGGTCCGTAAGCTTAAAACTGCTCGGGAGCAGGCTTATTTCATGTAAACAGGATTAGATTGCATCTTGAGGTGATATTTAAAATCTGTCCCAGCCACTGCTACTTTATTACAAGAGTTCATTACTGAACCAGGGGCAATAATAATTTTAAATAATAATAAAAATAATAGGTTTGGTCGTTTGGCTGTTTCCTTATAAAGGTCCTGAAATTTGTTTTTTACATTTAATGATATTTTGTCATTACGTTGCTGTCTTGCTACCAGCCAATCGCTGTGTTGCTGATTGTGGTTTCGAGTAGACATGTGCCAGTATACGGTAATATGATATATCACAATAATAAACATGCACAATATTGTTATCGTGGGCACTTCAAAATACCTTGAATAATTATTTATTACAAATTATACAGATTTTTAAAATGCATTTTAAGAATACTTTACCCATCAACATGTCAAAGAGGAACGTGCACTGATGTAAACAGACCCAACCTGCATGAGCAGCAGATGCCGAAATGAGTGAAGAAGACACGCTGAATGAAAATGCACATTCACTCTCAGACAGCAGAGGGCACTGATGTAACAGCAGAAGGTGCTGATGCAACAGCAGAAATGCAGACGTTTCCCCGGCAATCCTCATAAACAAAACACTCAAACACACAGCCATTCAGATTTCTGTATTCGCTGCTGATCACATAACCAAAAAATACTTAAAGACTTAAGGCTATTCATTTTCAAACTTAAAAATTTTATATTTTAAAAATTACATGCCCTAGATTAGGGGTACACGATATGTCGAATCAATATCGTTATCGCGATATCACGTTGCCCGATATTATATTGAAAGTCTCATGATAATTATGCAATATTTTGTTTATGACAAAATGAGACGTGTTTCACTGTATATACATTCTTTATGGGATCTATTTATTTATTTATTTGAAACCGGGTCCCTCCTACTCACTCAAAAGCTAACCGTCACTCTCTCACTTCTCCCTTGCTCACCCACACAGTGTAGGCTACACAGGCCTGTCGCAAGGTGGGTGTGAGGCCCTGTGAGAACGTGATTTGCGAGGCCCAGGGATATATTAAAGGGGGTCTATATTGACGAACAATTTGTTGTTTATGTGGATATTTAAGGAAAAAATCGTATATTCAGTTTAACTGCATTGGGTTCAAGAAGTTAAACTGTAAATTAACTGCACAGGACACCAGTTTGACGTTTAAATTATGTTCTATGAATGGGTCAAACGCGTTTGCAAATCGGCAATCTCTCAGTAGCCGTGTTTCCATTACAGATTTGCGCAAAACCTTTGAGATATTTAGGCTACTAAATGTTGATAAAAACCTATTGCGAAATGACATCGTTTCCATTAACCACTGTTATGCAACTAAAGCGGGTTTTTTTTCCTCATTCCAAAAAGTATGCACCGTATGTTGGTAAATTTATGTATAACCCAGCACCGCTATAGTATAATCTAATGGAAGGAGAGACATACACTCACCTAAAGGATTTTTATGAACACCTGTTCAATTTCTCATTAATGCAATTATCTAATCAAACAATCATATGGCAGTTGCTTTAATGCATTTAGGGGTGTGGTCCTGGTCAAGACAATCTCCTGAACTCCAAACTGAATGTCAGAATGGGAAAGAAAGGTAATTTAAGCTATTTTGAGTGTGGCATAGTTGTTGGTGCCAGACGGGCCGGTCTGAGTATTTCACAATCTGCTCAGTTACTGGGATTTTCACACACAACCATTTCTAGGGTTTACAAAGAATGGTGTGAAAAGGGAGACACATCCAGTATGATGATGCTAGAGGTCAGAGGAGAATGGGCCGACTGATTAAAGCTGATAGAAGAGCAACTTTGACTGAAATAACCACTCTTTACAACCGAGGTATGCAGCAAAGCATTTGTGAAGCCACAACATGCACAACCTTGAGGCGGATGGACTACAACAGCAGAAGACCCCACCGGGTACCACTCATCTCAAAATTGGACAGTTGAAGACTGGAAAAAGGTTGCCTGGTCTGATGAGTCTCGGTTTCTGTTGAGACATTCAGATGGTAGAGTAGGAATTTGGCGTAAACAGAATGAGAACATGGATCCATCATGCCTTGTCACCACTGTGCAGGCTGCTGGTGGTGGTGTAATGGTGTGGGGGATGTTTTCTTGGCACACTTTAGGCCCCTTAGTGCCAATTGCGCATCGTTTAAATGCCATGGCCTACCTGAGCATTGTTTCTGACCATGTCCATTCCTTTATGACCACCATGTACCCATCCTCTGATGGCTACTTCCCGCAGGATAATGCACCATGTCACAAAGCTCGAATCATTTCAAATTGGTTTCTTGAACATGACAATGAGTTCACTGTACTAAAATGGCCCCCCACAGTCACCAGATCTCAACCCAATAGAGCATTTTTGGGATGTGGTGGAACGGAAACTTCGTGCCCTGGATGTGCATCCCACAAATCTCCATCAACTGCAAGATGCTATCCTATGTAGCAATTGTGGCCGCAACAGACACAAATGAATCTTACAGATGATTCATTCAAACATCAGTCCACACAAAATTAACTCAACATTCCAGGGCCAAATTAACTTCTAATGCCCGTTTCTGTGGCAACCAGAAATTCCTTCAGACCAGCACTGGAGAGAAAACAAAGGAAGCGCACAGAAACCTTGATACGTATAAACTGCATCAAATCACTAAACCAGTGATTGTCGAACGGACGGCAACTCAGCCATCTGTCGAATGCCCAAAGACACTTTACACCCACACACACACACGACCCATGTGGTGACCTCTGAATCATCCCCACAATCCCAAGACATGCGGACTGTCTCTTGACACCCACATGGACACATATATGGATCAATTGGACAACTGCCTTTTCAACGTATTAAAAATATATATTTTGTTGATTTAATGTCTTTATACGATGTATTAAAGTATCTAGAGTGTGTACTTTATGTAAATCAAACTATGTATTCTAGTTACTGTGGAATTCTTGTATCTCTGCACTCTCAACTCTTAATATTATAGTTTTTGGTACCGCCCCAATCAGAAAAACTCAATAGTACCGAATCTTGTAAAATAATTTACAGAAAAGGCATTATTATAAGAATACCAGCTTTGTAAGGATAAACTGCCCCCTCTGTACATCAGCCAGTAGGCGTAACCGAACTGAACAAAGAATTTTTGCGCACCAAAAAAAACTGACAGACACGATTGGGTCAACCCGAAAGTGGGCGGCGCTCGATCTTATCTATAAGAGCAGAGACCCACTCATCCAACCCTGCCTGCTGTTCGCTTGTTCGCACTTCCTGCTGTTCTTGATTTCGTATTCCACCTCGAAGAAGGAGTTGGAGAACTCCAAAGGTGGCAGACCAGAGAAAATGGGTTAAATTTCATTCAAGCCATCTAGAACTCTCACTTTCCTTTCTTTTACTTAAGTTTATTTTCTCTCCGCGAGTCTCGTGTTCTAAGTTAAGTTTCGCCGCAAAGCTTCTCTCAACGAATCTCCAGCGAGCGCGCTTCAACTTCAAACAGCCGAGACCCCCTCATCCAGCAGCCAACACGCCACGTGGTTGGCTTCCCAAGACGCCCATCAAAGACACACAAGACCTTCCGCTAATCACAAAGAACCGGGAAACCCCTCTCCAGCCAGGACCAAAAGGGAATCCCCGTTCAATGATGACGCGCGACAAACGCAAGTAACCTCCAGATTCTAAACTGAACTGGTGCATTGATATCAAATTGAATAACCCCGCCTAAGCAACGATAGGAGGGTTTAAGTCAACCCCGGTGGTTCATTCAGGTCATGTGTTATAAATGCATATACTGCTAGAAAACTTGGGACATTCATCTCTCTCTCTCTCTTTAAACTCACTCTTCCCTCACTTTCCTCCTTTCTGCAACGCGTGTGAATGTGTGTATGTTTGTTTGTGTTAGATTCTAGTTTTACGTGTTAGAGTAATCAATAAAGCTGTGTTTATAAATTAAAGATAAGTGTTCTTGTGTTATGTGCTAAATTTTAATGTCTTGAACTGCCGATCTAAGTTACCTGGCTATTAAATAGTGTTTCACTATTCTGTGGATATTAATATCCGCTGCAGAGTTGCAAGTTACGGCCCGTTCAAATGAATGCTAGACGAGTAATTTGCTCGGTCGTAAAATAGACTCTTGCAAAACGCCCTATGTATTAATTAATTCATTACTTTGAGCTAAATAGACCTGTTCCCTTACACAGATTTCCCTTGTTACATATCATATGTACTACACATATCAATATGGTCCAACATTTCTAAAGAATGCTTTCAGCACCTTGTTGAATCAATGCCACAAAGAATTAAGGCAGTTCTGAAGGCGAAAGGGGGTCAAACACAGTATTAGTATGGTGTTCCTAATAATCCTTTAGGTGAGTGTATAGATGTGTTATCCAAGCATTAATTAAAATAAAAAATATATTTTTTTCATTTAGTTATTTTGGCTTTGAATTTCATTAGTTGGAAATATGAACTGAATTTAGAAATGCTTTTAAAATTAAAAACTTTGCGTTTAATAAACAAAAAACATCATTGAAATGAAGATAGCGTTTGGAGTGAGTGCTTGCAAAATAACTCATTCTCTGAATCATCAACCTTTGTGAATATACACAAATAAAAGTAGACAGTTTATAGTTTATAATTTATAATTTTGTCTTGCACTTATCTGTATGGCTAAAAATGTTGGAGTATTTTGCAAGTTAGCCTACTACATAAAATTTGAACAAGCAGAATATGTAGTAGGCTAACTTGCAATATTTTTCTTAGCGTGAGACAGTGATTCATGTGCATATAGCTCAGCGCGGCATCGCACGTCAGGCCTGTAGAGAGGGCTTTATTTGGGACATTCAAATTCTGATTACTAGCATCACGGTACGCATTTTTAGCTATGTCTATGTCTTTTAACTATTATAGTATTTTGAAGGACAAAAACAAAGTGTACAACCAGTACAGCATGTCCTATTCTTTAGACATGCTCTTTATTTATTTATTTTACTCTACAACCAGTAAAACATGTCCTGTAGACATTATTTATTTATTTATGTTGTACCAGTCCAATATGACTGTCAGTTGTTTTGTTATGAATCTATTTTGATGCGTTTTCCGTAACTTTTGTAATTTTACAAAGGCTTAAAAATATCTAAATTAATATCGATATCGTAATATTCATGATCAATATCGCAACATCAAATTTTTGTGAATATCGTGCACCTACCCTAGATACTGTTTGAATATGTTTTGATTCCTTGTTGTTCAGTCACATACTTTACAATAAGGCTCTATTATTTAACATTAGTTCATTCATTAACTGACAATGAAAAATACTACTTATTTTAATCTTAGTTAAATATATATTTTAGCATTTAATAACACATTATTAAAATCAAAAGTTGCAACTATTTAATGGACCTGAGCTAACACTAACTAACAGTTGCTTTTTTTAAACTAATATTATCAAATAACTGTAAAAATGCTACTCTCTCTTTGTTAATGTTAATGCATTAAATAGTGAGACCTTATTGTAAAGTGTTACCTATTGTTCTTTATAATTCTTTTGCACTTTAATCTGTTTTGAATATTTGTTTACTTTATACATATTTGTGTATTGCTTTATTGTATTTAAATGTTTGGTTCTTTTTGTTTTAAGAAAGTTATTAAACCTGTTATAGTATGACAACACTTTTTTTTTTTTTGGCAACGTATTTCAATATTGTGATAATACCGTATACCGCAATAAAAGCTTCAGCAATTAATCGCAACATGAAAATTTGATACCGGCAGATGCCAAGTTTCGACTATCAATGCATCTGCCCTCTTCAGGGAACACAATTACAGTCCAGAAAAATATGTTTAATGGACAGTGGATTCTGACAAGAGTAACACTTCGGTGAATTTTCTTAACACTTTCGTAACACTTCGGTGAACTTAGTCACTTCAATGTTTCAATCATACTGTAAGGTGGTTACAGTATGATTGTAGGTGGTTTTTCTTTCACATTCAGAGGTCACCCGGTGTACGCAAGTCATATGATCATTCTTTAAAGATGGCGAGGTATATTTGGACAGAAGACGAGACTTTATTTATTGCCCTATTGCACAACTCAAAACAGTTGATCTGTTCATCCGGAATTTCTGAATCCACAGTTTCTCGTACTATACATACTATAAATCACGTGCTATAACATCACAGAAATACCTGATACATGGCTGCTACCAAGTATAAGGGGCTTCTTTCCAATAATGCTTGGATAACACACCTACGATTAAAAATAATTGCTAGTGCAGTGACTGCGATATATAAACGTAAACCTACCCACAGTCATTGCCATAATTTTTGTCATTTCACAATAGTTTTTAATTGACATTAGGGCTGGGACCGCATTACCGCGGTCACGTGGCGCCTACCGTGGGTCTGAGATTGTCACCGCCATCACCGCAAAAAAAAAAAAAAAAGTTTACATTCCAGCCTTCATATATTTTGCTAGATTAACTAGAATTTTCAGTTTATCATGGTGGACAATGATATCGTTGTGTTTTTATTTGTATAAAAATATATAATTTACTAGGCTATACTATGTAGCTATTTTATCTCTTTACATAAATACTATTTTCTACTTAAAAACGATAATTTCGTTATTTTACTAAATCAAATAAGGACTCATAGGTTGCACGTAGCTTGCTTCCACTTAAGAGGAGTTGTGCTCTTTTTATTTTAATATCTCCTTACATAAATACTATTTTCTACTTAAAACTATAATTTCGTTATTGATCCAGTGTTTTGTATGTGAACGCTGTTTTACGTGATTATTACCACAGGAGTGAAGCACAAAGCTTTGTTTACAAGGGAAATAAATTTGCAGATACATCGCAGCCATGAAAACATAGGCTATGGATTCATGCCGAATGAGAGAGGGAGGCTGAGCCCAATTTAAGATTTGCCCGCTTTTTAATTCTGTTTTGCGATCTGATCACCCAATATTCCGATTTCCGTGAATTTTAACAATAGGCCTAACGTTAGTCAATCTTATTCCACTGGACATCGCGTTTCTTTTCCCAAATCTTCACTCGCGTCGCACTCATTTTCGCAGGGAATTATAAACGTTTCTTCCTTTCGTTTGCTTTAGTCTATTATACCCATTCAAATCTTTTACTATGGTAAAGTAGAAAAAAAACTTTAGGACGAAATTTTATATAACACAGTTTGTGATTGTTATTAGACTTGAAAAATTATTTGACACCCAGCGATGTTGCTTTCGTTTTCTCTAGCAGTGCGTAGCCTAATCAAACATATGTAGCCTAAATGTCTTGACCCTGTGGACGATAAATTTCGCTCTTCGGACGTTTTACAACAAGTGTTGCTTTGCAACATCAGGAGAAAACATGAAGACGAAGATATTCGAGTCTATCCAGCTCGTGTCATCTCAAAGCGCAGAGCGGCATTTAACGCATCTTTGCGGGGAATATAGGCTATGAAAAATCTTTTTTAAACAAATATTAAATGTTCTTATATTCTTAAGTTTACCATTATTTACTTATAATCATTTAAATGTTTTACAGGCTGTTGTGTGTTGTTTCACTGATGGAAAATAAAAACATGCATGCTTATGAAATGGATGTTGAAGCGTTTATTATTTCAAATTGTAGGCTAGACTACAGTATTTAAAATAGCATATTTGCATAGTTATACTCTCAATTTAATCTACAGAGCCAAGTTTTTAGTATAACTATAGAAGAGGATTAGTGTGTGTCGCACTCACAACAAGACTTGCAACAGGGGGCGTGGCATCATGACAGATGGGGGCTGTTAGGTGGTTTAAAGCGGTTTACCTCTGAACCGCAGGAATTTCTTGCTTTTCAACCACGGTAAGAAAAAAATCCATACCGTCCCTAATTGACATTTAGAAAATATGTAATAGAAACCTGCTTAGTGTTGGTCTAGGTTCACACTCACTTTCTATCGAACCCTGGTGAATCTTACACAGCGAATGAAAAAATAGGATATTGTGTTTATTCATTTGGTTCTATTATGCACAGCAGAGTGAACAACATTTGGGTTTACTATTTGTGTGTAACATGAAGGTGGCAACCAGTGCAACCAAATTCACAAATTCATATCAATCGGACAGATCGGATATTCCCGTCGATCAAAAGCGACGGTGGCAAATTCTGTCAACTCAGACAACAAACATGATCACATGAAAAAAACAACAAAAAAAAACAGATTATTCAATCTAAATAAAAAAAAATAATATAACTAAAAAGACAAACAGTCATTTCTGACAGGTTAGTAGACTGGGTTACCTCAGAAGTTGCATGGCTGAGTCATATTCCTCAGTCTCCCACAGAGTCTTTTCAATGCAAGATACATGGAGTTCTCGTATCTATAAGAACAGAAACGGTTACATGTGATGAACATTAAACTATAATTTTCTCTATTTAGTTCTTTATTCATCTGAGAAAAGGATTCTCATCTTTTTTTTTAGATTTAATGCATGATAGCCAATAAATCCTAATTTAACAGGATCAACAAACCATAAATACTTAAGACAGGTTTTATAATATTAATCTTACAGAAACAGTGTCACAAGTTCTGCTAAAATCTTGTGAATAGCAACAACATGACGAATGTAGCAAGTCTGGATTAGATTCATACTACACAATCTACATAGTGTTTTGAAAAATAAAAGATAATTTGACCATGTTGTCTTGGAAGTAAATGAATACTTGATCAGTTAATTTGGTTTAAGTACAGATAATTAATTAACATGTACTTACTATAAAGTTATGGCTTGGTTTAGTTAGCTGCATGTAATAATGCATAACCTTTTGTTGTTATTATTGTTATTATTATTATTATTGTTATTAAGTACATGTAATGTGTACTAGGGACACTGTATAAAAAAAAAGTGTTGCCAAAAGGTCTACTTACGTGCTTCCCGAGAGGAAACTTGGGAAGTAATGATGTTAAAGAGTGCAGACACTGAAGAATTGGATAGTAATTTGTGTGGTATTTGTGGAGGTTTTTCAGCAATTCTTGACATACATCCTGGAAAGACACAAAATGGCAAAAGAACATTCGTTTATTGCTTACACGCAAAGTAAACAAACAGGATGCCACTTTTTGCCGTCTCAGTTTCCTTTCCATGACCTAAAAAAGCCTTAAAAGCCTCAGGAATCTTTTGCAGGTGTTTAGAGTTAATTAGTTGATTCAGATGATTAGGTAAATAGCTAGTTTAGAGAACCTTTTCATGATATTCTAATTTTTTGAGATAGGAATTTGGGGTTTTCATGAGCTGTATGCCAAAATCATCAGTATTAAAACAATAAAAGACCTGAAATATTTCAGTTGGTGTGCAATGAATCTAAAATATATGAAAGTTTAATTTTTATCATCACATTATGGAAAATAATGAACTTTTATCACAATATGCTAATTTTTTTAGAAGGACCTATATTGTGGAATCAAAGAATTAGCAGTTACCTTGACATGTTCATCACTGGTAAGGAGCTGCACCTGCTCCTGGGGCTCCTGAGTCTCCACAAACCTACAAAGACATATGTTGTGTAGTTACAGAACTGTTGTTGCAGCCCTTTACTGGAGTGAACAATTGTGTATTCATGTATACCTCATGAATGAGGGTAGATGACGAATTCTTTCCACATTTTGTTGGCTCAACGTCTTGGCATAAAGCAAAGCCTCTTTCTTCTGACAGCAAAGCACACTGAGAGGCTGGCTATTAAAGTGCTCTAACATAGAGAACTGTAAGACAAAAGGTTTAATTACAGTGCTTGCAGCAGATCCATATTCTCCAATCCCATTCAACCTCACATAAAATGTTTTAGATGCTGTAGTAAAGCAACACGACTAATCGTTAAATAACTAATTCAAACACCCTCGCCATCTCATTCCTACTTGACAGATTTGATGTCTAATAAACCTTTGACAAAAATCACATTAGAACATTCAAATCTGTGTTTGACCTAGAAAAAGAAGTTATGTATAGGTGTGAAGCAGCTTCACAAACAGTTTTCAACCACACAATGTCATTATTTCTGCATTACAAATATTCTAAATATTACAGAAGTACTTTCATCTTTTTTAAGATAAAATTAAAAATTAGTGCTTGCTTGACAGTATCTTATAATTCAAAAATACAAACAGTCAACTTGACAAGCACCAGCACCACACATTTTTTTTGTATGTGAATACTGTTTTACAAGAATATAACATGAGTGAAGCTCAAAGCTTTGTTCAAAGTACATGAGTTCATGAGTTATGACAAGTCTTGAAGAAAAAAATAAAATAAATTGATGAATAACTTGTAAGACTAGTCTAAGCAGTTTATGCAACCGGTCACTGGTCACCCGATTTTCCACGAATTTAACAATTTTCCTAGCCTGGGAAAACCCAGACAACTTCCAGCAAATTTAGATTTGCTCTGCAAGTAGTCTGGCAAAGAGCCCATTAAAACCCATTTCTAATCCGTCGAAATCGCAGCACCAATCAGAAACGTTGGGGCGGGCTTTACACGATGACGACAGCGCAGTGACGGTGAAGCGATTTTGTACATTACAAAGATGTATGCTGCAGTGGAACATCACTCGTTAGAATCAGCTATCGCGTCTGTTTTAAGTGATTTAAACTTTTCCTTTTCGTTAAAACCCAAGCAAAGAACAACACTCGAAGCCTTCATAATAGAATTCAGGTGTTCCAATCACTTCCATGGCCATAGATGTATAAAATCAAGCACATAGGCATGCAGACTGCTTGCCATGGACATGAAATTTCCCCACTACTAAATATTCCACGGTCAACTGTTAGTGGTATTATAGCAAAGTGGAAGCAATTGGGAAGTGGTAGGCCACATAAAAAAAATAAAAGATTAGAGCGGGGTCAGTGCATGCTCAGTGATGAGACAGTGTACAGAAGTCGCCAACTTTCTGCAGTTAATAACTACAGACCTCCAAACTTCGCATGGCCTTCAGATTAGCTCAAATGCGTAGAGAGCTTCATAGAATGGGTTTCCATGGCCGAGCAGCTGCATCCAAGCCTTACATCACCAAGTGCAATGCAAAGCGTTGGCTGCAGTTGGACCACTGGACTCTAGAGCAGTGGAGACGTGTTCTCTGGAGTGACAAATCATGCTTTTCTAGCAATCCGATGGACGAGTCTGGGTTTGGTGGTTACCAGGAGAATGGTACTTGGGCTGGACTTTAGAGAGGTTTGGAAGTGTAGGGCAATATGCTCCCGCTCCATAATTTGGGGGTTTGTAGTTCCTAATATTAATTTGATAATAATACTTACTAACCTTATAAAGATACTGTGAGGAAAAAAGGCATTGTGACAAACATACTATAATAGACAACATTAGTACTGCATCTTTCATTTGCAATGTTTCCTCAGAATTTCCTGTTGTTCACACCTATCAGGTTTCGTTCATCTTGGACTTTATGTTTCAAAATGGGTGACACCAGAGCATTTAATTGGATTATACATTTTTTATTGGATTATACTTTTTTTTTAAATCATGAGGATCTTGGGATGAAATCCAACATAGGCCAAAATAAGTAACACTACTGTCACTAAATAACATACGTTCCAACACATGATCAACAAAGAAACCATACACATGGCACAATGAAATTTGAAAGAAACATGCTTCAACAGGCATGGCACTGTATTTGTCAGCTCACCTGTAGGCCCTTAACAAAATTTTGAACAGAGAAGTCATGGTAGAGGAAGATGCCAACCAGCACCTGAATCACCCGGCTGCTGAGCTTGAATGGAAACTGGGAGTTCAGAATTAGCTATGAAAGAAAAACAAATAATAAAATCAGAAGAACATGAAGGAAATTATTACTAATGTTAACCTGCATTGTAAGTCACAATGGTTATTTACCTTGTCAAAAACAGAAGCTAAATGCTGAGTACATGACAGAGACTGAAAGACCTCAATACAGAGCAGAGATGACACAGAGTGGGGAAGCCTGTGCTGGATAGCACTGGGAGATGTGGCAATGCCAAAAATAAAGATGAATGGAAGCTCCTGGGTGTATCGACTAAGTAATGTTTAAAAAAAAAAACAACAAAAACAAAGGATTACAGTGACAACAGCTTTGCTGATTATAATTGAAGCAATTTACGTATGATACAGAGGTTGTAAGAATCTACAAAAGTTAAATCAAATTAACTGAGCTCAATTAATTGAAAGAATTTGCAAAAAACTTGCAAGCATTGTAACAATATTATTCTATCACATTTCATAAGACAAATCCCACCTGCAGATAAGGATAAAATCCTGTAAAACTTGTGAGTTGAACGCCTCAAAGTCTTTGAAGATCACAACAACAGGCAAACTCTGAGGCAAGTCATTATTTTTCATGTTTTCTTTCCTTTGGGGAGAAACTTGGGTGCATTTCTGCAAAAGACCAATTAATCTGAATATTTAAAGTAGTTCAACACATCAAAGTTCAGAAAATAACAGGGCAGAATCATTTTCAAACTCGTTTATACATTTTTTTAGGCCGTTTCAGCATAAAAACGTTCCAGTGTTACCCGTTGTGATTATATTTTTACTAGTAACAATTAAATTAAAGAGCTCTATAATTTAATTTGTACTAATAACAATTACAATTATAGAGCTCTCTAATTCGGTTTTTACTAGTAACAATTAAATTAAAGAGCTCTACAATTAAATTTGTACTAGTAACAATTCCAATTAGAGAGCTCTACAATTCATTTATTACTAGTCATCTCTCTATGGAAGGCCGTTTCAGCATAAAAACGTTCCAGCGTTACTCGTCGTAATTGCATTTTTACTAGTAACAATTCAATTAGAGAGCTCTACAATTCAATTATTACTAGTAACAATTATGATTATAGAGCTCTCTAATTCAATTGTTACTAGTAACAATTATGATTATAGAGCTCTACAATTCAATTCTTACTAGTAACAATTCCAATTACAGAGCTCTATAATTCAATTTTTACTAGTAACAATTATGATTATAGAGCTCTCTAATTCAATTGCTACTAGTAACAATTCCAATTAGAGAGCTCTACAATTCATTTATTACTAGTCATATGTCTCCATTGACTTCCATTCATTTTTAATTATAGAGCTCTCTAATTCAATTGTTACTAGTAACAATTCAATTACGGAGCTCTTCGGTTGATTTATTACTAGTAAAAATACACATTATGGATATGTGTAATTGCAGAGCTCTCTAATTGAATTGTTACTAGTAAGAACTGAATTAGAGAGCTCTTTAATTAGAATTCTTACAAGTAACAAATCAATTAGAGAGCTCTCTAATTGTATTCTTACTAGTAACAATTCAATTAGAGAGCTCTACAATATAATTTCTTACTAGTAAGAATTGAATTGCAGAGCTCTATAATCAGTACTACCTCATTATGATAATTAGGCCACGCCTCACGCATATTACCAAAATGGCGACACCGACTGCACTGCAGGTTGTTCAGTCAAGTCATTTTTTCTTTTCTTTCATTTCTCAATTCATTTCCGATTTAATTTGATCTAATATTTAATGTTATGTTAAATATTTGTTTGTTTTTTAAATGTAGTTTATTTAGCAAATGAGAATCTGTAAAATAATGGAATAAATTGAGACAAGGGTCTTGTTAATGTTTTTCAGTTATGTTCAAGGTAACGAAAGCAACAGTTTTTCCAAATAACAGAAGAATATGTAAAAGTAAGGTATTTTGGCTAAAATAATATATATAATAATATAGTTTATGTAATTTTAAAATGAACATTAAGGCTGTATTTTATTGAACAAAAAAATTGTATTTTATGTATCAAAAATAGTACCAACTTTTGCTAAAGTGATTGTTTTGAACAAGTATAGACATTATTAAAAACATATTTTCTGCAATCATATAATATGGGAGTAAAGCACATTTTTCTTAAGTTGTGCCTTTAGTCCCGTTGTATATAGGCTATACTGTACGTTGTTTTTGAAGGTGAATTAAAACACGTGTTTAGAAAAGAAAAATATACCTGAGATATGGATAGGCTATTTATTTATTGCTTGTAAAATACTTATTTTGTTCAGCATTACAAGGGTTTTATTTGCATTATACATTGTGAATCATTCATTAAGACAGAATTGGGCTGCCACCTACTGGTGGTTTTAAAAATAAAAAAGCCGAACAAAATGAACAAGATTTCCTCTTATCCTTGTTGAAAAAAAATGTGGCCTATATTTTTTGTCAATATCACATCCTCCTAATTTGGGCTTGTCTTTATTTGTTTGGTTATTTAGCCATGAGAAAAAATGAAAAAAAAGGCTACAAGAAATATATGCAGGAATGGTTTTAAGCCAAAATAGGTTTTAGCCTATTTAATTATATATTTCCTTCTAACCTAAAGCAGGCTATTCCACAGTCGACACTTTTTGGGCATATATAATAGGCTATAATATAATATAATATAATATAATATAATATAATATAATATAATATAATATAATATAATATAATATATATTTTTATTATTCCTTTTATATATAATATAATAATACTCTCATACTTATATTCTATAAATTGTCCTAGTTACTGGGGAATTAAAACAAACATGATGGATAAAAAGGGAGAGAAATACATTTTAAAAGTCATTACTCAAGAGTGACGACTAATATAATTAGCCTATATCTCAACATCTGCAAACATTTTACAGTGCATAAAAAACACAAACATTTTATTATAGTTTGTCTGGTAAACTTATCATTACCAGGCATGTTGATAATAATATTTTTTTTTAATATGAAGATGCGAATTAAAGGTACACTATGTAGGATTTTTGCAGTCAAATATCCAAAAACCACCAGGCCAGTGTTATATATTTTGTTCAGTTGAGTTCTTACAATATCCCAAATGTTTCCAACTATTTGTAAATTGTGAGAAAATCGCTATTTTTACCAATGAACCGGGACGTGTGAGCATAGCGCATGAGAGAGTCGCCTGTCATTTGCGTCATATCTGCGTTACCCTCGCTTTCCGGTTTGATTTTGCAGAAAAGCTTTACTCTCACTGCAGTGTGAACAAGTGTCACAGCAGCCCGATCGAATGCACAGAGTAACGCCATAACATCATTGTAAACACACCTAAATGTATCTAATATAATAAACAGAGCTGCGTTACCTCATACTCATGACCGGAAAGCGGAGATTGAGCCGGCAACTGTGTCCCGTCATAATAAAAGTCCGCTACTCGCGAGCAGTGTGTTTGTTGAACAATCTCTCCAGCGGCCTTACTCAGCTCCTCAGCACTCGCCCTGCTCTGCTTCATATACAGTAAAGTTAATAATCGCATCCATGAACATGATTTCTGCCCGAGTCCAATCCCGATCTTTTCCACCGGCTGTGAGGTGAAGACAACATGTCCCAAGATTCTGCGCTCAAACTTAACGTCATCAACTACGCCTTTGTTTTGAACAGGCGCCCTCTAGCGGACGGAAAAGTCACATAGTGCACCTTTAATTTAGTGGTTAAATATAGCTGTGTAGCTATCCAAGTTGTCTAATGGGGCTTTTATTTTGAAGTGTAGCACCGAAGGCGGGATTTGCTGAGGGAAATGGGTGTAATCGCAAATGTTTTGCATCTAATGAATACGAGTTTTTACTAGTAAGAATACAATTGTAGAGCTCTGTAACTGGAATTCTTACTAGTAAGAACTGATTTAGAGAGCTCTCTAATTGTAATTCGTACTAGTAAGAACTGATTTAGAGAGCTCTCTAATGCAATTGTTACTAGTAATAATTGAATTATAGAGCTCTCTAATTGAATTGTTACTAGTAAAAATGCAATTATGGAAACGGCCTTCCATACGTTTCAGCATAAAAACGTTCCAGCTTTACTTATCGTAATTGCAGTTTTACTAGTAACAATTCAATTAGAGAGCTCTACAAATCAATTCTTACTAGTAACAATTATGATTAGAGAGCTCTACAATTGTATTCTTACTAGTAACAATACAATTAGACAGCTCTCTAAATCAGTTCTTACTAGTAACAATTGAATTAGAGAGCTCTTTAATGCAATTCTTACTAGTAACAATTCCAGTTACAGAGCTCTACAATTGTATTCTTACTAGTAAAAACTCGTATTCATTAGATGCAAAACATTTGCGATTACACCCATTTCCCTCAGCAAATCCCGCCTTCGGTGCTACACTTCAAAATAAAAGCCCCATTAGACAACTTGGATAGCTACACAGCTATATTTAACCACTAAATTCTTCACTCTTGAGTAATGACTTTTAAAATGTATTTATCTCGTTTTTTAATCCATCATGTTTGTTTTAATTCCCCAATAACTAGGACAATTTATAGAATATAAGTTTGAGAGTATTATTATATTATATATAAAAAGGAATAATAAAAAAAAATATTATATTATAGCCTATTATATTATATTATATTA
The DNA here is from genome assembly GCA_023029165.1 of Gobiocypris rarus. Taxonomy (NCBI): domain Eukaryota; kingdom Metazoa; phylum Chordata; class Actinopteri; order Cypriniformes; family Gobionidae; genus Gobiocypris; species Gobiocypris rarus. Next base: position 8,108,995 of record CM040925.1, read on the forward strand.
TATTATATATGCCCAAAAAGTGTCGACTGTGGAATAGCCTGCTTTAGGTTGGAAGGAAATGTATAATTAAATAGGCTAAAACGTATTTTGGCTTAAAACCATTCCTGCATATATTTCTTGTAGCCTTTTTTTTTCTTTTTTTCTCATGGCTAAATAACCAAACAAATAAAGACAAGCCCAAATTAGGAGGATGCGATATTGACAAAAAATATAGGCCACATTTTTTTTCAACAAGGATAAGAGGAAATCTTGTTCATTTTGTTTGGCTTTTTTATTTTTTATTTTTAAAACCACCAGTAGGTGGCAGCCCAATTCTGTCTTAATGAGTGATTCACAATGTATAATGCAAATAAACCCTTGCAATGCTGAACAAAATAAGTATTTTACAAGCAATAAATAAATAGCCTATCCATATCTCAGGTATATTTTTCTTTTCTAAACACGTGTTTGAATTCACCTTCAAAAACAACGTACAGTATAGCCTATATACAACGGGACTAAAGGCACAACTTAAGAAAAATGTGCTTTACTCCCATATTATATGATTGCAGAAAATATGTTTTTAATAATGTCTATACTTGTACAAAATCAATCACTTTAGCAAAAGTTGGTACTATTTTTGATACATAAAATACAATTTTTTTGTTCAATAAAATACAGCCTTAATGTTCATTTTAAAATTACATAAACTATATTATTACATATATTATTTTAGCCAAAATACCTTACTTTTACATATTCTTCTGTTATTTGGAAAAACTGTTGCTTTCGTTACCTTGAACAAAACTGAAAAACATTAACAAGACCCTTGTCTCAATTTATTCCATTATTTTACAGATTCTCATTTGCTAAATAAACTACATTTAAAAAACAAACAAATATTTAAAATAACATTAAATATTAGATCAAATTAAATCGGAAATGAATTGAAAAATGAAAGAAAAGAAAAAATGGCTTGACTGAACAACCTGCAGTGCTAGTACTAATTGAATTGTTACTAGTAACAATTCAATTAGAGAGCTCTATAATAAAAACGAATGGAAGTCAATGGAGACATATTATGGAAGGCCGTTTCTGCATAAAAACGTTCCAGTGTTACTCGTCGTAATTGCATTTTTACTAGTAACAATTCAATTAGAGAGCTCTACAATTAAATTATTACTAGTGACAATTATGATTATAGAGCTCTACAATTCAATTCTTACTAGTAACAATTACAATTACAGAGCTCTATAATTCAATTTTTACTAGTAACAATTATGATTATAGAGCTCTCTAATTCAATTGTTACTAGTAACAATTCCAATTAGAGAGCTCTACAATTCATTTATTACTAGTCATATGTCTCCATTGACTTCCATTCATTTTTAATTATAGAGCTCTGTAATTCAATTGTTACTAGTAACAATTACAATTATAGAGCTCTCTAATTCAATTGTTACTAGTAACAATTCAATTATAGAGCTCTTCAATTGATTTATTACTAGTAAAAATACACATTATGGATATGTGTAATTGCAGAGCTCTCTAATTGAATTGTTACTAGTAAGAACTGAATTAGAGAGCTCTTTAATTAGAATTCTTACTAGTAACAAATCAATTAGAGAGCTCTACAATATAATTTCTTACTAGTAAGAATTGAATTGCAGAGCTCTATAATCAGTACTACCTCATTATGATAATTAGGCCACGCCTCACGCATATTACCAAAATGGCGACACCGACTGCAATGCAGGTTGTTCAGTCAAGCCATTTTTATTTTATTTCATTTCTAAATTCAGTTCCGATTTAATTTGATCTAATATTTAATGTTATGTTAAAAATATGTTTGTTTTTTAAATAGTAGTTTATTTTGCGAATGAGAATCTGTAAAATAATGGAATAAATTGAGACAAGGGTCTTGTTAATGTTTTTCAGTTTTGTTCAAGGTAACGAAAGCAACAGTTTTTCCAAATAACGGAAGAATATGTAAAAGTAAGGTATTTTGGCTAAAATTATATGTAATCATATAGTTTATGTAATTTTAAAATGAACATTTAGGCTGTATTTTATTGAAGATTTTTTTTTTATTTTATGTATTAAAAATAGTACAAACTTTTGCTAAAGTGATTTTATTTTAAAAATAAAAAAGCCAAACAAAATTAACAAGATATCATCTTATCCTTGTTGAAAAAAAATCCTCAAAAATATGTGGCCTATATTTTTTTGTCAATATCGCATCCTCCTAATTTGGGCTTGTCTTTATTTGTTTGGTTATTTAGCCATGAGAATAAAAAAAAAGAAATAAAAAAAAGGCTACGAGAAATATATGCAGGAATGGTTTTAAGCCAAAATAGGTTTTAGCCTATTTAATTATATATTTCCTTCCAACCTAAAGCAGGCTATTCCACAGTCGACATTTTTTGGGCATATAATATAATATAATATATTTTTTATATATAATATAATAATACTCTCATACTTATATTCTCTAAATAGTCCTAGTTATTGGGGAATTAAAACAAACATAAATGGATAAAAAAGGAGAGAAATACATTTTAAAACTCATTACTCAAGAGTGACGACTAATATAATTAGCCTATAGCTCAACATCTGCAAACATGTTACAGTGCATAATAAACACAAACATTTGATAAAAATTTTGTCTGGTAAACTTATCATTACCAGGCATGTCGATAATAATATTTTCTAATATAAAGATGCAAATTAATGTAGTGATTAAATATAGCTGTGTATCTATGCAAGTTGTCTAATGGGGCTTTTATTTTGAAGTGTAGCACCCCAGGCGGGATTTGCTGAGGGAAATGGGTGTAATCACAAATCTGTTTTGCATCTAATGAATACAAGTTTTTACTAGTAAGAATACAATTTTAGAGTTCTGTAACTGGAATTCTTACTAGTAAGAATTGCATTAAAGAGCTCTCTAATTCAATTGTTACTAGTACAAATTGCATTAAAGAGCTCTCTAATTATAATTGTTACTAGTAATAATTCAATTAGAGAGCTCTAAAATCATAATTGTTACTAGTAAAAATTTAATTATAGAGCTCTATAATTGTAATTGTTACTAGTACAAATTAAATTATAGAGCCCTTTAATTTAATTGTTACTAGTAAAAATATAATTACGACAAGTAACGCTGGAACGTTTTTATGCTGAAACGGCCTTCCATAGAGCCAAGCACTCTAATATTGCTGCTACAAAAATCACAGACTGTACTTAAGCATTTTGAAAAATGCACAAAAGAAACCAAAGAGCATCATATGGGGTTTATTTCACAATGGAATGAGACCTTTTCAGCAAGTGCTGCAAAAATCTATTCTTTCAGAACATAAACATCTCATCTCATTTATATTCTCCTACCTTGGTAGCAGTCTTGTACCACTGACACAGAGCACTAATAGTACAGTGTGTCCTTTGAAGCAGAGCTGTATCATCCTCCTGTTCTTCGTCCACAGACACTCCTTTTCCCATCAGCTGCTCTAGGACCTTCTGAATCAAGAGCTTCACAGCTGTCAAAAAAAGACAAAACTGCAGGATTACTGTTAAGCCCAGTATTATCACGTCTTGATGACAACATGCAAATACAATGTTTATGCAGATGAGTCCATGCATAATAAATCATTCTGAGCTCAATATATGGTTATTTTGAGTAGGTGGGTGGAGAAAGCTTGTCCGCTCAATCTTCCTCTAACTGAGACTTATGTGACGCAAACTGCAGAAGTACTCATCTACATGCTGCCTTTTGTGTTCCTAAATCTTTATTAAAGGTAATGGATATATACGTGTAGCACAGTTGTATACATACCTGCACATTCTTTGGCTTGCACAGACACAACAAAAGGGGTGACAGAATCTTGAAGAAGATTACACAGACTTCGAAATGTCATGGCATGATCCGGCACATTTACCCCTAGATGACAATAAAAGGTTTTACTAAAACCTAAAATAGGTTAAGCTAGGAGAGGGCTATGGGACAAAAAAAAAAAAAAACACTCAAAAGTAAGACCACATGCACTTATAAAAATAATAATAATAAAGAAAGAAATAATAATAATTCACATTGCATTTCCTTTCAGCATTCAAGGGACAAAATATAAATGTCAAAGTAATTCCAGTAAAGAAACTTGATGGTACGTCATCAAGATTTAAATAAGCCCAAAAGAAACACACTAGGAAGACAAGTGAGCTATTATTTAAATAGGTCTCAAGTTTGGTATCCTTGAGCTTAAAATATGCAAATTAGAACATTAAATGCATAGTTTGGTATATTTGTCCAAAACTAAAAATCTGTCATAAAATGCTCACAGTCATGTTATTCCAAATTCTTATTTATTCTGGCCATAAATGCACAATCAACGTGACACACAATGCACAAAGTTTTAACCATATTAAAGCAAACATTCAAGCGATTTTAAACCATTAGAGCTCAAGAAGACGTGAAAAAGAACTAAATTCGGAACTCGCCCACTGTTTTTGGTGCACACACACAGAATTCCGTTCTCTTCTAAACGTCTATTTGTGAAATGCACGTCTGTGAATATATCCTAATAAACATAGTCTGTGCATTCGGTCTTAAAGTGACAACAGCCTAACATTCATGCTGCTGTCTGTGGCATTAAAAGGATATTTCACCTTAAAATTATTTACTCACCCTCAAGCCATCCTAGGTGTATATGAAAGCGCAACTGACACGAAGTAGGAAGTAGCACAAACGTTTTAATCAGTGAGAGGCGTTTACACTTTCTTCGTAAGTTGAATACAGAAGGTGGTCTGGTGAAAACTAGATATTTTACTATAGCGCCGCCCCTGCTTCTGTATTATTCAACAAAGATGAGCAATAAATCATTGTATAGTAATAGTGGGAATCTTTAGGCACCTCACGATCCGATTCCAAAACAATTATTTAACTTTTTTCTTATTAATCTTATTAATAAAACTTAAAATCTTTTTTATTTTTATTTTATTTATGAGTACTTATAATTACACAAATTGAATTACATTACATGTTAAGAATTTTAAATATATAAACTAATATAGTTTCAAAACAAAAGATAGTAAATAATAAACAGGAACAAAAAACATATTACAAGCAATGAACAAAGACTGCTTTCAGTATTTAAGAGTATCTGAACTGTGAGTGATTTTATCATCTTTACTTATGTTTGATTATTAATAATGACATCATAGACAGCAGGTGATCTGCATTCACACTAATGCACAGAACTCTTTTGAATTATAAGATGTGGTTTTTCCTTTCTGTTTAATCCCTTAAAACATTACTGACTGTGTTTACATTCATTTTGCGTCATAAAAGCATTTTAAGATGTGCACAGCCGCAACAACATGCGCGAGCACTCTTCACAGAGCGTGGTGCAAGCATTTGAAACAGAAAGTAGAGATGCTCCGATCAGCATTTTTGGGACCGATCACCGATTACCAATCACCAAGGTCATGATCCGCCGATTGCCGATCACAGAATGGCAGGGGAATGGGAATTTTTTATCTATAATCTTGCAGAGTTTGCACCATTTGTAGAAATGAAACAAGCCTATTTCTACAGTTTTTTTCTCAATACAGTTAATTTAGAGTTAGAGTGAAGAACCACTAAGTGTTTATTTTAGAAAATTAGACAACTTAAGGCTACTGTAGGCCATCATGCAGTGTTTTTTTTTTTTTAAAGACAATTTTTCAGGTACGTGCATACTCGTCAAGACGGTAATTTAGTACATACATTTGTGTGTATCTGACCATTTCAGCGCAATTTGTACTTGCAAGCTTTTTTTGAGATGGCCTGTCTGTGTGTGTGTGTGTGTGTGTGTGTGTGTGTGTGTGTGTGTGTGTGTGTGTGTCGCGCTCACGGTCTGGACTGGAGAGCGCGAGTGCTGAGCGGTTTGAACATTGGAAAATAAATGCAAAAAATAAATGCAAATGATAAACTTTAGTGACGATGCGACACTGCCTCGATTGTGCAAGTGGCAAATCCTGTGTCAACTGTGCAGCTCGATTTTAGTGCAGATGCGATGCACTGATGTGACGGGTTTTTATGTGTCGTCAGCATGCGATCGGTTCATGAAATCTGCCTTTTTAGAGACCGCCGATCAATCATCCCAAAGCGATTATCGGCCGATAGAGATCGGTTGCCGATCAATCAGAGCACCCCTAGTAATCAATATATAAACAATTGATATTTACTTGTTAACAAGAGATTGCCTGGACCCTGCTGACCCAGTATTTCTCGTCCAATGGTCAAACTTTATTTTTTCAATTTCTCTAGTATTGTATCCTTCTCATGGGTATTTAATAATGACTTTTCAGTGTGGGTTTAACCTCTTTTTTGGCCCATAATATGTATTTTATTTAATTAAGTAATTAAAAATATGTTCTCTATGCTATTGAAATTGTGGGTTACATCTTTGTTACCTTTTTCACCCAAGGAGTTTACATTTGCTGATAGTACAATAGTTGCAAAGGAAAACCAATCAATCTGCTATATTCTTCTGCCCTCCATTTTCAAGGGTAGGCTTTCTTTATAAACCATCTACTCACCCATATGCATTTATTTTGTGGAACACAAAAGGAGAGTCTCACATAGTCTCAGTCACAATTAGAAAAGAACCTGTGATTATGTTCTGCCTTACATCTCCTTTTGTGCTCCAATAAAAATAACAGGTTTGGTACATGATCAGTTATTCTTGAGTAAATACTGCTTTAATTTTTGTTTTACTTGAGTTTAGTCTGTAACATAGCTCTTTGAATATTTGAATGTAAATACCCTTCCTATTAGTCATATTAAAGATTTGTATAGATCGTTTATGCTCTAAACATGTATGCTATCTGTAACTGTGCTTTGTAAATATTAAAACAATGTTAACTGAATGTGATGTGTGATTATTACATAAACAGGGTTTTTATCTTATTAGTATTAAAGTCCCTGTAAAGGCAATTCTGAGATTTGTTTCTAAACACATTAGAAATGTTAGAAATGTATTGTTGAAACACATTACAAAGACTGTGAACTATGTAGTACTGAATTCAGAAGTTAGACCGTTATGAAGTTTTTCACCATTGCTGTGTTCCGGATTTTTTTTGGGCAGGGTTAAAACGGTGGCTCGATGACGCACTGGAGCCACTGAGCATTTGGCCCCTCCCCCATAACTAGAGTACATAACACATCGCATCAGTTCACCTACGAGTTACTGTCAGTACCGTTAGTTATACAGCCTACAACTTACAAAACAGCCTACAAAACAAAAAAAGAAAGAAGAATCTCAAGAAGAGGTGGATTCATTTTGTGAACAGCTACCTTGATGGGAGTGCTGACGATCACCACCAACACCTGCCTCTGCAGTGTCTTTACACCGGATAGTTTCACAAACTTTCATCGGCAACAACTGGGATTCACTGATAATCCGCTGCAGAATAGGGCTGAACCGACTATCTCCCGCCCCGACCTTCATCCTCCCGTCCCACCGACATCTGGTGCCGTCGTGACTCGTGAGCTGTACTTGAGTGTTGTTGTCTTGTGTGTTTATGGCCGCTTTCCCGCGAGTGGGTGTGGTTTTGGGGCCGATCAATGGACACGCCCCCAGTGTTTGAGAGCAGAGAATGCTGCTTATTTTTTCAAGATTTCGATAAGATATTTTATGTACTTAGCAGATTTTTTTATGATTCAAATTTGGCTAGTTGGTTAATTACACATTTATCTGTGGTGTGAGAAACTCAGAACACATGTTTAATTTTGACTTTACAGGGACTTTAAGTATTTGCGATTTTAAAAAAATTGAAAATGTGTTAACTGTATAAAAATCCCAACTGAAATCAACATCATGTTTCATATCAACATCGATTCAGCATAAGGTAAGCAAATCAGCTACATAAATTTACGTTACTTTTGAATGGTGTGTCTGATGTTGGTCTTTGATGCCACGAGTAACGTAGACTAACCATGTTCCGTACACAACGATGTTCCGTACAGATGACCTTTTAACGCCGATCGCTAAGTAAATACTTCCTGTTCATACATAAACTATATATCTGTGTCTTCTTCATTTCTTCCTTTTTCTTACTCGATCAAGAAAGAGACCCCACCGCTGTTTGTTTCAGTGAGATTTCCGTTAATTTGCTAGGTGCGCCAGCTGCACTTGAAATCTGACTGTGGGCAAGCTGCACGACAGACTCCAGCTTGTGTGGGGAGATAAATAGAGCAGCGACAATGTACATTTTGATTTAATTTGTGCTTCTCACAGTATTACAGTCTTTATGAAATGAATATTATGTTATCACAAATTGTTAAATATATTACCTTTTGTTGAATAAATGCTTTGAAATGTTTTTTTTTAATCCGCTTGTCGCCACTCTCAGGAGACAAGAAGTTTACACATTGGTTTATCTTTAAAAAAATGTAATCAGTGCAAATTTTCTGCCATCTTTGTCTTCAGAAAGATATGGTAATGTTATTCACCATTGTTTCACATGGTTCACGCTTAACTCGCATGCCATCATTAATATCAGACACAATGATGCCAAACTCGCATGGTCCTCTTATTGCACCAGCAATCAACTTACATTTTAACCAAATAAAAGGTATTCACCTTTATTATTCATTTAAATTGTTTTTTATTCAATTAAAATAAACAAACAGCTCGCAATTGATCAGATAAATGTCCATTTTCATAGTTGAAATCAAGTTATGCGCTCTGTACGGAACATCTTTGTTAGCGTGTACGGAACACTGTTAATGCTCATCATCTTCCGTACACCTGCAGAGGAGGTACTTTTCTCCACTTTTCTCAAATACTATTGGTCCAAAAGACATCAATCAAAGTGTGGACTGTCCAATGGGTATTCACCCAGGGAATGATCACACAAACATGCTTGTTTGGCTCTCAACAACGGAGGAGTGGTCGCGAACGTGCGGCGAATAGCGAAAAGTGTACGGAACATGGTTAGTCTACGTTAAAGCTGATTCTATGCCAGTGTGCTATCTGGGTATAGCCCGAAATGTTCAGCTTAGATGAATGAAAGCCCATGCAGAGTGGCCAGAATTTACAGTTTTACATCCTCCACAAATCAGCCGGAGAGCATCCGCGATCAGATGCCAATGTCTCTGCAACATTTTCCCAATTAGCAAACAAATTGGGAAAAGTTACCTAGTGCTGCTTTAAGACCAATGATATTGGACCAATTAATTTTTGAGCTACGTCTTGCCAACGGAACTTTGTGTATCGGCCCGACGTACGTGTGCTATCTGTGTAATCGCAGCCTTGTTTAATCATATCGCAAATGCAATTAATCGTTTAGCCCTAATCGGAAAGGCATTTATTTACAATAAAAATAAAGACATTTTTCAAAAAGTGTAAATAAAGCATCTAACATGTTTAATAATAAAGTGTTTAATAATTAATATATGTTTTAATAATAAAGTGTTTAATAATCAGTTAATGGTGGGTGAACAGAGATGGCTGAATTAGACGGTAAAAATTAATGGGTCCAATATCATTGGTCTTAAAGCAGCACTAGGTAACTTTTCAACCTTCATAATATATTTAAGACTTTTGTGATGATACATCGACTTACAATATGTTGAATGACATGTCTGCCATAGCCTGACGGGGTCTGTATCGTTTTTAATTGTACTTTTAAACTTCGGGTTTCGGGTAGTAACCTGAGAACAAAAAGGAACTACAAAATTCGACTGCTTTACGGCATATCCGTCACTTCCACCACCACCCTCACTTCCTTAAATTCGGACGTACAAGCCCAACTATCGTTTGTTTGCTGGATGTTATGGTCATGGCCGAATCAGCACAGAAAAATAAGAAAGCAAAGGGTTTTTTTGTCGGAGGAAAGCAAAAAGAGGAAACGAGAAAGTAATCGGATCAAAGGCAGGGCGAGGATCAACTTTGGGCGAGCATTTGTTCATTGGCGTGAGCTGAAGGAGGAGCCATCTGCCATCTTCCGCTCACACTCTCGCGAGAAGCACTAACGGGTGGCAATGAACACAGGGGAGGGTCTGCGAGAATGAGGGGACATGCATCGAAACAATCCTCTACTCTCGCGAGAATGGCATGCAGGTTGAATAGAGATTAGCAGGTGTCGTGGGATCGCATAGCACGGCTTCATTTTTTTGACAAACACAAACCGATTAGGAAACCTAACATGTCAGTGATATTTGTTTATTTGTCTCGTCTCAAGCTATAATGCAAGTCGATTTTTCAAATTTGCAGATTCATCTATGGTAGCTTGATATTATAATATTGACAATATATGGTTATTATCTACCACTCAAACATTGAATTGAAGTATCATATAGATTCTGTAAAACAGTAACCAAAAGACTAGGCTACTATAATGACGCTGGCTTGTAAACGTGAGCATCGCGATCATTTGGCGTTTGAAAAAAATAAAACCCATTAAATTATATTCATATGACATGCTGAAACATATGCCACTGTACCTAGGATGAAGACATTTCACACGCGACGCAAGCAGAACACCTGCATGTGAACTCCTCCTGCAGTGTTCAGGGCTATCATGGTTGTCATGTCAACAAATGCACGTGCGCATCCTGATGTAGGATGACAGTTTATGACAGTAGTAGAGGACAATACTGTTTACCAACTGTAGGGGGACCCCAAGAGCAAAAACAACCTAGTGCTGCTTTAAAGGGATAGTTCACCCAAAAATGAAAATTAGCCCATGATTTACTCACCCTCAAGACATTCTAGTTATATGACATTCTTTCAGACAAATAAAATCGGAATTTTATTTTTTATTTTTTAAATTGTCCTGGCTCTTCCCAGCATTATAATGGTAGTGACTTGTTTCGTTTTTAGAAGTCAATAAAAATGTATCTATCAATCATAAAAGCTTGGGGGGGTTAATAAAGGTCTTCTGAAGCGAAGTGATGCGTTTGTGTAATTAAAACTTTATAGACTAAAATAACTAACTTCTGGCGGACCGTTTTACGGCGAAAGAGTAAACCTTGAAGTTGAACCCTTGATGCATGGATATTGACGAACGCAGAAGCGGAGAGGATAGAGCAAAACAAAACACTGGTCATGAATTAGAGGCTAAAACAAGAATTTTAAAGAGAAATGGAGGAGGATTTTGATATAAGAGAGGAGGGGCTTGATTTTGTTGCCCAGCACTATCCACGAGAGGTGTCAAAGCTTGAGATGCTTCTATTCATTGCGTCAGGGGTTGCTCTTTTGCTGTCGACTTGCACTGACACCAGAAGCTAGTTATTTTAGTCTATAAAGTTTTATATATGAAATATTTTTCTTACACAAACACACCACTTTGCTTCAGAAGGCCTTTATTAACACCCGGAGCCGTGTGGAGCAGTTGTATGATGGATAGATGCACTTTTATGGACATCAAAAATATAACAACAATTCACTGTCATTATAATGCTTGGAAGGGCCAGACTTTTTTTAATATAACCGATTTCATTCATCTGAAAGAAGAATGTCATATACACCTAGGATCACTTGAGGGTGAGTAAATCATGGGCTAATTTTAATTTTTGAGTGAACTAACCCTAAAAAGTGGGTGGGTCTTGTCCCACCCACATACAATGGTTCCAACGCCCATGATAATTTATATATATATATATATATATATATATATATATATATATATATATATATATATATATATATATATATATATATATATATATATATATATATATATATATATAATATAATATAAACACACTCACATTTTTTATTTTGGATGTAATTAATCGTTTGAAAGCACAATTAAAAATTATATTATTTTAGCTAAAGTATTTGTATCAATAATGTGTGCCTTTTGCCCTCTGCTGGTAAGCCTTTTACCCTGTGTGTGGGGTAAAAAGCCCCCCTCACCACCTTTATAAGATTATTAAACAAAATAAACCACTTTTATTATTTATTTCAAACAAAATCTGTTGCTTCATGTTTGTTCAATACAAACATATTTTTTTCTGCAATCATACTCTATGGGAATAGTGATAAGCATTTTTCTTAGGCTGTGCCTTTTGCCCCGTTGTACCCTATCGTAGAATTAAAACTAGGGCCAAAATGATTTAGAAAATTGAATATAAGGATAAGAATAGGCCATACCCAGCATTAGAGCAGCTGTGGGGATTTCACTGCTTCTCTGTCTCCAGACATCAGATGAGTTGCCCAGGTCATGCTTTTTAATAAACTCGACAAGACTGTCAAGCACATGTTTATTCAACTGATCTTGTATTACCTGTATAGATTGAACGAATGAATTAATGAGATAATTAAGCGTTTGTAAACGCAGATGAGGAAATACATCTAACTTAACGTTACCTCTGTGTTCATTTGAACCGTTTCCCATAATTTCTGACAGATCCTGAAGCGATCGCTTCCGTTATCGTCACTCCCATCCACCAAATATCCTCCTATGGGAAAAAATAAATAAAACAAAATGCCGATAGTGGCCAATATTCGTAAGGTGACAGTAATGAATCGATTTGTTTTGTTATTATGTTTTAGTATATTATCATTACTCACCAACTCTGACATGTTGCTTTCTCTTTTTAGAGGTTGACTTAAAAACAAAACATCCCTGGAAAAACACCATATTTTAGTCTATATATTCGATGTTTTATTATTATTATTAATATATATATATATATATATATATATATATATATATATATATATATATATATATATATATATATATATATATATATATCATAAATGTATCATTATTCTCAAAACATGCCATTCATTTAGCAACCACGAGAGGATGAACGCATGTCTGTTCAATATTACCTTTGACACTGATGAAGTTGTAGGAGTTTCGCTCATTTCTGTTCTTCAGAATTCAGTAGTGGACAAACTTCAATAACACAAACACCACGCGTTTATTCTACCGCTCTTCCTCTTCTTCCTGTAACTCTATGACGGTCGCTAAACCCATCGTTGAGCGTTTTACTGCCACCAACTGTACTGGAGTTAGCGTAATGAAGTCATGGCTAGAGAAGTGCAAATACTCTTTTTTTTTTTTTTTTATTCAAAAAAATTGCACAGTTAACATGAGCATACACACATAAAAATAACATATTGCGCATTTTCCAACATTGCAAGTTTTTTAACATACACAAAAAAAAATTAAAAATAAAAATAAGTAAATAAAAGACTCACAGCATATACAACCAGGGGAAGTACAGACTTACAAAAATATATTAAATTGCTTACACACCTTCACAGTTTTTGTTGCCTTTTGATTAAGAGAATACTTTATCGTGTTGATATATTGCTTGACCTCAATGTTAAAAGCAATAAAAGATGTTTTGGAATGCGCAAACTTACATTTATGAATGTAAAATTTTGCCAAGAGAACAATGAGATTAATAATGAAAGTTTCATTAGGCCTAGACTTAGTTCTTTTGAGGTCATACAGGCCAAAAAGAACATCCTTCCAATACAACTTGAAATCTTTCTCAATTTTTTCTGCAATAAAATTACAAATGTCAGACCAGAAACTCTGGACAAAAGGGCAGTGCCAAAACAAATGGGTAACTGTTTCAATACTCATAGAGCAGAAAGTGCACCTTACATCAATGTCTTTTTAAAAAATTTTAACAATATGATCATTAGATGGGTAGAACTTATGTATTATTTTAAACGATATTTCTCTAATTTTGTTGGTCAGTAAATATCGGTTAGGTAAGAGCCAGACATTCTTCCAGTCAATGTTTTGCACAAATTTATTCCAGTATGGAACCACATATGGGACTGTGATAATATTTTTTTTAAACAGGGATCTAATTAGCTTATTGTTCTTACCATTGTTACAAGAAAAACAAATCTTACCAACTGAAGTTTCAGTTAGCGATAACAAAGTTAGTTGTTGTGTGTCCAATCTTGGAAGCGCTCTATATAACATGCAGATACCAGAGGAAATTGCTCCAAAAACTTTAGCGTAATCTCCAGGAGACACAGGAATTTTGTATTCCTCTAGAAACTCATTATAAGAGTAAAGACAACCAACCCTGTTAAATAATTGATCAACAAAAATAATGTTATTATTATACCAGTAATCAATAAATAAAGATTTGTGTTTAAACAGTATGTCTTTGTTGTTCCATATGTAATATTTGTTGGGTGAAAAGTTGTGTTTGAAAATAAGAGACCATGAAAGGAAGGCCTGGCGGTGAAAGGATGCCATTTTTATCGGAACTTTCTCAATATTATAATTACAAGTTAAGAAATAGCTCAACCCACCTAGTTTTGACAGATTATAACACGGTATGACATTCCAAATAGAATTGGGATTTTTAAAGAAATGTTTCAACCAATTTACTTTAAAGGTATTATTAAGAGTACAGAAATCTATAAAGTTTAATCCACCCTTCTCATAGTCATTTGTTAGAACAGATTTCTTAACATGATGAGTTCTATTTTTCCATAAGAAATTAAAAAGTAGTTTGTCAATCTCAGCAATATGTTTTTTGTCCACATACAGAGATAGAGCTGGATATGTTAACCGTGATAAACCTTCTGTCTTAGACAGTAGGGTTCTACCTCTGAGGGAGAGATCTCTCAACAGCCACTGGTTCAGCTTTTTCCTGGTTCTTTGAATAATAGGGTTGAAGTTCAATAAGGTCCTTTTTTGTTGGTCCTTGGTAATTGTGATACCTAAGTGAACAAGTTCACTCTTGACTGGAATATTACAAATGGAAGATTTCAAGCAGTCCTTAATAGACATGATTTCACACTTATTGATATTCAGCCTTAAGCCAGAGGCCATAGAAAATTTTTCTATAGTATTTATTGCCACAGAGACTTGATTATCATCCCTAAGAAAGAGAGTGGTATCGTCTGCCAGTTGAGATATAATAAGCTCTCTACCACAAATATTGATGCCGTTTATCTCACTTGATTTAATATGATCAGACAAAAGCTGGGCTACCAGTAGGAAAAGGTAAGGCGAAGCCGGGCATCCTTGTCGGATGCCTCTGGAGACATTGAACCTGGGAGACATACCACCTGGTAGTCTAATTGAGCTATTACTATTGTTATAAAGACTTTTAATAGCTGAGGAAAAAAAGTCACCAAAACCGAATTTTTTAAGGGACTGTAAAATGAACGGATGCTCAACAGTGTCAAATGCTTTGTAGAAATCTACAAACAGCATGAGCCCACCTTCCTCAACCATCTCTGGGTAATCTAAAATATCTAAGATGAGCCTAATGTTATTTCCTATATGCCTTTTGTTAAAGGTACCTGATAAAGGCACCCTTTGCTTTTTGCCGATACATTTCATCAAGTTTGATTTGTGAGTAAGATAACCCTTCTTTTTCCTCCTTTGTTAGGGAGTCAAAGTCTCTGCAGGATAAATTTGCTATATTAGAGACAATCTTTAACTCCTCCGCTTTCCTGGCTTTAACTGTTTCAGCACCAAACTTTCTTAAATATTTTCCTATCTCATATTTGAGCAGGTCCCAGTTGAGCCCGAAACAGTTTTCTTTGTTTGCTTTAGACCAATAAAGTGAAATCATGTCCTTAATCTTAAATTGGACTATCTCATTTTGCAATGCAGAACAGTTAAGCTTCCAATAGCTTGAGTGTGTGGTAAGTGTAGAACCAGCTGAGATATTAAGAGATATGCAAATAGCTTTATGATCAGTTAAGGGAGTAGGGCAGATGCTAACATCAACATAATCCTTGTTTAAACTGTCAGATATAAGCCAATAGTCCAGTCGAGATTGCCTAGAGCCTGATTTATTACTCCAGGTATACAATCTGCTATTAGGATTCTTCTCTCTCCATATATCTATCAATTTAAATCTTCTTATAAAGTCAGTCAAGAATGAGTCTGAATTGTTCCGCTGAGAGGGTGGACTTTTATCTATAGAGCCGTCTAGAATAATATTAAAATCACCACCTAACAATATAAGCGCATTTGGGAATCTAACCAACCAATCTGTAAAAATATTTTCAATTGACAACAAAAGGTTCACATTTTCTTTCTTGGTATTGTACCCATAGACATTAGAAACTAAGTAGGTTGAGTCATTGTGTTCAATAATTTGACAAATAAAGTGACCGTCTGGATCACATTGTGTGGTCAAGACATTTCCATTAAACCTGTTATTTAAAGAGGCTACCCCAGCTGACCGCTCTGTTCCGTGGGAGAGCCATATAGTATTTCCCCATTGAGACCTCCAAAAGTTAGAATCGTTCTCATTAGAGTGAGATTCTTGAAAATAAACAAAGTCTGACTTGAATTGTTTTGCGAACAAAAATAATGCTTTTCTCTTAACACTATTACGAAGACCCCTGGCATTTAGTGAGATAAATGACAACATTAATAAAGACAAAAAATAAAATCGATAAAAAATAAGAACTTAACCTTCGAAAGGCCTTGGTTAGATAGCCCACAACTAGTGTAGATAAGTAACAGTGGGCTGTCGAGATCGGCACCATATTTAGAATTATAACTCAGCACCATAACAAAACCTTAACATCACTCACGTAAAAAATGTTCAGTATCATATAACCGTATAAGTAAGAGATGTATCAAAATTATAACAATACCCCCTTTTTTTGAACCAGCAGGAACTTCACTGCTATCTTAGTAACACAACATTTTTTCCTGAAATAAAACCATTCAGAGTAATTTTCCTAAAATGACCTGAACACGAGGCACTTCTTAGACAAACCTTCTGAACTAAGCTTGACAAATTACAGATGAATTTCCGAACCGTTCATGAATCCTTTTCCTCCCACGAAGTAGGCAGTTTTCCTTCATCCCGAGCTTTCTTTATGCGGCCACAGTTTTTGTCTGTTCTCTCGGTCCTCTTGGGTTAAGTCCTCTGAGAAGCGAAGGCCGTTGTTTTGGAGATAAGAGTTGTTTTTAGCTGCTTTCCAAATTGCATCCCTGTACCTTGAGAGATAAATCTCATGACAACGCCTCTAGGTTTCGTCTGATCTTGCCGGTTTTCCCGACCGATGCGCGACATCTATAGCAGCAGGAGGCTTTCCTTTCCTCCGGTAGAATCGCCTGACAGACACTGGTTACTCTATCACGCACATCCTCGTCCCTGTCCTCTGTCAGCCCTTGGAGCCGCAGGTTCCACCGGCGGCTGTATCGCTCCAGCTCACTAACCCGGTTCATGGTTTTCAAAGCAGAATCCTCGTTCCTTTGCACCCTCTTCTCGATGTAAACCACCTTTGCATTTAAGACTTTAATATCGCCGCGTACAGATTCCACCATTTTTCGAGGGTGTCGCTCCTGTTGTTAATAAGATCAGCCAAGGAGCGCACTGCATCGTCTGAGCCGAACCCGGCTTCTTTAGTAAACGTTGGTTTCTTATGAAGCGGAGGCTTACTTGGCGTTATGGGCAAGGGCGGGAATTCTTCTTCGAAGCTTGTTTGCTGGTTGCAATCCATTCCGTCGTTGGCATACTCGTGGTCGCTAGCTAAGTAGCTAGCCCCCTCCTCGTTGGACATGGAGTCATTAGGACGCTTTTGTCCGGACTTTCTAGGCATTTTAGTTGTGTTCGTTTGGTCTTTCACTGAGAGTTTGTGTTAATCTTTTCTTGTAATTTATTTCAGCTGCATTTGCAAAGGCTGGAGGTCAATAAGTGCTTTAAAACCGGTTTGATGCCAAGAGCTCGTTACATTGCGACTATTCACTCCGCCATCTTGCCGGGATCGTCAAGTGCAAATACTCCTCGCTGCAGACTGTAGCGCGGTGACGTCACACATTTTGACGTCACGCATGTGTTACCGCGCATGCGCAAGAATGACGTCACGTATGTATGTACTACGCATGCACGCTAGTATTTGGTATGACGGCACGCTTAGTGCCACCACGCATGCGCGTAAGTTCACACGTCGATGTTAGTCTGATGATCTGATCGAAAGCGATGGATTCAATGGCAGTAAGTGAATAAGCATTATGCGTTTGTGTTAACGTATTCTAAGCAAGGGATTCCATAGAGTGGGTTATAATCTGTTTAAGATTTTAAAAAGATGTTATGACATGTTTTATGATTCGTGTTAGCGTTTCTCGGGTGCTAAAAATATCTGTAAAAGTCTTAATTCGCCTTTAAACAAATTAAGGCTTTAAAGATGTCTTAGTAGAGCAGAAAGACTTAAATTAATGAAGTTATGCCATTGATTGTTGTTGCATGCATTGCAAAAAAAATAAAAATAATAATAGTTCCTCAGTATTTTTGTCCTGTTTTCCAAACAGATATTTAAAAATCTTTCAACCGAAATACATTTACATTGGAAGCTAAATTGGAGTCTCAAAAGAATGAATACAATTCAACAAAAGCGAATACCATCTTATAATTATAAGGGTTATGATTATAAATAAGGGAAGGATTATAAATACCTTCCCTTAGAAATACGTTTTCTTTCATTTTCTGAGCTTTGGTGGATGATATTTCTTATTGTTTTAATTAAAAGCTAATTTTATTATTTTATTTTTCATCAATTTCAAGAAGTCATATTTTGGTGGGTAGAAGAAATTAAAAAGTAATGGATATCTATTGAAGTATTTTTTTTTAAATTACACTTTATGCTAATAAAGCATATATATATATATATATATATATATATATATATATATATATATATATATATATATATATATATATATATATATATATATATATATATAGTGCATGCTTTCTCAATCTAAAGTTTGTCTTGACAATTTTTTTTCTAGTTTATGTTGTTCATAAAATAAGTATCTTTACAGACAAATCAAATAACACTCAAACATATATTTGACAAATAACACATCTTTCTATAATGCATTTAAAAATACTTAAAATATTGTCCTTGCATGACCCTGCACTTTGTTAATGCCTTTCTTCAAAATGATTCAATATTGTTTGTTCTATATTTAATTTAATTTAGGTGTCTTGAACTGGAGTGCTTTTTCGACACAATACAAGCAACAGTTTCGGGTGCCCTACTTGTTGATGTTGGCAATGGCAGAAGGGGAGTCCTGAGGATTTTATTCAGTTAGGGAGGTGGAAGGCTATTGCTCTGTTGACTGTTTTTTTTTAATGATGGAGGGGAATTTCAGTAGATTTGAGTGAATTTGCATGTGATATATATTGATATATATTTTATGATTTATATATATTATTTGATATTATTTTATATGTTTTATATATTTATATATTTTATTTATATGTATGTATATATATATATATATATATATATATATATATATATATATATATATATATATATATATATATATATATATATATATATATATATATTTTTTTTTTTTTTTTTTTTATTTTTTTTTCCTAGTTATATACAGTCGTGGTCAAAATTGTTGGCACCCCTGGTAAATATGATCAAATATGGCTGTAAAAAAAAAAAAATCTGCATTGTTTATCCTTTTGATCTGATATTTTAAAAAATCACAAAATTCTAACCTTTTATTGAAGCAAAATAATTGAAAATGGGGGGTGAATCACATGAAATAAATGCTTTTCTCCAAAACACGTTGGCCACAATTGTTGGCACCCTTTTATTAAATACTTTTTGCAACCTCCTTTTCCCAAGATAGCTCTGAGTCTTCTCCAATAATGCCTGATGAGTTTGGAGAACACCTGACAAGAGATCAGATCCTATGATGGCATACTGAATCTCTCCAGATCCTTCAGATTCCCAGATCCATGTTGGTGCTTCTTCTCTTCAGCTCATCACTCATTCTCTATAGGGTTCAGGTCAGGGGATGGGATGGCCATGACAGAAGCTACATTCTGTGTTCAGTGACACATTTGTGTGTTGATTTTGATGTTTGTTTTGGATCTTTGTCCTGATAGAAGAGCCAACCACGGTCCATTATAAGATTTCTAGCAGAGGTCGTCAGGTTTTGATTTTTAATCTGTTGGTATTTGCTAGAATCCATGATACCATGTGTCTGGACAAGATGTCCAGGACCTGCAGCAAAAAAATAGGCCCTCAACATTAAAGATCCAGCTGTATATAGTCGTGGGTATGGGGTAATTTTTTTCCCTGTTTGCACCAAACCCTTCTGGTAGATTTGCTGCCAAAAAGCTCTTTTTATAGTTCATCTGACCACAGAACCAGGTCCCGTCTGAAGCTCCAGTCGTGTCTGACCACTGAATATGCTGGAGTTTGTTTCTGGATGAGCGAGGAGGATGTGGTGATGTAGGGGTTTGTTTGATTTTTTTATTTTTTTGGCTTTCTGACCCCAAGACTCAACTAATCTCTGTGATTCTCCATCTGTGATCCTTGGAGAGTCTTTGTCCACTCAAACTCTCCTCCTCACCGTGCATTAGGACAATATAGACACGCGTCCTCTTCCAGTCAGATTCATAACATCTTTAGTTGATTGGATCTTCTTAATTATTTCCCTGATGGTGGAAATGAGGGTTTTCAATGCTTTAGCTATTTTCCCACAGCCACTTTCTATTTTGTGAAGCTCGACAATCTTTTTCTGCACATCAGAACTATATTCTGAGGTTTTACTCAGTGTGATGAATGATTAAGGGAATTTGGCCTCTGTGCTTCTTTATATTTATACTCTTGTAAAACAAGACATCATAGCTGAACAATTTCATGTTCCTTGTCACCCTGGTGTGCTAAGATATGTCCATATTAATGGGAATATACTTCAGAAATATTTTACTCATAACATTTTTTAGGGGGGCCAAATATTGTAGCTAACGTGTTTTGGACAAACGCATTTATTACATAATGTGATTTACCCCCCATTTTCAATTCTTTTACTTCAATAAAAGGTTAGGATTTTGTGAATTTTTAAAATAAATTATCAAAAGGATAAACAATGCAAATTTATTTCTTGCAGCCATATTTGATCATATTTACCAGGGGTGCCAACAATTTTGACCACGACTGTATATATGTGTGTATGTGTATATGTATATGTATGTATGTATGTATATATATATATATATATATATATATATATATATATATATATATATAAAATATGCTATATAATTAATGTATAATTTATTTATATATTTTATATAATGTATATTTATATATGTATATATTTATATAGGTATATATTATTTATATTTATATATTGTGTATATATTATAATGTGTACATAATTCTGTAATTACAATTGTTAAAGAGAGATCGCTTGTTACTAACGTAACCTCGGTTCCCTGAGAAGAGGGAACGAGTATTATGCGTTTGCTAACGCCACGGGAATTCCTTTCCTCGAGATATTGAAGCAAAATTTTTATCCTAAAAATTACCATATAACACGCAGTGCAGCTGCACAGCTCTCAGCAGGAAGCTGCTGCGTGCTGATTGGCTGTGCCGCTGCAACTGCAGCAACCTATGGCGAGACCGCTGGGCGGACGGACCAATCGGGTCCTCTATATTCCCGCCACAAGGGGCAACAGAATTTGCATAGCCAAGGGTACATAAGTCCCTGTCTCGCTAGGTTAGTCAGGTTAATCGACTGAAGCGACTCCTGAGAAAGCAAAGCACGGCAAGCAAGCGCAATACTCGTTCCTCTTCTCAGGGAACCGAGGTTACGTAGTAACAGCGTTCCCTTTCGAGAGTACTCAGATTGCGTTGCTAACGCCACGGGAACCAATGCAAAACGCCGTGCTTGCTTAACGGCTCTGAAGCCCGGAGACACCATACCCCAGCCGACCTAAGTGGGCCGTAACATGGTATCATGAAGTCCAATACAAGCCAGACCTGAGTCGGGCCATTTAATGAAGTAACACATAAGATACAATATATATTTATATATATATATATATATCTATATATGAGTAGACCAGACATAGTCAGGCCATGAATAGTGAATGACCAGATAACTGAGTCATATAAGGAGTGCTTATGACTTATACAAATACTTTACCCAGGCCAGAATACCGAGCCTTAATGGGTCAGATGTATTTACACAGCAAGAAGCCCAGCCTGTAGGGCAGGAACCTCTAAATTATAAAACCTGATAAAAGTGGACGGTGAGGCCCAGCCTGCCGCACAGATATCATTCAAAGAAATGCCAGTAGACCAAGCCCACGAAGAGGCCATGCCTCTAGTCGAATGGGCTTTGACGCCTAAAGGGCAGCTGAGATTTTTAGACTCATAAGCCAGTGAAATAGCATCCACTATCGTGACAAGGTCTGCTTTGAAACCGCAGACCATGGTGCGGCCGCCAAAGCACACAAAGAGCTGTTCAGTGTGCCTGAAAACAGCAGAACGCTCTATGTAAATTCTCAGCGCTCTGACAGGACAGAGCAAATTAGCATCCTCTTCATCTAACGATGATGAAAGTGCTGAAAATGAAATGACCTGTGCTCTGAACGGAGTTGAAAGCACTTTAGGTACGTATCCATGCCTTGGTTTGAGGACGACTTTAGAATCGTTTGGCCCAAATTCCAGACAAGAGGCGCTCACAGAGCGTGCAGATCACCCACCCGCTTAACTGATGCAATTGCCAGCAGAAAAGCGGTCTTTAGTGACAGGAGCTTTAAGCTCACCGAATGCAGAGGCTCGAATTTAGAACCTTTCATGGCATCCAGGACTGTAGACAAGTCCCATATAGGAACTGAAGGGGGGCGAGGTGGGTGAAGCCTTCTGGCCCCTTTAAGGAAGCGCACGATAAGATCGTTTCTTTCCCAGTGACAGTCCGTTCACCTGAATGTGCGCTGCTATAGCGGCCACATAAACTTTGAGCGTGGAGGGGAACGACCCGCGTCCAACAGCTCTTGTAAAAAAAAATGAGCACCTCTGACTCTTCACAATTGTGTGGGGTCAGGGTCCGTGTTTTACACCAGTCTGAAAAGACTGCCCATTTGCCTGAATAGAGCCGCCTGGTCGCGGGGCTCTAGCTTCAGCAATAGTGTTTAATACATTTTCAGAGAGGTTCTCATGTACCCGTTGATGGGCCAGACATGAAGCGCCCATAGATCGGGACGGGATGCCAGATCTGCCGTTCGCCTGCGTGAGGAGGTCTCTCCTCAGCGGAATCGGCCACGGAGCAGTATCTGACATCTGACTTAGCAGTGAGAACCATGGTTGATTTCTCCAAAGCGGGGCTATTAAAAGCACAGCGCAGTTGCTCTCCCAGATCCTCTCTATAACCTGAGGTAACATTGAGACTGGGGAAAAGCATAAAGAGGAAGATTGGGCCATTCGTGGCCAACGCATCCTTGTGCTTGGAGAAATATGTTAGGCATTGAGCATTGTCTTGTGAGGCGAAAAGATCCACTTTTGCCTCTCCAAACCTGCCCCAAATTGTCTGAATTGTGTGTGGTGAAGAGACCACTCTGCTGGGGACACTTTGTCACTGGACAGCATGTCCGGACCCAAATTCAGAATGCCTGGCACATGAGTCGCCCTCAGCGAACTCAGGTTGCGCTCTGCCCATATTAGGAGTTTTTCCGCCATTGCGAGATTGAAAGATCTTAGACCGCCCTGGCGATTTATATAAGCTACCACCGACCTGCTGTCCGTCGGACTAGGACGTGGTGGTGCTTTATGTCTGGAAGGAAAGCTCTTAGCGATAACGTGACCGCTTTCATCTCTAGACAGTTTATGTGAAGGCTCTTTTCCGAGTCTGACCAGAGACCGGAGACTGGCCTGCCCTCGTGAAGGGCTCCCAACCTAGGTTGGATGCATCTGTCGAGATAACCTTCCACTTCGTAACAGTGCCAAGCTCACTCCCGTCTGATACCAGACAGGATTTTTCCAAGGAGCCAGAGCCAAAACACAGCTGTGATCTACCTTGATTCGTAATCGGCCCGAGAGCCATGCGTGAGCTGGAACGCTGGCGATTCAGCCAGCGCTGTAATGGGCGCATGTGTAACAGACCAAGTCTGAGAACTGGGGCCGCCGAGGCCATGAGACCCAACATCCTCTGAAAGTGTTTGAGAGGGTGAGTGCACCGGACCTGAGAAACCACTCGGTTCTGAACAGAGAGCGCGCTGTGGCGTCAGCCGCGTTCATCTGCAGTGAGTCCAATACTGTTCCCAGAAACGAAATGTTCTGTGTGGGAGACAATGAGCTCTTTGCCACGTTGATTCTGAGGCCCAAACATTTCAAATGGTTGAGAAGCCAAGATCTGTGGTTTAATAACTGTATCTCTGACTGAGCTATTATGAGCCAGTCGTCGAGATAGTTGAGAATTCTCATTCCCCGAAGCCTCAGCGGGTTAGCGCCGCTTCCATGCACTTCAAACGCGTGGGGGGCCAGAGATAGACCAAAGGGTAGCACCCTGTATTGGTATACTTTCCTCGGCGAATCTCAAGAATGGCCTGTGATGAGGGGCTATCTGTATGTGGAAATAGGCATCCTCTAGATCCACAGTGAAAAACCAATCTCCCGGGCGAACGTGCGCGAGGATTTGTTTTGTTCTCAACATTCTGAACGGGCGCTTCATAAGGGCTTTGTTCAGGTGTCTGAGGTCTAGGATGGGACTGAGATCACCGTCCTTTTTTTGGTACAAGGAAGTAGCGACTGTAAAAGCCCGACTCGCTCTGTGAGGGGTGCACGGCTTCCACCGCCCCTTTTATTAACAGTTTTGATATCTCGGTTCGAAGCACGTGACTTGTGTCGCTTCTCACCGTTGTCTCTCCACGGCGCGGCGGTGGTCTGCGAGCAAACTGTAGCGAGTAACCTTGTTTTATTATGTTCAACACCCATTTTGAAATGCCGGGGATGGCCTGCCAGGCCTCGGCCTTCGAAGCCAGGGGCTGGATTAATTTGTGGGTCGAGTAGCTGAGTAACAGGGACTCAGTGGCCCGATAATGTTGCGTTAGAGTGGCACTTATGAGGAATTGTTTCGCCGCCTGAGTACAGGGGCTGGGGACATAGAATATAGGTGCTTGTGTACAGGCGAGCGCGTTTGAGCACGGGTTCGTTGTCTGTGGGGATAGTGTTTCCAGCCACCTGAGTGCAGGGAGCTGGGGAACATGGGGGAGTGATTGAGTGTAGGGGTACATGCTTTTTTGCTGGCACACTGCCTACAGAGAAAAACTCTTTTGTGACCCATGTGGTCGCCGTAAAACGGCGTTTGTGTACAGGCAAGCGCGTTTGCTTGCGGGCTCGTTGACTGTGTATGTGATGTTCCCAGCCACCTGATTGAAGGGAGCTAGGGAACGTTTTTGAAGAGAGCGAGGTGGTAAACCGGCCGGCGGGCATTATCCAACCTCTCTCGTGCCTCTGGCTGGGGACGGCCGGCGGCTCAGGTTTCGACACATTGCTGGGTAGGGGACCTCGGCGCTCCGGAGGTTTGCTGCGGCTCGTAGAGCGGAGCGCTGTCCGGCTTGAAGCCCGCGCGAGGCTGTTGAGCTGGCTGCGCCGCCTTGGTGGGCTGGGCCGGTCCAGCTTTAGCATGGCGGCTAGTAGAGGAGCTGGAACGCTTGGGCAGGAAATGTCGCATTGCCTGTGAAGCCTTTTGTGCCTCAGTGAAGCGTTCCGTGAATCCAACCACGGAGGGACCGAATAGTCCTGAAGGCGACATGGGCGCGTCCAGGAAAGCAGTCTTGTCCGAGTCCTTCATCTCGGTTAGGTTAAGCCACAAATGGCGCTCCAATACCGTCAAGTTGGCCATACATCTGCCAATCGCCTGGGCGTTGGCCTTTGTGGCACGCAGGGCCAAGTCAGTGGCGCCGCAGATCCTCAGAACCTCGTTATCCGGGACAGACTCATCCAAGGAACGGAGGAGTTTGGCCTGGAAGACAAGCACCGCCATAGAGTGAGCGCTGAAGCGCCTGGCCGGGCGGAGGCGTATGCTCGACCGGCGAGGTTGGAAGTAGTGCGGCAGGCTTTGGAAGGGTGCACAGCCGTAGACTGCCATCCTCTGGCGGAGGGCGGGCAAAGGTGTGCGGCGACGGCTTCCTCGAGGGGAGGAAGGGCTTGATATCCTCTTTTCTGAGCGCCATCGACCACCGAGCGCTGAAGAAAAGGAGGACTTGGCGAGAAGAAAATGGCGCCTTCCACGACTTGGTTAGTTCCTCGTGGACTTCGGAAAGAAGGCGGGTTTTTGAGCGTTTGGTTGGCGGCGGTTCTCGAAAAACCACTCGTCCAAGTCTGCTTCTCGTGGGCTCCTCGGGTTGAGACCAGTCAATGCCGAGGTCGCCCACGGCCTTGGTGAGCAGGCGTATGAGCTCAGCGTCCACCGAGGTTTTGCGCCGCTGGCAGTCCGCGTCGAAGTGGCGTGCTCGAGACGGTATCCGACCACCCGCTGGATGCAGCAAGAGAAAGGCTGTCATCCTCCTCTTCCTCCTCCGGTCCGCCAAGGAAACAGCAGCCGCCAAACGAGGAGCTGTGCTGTCCCTCGACGAACATGACAGGCGATGGCGAGGCACGCGGGAATGACCGGCGTGTGCTCGCCAGAGCGCCCGGGGCCTCTGGTCGCGACGCTTTCTTTTCCGTGGCTCGAGAGGCTGAGAGCAATGGACGGGATTCGGTCGAAACTGGCGAGCCGAGCCCGGCGGTCTGCAGCGCCAGTTCGCCGTGACCGGCAGCCGCCTGGTTGAGTGCAGCCTGCGTCTCGCCCGAGACATGATGCGCAGATGATGTGTCGATCCTCGCCCGCAAGAAAACCTCTGCACGAGGCACAAGAATGAGACATAGTAATGGTAAAAGGATATATGCCGGATGGCGCAGCTGGAAGGCAGGCTGAAGGCGGAGATTCCGACGTCCTCAGGCTGCAGAGTTCCGCTGGAGTGCGTGTCGACGGCAGGCTTCGATCCAGAGCTCAGCGAGGTGAGTCGCTGAAGAAGAATTAATCTGACTAACCTAGCGAGACAGGGACTTATGTACCCTTGGCTATGCAAATTCTGTTGCCCTTGTGGCGGGAATATAGAGGACCCGATTGGTCCGTCCGCCCAGCGGTCTCGCCATAGGTTGCTGCAGTTGCAGCGGCACAGCCAATCAGCACGCAGCAGCTTCCTGCTGAGAGCTGTGCAGCTGCACTGCGTGTTATATGGTAATTTTTAGGATAAAAATTTTGCTTCAATATCTCGAGGAAAGGAATTCCCCGTAGCGTTAGCAAACGCAATACGAGAGTACTCTCGAAAGGGAACTGCTTTGTTCGGAAATAAAAGAAAGTTATCACCGTTGTCAGTTTTTCTTTTTCCTTTTTTGTATGCATATGGGATTACAGACACTTAAAATGTACTGTATGAAGTCAGTTTAAGTATTGCCAAAGTGACAGAAACTGTCCAAAAATATACACAAAAAATAAACAAAAACATGACAGGTGGCATGGTCAAAACCATGGTTATGTGTACTCAGTTTTGCTGCTGGTTTTTTTTTTTTCTTTGAATTTTTATTACTATGTTCTTGTTGTATTCGTATTGTATATGCACAGGAAGCTTCAGCACCAAGAAAATAATCCTTGTGTGTGCAAACACACTTGGCAAAGCTCTTTCTGTTTCTGATAAAGATTTCTTTAGCGTTTTTAACATGTCAACATTTTATTAACTACTAATGTCTTCTTCTTCTTCTTCTTCTTATTAAGATTTTACGGCGGATCGCAAACAAATATGTGCATTACCGCCGCCTATAGCTGAAATGGACCAGTGACACCTCCTATACCCAACCTAAATTCCTCTTATTTACCCGCATAGAGACATCATCGAATTTCATCCGGCGCTGCGTGTTCAGCTCCTCCGTCCACTCTCAGCCCCCATGACAGGAAAAAAAAAAAAAAAAATATATATATATATATATATATATATAGATAAATAGAAAATAAATTAATTAAATAAAAACCCACTCTAAATACGCTTATTTAACCCAGTGCTTAACAAATACTCTACCAATAAATGTATTGTAGGCTACTCCTATCTGATTTTAATAAATTTTGAACACTCAACTTTACTCCTATTTTATTTAATTCCTCCTTCAACTCTTTCCTTTCAACCTTATATCTCCTACAGTGCATTATTACATGTTCAACTGTTTCACTCACCTCACATACCTCACATAAACCTGTTGGATGCTTACTTATTAAGTGCAATGTACCATTCAATATTGTATGTCCCAATCTCAGTCTTGTAATCATATTCTCTTCACTCCTACTCCTACCTGATATTCTTCCCTTACCCACTGTTGACTGTATTTGATGCATATGTCTACCTTTTAGTTCATTGTCCCAATACTGCTGCCATAATTTCAAAATATGGTTTTTAATAATTGATTTAATTTCTGACCTGCTAAATAAAATCTGTATATCTACTATTTCTCGTTCTATTGCCTTTTTTGCTAATGCATCCGCCTCCTCGTTACCTCTCAACCCAATGTGAGCTGGAACCCACAAAAACTGTACCTCTAAATTAGCTTGTTTAATTGAATATAAAACTACTAATGTCAAGTTTTCGCATGCGTTTTAAAGACGTGGGACGTCACATAAGACGTCAAAACACGTGACAATATCGCGTAGGATACGCATGCGCTGTCACCACCGTTATGGCGCATACGTTACAAAAGGCTTGTTTGAGATGAGCAAAATCTGCGATGGGCGGGCGGCTTCCGACACGTCACGGTGTTTGGTGGAAGGCGGTAAATGCAGCGATCATGTCAAAATATAAGAAAAATTATAGTGGAAATGGACCAGAGATACTAGTTAGTGTAGATGATACGGATGTGGAAGATGAACAAATGGAATTAGGAAAGACAGGAGAAGAGAGGAATTTAGATATAAGGGAAGAGGTAGGTACAAAGAAAAGAAAGAAAAAACATCAGGTAGAGGTAAGAGGTTCAGGGGAGAGTGGAAATGAACAGGAGGTGATGAATGTAAATTTGGATGAGTTGAAGGTAATATTGAAATTTAAAGAGGATGGTGGAATACAAAAGGTAAGTCCAATTGTATTAACAAAAGAGTTGAGGAAAGTAGTTGGAGAAATTTAGATGGCAAAAGTGTTAAGTAATGGAGAATTGATGATTGTTTGTAATAGTGAAGAGCAAAGAAGGAAAGTGATGAAGATTAAAGTAATGTGTAAGCAGGAAGTGGTGAGTAGTAAGATTGTAGGACAGAGGCAGTGGGTAAGTGGAGTAATATCTGGAGTGCCATTAGGAGTGTCTATGGAAGAGCTTAAAAGTAACATTGGCGGAGGTAAAATAGTTGGTGCTAGGAGACTGTTTATGAGTAGAGAAGGGAACAGAATGGAGAGTCTCTCTGTTGAGCTCAGGTTTGATGGAGTTATTTTGCCAGATAAGGTCAAGCTTGGATTTATCAGTTATTCCGTGAGGCCTTTTGTGCCTCCTCCTTTAAGATGTTATAATTGTCAAAAATACGGGCATGTGGCTATGGTGTGTAAAGCGAAGAAACGATGTGCAAGATGTGGGGGGGGGGAACATGATTATGGCAAATGTGAAGGAGCAGGACCAAAATGCTGCAACTGTGGAGGGGAGCATAGTGTTGCGTTTGGAGGATGTGAGGTGAGGAAGAAAGCAATTGAAGTACAGAATGAGAGAGCCAAGAGGAATATAACGTATGCAGAGGCTGTTAAAGTGGTTGATACAAGGAATAGAGAGAAAGGAAAAGAGAGGGAAGTGCAAAAAGAAAGGAGAATTGAGGAAATCTCAGAGAAGCAAGGTAGGATTACAGAAGAGACAATGATTGTAAGTAAAGTAAATTTCTTGTTGTTCATAGCTGAAGTAATTAATTGTACTGCACAGACTGAAAAGAAGACAACTAAGATTCAAATTATAGTCAAGGCAGCAGAGAGATTCTTGGGAGTAAAGGATATATCATGGGAAATGGTTAGGGATGGGCTAATTAGTGAGATACAGTCCAGCCAGGAAGCATGGTTTGGCTAGGAGGATGATTTTAATTTTACAATGGAATGCAAGAAGTCTTGTGGCTAATGGATTGGAGTTTAAAGGTGTTATTAATGAGATGGAAGTTAAACCGGATCTGATATGTATACAAGAGTCATGGCTTAAACCTAGATTTGATTTTGTTATTAAAGGATATGTGAGTGAGAGAAGAGATAGAGAGGAGGGAAATGGTGGAGGGTGTATTACTCTGATTAAGGAAGGCACGCAATATAGAACATTAGGCAAAGGTGTAACACAAGAATATGTTGTAGTAGAGGTATGGGTGAATGGAAAAAAGTATGTAATAATAAACTTTTATAATCCTTGTAGGAAATTAGTGTTGAGTGAGTTAGAGCAAATAGAGGGTCTTAATGAAGATAGGGTAATTTGGTGTGGGGATTTTAACGCACAGAGCATGTTATGGGGAGGTATAGTGACAGATTGTAATGGAATGGTGGTGGAAGATTTGATAGATCAGAGAAATTTGGTGTGTCTGAATGATGGGGCTAATACAAGAATAGATGTGGCTACAGGTAAAGAGTCTGTGTTAGATCTAACAATGGTGTCTGATTCAATTGCAGGGAGTGCTGAGTGGGAAATATTGCGACAAGATACTATTGGGAGTGATCATTATCCAATAATGATATCTGTTAGTGTGAATGTGAGAGGAAGTAAGGCGAGTCAAGGAAATGTTGGTAGATGGAGGTTTGATAAAGCGAATTGGGAAGAATTTATGAGTCTGAGTGAAGAGGGATTAAAGAGTATTATAGTAGAACCAGATAGATCTGTAGAAATGATTAGTGATGATGTTGTTTATGCCATTCAAGTAGCAGCAAATAAATATATACCAAAAGGGAAAGGAGGTAGGAAGAATAAAATAGTTCCATGGTGGACGGAAGAATGTACTAGTGCAATAAGAAGGAAAAGGAAAGCATTTAGGATGGTTAAGAAAACACATAATTTTCAAGATTTAATAATGTACAAACAAGCACAAGCTGAGGTAAGGAGGATAATAAGGAAAGTCAGAAAACAGTATTGGATGGCTTACTGTGATGAGATCACCAGTAGAGGAAGTATGGGGTATGATTAAGAAAA
This sequence comes from Gobiocypris rarus, assembly GCA_023029165.1. NCBI lineage: Eukaryota > Metazoa > Chordata > Actinopteri > Cypriniformes > Gobionidae > Gobiocypris > Gobiocypris rarus. Next base: position 8,139,894 of record CM040925.1, read on the forward strand.
TGAAAGGGATTCAAAAGTGCAATGGGTATCCAGTTTTAAGTATGGAGGAGAAATAGCTGTGGAGGATGGAGATAAAGTGGAAATGTTTTTAAAGGCATTTATAAAAGTAAATAGTTCAGACAATTTGACTGAACAGAGTAAGGAAATGAGGAAGGGTGTGATGAAGGAATATCCGGATATAGAGAAGAAAAAAGAGGCTGAAGATAATTTGTTAGATGTACCATTTTCTATGAGTGAGTTAAAGAATGCAGTAAGAAGAATGAAACAATCCACTCCAGGAGTGGATGGGATTAGTTACAGTATGATGAAGCATTTTAGTGAAACATCTATGGAAGTGATTTTAACATTTTATAATAGAATATGGATAGAGGGTATAATTCCTCAAAGTTGGAAGGAAGCATTAATTATACCTATTAAAAAGCCTGGGAAAGATCCAAGTAATCCTATAAATTATCGTCCAATAGCATTAACTTCTCATTTATGTAAGGTAATGGAGAGAATGATAGCTGATAGATTGACTTATCATTTGGAAAAAATGAATTGTTTTTTTCTTATCAAAGTGGATTTAGGTGTGGCAGAGGGACTATGGATCCAATAGTATCTTTAGAGGATGAAATAAGAAAGGCATTTATAAATAAGGAAAGTGTCTTTGCTGTTTTCTTTGATATAGAAAAGGCTTATGATATGTTGTGGAAAGAGGGGTTATTAATAAAGTTACAGAAAATGAGTATAAAAGGAAGAATGTATAATTGGATAAAAGAGTTTTTAATTGGAAGAAGTATTCGAGTAAAGGTGGGTGGAGCTATATCATTAAGTGGAGCAATTGAAAATGGTACACCTCAGGGCAGTGTAATAAGTCCACTTTTATTTATTATCATGATTAACGATGTTTTTTTCAAGGATTGATAGAAGTATGGGGAAATCATTGTTTGCTGATGATGGGGCTATCTGGTTTAGAGGAAAGAATATAGATTATAACACAAAGAAATTGCAAGGTGCGCTAAATGAAGTTGAAAAGTGGTCAGGGGAAAATGGTTTTAAGTTTTCAGTGGAAAAGACAAAAATAATACTTTTTACTAAAATGAGGAGGAATGTGGATGTTAAGTTAAAATTATACAAAAAAGAATTAGAGCGTGTAAGTATAGTAAGATTTCTAGGAGTTTGGTTTGATAGTAGATTAATTTGGAGAGAGCATATTGAAAAAATGGTAGGAAGATGTAAGCGTGAATGTAATGAGATGTATTTCAGGTCAGGAATGGGGAGCAGATAGATTGGCTTTAAAAACTATATATATATCTATGATAAGATCTATAATTGATTATGGTTGTATTGTATATGGTTCTGCAAATAAATCTCATTTAATTAAATTAGAGAGAATTCAGTCTCAAGCACTAAGAATTTGCCATGGAGCATATCTAACTTCTCCAGTTTCGGCTCTTCAGGTAGAGATGGGTGAAATGCCTTTGCAGATAAGAAGACAGCAATTAATGGCATCTTATTGGGCAAATTTAAAAGGTCAGAGTGAGGATCACCCGACAAGGAAAGTAATGAGTCCTAGTTGGGAATATGAGAAGAGAGAGTGTAATAGCTTTGGATGGAGTGTGAGGAAATTGGTTAGTGATATGAGATTGGAGGAGGTTGGATATGCTCCAATAATTCCTTTATCTCCAGTACCATTATGGGTCATGCCCCAACCAGAAGTAGATTTAAGTTTATTAGAAAAAAGGCAAAAGGAGGGTTCATATGAAACAGAAGTATATAATGTAAGGGAGTATATTGGGTCAAGATATGGGGAGTATATGCACATTTTACAGATGCTTCAAAAGATTCAAAAACTGGTCATGTGGGTTCTGCATTCATTATTCCAAAGGTTAAAGTGTATAAGAGTAAAAGGAAGTCAGAAACAAGACAAGATATGGTAATAGAGATAGTTCAAGAATTATATTCAATTAAACAAGCTAATTTAGAGGTACAGTTTTTGTGGGTTCCAGCTCACATTGGGTTGAGAGGTAACGAGGAGGCGGATGCATTAGCAAAAAAGGCAATAGAACGAGAAATAGTAGATATACAGATTTTATTTAGCAGGTCAGAAATTAAATCAATTATTAAAAACCATATTTTGAAATTATGGCAGCAGTATTGGGACAATGAACTAAAAGGTAGACATATGCATCAAATACAGTCAACAGTGGGTAAGGGAAGAATATCAGGTAGGAGTAGGAATGAAGAGAATATGATTACAAGACTGAGATTGGGACATACAAGATTGAATGATACATTGCACTTAATAAGTAAGCATCCAACAGGTTTATGTGAGGTATGTGAGGTGAGTGAAACAGTTGAACATGTAATAATGCACTGTAGGAGATATAAGGTTGAAAGGAAAGAGTTGAAGGAGGAATTAAATAAAATAGGAGTAAAGTTGAGTGTTCAAAATGTATTAAAATCAGATAGGAGTACAATACATTTATTGGTAGAGTATTTGTTGCACTGGGTTAATAAGCGTATTTAAAGTGGGTTTTATTTAATTAAGTTATTTTCTATTTATCTATATATATATATATATATATATATATATATATATATATATATATATATATATATATATATATATATATATATATTTTTTTTTTTTTTTCCTGTCATGGGGGCTGAGAGTGGACGGAGGAGCTGAACACGCAGCGCCGGATGAAATTCGATGATGTCTCCATGCGGGTAAATAAGAGGAATTTAGGTTGGGTATAGGAGGTGTCACTGGTCCATTTCAGCTATAGGTGGCGGTAATGCACATATTTGTTTGCGATCCGCCGTAAAATCTTAATAAGAAGAAGAAGAAGAAGCAAAATCTGCGCAGAACCGATCACCGGTGATCAGCGCGAGATGCATGCCGGTTAGAAATGTGTCCGAGGGCGGTCCGCCTTCCTCTGTTGTCATGCAGACGTATGTCAAAGAACTCTCGCGAGCGAAAGGCGGATGTGTCGGATTCTGCAGTCGAGCGCAGTTGCTCTCCACCGACTGCGCTGAGCAACAGCATGATGGGAAACGGCTTACTGATGACACAGCTTAATGCTCATTGGTTTAAACAAACGTGACATGTGATTCTTTTTTAAAATGTTTGATTTTAAAACTCTGATATCATGTTTTAATGTCTATAAATTATGTGTGAATATTCCCAAACTGTGCGACAGTGCGACCTCTCTGTGTGTTATGTGATTGTTGTCATATTTATAAAAATATATAAAAACATGTATGTAATTAAAGTAAAAATGATTATAAACACGTCTTTCGAATGGAAATAAATAACAAAAACGTTGAGTGTCTTGTTCATAATATTTATTTTCATATAAAAGCAACAGAACTTAAATTACATCCAGTTTATCAGCAACGCAGTGCATGAATGTGAATCCCGCGATATCCGCCTTTGATCTCGCAGGTGTCGGATCCACTACGAGAAGACAGAACTGTCCGTCTTGCCTGCACTTTTTTCACTCCTCCCTTCACTGCAGCCGCCTAGTCTCGCCATCATTTCAGGCGAGGCGAGGCGCATCTCAAACAAGCCTAATGACATGTAACACGTAACGTCAAAATACGTGACGTCAAAATATGTGACGTCACCGCGCTACAGTCTGCAGCGAGGGGTATCTCGAGAAGTGCAAACATCACAGTAGAATTTTCCACAGGTGGTTAAAGGTGCACTATGTGACTTTTCCGTCCGCTAGAGGGCGCCTGTTCAAAACAAAGGCGTAGTTGATGACGTTAAGTTTGAGCGCAGAATCTTGGGACATGTTGTCTTCACCTCACAGCCGGTGGAAAAGATCGGGATTGGACTCGGGCAGAAATCATGTTCATGGATGCGATTATTAACTTTACTGTATATGAAGCAGAGCAGGGGCGAGTGCTGAGGGAGCTGAGTAAGGCCGCTGGAGAGATTGTTCAACAAACACACTGCTCGCGAGTAGCGGGACTTTTATTATGACGGGACACAGTTGCCGGCTCAATCTCCGCTTTTCCGGTCATGAGTATGAGGTAACGCAGCTCTGTTTATTATATTAGATACATTTAGGTGTGTTTACAATGATGTTATGACGTTACTCTGTGCATTCGATCGGCGGCTGCTGTGACACTTGTTCACACTGCAGTGAGAGTAAAGCTTTTCTGCAAAATCAAACCGGAAACGAGGGTAACGCAGATATGACGCAAATGACAGGCGACTCTCTCATGCGCTATGCTCACACGTCCCGGTTCATTGGTAAAAATAGCGATTTTCTCACAATTTACAAATAGTTGGAAACATTTGGGATATTGTAAGAACTCAACTGAACAAAATATATAACACTGGCCTGGTGGTTTTTGGATATTTGACTGCAAAAATCCTACATAGTGTACCTTTAAGTTAGTGCCTGTTTATAAAGAAAAAATGTGTCATGCTTGGATAACATAAAACCTATGTTAGCCAGGACATGTCACTCGTTATCCAGAATGACTTATGTATAACAGTCTAGTTTTTTAATTAATATTTGTAAACTTTTAGGCACAGATGTTATGAGGGATCTGCGAGACTCGATTAAACGATGCTGCTGCTTGTCGACATGGAAAATACAATCATTTACCTTTTTTGTGTGCAAATTTTATGTTTTGCTTTATATTTTTTAAGTTTTTTTATGTTTAAGTTACCATCATGTTAATGTTACAATGTTATATGTATATATATATGAGGATGGATTTTATAGTAATCCTGAAAAATAATGCAGTAGGCCTATATGTCCTTCCGTCTAATAGTATAATTCCGGCTAACAATCACACAAATCATCTAACCCATATTTGTGTGTTAGATTACACAATGTAGTTTTTTGTTGAGTTGAGGATAAAACAAGTCTTGTTTACTTTATTGGAAAACATTTTTAAACATTTTACAGTGTTTTTTTATTTTTATTATCAGTTATCAAAAGCCAAAAAGCCCATGTCTAAATGAAATCCCAAATTGATCATATTAATTAGGATTAAAATGTAGTTTTCCGAGCACTAATTGCTTGTTGAGCTCCAATTATGGATATCAGTGTATACATTTGTTATTATGATTGGGTGCCAACAATGGTATACATATTATTAATTTCAAAATTCATTATACCGTTACCCAGGAATTACATTTCCATGGGAAAAAAGATCTGATTCACCAAGAAAATAATAAAAAATAATAATAATTTGTTACATTTATATAGCGCTTTTCAAGTTACTCAAAGCGCTTTACATATAGAAGGGGGGAATCTCCTCAACCACCACCAATGTGCAGCATCCACCTGGATGATGCGACGGCAGCCATGTTGCGCCAGAACGCCCACAACACACCAGCTGATTGGTGGAGAGGAGACAGAGTAATGAAGCCAATTATATATATATATATGGGGATGATTAGGAGGCCATGATGGACAGAGGCCAATAGGCAAATTTGGCCAGGATGCCGGGGTTACACCCCTACTCTTTATTGAAGGACATCCTGGGTTTTTAATGACCACAGAGGGTCAGGACCTCAGTTTAACGTCTCATCCGAAGGACAGAAAATGGTTAATGGAAGAACTCAGGTCTCTCTCTCATATAATAATTAACTTTTTTACTTAAGCAATTTTGAGCGTGGCATGGTTGTTGGTGCCAGACGGGCCGGTCAGAGTATTTCACAATTTGCTCAGTTACTGGGATTTTCACGCACAACCATTTCTAGGGTTTACAAAGAATGGTGTGAAAAGGGAAAAACATCCAGTATGCGGCAGTCATGTGGGCGAAAATGCCTTGTTGATTCTAGAGGTCAGAGGAGAATGGGCCGACTGATTCAAGCTGATAGAAGAGCAACTTTGACTGAAATAACCACTCGTTACAACCGAGGTATGCAGCAAAGCATTTGTGAAGCCACAACACGCACAACCTTGAGGTGGATGGGCTACAACAGCAGAAGACCCCACCGGGTACCACTCATCTCCACTACAAATAGGAAAAAGAGGCTACAATTTGCACAAGCTCACCAAAATTGGGCAGTTGAGAACTGGAAAAATGTTGCCTGGTCTGATGAGTTTCGATTTCTGTTGAGACATTCAGATGGTAGAGTCAGAATTTGGCGTAAATGCCTTGTTACACCACTGTGCAGGCTTGTCGTGGGGGTGTAATGGTGTGGGGGATGTTTTCTTGGCACACTTGAGGCTGCTCAAAAACGAGGTTCGAGAGGAACATGTCAGATAATTGACACATGTGGAGAGTACTCAGCTAATCAACAAAGAGGTATAAATACGCAGCCGTCCTACCTTCATTTTCTTGACAGTTTTTCAGCACGGATGGCCTTTCTGGCAGTTTGCCCCGCCCACCTACCTACACTGTCCACACGTCTCCTCGACTCCACGCTGCTCAAAGCAATGCTACAATGCAAAACATTTTCTTCATCAGTATTCACGGTAAAATAATTTCTGATTTTCCTGAGATGTAATCGTGCTTTGCCGCGATTCACAATTGCGAGTCTGTCTTCTAACATTTTCGATTCACAAACGTTAATAAGCAATGTGCTGTTAACGTGGTGCGTTGAAGCCATGATGACAGTATTAGCTGTGAGAGCAGTGCTCGGATAGCATAAAGAGTGCACATCGCACAGACTCACACAACAGGGAGATCTACAACAGTTCCTGTCTTAAGATAATGTATATGGCACCCATCAAACTTTTCTTGCGATCTTGCAGCCTCAGTGTACTGCAGTACAGTCGGATACTTTACAGTTAACGTTACGAGAAGTGTGTTTATCATGGAGCGTGCAGTCGCCGTGGTGATGAACAATAAATATGCTTTCTGGTAAAGCGAGTGAACGTATGGTGAGGCTAAATCACTAAAATGATGGCAATGCAACAGCTTGCATCACACCATACAATCAGCCACTAGTTGAATCAGCTGATAATCACTGTCTTTGATTCAATATTTCTCAAACTTGATGCACACATAAGCACGGTCGAATTTGGGAGCACCCATTTTCTTAAATGTTACATAAATACCTTACAGTATGCTATTGTATAAGACTTGTATCAATGTTTATTTTACAGCATCTATATCTGAGGTAAACTGCAAAGGTACGGATTTAATTGTATAGATGTGAGCACTCATGTTTCAAATCTGAAAGTGGCGCTGTTGTGCGTTCTACTGGCTTGCAAAACAATTCTTCAGAAGGATTCAGTTTCAGAGCATTTCGAAATCAATGAAAAACGCAGTTATGCTAAACAAATTCTTATGAACAATTACAAAGTTTTCTTTACCATGATTTATATCGTAATATGTTGTATACAGTGTAAGACTATATTTTGTCTCCCTCATATGAATTGAACAAGCATCCCACAATAATAAGGCATGGGCATTTCAAAATAAGAGTCCCGTTCGGTTACACAATGTGTCTCACTATTTGTTTGCCTAAATTTTTATCCTTTTTCTCCCACAGGAGCTCAGTTTCTCAGGATAATTTTCTTCACTGCCCCAGCAGTGCTGTTCCTTCTACTCCCACAGGAATTCAGTTTCTCTGGCGAATTTTCTCCACTGCCCCAGCAGTGCTGTTCTCTCTGCTCCCACAGCAGCTCAGTTCTCTGGCTAATTTTCTCTTCTATCACAGCAGTGCTGTTCCTTCTGCTCCCACAGGAGCTCAGTTTCTCTGGCTAATCTTCTCCACTATTACAGCAGTGCTGTTCCCTGTGCTCCACAGGGGCTCAATTTCTCTGGATAATTGTCTCCACTGCCAGAGCAGTGCTGTTCCCTCCGCTCCTGCAGGAGCTCAGTTTCTCTGGCTAAATTCTCCACCACCAAGCAACGATGGGCTGTGCGAGTCGCACAATAAAACCAGTGCACAAACTGCAGTTCAGACGCTAGCGTGAGGCACCATCCAGCTAGCTGCACAGGCCCAATCATTTCAACAGGTTATAACCTTACAGATATCCACTTGTTCACAGACACAGCCCCCTCGATCGGCTTTGGGGGATTTTTACCAAGGTCATTTGTTTGGCTTCTCCAAGGCCACCGCAGCTCCAGGACATAAGCCCTCAGCGCTATTCGAGCTTTACCCACTAGTAGTAGCGGCTTCACTGTGGGGGAAGAATGGGCCACTAGCAGCATTTTAGTGCACTGCGACAACGACGCAACAGTGCATTGCATAAATAAAGGACGTTCCAATGCACCTGCCATGATACCACTTTTAAGGCGTCTCACTTGGATTTCAGCTTGCGATCAATTCATCATCATCGTTAAACACGTTCCCGGATCAGAAAATCAAATAGCTGATTCTGTCTCATCTTCTGCTTAAGGAATTCAGGACGTTGGCTCCAGAGGCGGACCAATTCCCAACTCCAGTACCTTGCTATTCGGAACTAATATTCCTGTTCTCGTTCGTGGCGCAGGTGTCCGAGCTCACCCAGCAGTTCCAGCTTCTTCGTGGTCCCGCTGCGCCACCCACTCCGGCCGTTCTCCCACCCACAACAGAGAACGTCACCAGCCCCGAACCTCGTCTTCGATCAATTCATCATCATCGTTAAACACGTTCCCGGATCAGAAAATCAAATAGCTGATTCTGTCTCATCTTCTGCTTAAGGAATTCAGGACGTTGGCTCCAGAGGCGGACCAATTCCCAACTCCAGTACCTTGCTATTCGGAACTAATATTCCTGTGGCCTACCCATTAAAACCCTTCCTTAAAGCATCGCTCGACACCGTCGTCCAAGCAGTTCTCCCAGGACCCTCCAATCCATCGTGACTGCTTGGAAACATTTTAGAGCTTTCCACAACTCGTATAACACACCGTTCCCCGATTTCTCTCTCCTTTCAATCACCTCATTTATTTCCTACCTCAATACCGTTAAGGGCCTCCAAGTCAGTTATATCAAAGGGTATATCAGTTTTTACAAATGATCACATGGTGCTCCCTCGCCCGAGATAAACAATTATCAAACCTCTCTATGTCACGGTTCATAGATGCACTGTTTCCTTCTTGTCGTGTGCTCTGTGTTGTGACTGTGGTATGTGTGTCCAGGTCACATGGCTCATCAGCGGATCCAGCTGCCAATCATCATCTCACCACCTGCTCATTCACTCACCTCATATATACTCACTCCATTTTCATCTCCCTTGTCAGATCGTTGTTTGCTGTCCTGTGTTGTGGTTGTGTCGCCTGTTCCTGACCGGAGATCCAGTGTGTTTGTCTGCAGTTCCTGTTTTGGTGTCTTTGTGTTCTCGTTCGTGGCGCAGGTGTCCGAGCTCACCCAGCAGTTCCAGCTTCTTCGTGGTCCCGCTGCGCCACCCACACCGGCCGTTCTCCCACCCACACCAGAGAACGTCACCAGCCCCGAACCTCGTCTTCTGGTGCCCGAGGCCTATTCAGGTGAACCGAATTTTTGTAGAGCGTTTCTGACTCAGTGTTCTATGCATTTCGCCCTACAGCCCCGCACATTCAGTGCGGAACAGAGTAAGGTGGCATTCGTGCTTACTCTCCTTACGGGGAGGGCTTCTCTCTGGGGGGCGGCGGTGTGGGAGAACCAAGACCAATGCTGCGCCTTGTTCCAGTCACTCGCCGCGGAGACGAGGAGAGTGTTCGACCGGTCGGTCGCGGGGAGAGAGGCTGCCCGGCAGCTGGCGGAACTATGCCAGGGAGAGAGGTCGGTCTCTGATTATTTCATCGAATTTCGCACGTTAGCGGCAGAGTGTCACTGGAACGAGGAGGCACAGTGGGACATGTTCCTGCATGGGCTGGCTGACCGTGTTCAGAGGGAGATCTACGCGCTGGACCTTCCGGAAACCCTTAACGGACTCATTGACCTCGCTCTCAGGGTGGATGCTCGACTAACCAGGGTGGAGCGAAGAAGTCCAACCCAAAAGAGTGGGGAGGAAGCACGGTCCAGCAGAGGAGACACGGTCAGCCCCAGTCAAGATCATGAGCCCATGCAGGTGGGTCGAGCTCGACTTTCCCTGGAGGAGCGAGAGAGTCGGAGATCCCAAGGACTGTGTATGTACTGTGGAGGAGCCGGCCATTTCGCTTACGCCTTTGTCCAGAGGTGTCACGGCACTTGGACAAGAGCCCGAGAGACTCTTCTCCAAGTGAGGGAGCGCACCAAGGCCAAGGCCGATCGCCACCGTTCAAGGCCTCCCGTATACGTCGTTGGTCAAAAAGTGTGGCTTTCTACCAAGAACATTCCTCTCCGATCCATCTCTAATAAGCTCGCACCCAAATTTATTGGTCCGTTTACTGTCACCAAGATCATAAGTCCGGTGGCTGTCCGCCTCAAACTTCCTCCAGCGTACAGGAGAATTCATCCCGCCTTCCATGTATCCAAAATCAAGCCCGTTTTTCATTCCAAGATTAATCCGCCAGTCCCGTTTCCCCCACCGCGCGACTCGTGACGGGAACCATCTTATTTGGTCAACCGTATTCTGGACTCAAGGCGGAGGGGACGCAGATTCCAGTACTTGGTGAACTGGGAAGGTTACGGTCCGGAGGAGAGAAGTTGGGTTCCGGTCAGAGACATTTTGGATCACACCCTTATCGAGGATTATAATCGACAGGTAAGCGAGTCGGGGAACGCCAGGAGGCGTTCCTAGGAGGAGGGGTACTGGTTTCCTTCTTGTCGCGTGCTCTGTGTTGTGACTGTGGTATGTGTGTTCAGGTCACATGGCTCATCAGCGGATCCAGCTGCCAATCATCATCTCACCACCTGCTGCTCATTCACTCACCTTATACTCACTCCATTCTCATCTCCCTTGTCAGATCGTTGTTTGCTGTCCTGTGTTGTGGTTGTGTCGTCTGTTCCTGACTGGAGATCCAGTGTGTTCGTCTGCAGTTCCTGTTTGGGTGTCTTTGTGTTCTCGTTCGTGTTCAGAGACCTGGATTCTACACACACCACTTCACCTCTCTTCACCACCTCGCACCAGCACCGATCACCTCAGTCCCTGCGCCAGCTAAGACCTGCTATCCTTGGACTGTTCATTATTCTCTGCTTGTGGTACATTAAAGAGTGTTAACTTGCATTTGCTTCCTGTGATCAATCATGACACTCTACTGATCAAAGGGATCCAAAGATCCCAGCCCACCCGCCATGACTCAAGACAACCAATAATGATAGACATCCTCACCAAATGCATTCACACCTTGCGTACAAGCTACCAAGCCCAGAAATACCGCCCGAACACTCAACACCATGTTTATCCTAGATTTTTTCAGTTTTCTTAGATGCTCGGAACTCGCTATTACATCCAAATTCGACCCAAAAATCCACCCCACCATCTCAGACATAACAGCCATGGATGAGGAAACAATATCATACCTGATCAAACAAAGTAAGACTGACCAAACTAAAAAAGGTCATTTTATCTAAATTTTTAACCTTTCATCACCAATCCAACCATACCAGTCCGTTATGGGATACCTCCAATGGAGAAATTCTCAGGCCAAATCTCCCATGGAACCCCTGTTCACAGATGAAGTCAACAAACCCATGAAGCGCTTTTGGTTTCTGAAGCACCTCAAATCCGTTCTCCAACAGGCAGTCATCTCAGCAAAGAACAACTCAAGCCACTCTTTCCGCATTGGGGTGGCAACATCAGCAGCTCAAAAAGGCCTCTCCCAACAACAGATCCAAGGTCTCGGGAGATGGTCCTCAGATTCCTTTCAAAGCTACATCAGGACCAACCGGTTCCACATCAAAAAAGCTCACCAAACTCTCATTGCTTAAAAATCCTCTGGGACATTCACTGGGGAATTTCCTCCTTTCCAGCAAACATTGAGTCTTACGTTCTTTCCTGGTTCTTTCCTGAGTCAGTGGAAAGTCTCCACGCAGCGAGTCAGTGGAAAGTCTCCACGCAGCGAGTCAGTGGAAAGTCTCCACGCAGCGAGTCAGTGGAAAGTCTCCACGCAGCGAGTCAGTGGAAAGTCTCCACGCAGCTAAAAAAAAAAAAGCGGAAAGTCTCCCACGCAGCTAAAAAGTGGAAAGTCTTCCACGCAGCAAGAAAGTGGAAAGTTTCCACGCAGCGAGAAAGTGGAAAGTCTTCCACGCAGCGAGAAAGTGGAAAGTTTCCAAGCAGCTAAAAAGTGGAAAGTTTCCAAGCAGCTAAAAAGTGGAAAGTCTTCCACGCAGCTAAAAAAAAGTGGAAAGTCTTCCACGCAGCTAAAAAGCGGAAAGTCTTCCACGCAGCTAAAAGTGTAAAGTCTTCCACGCAGCGAGAAAGTGGAAAGTCGCAGTGAGAAACTGGAAAGTCTTCCACGCAGTAAATCAGCGGAAAGTTCCACGCATTAAGTCAGTGGAAAGTTTCCACACAGTAAGAAACCGGCACGTTTCCAGGCAATAAATCAGCGCACGTAGGTAATCAGCGAAAATTTCCCACGCAGTAAGAAGTGGCACATTTTCACGCCGTAAACCAGCAGAACGTTTCCACAAAGCAAGAAAGTGGAAAGTTCCACGCGGTAAGTCAGTGGAAGTTTCCACACAGCAAAGCAGCTCGTTCCTCGCAGTAAATCAGTGAACGTTCCCACGCAGTAAGGCAGTGGAAATTTCCACACAGTGAGAAGTGGATCGGTTTCAACACAACAAGGAAGAATACATTTTACACAGCGAGAAGCGGGCAGTTTTCCACTCCGCAAGGAAAGGGCGGTCTCCACATACAAGACCACACCCTGCTCTCACCAAGAACCGTGCGATTCGTGAACCAACAGGGCCCATCAGTGACACAAGCCGCTCACGGGCCCTCCCGGGCAAACAACCAGGCCCCTCTCTCATGCCAGCCGCCAAGCTCGGCACTTCTTGGGGGTTAATTAGCAGGCGGCTGTACTCTGGGTTCGGGACGAAGTCCGAGCTCGAAGCCCCCACCCCCCCCGGACAGCACGCCAAATACGCAATTCAATTAACTCTCTACAAATTATATGTACGTGTGAACTCTTGAAATGCTGTTTTACTAAACGAGGTTCTTTACAGAAGATAACGTAACTCTTCCATAGCCACACTCAACTTAATCACATGTATTTTATGTATCTTATGCACTTAATTCCTTTATCATTTATTGTATTCATTTAGTAGTTGTGTTATTCTTGTTTCTCTTTTGTTAATAAAATCTATTTTATTACAATTGTGTCTTCCTTGTGCTGATAATACAGAAGAGGCTGTACAAGATCTCACCAATCTTTCAGATAAATCAGCTGACCAACTCTCCTCACTTTACATTCATTCTAAATGATTGGACAGCCTCCTATTTGGAATGTTCTCATACAGTCAAGGTAATAGACCTTGACTATTGACCCAAACTAAGAGAGGGGGAAGGTGGTCATCTGATGTACTCATAACCACACCTTAAGTGACGTGTAATCCAAAAATCACCACGTCAGTGATGACGTGAGTACCAATCACTACCTTACTTGGTGTCCCTGGGTGGGCTCGAGTGAAATTATTACACCTACATGCATCTATCAAGTTTGAAGAGTTTAAAAAAAAAATTATAAAGAGTGGCATGTGCTAATACATCTACTCACAAATCAAACATAATTTTTTTTTCTAATCGTACATTCTTTGGTGATTGATAATAAGCACCTAAGTGCCTTTACATTGTAGTTAAAATGCTACATTAATTTTGTCCTATAAGATACACATAGTGAGGAGACTTGTAATGCAAGAGTTCATCCCTGTTGTCGAACACATTCACCATGTTACCCTTAAAGACTATGAGGTTGATTATGTGACATAGGAAAGACATGCACACACTGCCAGAGTGCTTCAACAATGGAAAACAGTTAATGGCAAAATCAGGTATGCCTGCTACAGATAAGATCATTAGTAATCATACTGTACAACATGGATATAATAAACTTGGGTATGTACTACGTAGGTAAGATGATGACACCTATTGAATCGTTGACAATGGTGCAAGTTAGTATAGATGAATAAAATGTCATCAGCATGCATTAGTGGTAGACAGAGAGCAAGAAGAACTGCACTTTGTGGTTTTATTTTTTTGTGTGCGCTGAAAAAAAAGGAAGCAGCGAAAGAGGAGGACATGGGATGTGGTCATGGCTAGGGAAAAGCCCAATTTGGCCTGCAGATTTTGTAAATGGAGCTTGAGGTAAGTAGTTTTAAGTTTTAGCGCCATGTCGCCTTGATCAATCTGCCATTTCATGTTGCCTTTTTCTTGGCTAGTCAGTAGACGTAGGTCGTAGCAGCAAACACACTGAAATTATAATTTTACACTTTCTGACACTGTCAGAATATTATCTTTGGTTATCTTTGGTCACAAGACCATGACAACGGCCATCTTTGAACCTCTCTCACTGTACAATGTACGACCACCATTTAGAAGCCACGACCACAGAAATCGAAACGATTGGTCACATCATCGTCTGGGACAACCCAAAATCGTACAATGTGTACAGGTCACAATACCCCAAATCACAAGCCTCAAGTTCATTGTCACACAATAGATTCAGATTTATACTTTATTGTCCTCAGGAGAGGAAATATGCTTCCACAGACTGTACCAGGTGCAACATTCAGCACACATGACATAGGGCCTACACATACTTCACGGAATACACAAATTATTGGTCACATAAATATAAACATACACAGATGGCATCAGCAACAACCTATAAGATATAAGAATTAATCACTATGTAAATTCAGTGCTCTTATTGCTGAAAGTACAAAACTTTTCCCTAGGCGTGATTTTTTATGGGGTAGCTGTCTGTATCTCCGGCCTGAGGGAAGAAGGATGAAACATGAATTGAGGGGGTGACTAGGATTTTGTATAATAGTCTTTGTCTACGAATGATAGCACTGTTAATCAGACCTGACAAACTAGGAGTTGGAAGACAAATTATTTTTGAACAGGTGTTGGTGATTTTAAGTAGCTTATTTCTATTCATTAAAGAGAGCATGTTGAAATAGCAAGCGGCACAGAACAACAGAATAGGTTCAATGATACTTCGATAAAGGAGAAGCAAAAGACGTGGTTTAACTGAAAGAGATCTTAGTTTACGTATGGCAAATAGTCTTTGTTGGCAGAGTTTCTGAATGTCTGTGACATGTAGATCAAAACTCAATTTCTTGTCCATGATAATGCCTAGATACCTAAAACTGTTGACAATTTCCACTGGCTGGCCATTAATGGAAATAGGGCAGTGAGAGGTGGTGAGATTTTGATGTGTGTCAATAATCATTTCCTTCATTTTTGTAATATTAAGGAGGACATGACTATCCATGCACCATTGGCTGAAATGAGCGACAGATTGGTGGTATACTGTATCTGAGTCCTTGCCCGTGAGAAGAGCGAGTATGGTTGTGTCATCCGAATATTTGAAGTATTTTATAATGGGGGAAGGCCTCCGGCAATCGTTCGTGTATAACATATAAAGAAAGGTACTAAGAACACAACCTTGAGGGGCTCTGTGTTAATGGTGGCGAATGTCGTACTACCTACCCTTACTGCCTGTGGTCTGTCACTGAGGAAACTATTGATCCAGTGACTTAAAAGAGGTGGCACATGAAGATGGTGAAGTTTGGTTACGTTGGATTTTGTTAAAAGCAGAACAGAAATCTATAAAAATAAATGACAGAAGGTTGTCAACAGGAGATAGAGATTCACGTAATGATCTAATTTAGCAGAGGACAAGTTACATGCAGAAATTCAACAGAATTGACAAGATCTAAAAAAGCTTCAAAGGCCGAAGCACTCCCAGATCAATTTCGATTTCACCACGCTATTTTATAAATCCATCCTACGGACGAGCTTGTTCATTATTACTACCATTACCCAAGATAGCCCTCCAGACATGATCACAGCCCAGAATCCAGACAACATAGACTATTTGTTCATCACTCTTTGGCCTTTGCCCTCTTTCGGAGATTGCATTTATTTTCCCTTATGTTGGGAAATCTAGTGCCTTATACACTACACTGTATGAAAGATCTAAGGCATGGGCACTGTAAAGATGATTAACCTGTGCAGCCATCAATTTTTTATAACATTCAAGGTAATGGAGACAGAGACATCATTAATAAAATATGGCCCAGAAACTGATACAGTTGCTAAAATGTCAACAGAGAACAATTGAGTTTTATTTTATTAGTAGTAGGCTTTCCATTTCAATGTTTTAATAATACTTTGTATTATGCTAGCTAAATTAAATAGTTCAGGCTTCAAAACTTAATTGTTTGCATTATTGCATCAGTCTTTAATTCCAAATTTTAAGACCGCTATCTTCTCAAAAGGTTGAAGTATCACATATCTGTTTAAGAAACCTGGCATGCATTATACATGACATCACATGACCTGTTTTGTCGACACTATTGTAGAGAAAGACACTGCTTATGTCATTGTGAAGAGGAGAGCAAGACTGAACAATGGCATTTATAGCTAAGACTTTTTATGATCTACATGCAACTACACTGGATGGGGAAACTATAGATTTCAATATTTACAGAGGAAGAGTGGTACTAATAGAGAATGTGGCATCACTCTGAGGGACAACCACCCAGGACTATATCCAGCTTAATGAGCTCCAGAGCAGATATCCTCACCGACTTGTGGTGCTGGGCTTTCCCTGCAACCAGTTTGGATACCAGGTATGTAAATTAGGAAGTGCAACTCACCTTCTATTCACATATCAGTTATATTTAGTTGTTGTTTGTCTACAAATGTGGGCTAAATGTCATTTAAATACTGTCATGCTGCTACTAGTATTAATTAAAAAACAAACAAAAAAACTTTGAAGGAACATTGTACATAATTTTCATTGAATTTTCCATACTTTTGTCATTTTCCAGGAGAACAGCTCTAATGCAGAAATTCTAAATTCCTTGAAGTATGTGCGTCCAGGTGAAGGGTATAAGCCCGCATTCACCGTTTTTGAAAAGTGCGTTGTAAATGGGAATGATGCGCATCCTGTCTTTTCCTACTTGAAAGACAAGCTTCCTTATCCAGATGATGACCCTATGTCACTTATGCAGGACCCCAAATATCTGGTCTGGAATCCCATCAGTCGGAATGATATTTCTTGGAATTTTGAAAAGTTTCTAATTGGACCAGAGGGTGAGCCCTTCAAGAGATACAGTAGAAAGTTTCAGACTATCAATATTGAACCAGATATACAAAGACTGCTGAAGCTGACCTCAAAAACACTTTAACTGATCATGTGTCCTAATTTAGTCATGCATTGACTCAATACATAAATATTGACAATGGTTTTTAATTCACATTATCTTCTATGTTAGCAACACTGTGGCATCATCTCGCTTTCTTTTATTTTACTTAATGACAGTGACACACCGAAATGTAATAGGGTTTCACCTGATATTGTATATATTAAGAATTATAGATGATGCCATTAACAAATCCTCTGTAATGGAAATGCCTTAATAAAATGTTGATAAACACAATGGTGGTTCTGGCTTACTGGACTTCAATAATATGACTGCCTGACTTGTCTCATCTCATCTGTGTCTCAACATGGCGTCTGCATGTGTCTTCACGTTGGTTTTGAGCAAAAGTAAAGAGGAAAATGTATTGCACGTCTGTGATTGTGCTTTTATACAACAGTTTGACAAGAGTATGTACAAACCCGATTTCAAAAAGTTGGGACACTACAAATTGTGAATAAAAACAGAATGCAATGATGCAGAAGTTTCAAATTTCAATATTTTATTCAGAATACAACATAGATGACAAATGTTTAAACTGAGAAAATGTATCATTTAGGCAAGGCAAGTTTATTTATATAGCACATTTCATACACAATGGCAATTCAAAGTGCATTACAAAAGAAATAAGAATACCATGTGTAAGAATTTAAAACAAAAACAAGGATAATTAAAGTTGTAAAGAGAATTAAAAAAATAAAAATAAAATGCGGATAAATAGATCCCGATCTGCCTGATTCTCTAAATGCGGTTTAAAGGGAAAAATAAGTTGATTTTAAATTTCATGGCATCAACACATCTCAAAAAAGTTGGGACAAGGCCATGTTTACCACTGTGTGGCATCCCCTCTTCATTTTATTACAGTCTGCAAACGTCTTGGGACGGAGGAGACAATTGCTCAAGTTTAGGAATAGGAATGTTGTCCCATTCTTGTCTAATACAGGCTTCTAGTTGCTCAACTGTCTTAGGTCTTCTTTGTCGCATCTTCCTCTTTATGATGTGTCAAATGTTTTCTATGGGTGAAAGATCTGGACTGCAGGCTGGCCATTTCAGTACACAGATCCTTCTTCTATGCAACCATGTGTTACGACCCCCTTTTTGTCTAGGGGTTGGAAAGGGGAACAAAGAAAAAAAGGGAATGAAAATTATTGATAATAAAATGAAAGGTAACACTTCAGTCTCCGGTGCCAGAGTGAAGGAATTCACACGAGTCTGCTTAATTGCAGGAAAAAGTAGGAATTTATTTACAAAAAGAAACTGGATAATCTGGAATCACTGGCTCAGGGGAAAGCAAGGCAAGGTAAGGCAAGTTTATTTATATAGCACATTTCATACACAATGGCAATTCAAAGTGCTTTACATAGAAAATGAAATTAAAACAGTGATAAGAAATAAGAATAACACGTGTAAGAATTAAAAATAAAAACAGGATAATTAAACTTAAAATAAGAAGAAATAGAAATATACAGTTGTAAAGATAATTAAAAGAATAAAATTATTACAGTATGTATAGATACAAATAAAATAAGAAAAATAATAAAGATGATGCATAGATTAGATTAGGTGCAATCAGTCGGACGTACAGTGGCACAGTGCTCATTCAGTAAAGGCACAGCTGAACAGATGTGTTTTGAGTCTGGATTTGAATGTGGCTACTGTTGGAGGACATCTGATCTCTTCTGGAAGCTGGTTCCAGCTGCGGCTGGCATAATAGCTAATCGCAGACTCTCCTTGCTTTGAGTGAACTCTTGGAATTTCTAACTGACTTGATCCTGATGATCTGAGTGATCTGTTGGGTTTGTATTTAATCAGCATATCTGCAATGTATTGAGGTCCTAGGGTATTAAGTGATTTATATACCAGTAATAATACTTTAAAATCGATCCTAAATGTAACTGGAAGCCAATGTAAAGATCTGAGGAATGGCGTGATATGGTCATATTTTCTGGTTCTGCTCAGAATCCTGGCCGCAGCGTTCTGTATGAGCTGAAGTTGTCTAATGGTCTTTTTGGGAAGGCCGGTTAGAAGACCATTACAATAGTCCACCCTGCTGGTGATGAAAGCATGAACGAGTTTCTCTAAGTCTTGCCTGGAAACAAAGCATCTGATTCTTGCAATATTTTTCAGATGATAGTAAGCTGATTTAGTTATTGCTTTGACATGACAGCTGAAACTCAGGTCTGACTCTAAAATCACACCAAGATTCCTGACTTAAAAGATGCTATTTGATATATTGTCTTTGTTCTACTGCTAAATATAACTTACTTATCACCATATATTGTTTAAATATTGCCAATCACATTAAATTTGACATCACTAGCTTTTAATCTAAATCACCATCACACATTAGCATTTCGCTAGCCTGTTAGCTTGTCATCTCTGCACCCGTGTCTCCTGTTTTCTAAATTCATTAAAAAACTGTGGTGAGTTGGAATAGTAAATAGTCTCCAACAAACCATTGAGGTAAGTTGGATTCATCAACAAACACGGTAAGCTATGTCATCTTCTCCTGTCATTGTCACTTCTTTGTGGCTTCTCCGTCTGCGAACAGGGCTTCACATGTGATAAATGTAAAGAGATAATTAGGCTGACGGAGAAGATTTCAGAATTAGAGATACGCATCCAGACTTTATCTGAGAGTAGTGAGGATGTTACAGCTTTAGACACTGATTTGGATGCAAGTAGCTTAGTGAACTCTGTACATTCTCGGGTTCCGGCTGCAGGGCTAACGGTGAGGTGGCATAGTCGCGGATCTAAAAACCACTCTTCCGTTCCGATTAGAATATCAAACAGTTTCTCCCCACTCAGTGACGCACCCACTGAGAATCCTGTTGAAAGTGCCCTAGTTATTGGTGATTCTATTACACGGAACGTGAAAATAGAGACACCAGCCACCATAGTCACATGTTTACCGGGAGCCAGAGCGCCTGACATCAAAGCAAATTTAAAAGTGCTGGCTAAAGCTAATCGTAAATTCTCTAAGATTATTATTCACGTCGGCACTAATGATGTTCGACTTCGTCAGTCGGAGATCACCAAAATTAACATTAAAGAGGTGTGTGAACTCGCTAGTACGATGGCAGGTTCAGTTTTTTGTTCTGGTCCGCTGCCCGTTAAAAGGAGTGATGAGATAGTTAGCAGATTATCATCACTTAATGGCTGGTTGTCTAAGTGGTGTCCGCAAAATAACATAGGGTTCATAGACAATTGGAAAAGCTTTTGGGGCAGACCTGGCCTGTTAAAACATCCATCCTTCTTGGAGTGGTGCCGCCTTCTCTCTAGTAATTTGGCATATAGTCTTAGAGCTAAACCTTGACTCACTAGGGCCCAGGTCAGGAAGCAGACGGACTGGCTTACCCGACCGCCTGCTAGCTGCCTCCCGTTACAGAAGTTAGGCAAATCCCAACACATAGACACTATTTTACCTAGATATTATCACATAGAGACTGTGTCTGTTCCGCGAATTAGTAATTACAAAAAACCCATCAAAACCATTCAACGGTAATAATTTAATTGATGTCCAACAAATAAACAATATATATAATACGGATAATCAAATGATAAAGCTTGGGTTGCTGAATATTCGATCCCTTTCGCCAAAAACGCTTATTGTTAATGATATGATTATAGATCATAACCTAGATGTGCTGTGTTTGACAGAAACCTGGCTAAAACCTGACGACTACATTACTTTAAATGAGTCCACCCCACAAGATTATTGTTATAAACACGAGCCGCGTCTGAAAGGTAAAGGGGGAGGGGTTGCTGTAATTTATAATAATATCTTCAGTATTACTCAGAAGTCTAGTATAATTCCTTTGAAGTTTTGGTGCTTTATGTAACGTTATGTAGTGCAAATGATAAATCTCGTGTAACATTTGTGTTAGCTACTGTATACAGGCCACCAGGGCACAATACAGACTTTATCAAAGAATTTGCTGATTTTCTATCAGAGCTAGTTCTGGCCGTGGATAAATTACTAATTGTTGGTGATTTTAATATCCATGTAGACAATGAAAAAGACACATTGGGATTGGCATTTAAAGACATTCTAAACTCTATTGGAGTTAGGCAACACGTGTCAGGACCTACTCGTCGCCTTAATCATACTTTAGACCTAATATTGTCACATGGAATAAATGTTGATACCGTTGAAATTCTGCAGCAGAGCGACGACATCTCAGATCATTACCTAGTATCATGTATACTTAATTTGCCAAATGCTATAAAGCTGTCCACCCGTTTAAAAAATGGCAGGACTATCACCGCGGCGACTAAAGATTGCTTTTTAAATAATCTTCCTAATCAGTATCATCTCCTCAGCATTCCAGCGCTTAAAGAAGATTAAGGAAAATAGTCAAATGCCATGGTACAACGAGCACACCCGGGCCCTTAAAACAGCAGCCAGAAAAATGGAGCGCAGCTGGAAGAAAACAAAACTCTTTCGTCTTTTGTAATTCATGGAATGAACGTATGATCGCATACAGAAAGGCCGTAAAAACTGCTAGATCGGCTTATTTCTCGACTCTCTTAAAAGAAAACAAACACAAACCTAGGTATTTATTCGGTGTGGCTAATTTATACAGTGGCTAAATTAACCAAGAATAAAGCTTCAACTTCTGATGTTTGTAAACAGCACAGCAGTAATGACTTTATGAACTTCTTTACGTGTAAGATTGACAATATTAGGAAGAAAATTATAACCATGCAGCTGTCTACTACAGTATCACATCAGAGAGAGCATCGTAGTGTCACTGAGGAAAAATTTCACTCATTCACTGCTATAGGAGAGGAAGAATTGGCTAAACTCTTTAATTCTTCTACATCAACAACATGTATGCTTGACCCTATACCGACTAGGCTATTAAAAGAGATGCTACCAGAGGTCATGGATCCTCTTCTTAATATCATTAATTGATTTTTTTTATTAGGATTTGTACCGAAAACTTTTAAGTTGGCTATTTTTAAACCACTTATTAAAAAAACGCAACTTGATCCTACAGAATTAGTCAATTAAAGGCCAATCTCAAATCTACCCTTTCTTTCAAAAATACTTGAAAAGGCTGTGTCTTTACAATTATGTTCCTTTTTAGAAAGAAATGGTATCTGTGAGGATTTTAAGTCAGGATTTAGACCGTATCATAGTACTGAGACTGCTCTCATCAGAGTAACAAATGATTTACTCTTATCATCCGATCGTGGTTGTATCTCTTTGTTAGTGTTACTCGATCTTAGCGCTGCATTCGACACTCTCGACCACAACATTCTTTTGAATAGACTCGAAAATTATATAGGCATTAGTGGACCTGCATTGGCATGGTTTAAATCATACCTATCTGACCGTTATCAATTTGTAGCAGTAAATGAAAAGACGTCACACCGATCACGAGTTCAGTATGGAGTACCGCAGGGCTCAGTGCTAGGGCCATTGCTCTTCACCCTCTACATGCTACCACTGGGAGATATTATTAGGAAGCATGGCGTTAGATTTCATTGTTATGCTGATGATACTCAGCTCTATATTTCTTCACACCCTGAAGAAACTAACCAATTCACAAGATTAACGGAATGTATAGATGATATAAAAAAATTGGATGATCAGTAATTTCCTGCAACTTAATTCAGAAAAAACTGAATTTTTAATCATTGGACAAAAATGCTCCACAAGAAGTAACCTAGAATACTGTCTAACCCTCGATGGCTGCTCTGTCAAGTCCTCGTCGTCAGTTAGGAACCTGGGTGTGCTCTTTGATACCAATCTTTCGTTTGAAAGCCATGTTTCTAGCATCTGTAAAACTGCATTCTACCATCTTAAAAATATATCTAAATTACGGCACATGCTTTCAATGCAAAATGCTGAACAGTTAATACATGCGTTCATGAGCTCAAGGCTAGATTATTGTAATGCTGTACTGGGTGGTTGCCCTGCTCGCTTAATAAACAAACTCCAGCAGCTCGAGTTCTTACTAGAACCAGGAAGTATGAACACATTAGCCCGGTTCTGTCAACACTGCACTGGCTCCCTATTAAACATTGCATACATTTTAAAATCTTGCTTATTACTTACAAAGCACAAAATGGTTTAGCTGCCCAGTACTTGAGTGAGCTCTTAACACATTATACTCCATCACGTCTACTGCGGTCTCTAAACTCTGACCTGCTGATAATACCTAGAATATCAAAATCAACTGCAGGTGGTCGATCCTTTTCCTGTTTAGCACCTAAACTCTGGAACAGTCTTCCTAGCATTGTTCGGGAAGCAGACACACTCTGTCAGTATAAATCTAGACTTAAAACACATATCTTTTCTATGGCATACACATAAAAAAACTTTTTCAATTAAATGATTATTAGGCTGCATTATCTAGGTCAGCCGGAACCGGGAACACTTCCCATAACACCTGATGTACTCGTTACATCATCAGAAGAATGGCATCTACGCTAATGTTAGTGTCTCTGTTTTATCCCAAGGTCTACTGCAGTCAGCCGGATCCAGGCTGTATCCAGATCAGACGGTGGACCTGCACCCAGATGTGACCAACACATGACCCTGAAGTGTCTGCAGAGACCGTGTCATTTAGACTCCCCCTTAAGCTGCCTCATCGACACGGCATCCTCAATAAACCTGTCTCCGGCGTGATGACTCAGATTGTTTGAATGGTCCTAGTTAATAATTCTTTAAATCGATATGTCATCCTCAAAACAACCCGTCTCCAGCGTGTTGCAGCCAATCTTTCGAATATTACACTTTAGTAATTGTTTAATCAATACGGCATCCTCAATAAAAACCTGTCTCCGGCGTAATGACTCCGATATTTCAAATTATTTATTTGTAATAATTATTTAATCGATACATCATCCTAAATAAATCCGTCTCCGGCGTGTTGCCTCAGATCTTTCGAATATTCAGATTATGACCTCTGATCTTTAAAATAATAATTGTAATAATAATAATAATACATGTTTATATACATGTAATAATACAATGTTTGTTAATTAGCCAGAGGAGAACTGGCACCCCAACTGAGCCTGGTTTCTCCCAAGGTTTATTTTTCTTCATTAGGTCTTCTGATGGGGTTTTGGTTTCCTTGCCACTGTCGCCTCTGGCTTGGCTTGCTCAGTTGGGGAAAAAACGATTTTTCAAATATATTTCAAAATAAATCTAATTATTAAACTAAATTAACCATATAGACCAAATTACTTATCTAATTACTGATCTAAAGCCCACATTGTTACTGTATGATAATCAAAATATATTCTGTTGCAATATTTTTCTGTTTAACACTGTGAAGCTGCTTTGAAACAATCTGCATTGTTAAAAGCGCTATATAAATAAAGTTGACTTGACTTGACTTTGACTTTGTTATTAGACCTTTAGTCTCAAGATATGTGTTCACCTTGAGAATTTCATCTTTGTTTCCAAATGTAATGATTTCAGTTTTGTTTTTGTTTAACTGAAGATAGTTTTGGCATCTGTATTGAGGCAAATATCATTTATGATCTTTATGCGCGCTGTTTCTGTGCTGTGATGTGGTCGGAAACCAGTCAAAGTATCCGTTGTCAAAGTACAAAGTAAATTGTGTCACGGTTCATAGATGCACTGTTTCTTTCTTGTCGCGTGCTCTGTGTTGTGACTGTGGTATGTGTGTCCAGGTCACATGGCTCATCAGCGGATCCAGCTGCCAATCATCATCTCACCACCTGCTGCTCATTCACTCACCTCATATATACTCACGCCATTCTCATCTCCCTTGTCAGATCGTTGTTTGCTGTCCTGTGTTGTGGTTGTGTCGTCTGTTCCTGTCCGAAGATCCAGTGTGTTCGTCTGCAGTTCCAGTTTGGGTGTCTTCGTGTTCTCGTTCGTGTTCAAGACCTGTATTATCCTCACACCACTTCACTTCTCATCACCACCTCTCACCAGCACCGATCACCTCAGTCCCTGCGCCAGCTAAGACCTGCTAATCCTTGGACTGTTCCTTATTCTCTGCTTGTGATATATTAAAGAGTGTTAACTTGCAATTGCTTCCTGTGATCAATCATGACAAATTGTCAAAGTATCCGTTTGAGCTTAAGAATTTGTTCAGCTGACTGAAGACAACTTTTTCAATGATCTTGCCTATGAAGGGGAGATTTGAAATTTGTCTATAGTTGCTCAATATGGAGTTATCCAAATTTCTCTTTTTCAGGAGGGGCTTAACTACTGCGGTTTTAAGGGAGTTTGGAAAATTCCCATTGAGAAGTGATGAGTTTACCACTTCTAGCAGATCTGCTTCTAAACAGTTAAACACACTTCTGAAAAAAAGAAGTAGGGAGTGTGTCAAGGGCGCAGGTTGATGTTTTAAGGTGCTGTACCGTTTCTTCTAAAATTTTACGATCAATCGCTTCGAAATCAGACATAGTAACTTTCTGAGGTTGTGGTCTGATCTGACTGACCCCGGAGCAACTCAAGGATGTGCTGATCGCCTTTCTGATATTATTGATTTTCTCGGAGAAGAAGGAAGCAAACTCACTGCATTTGCTGTCAGAGAGCATTTCACTGGGAATGTGAAAAAGAGTGCGCGTGTTGTTTATGTTTCTGTTTATAATATTTGAGAAGAAGGTCTGTCTAGCTTTGCCTAGCTCCACATTGAAATCATGAAGGCTGTCTTTATATATTTTATAATGGACTACAAGTTTTGACTTCCGCCGCATGCGTTCAGCTTTCCTGTATTGTCTTTTCATTATTTGCACTGCTGTTGAGTTACTCCAAGGTGCTTTCTGTCTGCCACTCTTTTTCCTGACTTTCTCAGGAGCAATATCATCAATCAAACTCTTAACTTTTGAGTTAAAAGAGTCAAGGAGAAAATCAACAGATATGTCTGTTGTCAGATATGAGTCTGCATATATGCTTGGTGTTAGAGATATAGCCGTCATAAATAGCACACTAGTGTTCTCATTTAAGCTTCTCTTTTGACAGAGACAGAGCTAGCTTCAATGGCAGGAGAGATTGAAATATCAAAGAAAATACACAAATGATCAGACAATGCTACATCTTTAACAACAATTGATGAAATGTTTAGACCCTTGCTGATAAGTAAATCTAGAGTGTGTCCACGATTGTGTGTGGGACCATGTACATGCTGTGTCAAATCAAAAGTGTAAAGAACAGTCATGAGCCCTTTTGTTGTACTGGATTCAGCATTGTCTATGTGAATGTTAAAATCCCCAGCAATGGCAAAACAATCAAACTCTGAGGAGATTATTGATAACAGCTCTGTAAAGTCCTCAACAAAGGATGGAGTGTATTTTGGAGGCCTGTAAATAATGATAAGCAGGATGCGTGGAGCACCTTTTAACACAATACCCAGATATTCAAAAGACAGATAGTCACCAAATGACAATTGCTTACATTGATAGACATCTTTAAAAAGAGCAGCAACACCCCCACCCCTCCTAAAACCTCTGCACACACTCATAAAAGTAAAGTTAGGAGGTGCTGTTTCATTGAGGACTGTTGCACTGCAATTTTCTTCAAGCCACGTTTCATTTAGAAGCAAAAAATCTAGGTTGTTTGTGGTTATTAAGTCATTGACTAGAAATTATTTGTTCTTAAGTGAATGGATGTTTAAAAGTGCTAACTTAACAGTATTCATTTTTTCCCCCACAGTAATCTTAGTTTGACATGTAATAGACAGCAGATTAGATGGGTTTGCTATACGTTCTGAGAAGGTCTTACACTTTTATCACGTAACAGAACAGAAATAGAGAAAGAGGCAAGCACACTGGGTTCCCACTTGTTCTGTAAACAATTGATAAAGTTACTGTTATCATAGCAGGTCCCAAACACACATCACTGAGAGCTGGTATCAGTTGTTTTTGGTTCACCTACAGATGGAGGAGGGTGTTGGGTGTTGGGTCGTTGTGACCGAAGAAATCTCACAGGAGTAGGCGGAGAGCGAGCTAGCCCCACAGGCTTTGGTGTTTGTGGGGCTCACGCTCTTGGTTGATATCTGGGTGCTCGCAGCAATCGAGTGTGATAGTCTGGTTCCAGTATAGACCATTTGCTCCATTTTCTCTGAGAAGCTCAGAAGAGGGGATGCTGGAGAGAGGAATAACATGTCTGGTGAGGGTGGCTGTTGTTCTGGTGTTATCGGAGGCTGAATTATGTTATCATCCATTTCATGGAGTGACTTAGACATTTCATGCAATTTCCTGTTCAGACCAGTCATAAAGCGTAACAGTTCACCAGTCTGACCCCCCATGGAGCCGGAATGAGATGTTAAAATTCAGTCCCTCAATCTGTGTCAGTTCTAATACGTCACAGTCTGTCTGTGGTGAGCTCTGTGGGCGGGACTCAGCTGGGAGTGTGTCCGTGAGCAGTGGTTGTTGTGGCTGCGTGGTTTTATCAATGTCCTTGTGGAGTGTTTCAGCTGCATGTCCATTCAGGTGCTGAAATGAAGTCCTGTGGTCGTCCATAGTCTGTTCAGGTGTGTGTGTGCCATCCAGGTCGAGTGGGTTAGCACACACAGCTGAGGGATGGTGTAGAGAAAAGAAAATGTTGTCCTTTAGCACTCTTGTACCAAGTTTGTTTGGGTGGAGGCCATTTGATGTAAACAATTGTCTCTGGCTCCAGAATAGATTAAAGTTGTCTATGAATTTCACTCCCTTCATGTTGCAGGTTTTTTGCAGCCATGTATTAAGCCCAAGTAACTGTGAGAACCTATTTGGTCCTCTTGCTGGAAGTAGTCCACTGATGAACGGCTAAACTTTTAGTTTACCAAGTGTTTCAAAAAGTACATTGAAATCCCTCTTAATGAGTTCTGACTGCTCTCTCTGAATATAGTTTTTCCCCACATGAATGACTAGTCGATTTGCAGTCTTATGTTTCATCAGAATGTTCTGAAGTTCTATGTTTACATCAGAAACTGTTGCTTGTGGAAGGCAGCATGTAGTTGTATCCCTGCTGCTAATGTTTCTGATCATGGAGTCGCCTATCAGAGTCCTGGGCTTGGCTGCGCTCTGAGCTGAGTGCCGCTGTCTGTTCGACCTTGAGCGCCAGTTGGTATCAGTGTTAGCTGCGGGCTGATATGATCTGTGTTCGTTTACATTCATCACATTTGGGGATTCATCACCCACATTCATTAATACTTCAAATCTGTTTTCAAGATGTATAGGTAGTGGTAGGAAATCAGCGTTTGCAATCCTTGTGTCTGGGGTGGAGCATGCTAATGTGGCAGTATGTGATGCTCATGACAATCTGATGTCTCGAGTCACTTTGGGTCTTGCTCCCTGTTTGTGCCTTCGATTAGTGTGTTGATCAGTTACTTGTTTCTCCTGTTGAGTAGCACTACATTTATGGGACTCACCGGCAGTGTGCTGTTGAAGCTCTGTGTGATTTGTCTGGTTCGGTGGTTCTGCAAATAACTTTGTTTCAAGAACTGCAATCCTCTGTAAAAGTCTGTGGCAGTTTGTGCAGCAAGTAGATTGTGGAAGAGGCATTTTCTTATCCTGTTGAATGTAGGCAGCTGTGTTTTCCCTTCTCGGAATGTAAGCTGATGGCAGTGGGAGGCTGGTTGGATGAAATATTCCGCTTTTTTGTAGTAATCCAGTCACCGGGGTATCTAATTTTATCAATTGAAGTCAAGCTTTGTTGAGCACTGTGCAGATTTACTGAAGTTGAAATTATGAGATAAAATATAGAAGCGATAGAGCAAAGTGCGGAGCAGTAAGCAAGAGCGTCCAAACAGTAGCTAAGCAGGAAGTGTAAGCAATGAGGAAGTGAAAGCAAGGCCTAAAATAACAAACAAAAAGATCAACTAACTAAATTTTGGAGCAGCTAACTCAATTACTCAAAAGAAAAGGAGAAAATAAACACATAAAACTTCCCTTAACTCCTTAACTGCACCAAAAACATGGATGAAATGATAGTCAAATTAAAAGGCACTCTCCCCCTACGCTTCCCTTTTAAGTTTACACCAATCTTAAACAAGAAACAAAAAAAAATATAGCCATTACCGGGGCCAAGCGCAACAAAAGCAAACAAGGAAGCTAACAGCAGACCAACTGCAAAAATGAGTAAAGACATTTGGAGACAATTTTTAAGCAAAAAAGAGACAATTACATGTTTTGTTTAATTTTAGCGCCACCAAGAGGCACAATCATACCACTTTTTTGTGTGTCCTCGGAGTGATCCCATAGATGTGTGTGTCAATTTTGGTGAAACTATCTCATTTTGTTTTGGAGTTATAGACATTTATGTGAAAAAACACATCAAAAATGACTGACACATGACTTTGATTGGATTTTACTACCCCTTACTATCAATATTTTGAGATTTGTGCTTAAAATGTATAACGATCGACCTATGTTTCTGATTTTCTGACACTGGTTTCATCTCGATCGGACTAGCGGTTTGAAAGATATCAGCTAGTGTTTTATAAGCGCTTAATTACCACGCTGCACAAACCGTACATCGAAACCTGGCAAATCTGGTATTTTTGGACTCGCCAAGGATTCAGGAGACCAAAAAAGTTACTCCCATGAAAATAAGTCAACCACACCCAAAGTTTTAAGCGTTTGAAAAAAAATCCACTAGGTGGCGCTGTTTTGAAACTTTTCAGGCTACTTCAGGGCATCGTGGTGATGACCCATAGCAAGTTTCGTAACGATCCGTTCATGCATTCGTAAAATACAGCATTTTAGCACATAGTTTAAAATGGCCGACAGCCAAAATGGCTTTTTAAAAAATTATATCAGTCGACTCGGCATGACGCCCTGATTCTAACGAGACCAATTTTATGATCTTTGGACAAACGGTTCAGAAGTTATAAGCAAAAATAAGCATTTTTCGTATCTCCGGACCAGTAGGTGGCGCTGGGCCGAAACGCTGCATGTTGCCTCAGGTCATGATTGTGATGACACGTACCAAGTTTGGTCTGAAGTTGCGGAGATATAACCTTAAGTGTATTTTTGCAACCGCTATGTAAAATTTGTTCGCGTGTTTATCAAAAACAGTTTGACGAATCAACTTAAATTCCATTACTTTTTGTCAGCATTGTCTGAAGATGATCGGTTTCAATTTTCTTGAAAATCTGAGCAACGGCCTAGGAGGAGTTCGCAAAAGTAGGTTTTTCAGAAAATTCAAAATGGCGTGATAGGGTGCGATCGAATCGGCTTGAGCCAAGGAATCAGAGGAAAAAATAATTTTGTTTCTACCCATTAGTGTTCAAAAGTTATTAGCATAAACATGAGGGAAACTTTGGACAGTTGGTGGCGCTAGAGGGAATGATTTAGAGACTCCAAATTTGGTGTGGTTACTTTTGGTAATGACCTCTATGAGTGTACCAAATTTCATAATTTTCCCGCAAACAGTTCTATGGGCTGCCATAGACTTCAATGGAATACTACTTCAACGGAATAATAATAATAAGAAGAAATCTAACCTGAGAAATCCTGATGCAGCACACCTCCAAATGCCATTATAAGCTCCACTCTCAGCCTCAAACACGCTGACAAAACGAGCTACAGGTGCATGTTGTTCTGCCTGTGAGGAGCAGAGAGGGAGAGACACGGACACAAAGCATTACACAGGTTCACGGCATATCACCACATCCACACAGGTATACATATACACACAATTGAATAAAACCAACTTCAGAGCAACCATGGAACCATGGAACCAAAATACGTCCAAGGACGTAACACCCCCACCACTAAGTGTTTTTTTTTTCTAACCTTAACTCCTGTAACGGTGGCAGGCCCAAAGAAACTTAAATAAACCGTCTAACTTAACAATAACCAATTCGGTCGCCAGACAAGCTTAACCTTGTCAAAAGATAGAGTCTGTTTGTGGCTTTTTCCAGCCCTGAGTAGCTCTATTAGCCACCGACTACAAACATAAATCGGAGTCTCACACAAAGAAAGTTAAATTTTCACAAGAATATATTTTCCCCAAACTAACAAAAACACAAACAAAACAAAAAAATAAGACAATTAATTCACACTTTCGTTGTCAGAGTTATTTGGATATAATTTCAGCAACAATGAAAAAAAAAAACACATCAACACCAACAAAGGCAGTAAATACAATTAAATAAATAATAGTTATAGATAAGTTCACTTTCACTTCAAAACCTAAGAAAAAATCTGCTTTTCAATTCCATACTCAACACAACAAGGGGGAACAAATAATCACTAGGAGAAAAACATAAAATAAAATAAAATAAAGGAAAAGACAATGACATTAGTTTGTGCTATTTAAGTATTTCGTGGACACTCCTGGCCTATTCAGCACTTTCAACAGGTTCG
The DNA here is from genome assembly GCA_023029165.1 of Gobiocypris rarus. NCBI lineage: Eukaryota > Metazoa > Chordata > Actinopteri > Cypriniformes > Gobionidae > Gobiocypris > Gobiocypris rarus. The sequence goes on from CM040925.1 coordinate 8,171,350, forward strand.
TTGCTCAGCACGAACAACGGACAAAGATGAAAACATTAACTCCGTCAGTCCTTACATCACACAAAAAGAAAGGAAAAACAAAGAACGATTCCACACTGCTCCAACCACCCATCCACCAGGAACAGAAGAAAGTCTTTGCTTCGGTGTGAGGAATTGGTGTGCGTGAATGTTCCGGTATGTGTGCAAGGTGTGCGTGTGCGTGTGTGTTTGGGTGTGACAGGAGAGCTGTGCTCTCGCCGATAATGGCAGGGAGGAAACCCAGTTTTTAGTCGGATGGAGTCTCTGAATACTAAGGGAGTGTAAACAGGAGTTCGTTCACCTGGGCAGCTCACTCGCGCTCATCAGCCACAAAGACTACGTCACGTCACCGTGCAACCAGCAGCCGAAAGTGCATGCTGCACTATAGAGATCGTTCTGGGACCTCGCGTCCGCTTTAGCGGCCCAGCCTGGCTCAAACAGCAGTGATGCGTTCAGTCTCACCAACTTAGCGGTTGTCTCAGGTTCTCAGGTACTCTGTTTTCTCTCTCCTCTCTCTTTCTTTCCTTTTCCTCTCTTTTTCCTCCTCCCGTTCTGTCACAAGCTGGGCTCGAACCTGGGTCTCGGGTGTGGTGAGTAGAGAGATCTACCACTGAGCTACAGAAGTGATAATGTTGGACCCAAACGAAACACTCCAGGCAGCAACTTCAGGCAAGGAAGATTTATTTAAACAAAAAACAAGGTGCTTAACAAGTCACCAAAAAATGCCAACAAAAGTTCTTCTCAGACTGAGGTATTAAAAAATAATGACACTGCAAAGAATCACTGGAGAAAAAATAAAAACTCCACGTGGGGAGAAAACAAAACCAGAGAATACAAATAACTGATAACACCTTACTTGAGACAGCTTGGAAACAGCAGGAGACGCCTAGCCCAGACTCAAAAACTGAGTGAGGAACAAGTGAAAAAAAAACACAGCTAAATACTCTAGGGCAACAAGGCACAGGTGACCTGGATAACACTTAACAAGGACACACGAGGAAGAGCTAAGGCGGATGAGAACACAGGGGACCTCTAGAGGCCTGGAGACAAACAACAGGAGGCACAAAGCTGACACGTTCCTCTTAGAACTCCTCCTTATATACACACGTTTCCTATTTCCGGTTAATTTATTTCCCTCCTCCATCCGGACACACAGCCAAAAACTCCTCTTTTTCCTCGTACTGCCACACTCCAGTGCAAAAAAGAGGGAAGAAAAGAAAAATTAACACACCTCTGTTTAAGTTTCAGCCTTATTGGCCCAGGACAGAGCATCAGCAATCACATTTTCAGACCCTCTTAGAAGATGAATATGTTCTGAAGTTCTATGTTTACATCAGAAACTCTTGCTTGTGGAAGGCAGCATGTAGTTGTATCCCTGCTGCTAATGTTTCTGATCATGGAGTCGCCCACTATCAGAGTCCTGGGCCGCATTAAGCGTTGATTTAATTTTGACATCTGGGCCAGAAAAGTTAAGGGGTTGTGATCGGTGTACACAAGAAGAGGAGCTGCATGACCTCCTACATAAACATTGAAGTGTTGAAGTGCAAGTAAGAGAGCAAGAGCTTTATTCTCAACAGTACTATAGCACTTCTGGTAAGAAGTGAACTTTTTTGAAAAATAGGAGATGGGATGGTCAACACCAGAGCCATAAAGAGAGAGAGTCGTGACAACTCCATAGACTCCAATGGAATGTTTTTTTTTACAGCAATGGCGGCTCTTGGAGACTCTCAATAGTTCCCCGAAGTAGCAGCCGCGCCATAGAGTTACAGCAGAACAGACTGTTTGTGATAGACTTTTAAAAGGTAAGACGTTTAATCAGTAAGATTTTAAATTATCAAAAGATCTTAATCAAAATAACTTGTACATTAAAGCCTGCTTGTGTAGATTATTCATCATTAAATTAGATTAGTGATATTATCAGATTACAGATTAGTCTTAGATCGGCTACTGGATAAAGTTATTATCGAACACCGTATTAATAGTTAAATCTGTTATTTTAATTCAGTTTCATCCATCGTTATGGAATTAGAGAAGATTATTCTAAACTTTTTTTTTTGCAAGGTATGGAAAGTTACATATTAGTTAAATATAATGTTTGGGCGCATGTGACAGCGGGTGTGTGTAAAGTGGTAAAATGAGGATACCAAAGTTGTTCCTTATTACACGTGTATTAAGAATACATTATAACACTGTAACACTATAGCTGTGATCATCAGCTATGTGCTGTATGTTTACAGGTCTAGGGGTGTGTCATGGTGCTGGGGCCATCCTCTTTTTGAGTACAGGACAATGCACAAAGATGGTGGGAATAGCATCTGGTCTCAGCCTACTCTTAGACTTTTTGGTCATGACAAATTGGTCTGCCTCAAAATGTGCCTGCAGAGTGACATTCTGTACATATCACATGGTCGTTAAAGGCACAGTAATAGGGAACACTATATAGATAATTAAAATGCAAACCAGAACATGAGACAACTTGTATGAATTTATTCCTATATGAATTCATATCAAATCAGTAACTGATGAGTTGTCATACATTTTAAACATCCGCTGTTAATTATCATAACTAATTAAGTTCAACAACTTAAGTTGAGGAACAAAGACTACTAGGCTACATCTCATCTCCCAGAGCAATTTCCTGTGTGTAGGTCTCTAAGCATTTCTTTTACTCCTCTTTTGTTTCTCTTTCAGCACAAGAACCACATACTCCCTTTCAAGGTCTGTCAATCAATCTATTTTCAACTTTAAGAAATCAAAGACCTCTGTCAACACACAAGAACCACAACGGGATTCAATTGAGCTGATGACTCCCTGCAATGAGACCACACACTCACCGTGAGTCTCCGCTCCCTGGGTTTTGCAAGCATTTGCTTGTTCCTTATTTCTAGTAAATACCAAACCAAACAAAATTTCCCAATGGGTGGTCTATGTAAAAAGGTTTAAATACAGTGTAATTACCTCACACATTTTTTTGTTGTTGAAATTTTTATTTATATTGAGATTGCTCCTGCTGATTTGAGCCAGCCATTTTTTTCTCCGCTCCATGCCAGTGGGGAAGCCAAACATTCACACTGCTTTCTCAGAGCGATTGGAGCATCCCCATGCAGCACAGCAAACCATGGCAGAGATTATACAAGGACAATTTGGAGGAAAGACGCTTGGCATGCTATTCAGTTTATTAGAAATGTATTCATAAATTAGTTGCTGTAAATAGTTAAACACATAAAATATGCATTTATATAAGTGTACAAACAGATGTTTAAGTTGTTTTAAACTTGAATATTTTATGTATCATATATGAAGTATAATTATATATTATGAAAATGGCAAGACCATAAAGAGACATCAAAATATAATTTATTGCTATTTTCCATCTTATTGGGACACAAATAATGCAACTAGATCATTTGACTTTAAATTTTTATTTTAATGTTTGTATCTCCAGAATACATTGCTCCTTTGTCGGTATGAATTAATTGGAAAAAAATAAATAAAAATTGCTTGTTTGGCAAAACAATTGGCAAGCCAGATTTTTAAAACATTTATTCTCTCATAACTTAAAGCAAACATTTTTTGAAAAAATCTGTTGAACAGTAAGTATATTGCCTATTTATTAATACATTTGTCTACTGTATCATATTTATTATGCAAAATTCTAGGTCAAATAAATTATCAATATGAACAAAACTTTGATGAAAACCCTGTTGTACACAATCTTCTTCTATGCCTTCTATACTCCGATTGATAGTTCATACTTTTAAAATAAATATAAGGAATACAATTACTGTACTAAAGCAACTTGATTATTCATAAGCATGAAGTAGATTGTGTACGATCGTTTTTTCAGCAGTGTTGGCGATATTGATAAATTATAGACCCTAGAAATGTGCATGAAATAAAATTTTTGCAAATGTCAAAAAACAGAACAAGCACACTTCTGCATTATTAAGCACGACAGCATTATATATAAGACTTATGAATTATATATTACTATATATAATAAGAATTGTAAACATTAAGTTTCATTTCACTTAATTTTATTTTTCACGTATTGGCAATGGATGAAGACATTACACTTGACATCATGCTGTAGCTGCTAGTTCATTGTCTCATTGTGTGGTGCGAACTGACAATCAACCGTAACCAGTCTGTCTGTCCTATCTGAAAGTCATAAAGATGACATTAGTTACCATGAGATTAGTGAAAACATGGCATGAACATGACGTAACATAAAAAACAACAGCAACCTGTTTCAATCCAAGTTAACGTTAGCCTAAATTATGTTAACAAGGCAAAGGTTATGGTAATTGAGCACTCTAATTCTCAAATATTAGCGTATTTTATATTTTAAAAACAACATCGCTGTAACTACATACTCATGCTACATACACATGTCGATGTGTAATAAAATTTTGAAAATCAATGCATTTATTGACTATTAATTACCAGAAATCGCAGTTCTGTCACTGTGACTATCAATTTGAATTGCCCGCCAAAGCACTTCCTGGAACTATTCGAGGTCTACATGAATCACGTGACTATTAAGCGTTTTGAACTTCCGTTGTTGCAACTCTCTCTCTCTCTCTATGGCTCTGGTCAACGCCATGTTCATCTTCTTGTAATAACATGGCGCCTGCCCCCGTGGCACTGGCATCCACTTGCATTTTGAATGTTTTTTCAAAGTTAGGGGCAGCGAGCACAGGAGCGTTACACAACAGGTCCTTCGCTGCCTCAAAAGCTAGCGAACAGTAACTGTCCCAGATGAAAATCCGCTTGCTACTTAAAAGATCAACGAGTGGGGAAACTACTTCAGAAAAGTTCCTGCAGAAGCCACGGTAGTAGCCTGCCATTCCAAGAAATCGCCGTAGCTCACCTTTATTGCTGGGGGTAGGGAGCTGTAGGATAGCCTCCACTTTGGCATTAATAGGTCTTACATCCCTGTCCCACTTGTTTTCCAAAATAAGTGACTACAGCTTTACCGAATTCACATTTGGCAGCATTCAAAGTTAACGAGGCTATAGCCAGCTTACTGAACACATTTTCCAGTGCTTTCACATGCTCTTCCCATGAACTTGAATAGACAACCACATCATCTATGTACACCTCGCAATTGCTGACTCCTGCCAGGACTTTCTGCATCAGGCATTGGAAGGTAGCAGGAGCATTCCGCATCCCAAATGCTAGAACCTGGTACTGCATAAAATGATCTGGCATCACAAACGCGGAAATTTCAGAGGCATGAGGTGTAAGGGGGACCTGCCAGTAGCCCTTAAGGAGATCTAATTTAGACACAAAGTTAGCAGAGCCCACCCTGTCCACACAATCCTCCACTCATGGTAAAGGAAACAAGTCAGCCTTAGTGAGTTTATTCACCTTGAGGTAGTCTGTGCAGAACCGAAAAGATGAATCAGGCTTGGGCACAAGTATACAGGGGAAACTCCATGGGCTATGACTGGGTAAGGCAATATTGTGGTGTAACATGTACTCAATCTCCTCTTTCATTATTGCCCGTTTTTTTTTGGATTAACTCTATAGGCATGTTGTTTAATTGGCAGAGAGTCACTTACATCAATATCATGGGTTAACACTGAAGTTCTGCCAGGCACATCTGCAAATAGTGAAGGGTACTTGTGTGAAGAAGCTGAAGAAGTTCTTGTCGTTGGCAGCCTGTTAGGTAGGCAAGACTGTTAGGCAAGTCTCTCGGAATCATTGCATTTTTAAGCTTTCCACAGGAGCTTGCAGGGACTTTGTCTACCAAGCCATCCTCAGCAAGACAATAACTGGCAGTAGAGACAGTAGCTGTGGGAACAACACTTGCAGTAGTGGAAGAGGTTGTGTCTTGACGTTTTAAATAAGGTTTCAACATATTCACATGATAGACACGTCTCTGTGTCAGGAGTGGCAATCACGTAGCTAGTGTCACTCAGTTTTTGTGTAACTGTATATGGCCCGAAGAACTTTGCAGCAAACACAGAGCCCGGAATTGGCAGGAGGACAAGAACCTGGTCACCAGATCGGAACTCACGGTCAACACTCTTCTTATCAAAGCAGGACTTAATTTTTACTTGGGTAGCACCCAAATGCTTTTGTGCAAAGTTCCAGGCAGCATGCAAACGCTTCCTAATAGAACTGACATATTCGGCCACTGGTCTGGGTGAATGATTCACAGAAAATAGTTGTTCACTCAGCATATTCAAGGGGCCGCGAATCGTGTGGCCAAACACAAGGTCAGCAGGACTAAATCAGGTTGATTCCTGCACAGACTCACGGGTGGCAAACAGAAGAAAAGGAAGTCCCTCATTCCATTCTCTTCCAGTTTCAACACAGTATGCACGTATCATTGCTTTCAGGGTTTGATGATAGTGTTCCAGGGCACCTTGTGATTCAGGATGGTATGCAGTTGACATACGGTGCGACACCCAATGCACCCAATGTTTGTGTGAACTTCGATGTAAAGTTCGACCCTTGGTCTGTTTGGATCTCTTTGCGGAATCCAAATGTGGTACAAAACTTTACAAGAGTTTTGATTACAGCTGGGGACTTAATTGTGCGTAGGGGAACTGCCTCAGGGAACCTAGTTGAGGGTGCACATAATAGTCAGTACATACTGGTAACCACTTTTGGTTTTGGTAGGGGGCCTACACAGTCTAATACCAACCACTCAAATGGTTCAGCCATAACTGGCACGGGATGTAGTGGAGCAACAGGGATCTTCTGATTTTTCTTTGACAAATGGGGAAAGTTCTGCAAAACTCTGCTACTGAAGACTTGCAACCTAGCCAGAAAAAAAACGGAAGGACTATTTGATCAACTTCATGGCAATCAGAATCATCTTCCATTTCCTCATTAATACTCCACTATCATAGTAATAGCCAATTATCATATCAGGGCAGCTGATTTTTACAGCTTAGAGCTGCCTCAACACAAGGAACATGGGATAGGTCTGTCTTTTGTGCAGCAACCAATTGAGCTCTATCAACACTAAGAGTCTCATGGGGGCTATTTACCTCCATCCGCTCCCCAAGCTATTGTTAAGTCACATTGGAGAGGATCAGAGGGGATTTGTAAGAACGAGTCTGTAAGACTTACAACATCTTCAAACTTTTTGGACTGTGCTCGAGTGACAGCACACACAGGAAATGTAGATGAGAACTCTTGGGAAAGAGTAGAAGTTTCATCAATGTCACCCTTATTTGTCACAACCGGTCTGGGGAAAACTTGACCACCTGCCAAATAATTTCCTAACACGAGACCTACTCCATCAAATGGTAACTGTTCACGCACTCCCAGATTGACTAATCCATTCACAAGATCAGACTTTACGTGTACCTGATGGAGAGGAACACTATCACACCCCATCTCAATACCACAAATTAAAACGTTTGTGCCTGTGTATGAATTTTGTGAGAAGGATATCTCTTTTAAAATGAAGGACTGCGCCGAGCCAGTAGCTCGCAAGACCACAACAGGCTGATGTGCAGTGTCAGACAAGGAAACAGATCCAGAAAAGAGAAAAGGTTGCATAGACTCATTCTTATCCATAGCCATTGCATGCACCAAAGCAGTTTTTTTAGTTTTGGCTTCAGCATTTTTCTTTTTCCAGGCCTGACACTCCGCAATCAGATGTCCTTGATCAATACAGTTAAAACAGGAACGTCCGTCTCTTCCCATTAAAGAGACAGGTTTCCTATCTCGATGACCATTACTTTTCAACATGTGCAAAGGTACACGTGAAAAACCTTGCGCCATATTTCTACGTGCAGGCGGCATGTTTGACGATCGGTTAAATGGAAAACATTTTGGTGCGTCAAAACAAATTTGTCCGCCAATAGAGCAGCATCCGACAACGCCACAACGATACCATCCGGAAGACAACTTTTAAAATCCTCCAGCAAGATTAACTCTTGCACCTGCTCAAAAGTAGTAACCTTACTGGAGAGACACCACTTCTCAAACAATACTCTTTTCTCTCTGGAAAACTCTACATAAGTCTGTCTCTCTGACTTTGGATGTCCCCTGAACTTTTGACGATACACTTCCGGGGCGAGCTCATATGCATGCGGAACAGCGGCTTTGACAATATCATAATCAGGGGACTGTTCAATTAGCAAAGATGCACAGATTTCTTGTGCCTTACCTGTTAAACTACACTGTAGTAACAGTGCCCACAAATAAATCGGCCATTTAAGCTTACCTGTGATGCATTCGAAAGTAACAAAGTACGCATGAACCTCTGACTCTTGGAAGGGAGGCACAAGTTTGATGTATTTACTAACATCAAACCCTTGTGCATCTCTTTCTCTATTTGAGGTAACCGACGTAGCAGGCGTAGACGTAGGGGAAGAAACAGAAGCAGAGGGAGGTCTAGAGCGCGGAGGAATAGGTTGTTGTCTCACCTCCTCAGATTTTAATTCCAAAGTGTGGAGTTTAACATCTCTATCACTTTCCACCTCTACTACTCTGAGCTTTAAATGTACATTTTCATTTTCCGGCTGCTTTATGTCGAGATCTAATTCTTTAAGACGGATGGCTAAGGCCGGATCAAAATTAGTACTTTCAATAGTGCTTTCAACCTCCTCAGTCATTGCCTTTTTCATAACTGCAGGTTGTTCTTCAACCTCTGGTAAAATACCATTGTACACGAGCTGCTCAAACAGTAAATCCTTAATTATCTGCTTTTTTTCTTCTTTCGGGACATCTATATTAAAGAAATCTGCAATCGAAATCAGATCCTTCTTCCTACACTTTTGGAAGACCTCTGTGGTAGGTGAAAGAGTAAATGCCAATAAATCAAAGACCACAGAGACTCTCCCCAAAGACAGCGAGAACAGACGTTTTAAGAGAGAAAAGAGAAATTGTACTCACCAAATCAACGTAGTCATTTCTAAAAACAGACGGACAAGCCCCCACTTGTAACGACCCCTTTTTGTCAAGGGGTTGGAAAGGGGAAGTAACAAAGAAAAAAAGGGAATGAAAATGATTGATAATAAAATAAAAGGTAACACACTTCAGTCTTCGGTCCCAGAGTGAAGGAATTCACACGAGTCTGCTTAATTGCAGGAAAAAGTAGGAATTAATTTACAAAAAGAAACAGTACGTTTAACAGAGGATAATCTGGAAGCACTGGCTCAGGGGAAAGCAAGGCCTAAAATAACAAACAAAATTATCAACTAACAAAATTTTGGAGCAGCTAACTTACCTCAATTACTCAAAATAAAAGGAGAAAATAAACAACATAAAACTTCCCTTAACTCCTTAACTGCACCAAAACCATGGATGAAATGATAGTCAAAGTAAAAGGCACTCTCCCCCTATGCTTCCCTTTTAAGTTTACAGCAATCTTTAACAAGAAACAAAAAAAATAATAAGAAAAAGGTAAAACTCTTGATCACTAGGGATGGCTGACGCGAAACTAACGTTTCGACGCTGTGTCGAGATCCCGAAGCGCAGATGTTTCGAAACACTGCTCCGAACTGTGATTCGACACACCCATGTCACGTGACTACCGCTAAATGAAGCGCCGAAGTGTTTCATCAGGTGCACCTGTCGAAACTGCTTTGATTGAAAGGGGTGGGAACAAACCACACAGTCACACATCTGTATGAACCTCATTCCCCACGGTTTAAAAGTAAAGTTAATCCATCTTCACCTCATGGGTTTTGTGAGAGGAGATACATTTTGTGATATAAGTGAGATTTATAGTGTGCTTTGGTTAGTTATATTTAGGCTAGATTTAAATTAGATATATTGACTGATAGGTATAGAAAGTGACAGATAGTTAGGATAGATATAGGCTAGTGACACATTCATATAGGGAAAGTTAGATAGTGACAGACAGCACAGCATAAGATATATAATTATATAGATATAGATTATATATATATATATATATATATATATATATATATATATATATATATATATATATATATATATATATATATATAAATGAATATATTTATAGGTGATATATATGTAGGAAGTGTCATCACCGGAGCTCCTTGTCAGTGTCCTCCCTACAGTGCAGTGGTGATTACCCTAGTAAAAGGAACGAAGCCAAGAACCCGCGGAACAGCGCTGGGTAAGAGAACTCAAGTTAGACGAAAACCCACGCGCGTTACATATAGATTGAGGCTCCACATAAGAGATGCCGTACATCTGTGGTGTGGGAGCATTTCCATTTGGAAATACCAAATAAAGCGAAATGTATAATTTGCAACAGTAGAAGTGAAAAGATACCTCAAGGGTGCATTTTTGCCCTGAACGCATGATCCATTAATTTATTGGAAAGAGAGAGCAATAAATTTCACTCATTTGTATGTACTTGCTAAAAAATATTTGTGCATGACAGCAACATGTGTCTCTTGTGAGAGGATTTTTTCAAAGGCTGGAGAAAGTATATGTAAAAAAAGTCCTTCAACAGCAGAGAAATTTATATTTTTTTTTAATAAACATGTAATGTAGCAACTGTGACACATTGTGGCTGTATTTATTTTATTAATCTTCATTTTTCATGACAAAAAGCAACAAGGAGGCTACAGGTTACAAAACCAAGTAGTTGTCAGACAGATGTTAAAAACTATTTTTTTAACATAGATCACTGTCAAGGTTATTTCAGATGGCGTAATGGAGACGGGTGTCGGGTGTTGTTTCGAAGCTCCGGCACATTTGCTTCAACTGTTTCAGTACTTCACGAAGCCTCGGTCTGCCCGTCACTATTGATCACCACAGTACACTTTGCCACTTGCTAACTTATCACAAGAAAACCTCAAGCTCTCAATCAACAATTGCACCAAGGTTCATCCTGGAGCAGGAGATAAGTGTATCCTGATGCAGCACACCTCCAAATGCCATTATAAGCTCCACTCTCAGCCTCAAACATGCTGACATAACGAGCTACAGATGCATGTCGTTCTGCCTGTGAGGAGCAGAGAGGGAGAGACACGGACACAAAGCATTACACAGGTTCACGGCATATCACCACATCCACACAGGTATATACACACAATTGAATAAAACCAATTTCAGAGCAACCATGGAAACATATGTCCAAGGACGTAACACATGATATTGTAATTTATGCAGTGTGTGGTCTGGGATTGTCATGTTGGAAAATGCAAGGTCTCCCCTGAAGGAGACGACGTCTGGTTGGGAGCATATGTTGTTCTAGAACTTGGATATACCTTTCAGCATTGATGGTGCCTTTACAGATGGGTAAGCTGCCCATGCCACACGCACTCATGCAACCCCATACCATCAGAGATGCAGGCTTCTGAACTGAGCGCTGATAATAACTTGGTTTGTCCTTGTCCTCATTAGTCTGGATGACAAGGCATCCAAGTCTTCCAAAAGAACTTCAAATTTTGATTTGTCTGACCACAGAACAGTTTTCCACTTTGCCACAGTCCATTTTAAAATGCCTGCACTTCTGGATCATGTTTAGATATGGCTTCTTTTGTTTACCTAAAGAGTTTTAGCCAGCAACGCGAATGGCACGGTGGATTGTGTTCACCGACAATGTTTTCTGGAAGTATTTCTGAGCCCATTTTCTGATTTCCATTACAGTAGCATTCCTGTATGTGATGCAGTGCCGTCTAAGGGCCCGAAGATCACAGGCATCCAGAATGGTTTTCCGCCCTTAACCCTTACGCACATAGATTGTTCCAGATTCTCTGAATCTTTGGGTGATATAGTAATAATAATAATAATAATAATAATAATAATACATTTTATTTATAAAGCACTTTACATTTTAAAGATAATCTCAAAGTGCTACAAAGGGAGGAAACATAAATAAAAAAAATAAAAAAAGCAGTAAAAGCAATTAAGAATTAAATTAAAAATGGAGCCGATAAGTGTTTGTGGAGCGAAGAGAACGTGCTGAGATCTGTGGAGTAATGAGTTCTTTAAGGTAGGTGGAAGCATTGCCATGGATACACTGATGTGTGAGGAGGGAAACGTTATACTCGAGCCGAGCGGAAATAGGAAGCCAATGTAGAGACTGAAGAATTTGTGTGATGTGTTCATATTTACACACTCTCATCAGGATCCTAGCGGCACTGTTTTGTATGTGCTGGAGTTTCTGGATGCTCTTGCTCGGAATCCGAAAGAGAAGAGTGTTACAATAATCCAGTCTCGAGGAGACAAAGGCATGAACGAGTTTCTCAGCATCAGGAATGGGGAGTGATGGATGGAATCTGGCTATATTCCTGAGGTGTCAAAAAATGTTTTGCAAAGATATTTAATGTGGGCCTCAAAGGATATGTGTGGATCAAACCTAACACCTGGCCAGAAAATGTAATACAGGTTATGGAGGATGATCTGATCTGATGAGGGGAACCAATGAGGATGGCTTCTGTCTTAGAGCTGTTCAGCTGGAGAAAGTTGTAGTTCATCCCCGTCCTTATCTCGTCCAAACAAGCAGAAAGTGTTGATAATGATGACAACGATGATGATAATGATGAATGAGTGTCATTAGCATTACAGGGAAATGAAATTCCCAAGCGACTGATGACTTTACAGAGAGGAAGCATGTAGAGATTGAATAAGAGCAGTCCTAGAACTGAGACCTGAGGTACCCTGCAACCAACCACATGTGAAAGGGACCTTAAGATTCCCATGGCCACAAATTCAGATCTGCCTGTGAGGTATGACTCAAACCATTGCAAGACAGTGTTATCAAGTCCAATAGAATGAGACAGTTGTTTGAGAAGTATGCCATGGTCAGCCGTGTCGAACGCTGCAGAAAGATACAGGAGGACAAAGGAATGATGGTGAGCCAGCATCAGCTGTCATTAGCAGGTCATTTGTAACCCTCACTAAGGCTGTTTCCGTGCTGTGGCCAGAATGGAAGCCAGATTGGAACTTTTCAAAAATGTTGTTGTCGTTGAGATGGTCCTTGAGGTGCTTGGTAACTACCTTCGAAATAAATGGCAAGTTGGTAATAGGCCTATAATTAGCAAGAGTTTGAGGATCTAACGTTTTTAGGGCAGACGGTACCTGACCAGACTGAAGGAATTGGTTTATTATCATGGTGATGAGGGGACTGATGGCAGTACTATTTTATTTCACCAGAGCTGTAGGGAAGGGATCAAGGGCACAGGTGGAGGATCTCATCCATTTGATGGAGAAAACATAGAGGGATGAATGAATCTGACTAATTTTATTACTAAAGAAGGTCATGAAATTGTTACATTGTTCTTCTGTTGACCCAATGAGTGGAGCAATTTGAAGTTTAAGGAGATGATTTATAGTGGAGAACAGCCGTTTAGAATTGCCAGGACTATCTTGAATAATATTTGAATAACATGAAGACCATGCTTATTTCATGGACTTCAAATAAGCTTTTTGGTGGTCCTAGTAGGCCAGCTTGTGAACAGTTAGTTCAGAGCTTTTATACCGTCGTTCAAGGGCACGTCCAGCTGCCTTCAAGTCACTTGTGAACCAGGGAGCTGAGTGGGAAAACGTGACTGTTCTGACTTTAATGGGTGCATGGAAATCCAAAATGCTGCTCAGTGTCTTATTGTAGCGCTTATACCATAAACAAGATAGTTGACAGTGTCGACTTGTCGAGGTATGAGGATGGAGGTAGCAATGTGGGGTCAGCGCTCCAACTGTAACTTCAGTCAGCTCGTATGGATCGATGTTCTGAAAGGATGACAATTTTTCCAAATAACGGTCCCTAGCATCTTTGTTGAGTTAATCGCGGTACGGCTTTTTCTCATTTTTCTTTTGCTTCTCCAGTTTTGCAAGTTATTTATTTGTTATCTCTACTCTTATAATATCTTCAATACGAGTCAGTCAGTAGCGATACCTCAAAGATGGCGCCGCGGTGACGTCACACAAAACAAACCCACTGTAACGAAGTTCGTTTGTTGGAAGGAAGAAGGCGGGAACCGGCGAACATTCAAAAAGATTTTAATCAAAATAAATAAACAAAACAAAAGTAACCGCGGGCAGCCCTCACGGACGACTGCCCGCAAACACACACACACACATAAAAACCGTGGGCAGCCCCTCACGGACGACTGCCCACCGACAAAACCAAACGAAAACAAACTCAACATAAACTCCAGGCCTGGTCCTCTCTCGACTTCCGCTGCCTTCGCTCCTCCTTTTATGCTCCCGTCCCTCGGCCGCGAGACGAGACCGGTGTGACGCGCAGCTGGCACTCATTATCACTCGTCACCGGTCCCGCTCTCGCGGTCCCTCGCCCCGCTGCTTGCCACACCCACGTGTCTGACAAAGACTGATTAAATCCCAAACATTCAAATTAAGTCAGCTCAGGGAGGACCAGAGGGAATAGATCCAAATGACTGCGGTAGAAAACAGCTAGGCCACCACCACGGCCAGAGTTATAAGCTTTTTGGAAATAACAATAGCCAGGAGGACATGTCTCATTCAAAACAGAAAAAACATCTGGTTTCTGCCAAGTTTCTGTAAGGCACATTATGTCCAAACTTTTTACCTGAATATGATCTTGTATGAAGCAGGATTTGTTTGTAAGGGATTATATATTTAACAGTTCCATTTTAATGTAGGATAAAGCAGCACATCTATGTACTGGGCGGAGTAGCCTAAAATCCACTCCACGTTTGCTGTCTATCTTCATGTGTGGCGGTGCTGCATTGTCTCCAGTGCTAATAATCCTCAGCGTATCAGTCCTCCGATGACGTGAAAGAGACGAGACAGGGTGCACAGCTGTGCAGATAGAAGGGATGGTTTCCAAGGGGGTAATCCAGCACCCAGAAAGTGTACCGTCCATAGGAGCGGCCATTGCTAACTAAGCCATCACCTGCTGTTAGCATTCCATTGACTCCCATTCATTTTGGCATTACTTTGACAGCGAATAACTTTACATCTGAGGCGTTTAAAGACTCCATTTGACCATTGTTTATTTCTAAAGAAACATGACAATGTATAAAAGTTTCCATTACCTTGTATCGTACACTATCGCCCCGTAGAAGCCATTTTTGTAAAAAATAGGCTAACGATTGCGTCATAACCACGCGACTCTCGTGAAATAGTAGATAGTAGAGAAATTACCGTACAGAGAGGAGGAGAAGCTCGCAGGCAATCTTTTACTGTCTATGAGGCAATCGAGGGGACGTGGAGGCATAAAGTCCGATAAAGTTAAGGGAGAATCATGGGGAGAAGCCCATAGAGAGCCAAAAGCAACAGGACAAAATATTTCAACAGCGTGATTCAGATTTCACTTTGCACAACTAGAGGACTTACAACTGTCAGACAGGTTGTTCATGTCACATCTACGTCATCAAGCTCAGTCTGAGGCTGCGCAGTACGCTCAGCCATCAGGAAGTGAGTGCTTCTAATTGATTTCACTTATCTCCATCGAAGCCTATGGTGTCACTGTGTCCATTTCTTTTACTGTCTATGTTACTAACAAACAACAGATAAATGGCTACTCACCTGCCACTCAAAGTGGCCACGCCCTTAATTATGCAGAACTTTAAGGCTTTATATAATGTAAACGAATTAGTTATAAAAAAAAATTCAACCCCCTCACAGTTGTCATGAAGGGCAAAACTAGCCGTTTAGACCAAAACTAGAATTTGTACCAGGCTGTAAACATGTTTTATTCTGTTGTAAAGTTGGGCATTTTAAGACGGGGCTCAATGAGATTCTGCTCCCTTCTGGACCCTAGTGGCCAGTCGATGAACTGCAGTTTAAGTCACTTCCGTATTGGCTTCACGAGAGACAGCGGGGGGCTGTTCCATAAACCAAGATTAGAGTATAAGCCAGGCTTATTTCTGTTAGTCAGGTTTATTTTTGGTAGATTCGGTTTCATAAATCAAACTTTAAAAAGTTTAAACTCAGTTACCCTGGCAACTTATGCTGGCAAATTAACCTGGTTCGGGGCAGGCTAACTGTCAGGCTAAGTCTGAGTTCAGGCTTAACGAGCATACCATTTATACTCACCTGCTGGTATTTCGATGTCATTTTATTTTACTTAACCACTATTAATAAAAAAATGGACTGCATTTATATAGCGCTTTTAACAGACCCATGGCCATCCAAAGCGCTTTACATGTTGCCTCACATTCATCCATTCACTCACTCATTCATACCTGCGGTGTCAGCCATGCAAGGCGCCATCCAGCTCATCGGGAGCAGCTGGGGGGGTTATGTGTCTTGCTCATGGACACCTCGACACTTGGTCAGGTGGAACCGGGGATAGAACCACCAACCTTCCGGTTTGCATGAACCACTGAGCCACTGCCGTACTTTAGTACTTCACTAATAAATGTAAGAAATTATAAGGTATACATGCACTAAGAAATGTTCAAAACTTTGTGTGTTTAATTGGTGAGTTTGGTTAATGAGTTTGGTAATTAATTAATTAAAAGTATATAAATAGGGAGCTGAACTCGTTTCCAAACTTAAGCATGGCGTGTCCTTTCATAGATGAGGTGGTGGGTGAGGGAGGGAGCTATAGTCTTGCGGAGGGCATTTCAAAGAGAGACAACTTTCAGAGACAGGTCAGACCCATTGGCTTTTAATGACAGCTACCTGTATGAGCGATATAGGTTCTCAAGAGATGGGATTGAATATATATTTGTAGATTACTAAACCCATACATTGCAAATAATACACACCGCAACAGAGCGCTCAGTCCCACAGATAGTGTGCATTGCACTTCGCTTTTTTGCCAGTGGAACATTTTTGTACACAGTTGGAGATGCAGAGAATATCAGCAAAGCATCAGTTTGCCGGTCTGCACGAACTGTGTACCTTTCTTTAAAAAGACTATTCAATGTGTTCATCACATTTCCTGGCCACAAAGCTATTCGTACCATTAAACATGCGTTTATTGGAATAGTTGGTAAGTTCAAATAACTATAAAACATGGAAATATTTCTTGACTGTTGATTTTACATGGGACATATTTAAAACAAACAAATAATTTTCCTAGGTTTCCCAAATGTTATCGGTGCATTGGATTGCACCCATGTGCGTATTAAGTGTCTGTCTGGTCCACATGAAGCGGACTTTGTGAGTAGGAAATCAGTACACAGCATCAATGTACAGGTAAGGTCCCACTGAGATGATACTAAGCTGTTCTGTACTTAGCTGGGCACCAGTGTTTAGTTCATTGCAATTAAAATGTAGTGACCAACAGGTTTAATTTATTTTAGATGATTAGTTATGCAGATTGCATCATCACAAATGTAGAGGCCAAATGGCCAGGCTCTGTGCATGACTCCAGAATCTTTAGAGCCTCATCTCTCTACCAGCAACTAGCAAGTGGTATGCTAGTAATCACTTAAATCGCAAAAAGTCTTAAAAAAAAACTACATCATATATCTATATATATTCATTCTGTCTATGCAGGAGAATTCTCAGGAGTTTTGCTGGGAGACAAGGGATACCTATGCCTGCCTTACCTCTTGACTCCCTATCAGGAGCCCCAGACAGAGGCACAGCACCGCTACAACATTGCCCATGCACGCACAAGAGGTCGTATAGAGATAGCATTTGGGCTGATAATGTCAAGGTTTCAGTGCCTGAAGCACCTCAGAGTGACTCCACCTAGGGAATGTGACATTGTAGTTGCTTGTGTAGTGCTCCATAACATTGCTTGTCTGAGGAGAGAGAGGCAACCAAGGATTGTTGAGAAAGACTGGGGCAATGAAGCAGTATTGGAAGAAAACGAAGACGTATAAGACAGGCAGATTTATACGAGACACATATGCAAATAATTATTTTGCCTATTATGGTCTAAACCATGTGTAGCCTTTAAAATTTTCCACTGGCCCCTCAACTTTCTCCTTGGTTGAACAAACACACAGAAGTAATTTCATGTGATTTGTCTTTATTCAGAGTGAATCTGCCTGGTGGGGGTGAAAACACACAAATATATGTTGTGGAAAGTGATCAAAAAGGTAATGTTTTTTTTTTTTTTTTTAATGGTTCTACTTGGATTTTTCTGTAGCTGTTGAATTTCCAGCTCCAATTTCATGTTCTGTTTTTTATACTGGATGTCGATATCAATCGCTTCTATTTGTTTAAGGAGGTAGCGTTTATACACTCCTTTTATGTTTTCTGGGTTCTGTAGCAACATAGATTTAAGTTATTTCATTGAATACTCTTGTCCCTCACTTTGTCACATGTGGTCCCAGACTGAGAGGGCTCTAGAACAGTGCCAGCATCCTGAAAACACATTATGATCATTTTATCATCATTGTATTGCACCATTACAGTAGCACAAGTACCTCTACGTGACATTACTGCTATGATGTACTTAGGCTTACAATGCCTAAAGAAGGAGGAAATCAGTTAGTCAGGAAGGAATAATGATAATAAAACACACACACACCTTTTATATACTCACTCCTTATACTACGTGATATCATTTTAGATGATGTCCCCCCTCTATTCCCTCAAGGACGGGCCTCCCTTCATTAATTTCCAAAGCCAGCTCCTCTGCAGGAGTGAAGCTGGCTGGTGCAGGGACGTGCAGAGAGTTCTTCACAGGCAGGGGCTCAAATGTAAAAAAGGGCAACATCAAAAAAAAATAATAATAATAAATAGATAAATAAACATATATATATATATATATATATATATATATATATATATATATATATATATATATATATATATATATATTAAAATATATAAAATATATAAAATATAGATTTTTAATTAAATCAATACATTAGCTTTGATTATTGATGAAAAAAAAAGTTTTTTGCTTTGTTTGGGTTTATGCTTTTCTCCCGTAAAGCCACAGACACTCTCTGAAAGAACCATATGGCTCGAGAGCCATTCCGAACACACTGAGGAAAATCAGCCAGTAAAACGCACGCAACCCATAGCAACGGGTTATGGCAACGCCTCAGACCGACTGATATGAAAAAATATACAGAAGTTTTTTTACTTTTGAGCAGTTTGTTAGTATTGGACACATTGTCCTTTTTTATTGACCACAAATATTATAATTTATATTTGTCTGAGAGGGGCACTTTTGATTAATTTTGAAAAAGGGCAGGGGCTCGAGCACCCAACCACTACTTACGCATTGAGACGATCAGCAATTTCCTGCCAACCTTTCTCTCTTGCTTTATTTATTGCCACTGTATTGCCTTTTTTGGTGATGACATCTTTAAATTCTTCATATGTTTCCAATAGCAAATGCTGTTCCGTTGCCGTGAACAACTTTTCAGGACTTTTAAACAATGGCGTGCACGCGCAATTATCTAGACTATTTAAACCTGACTCAAATTAGTAAAATCACATGATCCTCAACTTACTGTTATGGAACCAATTTAAGCGCGGATATATAGCTCGGCTCATTCAAGTCAGCTTTTGGACTTGAATCCCCGCTTTTCTAATGCCTGGCTCACACTACAGGAGTTTTAAAATCCTATCCGATTGTAAAATCTGGTTGCAGCACACACTTCAGGAGAATCTTTGCAGATTTTCTTCCCTCAAATCTTAAACATGCTCACACTACAAGATTTGAAATTCGCGAAGCATCACACACTACAAAATGTTATTAAGATTATCGTGCCAGAGGAAGCGCATCACGTGATCTACGCAACAGATTGGAATCGGGGAAAATGGATACTGTAAACAGAAAACTTGCTCTATCAATAATGATTGTTTGTTGTGAAAAAAAAACAAAAGTGGAAAAATAAACGAGTGTGGATGAGAAAATGTTTGGGGAGACAGGATCAACATGGACTGTCTCCCCAAACAATGTACCTTATATTAGTATCATAGTGTGCTAGAATGTTTACCGTTATAATATTGCCTGCCTAGTTCAAAAGCGATAGTGTCACCTTTTCCAGTGTAGATTTGTGCTGTAATATGAAAATACAATTGATGCTAGTATAGTATGTATTATGAAATGTGTCTACTTATAAGAAACAAGGGTTTGCAGCTTTCTCTCTCTCTCACACTCACACACAAACATGCTGCGCGCACATACACACACAGCGCGTACACACATACATACACACACGCACATACATACACACACGCACAAACAATCCCCTCTCTATCTACCTATATAATTATTGTTATCCGTGTTGTCGGTTTCGCGGTCGCCATTTCGAAATGTCCGTCAATCCGTCTAGTCGTAGACTTCTTGTTTCCTATTGGCTATTGTGACAGTACTGACGTTATTACAATCTTGCTCATCCCGATAAATATCAAACATGTTTGATATGATCGGGGAGAGCCCGATTTATGTGAGAGCAGATCGGGAGGGGCAAGATTTTATCTGTGAATGTCTCACATTACCAGATAATCAGCGCCGAACATCGGAACCGATCGAGGTCGTGGACAAGATTTTTTCTCCGAATCTCGGGAGGGGGAAATCGGATATAAATCGGTCTAAAACTCCTGTAGTGTGAGCCAGGCATAAGCGGCTTTTATGGAACAGCCCCGGGAGGTTGCCGCTTGGCTTGCCAGGAGTATGAGGTCTCTGCGGAACAAGAGGGGGTGTTTCTAAATTAGTGGGTGTTTTCAAACTGATGGGTGTTTATAAATCACGCAATGAAAATGATCCCCTTCACCCGACCCGACCCCACCCCTAAACCCTACCCACACTGTGACGTGGGCAAATCAGGTAACACAGTTGAAACCGTCCCTCTGTTTATGGCCACACCCACTGATGAGGTTACTCCTATTACTAACCTGCAGATACATATACTTGCTTGCCAGTGTTGTTGTGTAATATTCAGTTCCTGCGAAAAACTGTTCCAGTTGGTGGAGTATATATGAATATTCATGATATTTCCCTTGTTGTGGGCGTGGCCTTGAGACAACGCAAACTAATTGAACTGAAAATATTAGTGCACACTCCTCAAATCGCAACCTGTTTCATGGATTATTTCGAAAAGATAATAGTTACAATGTTAATTATTGACTGCAACAGTCAGTTCACATTTTCAAAGCAATGAATAGTTTGTGTAATATGATAAATCGTCTGAGTGGTTTTGCCTGATTGATTACAGGCATTCAGATAAATGGGTAAGGAGCAAACAATGAGCGAATAACTTACGCTCGTCTAGGCTAACACACGTTTTACTTTTTGATGTCTTTAGCTTTTTTATTTAATTTGTGAGGCTTTAAATTTAATTTGAATAGTAAATGCACATTTACTTGTATCCGTCACATATTTTTAAAGCTTTAACAAAGCAACATAAAAATCTTTACACATAGGGCCTACACCTGGGTCATATAGCAACTTTTCTGTCTGTTATTTTCATTCTTATATTTTTTTTTAATAAAATGAGTCGCATATTCATAATAAATGGCTTAAATTATATATGTAGGTCTTAGCACTTAAACAGATATAATACACTAAAAATATTATTTTGTATTTTACACACATTTTACATTTTTGTTGACATGTGAATTCAATGTTATCATGTCCTCTGTGCAAAGTAATCAACTTCCACAAGAAATATAAACCATGAAAAGATAAAATACTAAAATATGTTTAGATTATGTTATAGAATAGACTAAACTACCTCTAATCATACATATAAATCATGTGAAACTAGTTTTTTTCTTCTTCTTACTATTGTCTTCATTTACTGTGTCCCTGAAGTCGTCATCCACCCAGTTAGTTAGTCCTTTCTCAACTGCCAAAAAAGACCACAATTCCATTGAGACCATTTCCAGGAGTTATATAATTTATTTTTCCTGCTGGAATTCAACTGTACAAACTGAAGTAAGCTTCAACTCTCACTCCTACCTTTTTTTTTTTTTAAATGTCATCCTGCTTGTCCCACTCTTAAAGTTCCACTATGTTATGTAGAATGTTTGTCCGGTCAAAAAAATGTAAAAACACCTGAAATAGTTATAAAAGTCCTATTTATCTGTAGAAGGTTAGCTTAGTTTATTTTCCACCTTATTAGATTATATACAGGTCCTTCTCAATAAATTAGCATATTGTGATAAAAGTTCATTATTTTCCATAATGTAATGATAAAAATTAAACTTTTTTATATTTTAGATTCATTGCACACCGACTGAAATATTTCAGGTCTTTTATTGTTTTAATACTGATGATTTTGGCATACAGCTAAAATTCCTATCTAAAAAAATTGCATATTTCATCCGACCAATAAAAGAAAAGTATTTTTAATACAAAAAGTCAACCTTCAAATAATTATGTTCAGTTATGCACTCAATACTTGGTCGGGAATCCTTTTGCAGAAATGACTGCTTCAATGCGGCGTGGCATGGAGGCAATCAGCCTGTGGCACTGCTGAGGTGTTATGGAGGCCCAGGATGCTTCGATAGCGGCCTTAAGCTCATCCAGAGTGTCAAGTCAAGTCAACTTTATTTATATAGTGCTTTTAACAATGCAGATTGTTTCAAAGCAGCTTCACAGTGTTAAACAGAAAAATAATGCAACAGAATATATTTTGATTATCATACAGTAACAATGTGGGCTTTAGATCAGTAATTAGATAAGTAATTTGGTCTATATGGTTAATTTAGTTTAATAATTAGATTTATTTTGAAATATATTTGAAAAATAGAATGTCTT
Source organism: Gobiocypris rarus (assembly GCA_023029165.1). NCBI lineage: Eukaryota > Metazoa > Chordata > Actinopteri > Cypriniformes > Gobionidae > Gobiocypris > Gobiocypris rarus. The sequence goes on from CM040925.1 coordinate 8,193,899, forward strand.
GCATCTCTCAACTTTCTCTTCACAATATCCCACAGATTCTCTATGGGGTTCAGGTCAGGAGAGTTGGCAGGCCAATTGAGCACAGTAATACCATGGTCAGTAAACCATTTACCAGTGGTTTTGGCACTGTGAGCAGGTGCCAGGTCATGCTGAAAAACAAAATCTTCATCTCCATAAAGCTTTTCAGCAGATGGAAGCATGAAGTGCTCCAAAATCTCCTGATAGCTAGCTGCATTGACCCTGCCCTTGATAAAACACAGTGGACCAACACCAGCAGCTGACATGGCACCCCAGACCATCACTGACTGTGGGTACTTGACACTGGACTTCAGGCATTTTGGCATTTCCTTCTCGCCAGTCTTCCTCCAGACTCTGGCACTTTGATTTCCGAATGACTTGCAAAATTTGAGCGACAGTCCAGTGCTGCTTCTCTGTAGCCCAGGTCAGGCGCTTCTGCCGCTGTTTCTGGTTCAAAAGTGGCTTGACCTGGGGAATGCGGCACCTGTAGCCCATTTCCTGCACACGCCTGTGCACGGTGGCTCTGGATGTTTCTCAGACTCAGTCCACTGCTTCCGCAGGTCCCCCAAGGTCTGGAATCGGTCCTTCTCCACAATCTTCCTCAGGGTCCGGTCACCTCTTCTCGTTGTGCAGCGTTTTTTGCCACACTTTTTCCTTCCCACAGACTTCCCACTGAGGTGCCTTGATACAGCACTCTGGGAACAGCCTATTCGTTCAGAAATGTCTTTCTGTGTCTTACCCTCTCGCTTGAGGGTGTCAATGATGGCCTTCTGGACAGCAGTCAGGTCGGCAGTCTTACCCATGATTGCGGTTTTGAGTAATGAACCAGGCTGGGAGTTTTTAAAAGCCTCATGAATCTTTTGCAGGTGTTTAGAGTTAATTAGTTGATTCAGATGATTAGGTTAATAGCACGTTTAGAGAACCTTTTCATGATATGCAAATTTTTTGAGATATGAATTTCAGGAATTCATGAGCTGTATGCCAAAATCATCAGTATTAAAACAATAAAAGACCTGAAATATTTCAGTTGGTGTGCAATGAATCTAAAATATATGAAAGTTTAATTTGTATCATTACATTATGGAAAATAATGAACGTTTATCACGCTATGCTAATTTTGAGAAGGACCTGTATAGGTCTATAAACCTAACCGGTCAGAAATTCTAATAGAATAAATTGTATTTAGTGTATATTGCAAATTCTATATAGGCTACATATGTCTTATCTTGGGATCTTATTATTTACCATCATATTGGCAAAAAGTACCTGTTCTTAATAATCAAGACATTCTATTCATCAATAATAGTTTTATTATTTCAAGAATAATTTTTTTTTTAAAAACACCATGGCATAAGGGACATATAATATCCAAGAAAAGCTTGTTATTGTTTAACATTTACATTATTAACATTTTGTGATAACTCTGTATATAACAGGGTGGAACACCTTCACTGACAGTGTCTGAAAAATGAATTATTTTAATATGGTCAGGGTGGCCTCGGGTCCTTAAAAAGTTTTAAAATGTCTTAAATTCAAATTCAAATCTTAAATATTTTTGGTCGCATTACCGGGAACATTTCTCCAGTCTGACGGACATAGTGACTATTATCATTGGACGAACCGCAGATTTCTCCCGCTGTAACGTTAACGTTCGTTACGCGTCGTCATCAGAGAGAAGTGCGGTGGCAGAATCCAGTCGAATTACAGAGCTGACCAGCCTCCAAACTAGCTTAAATGGGTTCATGTAAGTTTACACAACTGGCAACATCAGATCACGAGAATGATTCTTCTGATTTTATTACATTCAAATAGATAATGTATTTGTGGTATTAGTGTCACGCTGTTGAGGCTTGCGCTGCCTGACATTGAGAAACTTTAATGGAGAAATAAAATGAGCGTAACGGCAAACATAAAAAAAATACACAGATGAAACATACTGAGTTAAAAAATCAACATGTTCAGTTTATTTCTAATATAGGCCTATAGTTAAATAATATACCTGTCCAGGGGCGCTGCTAGCAATTTTGGGCCCTATGAAAGAATATGAAGTTGGGCCCCCCTATCGTACCATTTAGGGGAGTAATTTTGCCAGAAATGCAGAAATAAGACCAATCTCTGGGGGCCCCCAAAAGTGCATGGGCCCTTAGAATCGTCCTAACTTTCCCCCCCTTAGCGGCACCCCTGTACCTGTCATGTGATAGTATGGAATAAACTGGTGCGAGGACTCAGTTAATAAAGATTTATTAACAAAATAAAACAAAAACCCACGAGGGGTCAACAAACTAGAAATAACAACACAAACTGAACACATACCAAATGGAAATCACGAGGGGAACCGGGAGACGTAGACATAACAACGATCCGACAAAGACTCACAAACACAAGAAGTTTAGAAGCCTGAACACCATAGAGAATCTGTGGGATATTGTGAAGAGAAAGTTGAGAGACGCAAGACCCAACACTCTGGATGAGCTTAAGGCCGCTATCGAAGCATCCTGGGCCACCATAACACCTCAGCAGTGCCACAGGCTGATTGCCTCCATGCCACGCCGCATTGAAGCAGTCATTTCTGCAAAAGGATTCCCGACCAAGTATTGAGTGCATAACTGAACATAATTATTTGAAGGTTGACTTTTTTTGTATTAAAAACACTTTTCTTTTATTGGTTTGATGAAATATGCTAATTTTTTGAGATAGGAATTTTGCGTTTTCATGAGCTGTATGTCAAAATCATCAGTATAAAAACAATAAAAGACCTGAAATTTTTCAGTTGGTGTGCAATGAATCTAAAATATATGAATGTTTAATTTTTATCATTACATTATGGAAAATAATGAACTTTTATCACAATATGCAAATTTTTTGAGAAGGACCTGTACATATGTAATATAATGTGTATTTCCATCACAGGGTTGGTCTTAAATTTCACATAAAGTGGTATTAAAAAGGTCTTAAATTTAACTTATTCATATCTGTATACACCCTGTTAGTCCCTGAGCTTGACCAATATGTATTGTTAATAGTTAAACATGTCACTATTTTGATAGAATGCTAAAAACATTAAAATGTACTTTTTTTTCCCTCAACACTTATGAAGCCAAAATGTTACCGCATACCAGGAATGACCCACCTATTTGTGAATCACTAGTCTCAAAGTACTTATCGATTAAAGGTCCATTCAATTTCTGTCATCATTTCTGAAGAACTTTGGAAACCAGTATAATGCTCTAAGCACTGTTTTATATAATCAAGTACGCATTGCAATGTTAATTATGATGACTAAAAGATTAATACAACATTTTCCTCAGTAGGTAGGCCCATGTAGTTTATGTAGTTAAAAGAAACACTGGCTATACAATAAACAAGAAATTCAGGACAACTCACACAAGGGTAGTTTTTAAACATTTTATTAGGGCACAAATAAATAATAATCTATGTTAGCCTAGCCCCTGACGATTCGCTCATTGTATCACATTGTGTCCTTAACTATTTATCTGAACGCCTAAAATATCAGGCAAAACAACTCAGATTCATACAGGTAATGATTAACATTGTAACTAGTATCTTTTTGAAATAATGGAAGTTTTTCACACTTGTATGTATTATTTCCCCTGGTTTTACTCTATTCTTATACTACTTTGAGTTATGACTCTTGGGTAACAAAGTTTCAAGTGTCTAGTTTAAAATAAGACCAGATTTATGAATATAGACCATAGGGTTTAAGAGCTGTAGACATTTTTATTTGGGCATGTCGTTTTCAAAAATAGGGGAGCAGGTTAAGAGGTTAATGTACACACCACCCCATATTGACAGAAAAACATAGAATTGTTGACATTTTTTCAGATTTATTAAAAAAGAAACCAGAGATGCTCAATTGGGTTTGTCAGGGCTCTAGCTGGGCCATTCAAGAACTAATTGGACACTTTTTGTGAAGTTGATTGCTTCTCAGAGTCTCAAATCAAAAGCTGGCATTACAGACACGATGAGATTGATTTGAGACAATCTTATTACAAATTTATTTGAATTTGTATTTCACACAATGAAAACATTCCAACCAAATCTGAAAATCTTTGATTATACAGAAGCTCTCATTGCTTCTGTACTCTCATTTGGCACTTGACAAGTATTAAATTGTAGCCAGAAACAATGTATATAGAATATAGTAACCAAAATAACACAAGGGTTCAAAATGTTTAGAAATGACAATTAATTTAAAAAAAGAAAAAAAAGAAAAGAAAAAAAGTCTTTAACTACTTACACAAATATTTGGACCAGACCATACCATACCATGGACAGCTTATTTTTTGTGATCCAGTATAGTAGCAAAAACATTTGATTAGAAATAGATTTTCATTAGTAAACTGGACAAATGTAATAGATCACAATATATTGAAAGTTATGTCAACACATCTTTTCTGTTAGAAACAAAAATAACCAATAACCTCTGATCTGAGACGATGGAAGACTTAAGACCACTGGAAGGAATCCTATGTGGACTGCCACAAACTGTAATCTTAAAAAAGAAAATTAATCATTACAACTGCATTAAAAGATGTACCATTTTATGGATGGATTTTGTTACATTTATTGAGAAATTATTACATACCCCAATGAAAGTGCCTCATTTAAAAAAGTCCAATAACCTCTCCACTCTCAGTGTCAAGATCAATGTCATAGAAACAAGGCCGAGTAGGAAGGCCTGGAATAGTTGGCATCTGCAAAAATTAGGAACATTTAGTTTACATGGTACCAATCACATTATTACTACTGTTTTTACATAATTCCAGATTATACTTAGAATGAATGCATGAATTAAAGTTATTTAACCCTCATCCTTTCCCTCAGGTCATTTTGACCTGAAACGAATTAAAAAAATAAAAATAATTGAGAGTTCATAGGAGTTTTGTGGTTAAAATTTTAAAAAGAAACAAATCCTTCCCTCGAGGGTCAATTTGACCGCCGTAGGAATTAATGGAATGTGAAGAGTGTATCAGTATACATAGAAAACCCTAACAAATTTTCAAAATTCAAACAAAACTACCCAAAAAATATGATTTATACATGTGGATCTGAATGCATACTGAAGAGACCCAGACGGACAGCTAATTTTTTTTAATAGGGTTAAGGTTAAGGTTAAGTAGTGGCCATCTAGTCATGAAATATGTTATATTATATTTTTTCCAAAAGAGGTCTTCAAAGACACCCAATGTAAGATAATTTGAGCTGAATTAAAAGAGTTATGCATGAAAGTGTGAGTTATTTTGAATTGAAGCTGAAAGTTGAAATGTGATGTGCTTAAATTACTATTTATTGATAAAATCTAGTAATTTAAAAGATAAATTTTTTTTTTTTTAATAGCTGTATATTGTGTAAAAATTTCCACATTACACTACTTACTGTGCCAACCAGTGGATAGAGAAAGCCTGCCCCTACACTGGCACGAATGTCACGAATGGGAAGAATAAATCCAGTGGGGACACCTTTCTTTTCAGCATCATGTGACAGAGACAGATGAGTTTTTGCCATGCATATGGGCAGACTTGAAAAGCCCTTGAGGGAGACAAAAAAAGCAGTATAAACATAATGCCAATCTCATGTTTAAGGATCTCTAATGAGACACAAAATGTCCAAGTCCTATGTACACCATCAAACTCTACTGATTTCTGTGTTAATTACTTTTGGTACCCATTCCCCCCAAATAAGGGTTTTGCTAATAAAAGGGAGTACAATGCTACTTTATTTGGTACAATCAATCTGCCATTCATACCTGTTTGCTATACAGGTCCACCTTATGCTGGGCCTCTGGGAGAAGTTCAATGTCATCTGCTCCGTAGATCTTCTGCGCAATGATTCTGATCTTGTCTACAATGGGTAACTGTAAGATAACCACAGAAATGAATAAGCAAATTGTGTGTGGATGGGGTGGTTGTTAAAATATGGCTGCAGAGTAAACTTACAAAATATTGTGTGAAACACATGCCACCTTGCAATTTTTGTATATACAGCGAGTAAAATAAGTATTTGAACACCCTGCTCTTTTGCAAGTTCTCTCACTTAGAAATCATGAAGGTGTCTGAAATTGTCATCGTATGTGCATGTCCACTGTGAGAGACAACCTAAAAAAAAAAATTCAGAAATCACAATGTATGATTTTTTTAAAGGGGTGATGCATTGAGAAATCACCTTTCCCTTGAGCCTTTGATATATTAAAAGGTCAAAGGTCCTTGTTGGTCAAAGAAAAGCTTTTATTGACACCAGGCCCAGCAAACGACAGCTCTCAAATATATACTGATCAATGATGTCATAGGAGGGGGAAACGCCGCCTCTACAGATAAAGACAAATGTGTACGCCTGCTTCTGTAGCCCCGCCCACCAACTCATGGAGCTAAACTGTGCTAAATGGAGCTAATCGTGCTACCGAGCAATAAACATGCCGAAGATGGCAAGATACCGTATTTTCCGCACTATGGCGCACCAGATTATAAGGCGCACCTTCAATGAATGGCCTATTTTAGAACTGTTTTCATATATAGGGCGCACCGGATTATAAGGCACATAGAATAGAAGATACTGCAGTCAAACGATTAACTGGGTTTGCGTTATGCATCCACTAGATGGAGCTGTGCTAAAGGGAATGTCAACAAAACAGTCAGATAAAGTCCAACTTTATTAAGCGTTCTGACAACTCCGTTCACTCCCAAACGTTGATGTGCATATAAACAATATCTCCCAGCCTTGCTAACTTTTCTCCCAAACATGGAGGGGAACTTTTCCTTAATTCAGTAAACACGTAGTAAAAGAAACAGTCGGATACCACTAAATCAAACGTTAGAGCATAACTCCACATTGTTCAGTTACGTATAACACATAAAGCTCACTTTTTCATTTCATTCCATTTCGAATCCCTCGAATTCTTCTTCTTCAGTGTCCGAATTGAACAGTTGGGCGACTACGGCATCCAACCTGCCCAGCTCCCTCTCGTCATTATCCGAAAGCACAGTACCGGTGTTTACTGACTACGGTAGCCGTCAGAGGTGGAAGTAACGAATTACAACTACTCACGTTACTGTAATTAAGTAGTTTTTTCGGGATTTGTACTTTTTGGAGTACATTTTTAAATATGTAATTTTACTTGTACTCAAGTACAAATTAAGCTAAATAATCTACTTCGTTACTTTTAAAAATCACAATTCGTTACTGAGTACGCTTACAATTTGAATCAATATTCAAACCTTTGACCACCGGTATTTCAGTAGCCAATAAGAGATCCGATCGTAAATGGACCAATAAAAGGCCTGATATTTGAAAAAACCTGCAGCGCAACAGCAGCTTCTGGCCGGGGGGCACTGATCATAACCGCACAGTGATTTATAGACTGAAAGTTTGGAGAAACAATCTGCATGGTAGTGTTGTCAAAAATAATATCTGTATTATGATACATATCGATACTGAAATATCTGACTAGGTCCCAATACTCGTTGTTTGCAGTTCTCGCTCTCTCTCCCCTCTGACAGAGAGTTTGACGCGCGCCTCAGTTCAGTGCATGAATGTATTGCGCATCATTTTAATCATACCAGCAGTGTTCTATGGCGTGTTTTAATGGCAGATGTCGAGAGTGTGTGGTTTAGCGAAGATCATTCTCAAATATACACTACACATGAACTGCCTCTCCTCTCACTCAGATATTGTGTGCGTGCTCTCACTGTGTCCAGTGCAATCGCGAATCTTTGTGCTCTTGAACTAGAAATTAAAGGGATAGTTCACCCAATAATGATAATTTGCTGTTGACACCCTCAGGCCATCCGAGATGTGATTCCCCAACATTAAAATGGATTACTGTAACAATGAGTCTTGTGCTTTTTTAAGCTTGAAAATAATGATTTCCTTGACAAGAGAGATATCAAAATTACAGTATGCAGTATTCTAAAGTTTTTCCCATGGTATTTAATATTATACTGACAACTAATTTATTTACACTAATTTATTTATTAAAGGTAAAATTGTGTTTTGTTGAAAGTAGCTATTTTCTAAATACATATATGATTTGATTAAATATATATTGGTACTTCATTAAATATCGCCGGCTAAAAAGTAACTAGTACTCTGAGTAGTTTTTGAGTACTTTTTTGACACCAGTACTTTTACTTGTAATTGAGTATTATTTCAGCAATGTAACAGTACTTGTAATTGAGTACAAATTTTCAGTACTCTTTCCACCTCTGGTAGCCGTAATGCTGCAAGCGGTGCTGAAACATTTTATTCTTATTAAATTGTTTTTATTTTTTTTTCATACTGAAACATTTTGACAGAGCGCCTTGATCCATATATAAAGCGCTCCGGATAATAAGGCACACTGTCGTTTTTTGAAAAAATGAAAAGCTTTTAAGTGCGCCGTATAGTGTGGAAAATACGGTCGAAACAAGACGCAGGTCGATACTGGATTTGCAGACACATTGAGATTAAAACACAATGCTGTCCCTTCTTTATTGGATCTGACAGGAATGGTGCAACACACTTATGTGAGTAAAACATGTTTTTTTATATGTGATAGTATTGCATTTTTATAGATCGTTATGATCATGTCTAAAGCACGCTGTCACAGGCTGGAGAATCCTTTATTTTTTGGTTCATTGCGATTCGGAATCAGACTCTGACATGTATGGGCCAGGGCTAGCAAAGCCCAACGTCCTGGGGTGTTTCCCAGATGGGCTACCCCCAGCGGCCCGTAAGCCCGTCGGCAGGGCCGTGAATTTTAAATAGTGAAATAACATTAATTTCTTGATCTGTGTTGTTCACTCTCTTGACTCGATATTTGAAGAGTGCACGCTCGAGTGTGTGTGTGTGTGTGTGTGCGAATCGCGCTTATATCCACCGATTGGGAGGGCCAAACAAAATAAATCAATCACGGGTGGATGAGAGATAAATCATTGCGTTTGTTTGATAAATATAGTTTGAGAGCCCTGTGAGAGAATCTTTCCGGTTGCCGCTTTCAAAACAATCCCTGCGTGAACTGACAGGGGATCTGAAGCTCATTAAATATGCAAATCTTATCCAATCCGAGCCGTGGGATTTTACTGCCAAGTCTTCAGTGCAGCACGCCCATCAAAACCGAGCGTTCAGGAGAAAGCCTCAAAACCAGTGTAGAAAATAGCCTATTACTTATTAATTATGATGTTTTTGAATGTAAAAACCACACAAACGTTATAAGACAGACAACAGCATAACAAAATGGAAAAAAAAGCCAATTCATGACACCTTTAACTATTTATTTGTATGATACAGATGCAAATAAGTATTTGAACACCTGAGAAAATCAATGTTAATATTTGGTACAGTAGCTTTTGTTTGCAATTACAGAGGTCAAACGTTTCCTGTAGTTTCTCACCAAGTTTGCACACACTGCAGGAGGGATTTTGGCCCACTCCTCCACACAGATCTTCTCTAGATCAGTCAGGTTTCTGGCCTGTCGCTGAGAAACAAAGAGTTTGAGCTCCCTCCAAAGATTCTCTATTGGGTTAAGGTCTGGAGACTGGCTAGGCCACACCAGAACCTTGATATGCTTCTTACAGAGCCACTCCTTGGTTATCCTGTGTGCTTCGGGTCATTGTCATTTTGGAAGACCCAGCCTCGACCCATCTTCAATGCTCTAACTGAGGGAAGGAGGTTGTTCCCCAAAATTTCACAATACATGACCCTGGTCATCCTCTCCTTAATACAGTGCAGTCGCCCTGTCCCATGTGCAGAAAAACACCCCCAAAGCATGATGCTACCATCCCCATGCTTCACAGTAGGGATGGTGTTCTTGGGATGGTACTCATCATTCTTCTTCCTCCAAACACGTTTAGTAGAATTATGAACAAAAAGTTCTATTATGGTCTCATCTGACCACATGACTTTCCCCGATAATTCCTCTGGATCATCCAAATGGTCGTTGGCAAACTTAAGACAGGCCTGGAGATGTGCTGGTTTAAGCAGGGGAACATGCATAATTTCAAACCATGACGTCTTAGTGAATTACCAACAGTAACCTTGGAAACGGTGGTCCCAGCTCTTTTCAGGTCATTGACCAGCTCCTCCCGTGTAGTTCTGGGCTGATTTCTCACCTTTCTTAGGATCATTGAGCCCCCACAAGGTGAGATCTTGCATGGAGCCCCAGTCCGAGGAAGATTGACAGTCATGTTTAGCTTCTTCCATTTTCTAATGATCGCTCCAACAGTGGACCTTTTTTCATCAAGCTGCTTGGCAATTTCCCCGTAGCCCTTTCCAGCCTTGTGGAGGGGTACAATTTTGTCTCTGGTGTCTTTGGACAGCTCTTTGGTCTTGGCCATGTTAGTAGTTGGATTCTTACTGATTGTATGGGGTGGACAGGTGTCTTTATGCAGCTAACGACCTCAAACAGGTGCATCTAATTTAGGATAATAAATGGAGTGGAGGTGGACAATTTAAAAGCAGACTAACAGGTCTTTGAGGGTCAGAATTCTAGCTGATAGACAGGTGTTCAAATACTTATTTGCAGCTGTATCATACAAATACATAGTTAAAAAATCATATATTGTGATTTCTGGAATAATTTTTTTAGATTATGTCTCTCACAGTGGACATGCACCTACGATGACAATTTCAGAACCCTCCATGATTTCCAAATGGGAGAACTTGCAAAATAGCAGGGTGTTCAAATACTTACTTTCCTCACTGTGTATATATTATATTATATAATATAATATAATATAATATAATATAATATAATATAATATAATATAATATAATATAATATAATATAATATAATATAATATAATATAATATAATATAATATAATATAATATAATATATAATATCATATCATATCATATCATATCATATCATATCATATCATATCATATCATATCATATCATATCATCATATCATATCATATATCATATCATATATCATATCATATATCATATCATATATCATATATATATATATATATATATATATATATATATATATATATATATATATATATATATATATATATATATATATATATATATATATATATATATATATATATATATATATATATTAGATTAATTTTGGAATTAATCTAGATTAAAATGGCTCATTTGAATTCTGTCGAAATCATTCAGAATATGTGTGCTACTCAAATAATAACTGGTGCTTTCACACTTGGTTCGATTGCCTGACCGAACCCAAGTTCGATTGCTCCCCCCTGCTGGACTGTGTTCATATTTTATTATTTGGGTCTGAACCGGGGTGCGTTTGCATCATCAGAGCAGCAGCTGTTTACCCCGTTGCTTGGCAACAAAGGCCAGCGAGAAGGTGGCAAAATTAATAGCATTGTTCACCTAACTTTTCATATTTTTGAACTGTTGGTTTTGTTACCAAAGCTTCAGTATGTAATGACACTTGTGTCTATCTGCCGCAAATGTACTGCAATTGCTCTAAAGAACGCTGAAGATGAGCAGAAATGAGATTTACATCTCTCTGCTTACAGTATGTCAGTCACGCTCATCAGGACTCGAGTACGGTTCGCGGGTGCGCACCCGGATGCCAGCGTTCACGCTTGATGTGGTAATTTCACAGTAGGCATACACGCAGGTTCGAAGACTCATTTTCGCTCCCTACAGTGCAATTCGGCTAGGAATACATCCGCGCTAAAATATCAAGGTGTAAGTCATCATAGCTTGCGTAGTATAGACTCAGCTCCCAACCCAATTTTGAGAATAGATTAACGGTGATATTTTTTTTATTGCCCGATAAGAGTCTCACGTTAACCCAGCACATTAACGCCGATAACGGCCCACCACTAATACATATACATAAAATATATAAATATAATTTTTTTTTTTACCTTAATGTCATAAAGAAATTTGAAGCTGCTGGGTAAGTCTGCAGCTTTTTGTACTGCACAAGCCAGATCTACAGCCCCGGCGCCTCCATCAGCCCAATGAGAGCAATGCACAGCATCAAACGCTCCTGCCTCTTTGGCTAGTTTACAGATCAGATCCAGTTCAGCCTTTGTGTCTGTCCTGCATACATGAGACAGCAAGATTCAGGTTGAACATATACAGCAGTTTGATTTACATTGTCTGAGCAGAAAATAAAACCCATTATTCCTAAATTATACTCAATGTCATTCAATACCAAGAACCTTTACTTTAAAGAAATAAACCCAGTCACAGTCGAACCTGCTGTTGACTTAATGGTACATTTTTAACATGAAATGGTCATTTAATCATTATTTATTAAGAGCAATGTTTTAATTGTGTCTTGTCTGTGAACATGGGCAATCTGATGTCTTTGGCCATTGTGCCTTAAAAATTATGTAACCAATGTCCATTTCATAAACAATTTGTAAACTGAATTAAATCATGAATCAAACAGATTTGGTTCTATTTTTGGGTTAGCAATTCATTCAGAAGTAGTTCTAGCTTGAAAAATGTGTCTTGAGACTGCTACATTTTATACAGTGGGGAAAAAAAGTATTTAGTCAGCCACCAATTGTGCAAGTTCTCACACTTAAAAAGATGAGAGAGGCCTGTAATTTTTGAATCATAGGTACACTCATAGGTACACGTCAACTATGAGAGACAGAATGAGAAAAAAAAATCCAGAGAATCACATTGTCTGATTTTTAAAGAATTTATTTGCTAATTAATTATGGTGGAAAATAAGTATTTTTACACACTGTTGCTGGTAGTTTGTCCCAATCTCATGCAGATCTCCTCTAGGAGCAGTGATGTTTTGGGGATGTTGCTGGGCAACACGGATTTTCAACTCCCTCCAAAGATTTTCTATGGGGTTGAGATCGGAAGACTGGCTAGGCCACTCCAGGACCTTGAAATGCTTCTTACGAAGCCACTCCTTTGTTGCCCGGGCGGGGTGTTTGGGATCATTGTCATGCTGAAAGACCCAGCCACGTTTCATCTTAAATGCCCTCTCACGATACATGGCCCCATTCATTCTTTCCTTTACACGAATCAGTCGTCCTGGTCCCTTTGCAGAAAAACAGCCCCAAAGAATGATATTTCCACCCCCATGCTTCACAGTAGGTATGGTGTTCTTTGGATGCAACTCAGCATTCTTTCTCCTCCAAACATGACAAGTGTTGAGTTTTTTACCAAAAAGTTCTATTTGGGTTTCATCTGACCATATGACATTCTCCCAATCCTCTTCTGGATTATCCAAATGCTCTCTAGCAAACTTCAAACGGGCCTGGACATGTAATGGCTTAAAACGGGGACACATCTGGCACTGCAGGATTTGAGTCCCTGGCGACGTAGTGTGTTACTGATGGTAGCCTTTGTTACTTTGGTCCCAGCTCTCTGCAGGTCATTCACTAGGTCCCCCCGTATGGTTCTGGGAATTTTGCTCACCATTCTTGTGATCATTTTGACCCCACAGGGTCAGATCTTGCATGGAGCCCCAGATCGAGGGAGATTACCAGTGGTCTTGTATGTCTTCCATTTTCTAATAATTGCTCCCACAGTTGATTTCTTCACACCAAGCTGCTTACCTATTGCAGATTCAGTCTTCCCAGCCAGGTGCTGGTCTATTTTGTTTCTGATGTCCTTTGACAGGTTTCTGGTCTTGGCCATAGTGGAATTTGGAGTCTGACTGTTTGAGGTTGTGGACAGGTATCTATTATACTGTTAACGAGTTCAAACAGTTGCCATTAATACAGGTAACGAGTGGAGGACAGAGGAGCCTCTTAAAGAAGTAGTTACAGGTCTGTGAGAGCCAGAAATCTTGCTTTATTTGTAGGTGACCAAATACTTATTTTCCACCATCATTTGCAAATAAATTCTTTAAAAATCAAAAATGTGATTTTCTGGATTTTTTCTTCTCATTCTGTCTCTCATAACTGAACCTGTGTACCTATGATGAAAATTACAGGCCTCTCTCATCTTTTTAAGTGGGAGAACTTGCACAATTGGTGGCTGACTAAATACTTTTTTGCCCCACAGTACTTCAAGAAGGTGTCCTATGTACGGTTAGGGCAAATAAACAGATTCTTTGGGTTATTTGCTTTTTTCAACCATCTCTGTCCATCGTAAACTATTATAGAACTGTGACAATTTGCTCAATACACAAAGCTCTGGTAATTTAGTAGATAAAAAGTAGATAAAAATGAATCTTAAACGTCCGTACTGTATAGTTTTAATTAGCAGGTGCAGTCTTACTTGAAAGCATTGACAGCTACAACTACTGGAACTCCAAAAAGCTGAGCATTCTCCACTTGTTTCCTCATGTTACTACAGCCGGCTTCCAGCAGCACTAGATTCTGTAAGAGTTCAAACCACTTTCATCAGTACCACATCAAGTTGATGTTTACTCAGCACTCAGAACAGTGCAAGTGTTTTCCCTTAGTTAGAGTTTAATTATATATACATTATTCAGCATCCAAGATGATATTTACACACTGTTTGTTTTATTACGGAAACAACAAACGCACACTACATTTTTCTAGCCCTGATGCCCAAAGTGCATACCTTACAAAGCATACATCTGTATTCAAATTTAACACTGCAATATATATGCCAATGGATCTGCTGTTTGCTACTGGAATGAAGATGAACGTACAGAAACTTGCTTGTGCTTTCTATAAACAAGGACAATTCTAGACTCAATGTGTGTAATTAAATAACGAATTAACTTTGGAGATGCAGCGGCTTTATTGTCATCTGCAATCCAGTTCTTATTATACATTATTGACTGAACTAAATCACTAATAAAAGTGATAATTTTTTTAGCTACATAAATCTCCTCTGTAAATACTTTATCTACAAGATCACAGACTAGCAGAAAAACACAAAAAATCTTACAGTACCTCCTCAATATATTCTTTCGGCAGAGGCGCACCTGCAGTGACCTATAGAAAAGATACAATGCAATGCACATAACTCCCTGTACAAAATGATACATACAAGAGGTGAGGCAAAATGTCAAACAGCATAAAACATATGCAAGGGAGTGAGGTCACATTTGGCTATGCTGACAATGTTCTCATTAAAAATTTTATTTTCTCTCCCAATTAAAGGGGTTATTCTCAGACTTACCGTTGGCCCACCTCCATGCATCTTAAGTGCTCGAACTGTGGCAACCAAGACCACAACATGAGGCTTGAGACCAGAGTAGCGACACTTAATGTTGAAGAATTTCTCCATTCCAATATCTGCTCCAAAACCTGCTTCTGTGACTGCCAGAACACAACAACTAGAGTAAATCCATGCTGATGCGATCATGACAACCAAACAAATAATTGACTTTTTGTACAAGTTTTGTAAATATTAAATTACTTTTGGTCCTTAACAACAACAAAAATACTTTTTTTAAAAGTATTTTTAATTGACAAAACATTAGTTGCAATTTAAGCAAATTATACTGGTTGTTCACAGATAGATTTAAATATGACAAAGTTGGCTTTCATTTGTGTAACTTACCCACAAATCCCTGAGGCCCAACTAGTTTCAGAGCAATTTTATCAGCCAATATTGATGAATTTCCATGCGCAATGTTTGCAAAAGGTCCAGCATGAACAAACACAGGGTTTCCCTAAACAATAGTTCATAAAACAACTTAAGACAACTCAAAAGCACCAGAGAAAGAAGTGACTAAGAAAACAGCTGCAAAACTGAGCTAGGCAACTAGTGGATTTGAGCATGAAGTAGAGAATATGCATCTATGAAGCCGTCAAGGCTTGTGTAGCTTCACAAATTAACTTGAATGTAGTACAAACAACCCAGGACAACTAATCTTACCTCTAGTGTCTGCATGAGGTTTGGCTTGATGGCATCTCGCATGAGTACTGTAAGAGCTCCACATACTCCCTGAGACACATGCATTACAGAATCAAAACACACGCAAAACATTTAGACATTTGAATTTGAGATAAAAATGAGACATGTGACAGCAGCACACCAAATCCTCTGTGGTGACAGGCTGACCACTGCGACTGGTGGCCACCACCATTTTTGCAAGTCTCTGCTTCATATCCTCCAGACTGGTGGTGAGAGCTAAAACTGCCATAATCTCACTGGCTACAGTGATGTCAAACTGGGCCTGCAAAACAAAAAAACACAAAAAAAGTTACTTGGCCTGGTTTGCTAACAGAATAAGGTAAAATGTTCGTCCCTTCCTCATTACAATTGATTGCATATGAATGTTCTGTCTGTTTCAAACTTATCTAGCATCATTCATTATGTTTACAAATAAATGACTGTCATTAGCTAGTTACATTTAA
The DNA here is from genome assembly GCA_023029165.1 of Gobiocypris rarus. Taxonomy (NCBI): domain Eukaryota; kingdom Metazoa; phylum Chordata; class Actinopteri; order Cypriniformes; family Gobionidae; genus Gobiocypris; species Gobiocypris rarus. Next base: position 8,210,165 of record CM040925.1, read on the forward strand.
TTGGGAAATAATTAAATGTTTAACTATAATTACTTGTAAAAAGTTAATAACTAAAGTTCTCATGCAAGTTTCTTCAAACAAATGTATTTTTTAATTGTTCTACATATCAGGTGGAATAACAGCCTTGAGCATGCGATCACTTTCGGTGCGTGAGGTCTGGCGTAGTTTACATGTACAGACCTCACACACTAGAAGTGATCGCACGCTAAAGGCTGTTGGATATAGTGAGGTATTTAAGGTAAAAATATTATATAAATACAGCTCAGTTTCTCGCACAAACCGATCGTTTTGTGTCTTAAGACATCAATGTGTCTTCACGAGCTGCAGGGTTTAATTTGGATTTGTCTGTGCATGTTTTTTTTTTACTCTTATAGATTTTGCTACCATTCACATGCATTATACGACTGACAGACTGCAACGGTTTGCGTTAAAAATCTTCATATTCATTGGATGCCATGGGGGTAAGCAGATAAAAATAAAATTTAAATTTTTGGGTGAACTATCCCTTTAACCTAGCCAATAATACATTTACACGTAATGGTCAAAGCACATCCAGTAATTTATTTGATCATAGGTTATAGCACTATAGCTTTGATAGGACATTGGTTAAATACTGTCCATGGGTGGCTCAAGTCCACATATACCCACCCATGGCTATGCTTAAAAACATGTTCACTCTGGAATAAGAGATTTTGTTCCAGATTTCTATTACATTTAGCCAAAAATGGCATATTTTAGGTTTTAGTTCATGTGCTCATGTGTCACATTATTCAAGGACCAAATGATGACCTTATGTCATAAATGTACTGAATTAAATGTTATGTTCTCGAAACTCATAAGAAATATTAACTCAAGTCACAATTTTCAAACTGACTAATGAAAAATGTATTCTGGACATATGCTAGAAATAAATGGATAAAAATTATTTGCAGTCTGCAACTGCCCATATCTAGGAGTGAAAAAAAAAGCCCAATGTTACTTATAAAAGGAAGACATGGTTGCACAGGAACCTGGTACCGCAGAAAGTAAGACATTTTTGCATTTTTGGTTGCAACCAAAGCCGCTACTTTCAACATCATCAGTGTCAAAACAAAACAAAGCAAAAAACACAAAACAAAACAAAACAAAAAAAAAAAAAAAAAAAAAAAAGGTTTTAAATGTGCTTTGTCAAAGTAAATTTTAAATTAATCAACACTGAGACATAATGACACTTTCCCACAAGAGTTGTTAATTTTATTTGGTCTGCATTTGCATCAGTCAGGTTGCTTTCTAGGTTTTTGGAATCAAATAAATAGCTGTGCTACTGTGTATTACTGGGTAGATTGATGCAGTGGAATAGTTTGCAACAAAAGCTACACCCCCTTATTATATCAGTTCAGTGTTCTTCGGGCATTCTTGATTAACTTAAATTAACAAAGAAATTTAATTTTCATTTGTCAAATGAAATTCGGCCAGCTCCGAGGATGTGTAGAGTTTTTCTGTACACTGCTAAAATGTGTTTCTTTGGCTAAAATACAATATTTCCACACATGCATTGTACCATGTTGCCAATGCAGCAGCTGGCAGTGATTGGTTTACCAAAGTGAAAACAATTGACTAGAAAGTTGTGTGTTGTTCATTAGTATTAGTAGAGTTTAACTGTGGTTGTTTGTTTAGTGTTTTAAGGCGTTTTCACACCTAAAAGTCTGCACCAAGGTCCGAACCAAAGTTTGTTTTGATACATTTTATCCAATTTGGTTAGTTTTGGTTTGCTTTCACATTGCAGTTATCCAAGCGCACTAAAGAACTTTACATGATGCACTTGCATCCTGTCGTCATCATCTATGTGGGCTGCATTGATTGGTTTGTTAGCGAACGTGCGTCTGATGTCTGTGTTGTCAATTCAGTGGGTAACTTTGACAAGAATGAATGAACAGACGCATATCGTTGCCAATACTGTTAATAAGGAATTACAATCTGCAGCACCAACTTTACTCGAGGTTAGTTCAAATTCGCCAAATGAACGTCCTCACACCAGTTTCACACCTGTAATTTTGATTCGGACCAAACTGAAAAATCAGAAAATCCGGACAAAACAAGGCAGGTGTGAAAGGGCCCTTACTCTAAGAATAAAGAATTATGTATTAAGTAATAGATGCAGTTTACCATAGAGCGGACAAGGTTTCCGACATGATTTTGTTTTTCTGATTCTGATTTTGTATTTTGTGTTTTTTGTGTGCTACAAGAGTAGAGGAAATAGGACTGAGCAAATGGCAAAAATAAAAAATATTTGTTTTGATTATTTTGTATTGTGTGAATGTAAAACTCATCTAGCATCATTCATTGTGTTTGCAAAGAAATGACTGTCATTAGCTAGTTACATGGTTCAGTTGGGAAAGTATTAAATGTGAGAACAAGAACGCATTTTTTATGCTGTGTTTTTAATTGGTCTCATATGTTAATCATGCAGACATCGTTGTCCATTGCAGTGTCTTGCACCACAAATGCTGCATTACAATGACATGTCAAAGTGTTTTGACATCCTCTGCATTTTTTAAGCTTAGTCCAGTTGTCTTTGAACACACTATTTATTTTATTAAAAATTGAATGAGACAAATATTGAATTATATAAATAATAAATACATATTTTGTAGTAGCCCTATTCAGATGGTAATTGTTTCTCATGTGGACATCTATAAAAATAAATTTGCATGGCACCACTTTTTATTCATGGTGGAGAAGCGAGTTATGATCCTATGAACCCGGGAACGTGCTGCTCACATGGTCAGTGGCATGATTGTCTGCTGTAAATAAAATGTTATATGCTTGGAATAATAAGAATAAATTTATATTTCCTAATAGAAAAATAATATCCTAATTATTATTTAATTAAAATCTCCAAACAATAAAAAAAAAGATGGACGTGGTTTTTATTTTCTCAAAATGATGGATGTCATTTTATTAACAATAAACAAAATAAGTTAATAGTTTTGCAAGAAATAACACATGTGGAAGATGTGGAATGGATAAAAATAACTAAAAAAAATAAAAGAGTACTTGAATAAGCCTATTAATGGCATGTGAGTCATGCTCTTAAATTGTGTTTTATTTCCTCTTTCCATATTGTGAATAATAGTGTTTTAAGTTGCTTGTTCTTGTAAATACTTTTCAGCATTTCAATAATAAAAGTGTAGGTTAGATCTTTAAAATGCATTCCAGTTACCACAACGCGCAACCGTATGGTGCTCCGCAGTGGTCAAAAAGAATATAAACAGTGATTTTTTAAGTCTTCTTGAAAACTCGGATGACAGTTAAATTACTACACGACCTTGGTTTTTGTCAAAAAAACAGTAGTTAATTTGATCAGAGATTTTAACGCAGGTGGTGGGAGAAAAACACTTGACATACTGGATTCAGACAGCAATAAAATCACAGACTATCCCCAGTAAATTATGCAAATACCTTTTCGACCCCAGCATTAGAAACAATTACCCTCTGAATAGGGCTTAAGACCGGGGCCGGCAAGTATATTTGGCCACAGGCCCAAAAATATTGTTGCCACTAGATGGTGGGCCAGAATATAGTCAAGGGATAATTAAAGAAATACATTCATGAAAAAACAACTAGAATTGCCTGACATACTGTTACAGTGTCTTTTGTAACTGGTAGTAAGCTGTTACTCTGTTAAAAAATAATAATATATTAATAAATTAATAAAGCAGTAGTGACACGTAACCTGGCAAGTATCTTCATTCACCAACTTGCAACCCAGACCGCCTTGCTAAAACACATATGTGGGAGATGTGGAATGGATAAAAAAAAAAAAAAAAAAAAAAAAAAGAGGACTTGAATAAGCCCATTATTGGCATTTTTGAGTCATGCTCTTAACAAATTGTGTTCTATTTCCTCTTTCCATATTGTGAATAATAGTGTTTTAATTTGCTTGTTACACAATGGAGCCTAATTTATTGTAACAATTATTTGACGTAGCCTACTTTTACACTCAAAATTATTCCTTGGCATCCTCACATACTATATTTTTTAATTGTTTGTATGCTGGAGGTACGCAATTACGTGCAGAGTGATGTTAACATTTAATCTAGCTGGTGAGAGAAAATGGCATTATCAAAGAGTCTAAAGAGGAAAGTCGACAGCAAAAATAGGGCATACAAAGAAGAATGGAAAGGCAACTATGCGTTCACCCTACCTGGTTTAGTGAATACAAAGCCAGTCTCTCTTATCTGCAACGAAGTTGTGGCTGTTTGTAAAGAATATAATGTCAGAAGGCACCACGAGACGAAGCATGGCACTTTTTTTGCTGGTTCTCTTGTCAGTATTTTTTTATTTAAAAAAGGAAGCTGAATTTGAGTTGTTATTGTTCACGTGTTGGTGCTGAGGCCCCGTGTTATTAGCAAACGTTTCAATGGTTCACTCACTGTTCATTTTTTCATATCGCACATTTCATGACGGCTATTTTAGAGGCGTGTCTAGCGATCCATTCCACTGAATGTCATTCAGAACTTCTCAAATTAAAAGCTCTCAATTCATCCCAAAATAAAACATTGCTGCAAAAACGTTTTTGTACTTTTTTTTTGAAGGCAAAATCACTAAAGACAAATTGATTGAGAGTAACTGTTGTAATAATATCCTCAGTTCGCACCGCCCGCTCTAAGCGGGGCTCGGACTCGGTCTTTCCGCATGGGAGCCTGACACTCTAACAATGATGCTAAAGGCTGCAACTTTTTGTATAAGCCACTACTAGAGTCTCTTTTGACATGAGGGGAGTTTACTTGCATAGCTCTCACTAGGTCGCCTCCGTTACAATATCATGACAGATATATCGGGCCAGATATCGCGGGCCGTCAGTTGCCGACCACTGACTTAATACATCTGAAGTGATGTTGTCTGTGGACAATGAAGTGTCCCACATTGTCTGGCTGGTCAAACATAATGTTTGATCATACCTGTGCATACTTGTGTTTATCAGTATATAAAGCATTCGATAATATGGGTGATGCTCACAGTTCTGGTGAAACCCTTCTCCGTTGGAGACTGGCCAATGGTGATTTTTCTCAGAAAACGATCATTTGTGTCCAGCACTGTATAAAAAAATTTAATAAATAAAAAATATTAAATTTCACCTAAATGTGTATATGGCACAAATACATAATGTTCGGTAACACCATCAAAGCTAATAGCAATCTACAAAAATGTTATACTTTTAAAGTGCATTCAGTTTTAGATAAATTCTCTCAGTTTGCATACAGTTTGAGATTTATTTTATTAATCTCTATATAGCATAAATTGTAAGAACAACGAAAACAACAATACACATTCTATCGCACCTCGCTGCCATGTGACGGACTCAGGGTCCATATCCAACCTGACGAAGCGTGTGATTTCCTCCTCTGTTAATGTGCTGGGGTCTGTTTTCTTTATGCCTAGTTTCTATGGGTACAAGAACATCAATTATATTAGACAATCTTTAAATGCAAGAGCAAATCTAAGGTAGAGCTTAGTTTAAGGGTGTGTTCATACTTTTGGTCCAGACCAAAAAAGAAAATGATACGTATATCTTGGCGGAACTTGCCGAACATCTAAAACAATGCTGTGTGCTGGGCTAAATGTGCTAGCTGTATGTGCGTACATATGATGGTATATGATGGAGCTGACAACTTTTGAAAAGCTTATAAAATGTGTAAAGGAGTCAGTACTGCAGCATAAATCCCTCCGTCACACACACAAATCAAAATCTTCTGCGAGGAGACGCAGTTCTAAAGCCTGTACCGAATTGTGATGAGCAACATCGCGACTACGACGAGAAAAAACAGGTTTGCTTGAGTATTCTTTCTTTTTTAGGCTCACATCTCGTCACATGTCCGTTGTGACATCATGTTTTTGGTTCATTTACATGTCTTTGGTCCATGTTGTGTTCATATTTCATTCAAACCGCACCAGAATGAATTGGAAGTGGATTTGGCTTGTTTGGTGCACACCAGGGTTCAGATGGCAGAGTACACACTTATTCAAATTAATTGCACTAACAAAGCAATCGAACCAGAGTTCATTTTAATTGAACCGAACCTGCCAAGTGTGAACACACCCTTAGAGAGGGTGAAAGGGTTTCCTTATGAAATGACAAACACACACACAATATTCTTACTTCAAGTCGGTTGATTTGAACTGGAGAAAACTTCCTCTGACCTTCAGTCAAGGGTACCAAGCGATTAAAGAGAGCCTAGAGCAGTGATAGAATGATATTTAGCTGTTGATTTGGACTTTCACAGCACACTTAAATTGCATATCTTCCCAGTTAATTCATTTAAGCGCTCTCTCACTTTGTTCGCCAACATTTAAGGATACAACCATGCTACCTATACTGTATCAAAGCAATACAAGAGCACTGTTCAGAACATTGTCTGTGATATGGAATCAAGGAGAAAAAGAATTTGCCACAGTCTGTCTCTTTTGCACTATTGTGAGTCTGACAAAAGACCGAAAATGGAAATTAAACTTGCAGACTGGGCAAGATATTTTAGTTAGGAGAGAAGCATGAGATTAAGTGTAATTTAGTGAAATTATTCAATGGACAACTTTTGACTTTTCAAATAAAAAAATTTTTTTTGAGACTCACAATTGTCATTTTTCAGGGGACATGTATGGTAGTAAAATAATGCCAAATGTTTTTGAAACAAAAGAGCTTGTTGAATTGCACTACTTGAGAAAATATACATTGCAATATCCATGCTTTCATTTTAATGCATTGCATTTTTATGGGCTAAAATTCAACATGGTTGGATATTAAAAATTATAGAAATGGAGCAAGCAATACGTATTTGTGACCAGTATACAGTGAGGAAAATAAGTATTTGAACACCCTGCTATTTTGCAAGTTCTACCACTTAAAAATAAAGGAGGGGTCTGAAATTGTCATCGTAGGTGCATGTCCACTGTGAGACACATAATAAAAAAATAATAATCCAGAAATCACAATGTATGATTTTTTAACTATTTATTTGTATGATACAGCTGCAAATAAGTATTCTAGCTGATAGACTTATTTTCCTCACTGTATATATGAAAAAGCTAAAGCAGTTTTTTAAATTTAAGTCTTCACGGTTACTTTTGTACATATAAGCAGCTTTCTCTACCATGAACAAGATTGTAATGTTATTCCCCGATGCTGATGTACAGAACAAACGTTACATCTGAGGTAGACACATTTCTCCTGGTTGTTATTTTAACTGGAAAATTTGACAAAAATACTATTTTGTGATGTATAGCTGTCTGAAAAAAATAGTATCTTTAATTTATTTATTTGGAGCATTTCGGAGTAGTTTTATATAAACAATTAAGTCACAATTCATTTGATTAAATAATCAGCATGTAATTAATTCGATTAAAACATTTAATCAACTGACAGCTAATCATTTTCAAATAATCTGTCCGATCACAACAGAATGTGATTTCAGTGATCAAATAAATTAATGAAAATACCTTATCAGACTGGGTGGCTTCATGAAAGATACGAGCATCAATTGCAGCAGCTACCAGGTTATTCGCTGCTGTGATTGCATGAATGTCACCAGTCAGATGAAGATTGAACTAAGAAGAAAAGACCATCACTGAACACATGATTTCATACATCTTTACCAACCAAACAGTTGACCAAAAAAAAAAAAACCTCTTCCATGGGAATAACTTGAGAGTAGCCCCCACCAGCAGCACCACCTACAGAAATGAGAATTGAGGTAGAAATTCAGTTTTTCATAGTTGCAGGCCGCTGACAAAAAAAAATCATCATGACTGCACAGGAAATCACATGCTTTGCCATGTGGTACTGTAAATCAAATGCTTGGTAAAAAAAAGTGGAATATAATTATTTACACATTTTTGGCACAACTTCAACCTCCGTGGTAACCAATTGGTATATGACTATGTCTTATCAGCATAACTTACCTTTGATGCCAAATGTTGGGCCTTGTGATGGTTGGCGCACAGCTGCAAATGCATTAAGTTTGAGATGAGCCCCGAGTGCTTGAACCAACCCTATTGTAGTTGTGCTCTTTCCTTCACCCAGAGGAGTTGGAGTGATTCTACATTAAACAAAATATTACTTTCTTGCACAAGTATCAAAATCTCCAACCAAATACATGTCTGTAAAACGTCAATTTGATTTTCATCTCCAAGTATAACACTTGACAGAGACGGAGAAAAAAAAATTACCCAGTAACAACCACATATTTGCCATCAGGTTGAGCCTGCAGTCGATCAATTGTTTTCAGTTGGACTTTGGCTTTGGTCCTGCCATAGAGCTCAACCTCATCCGAAAAAAGACCAATTTCCTTAGCAAGACACTCAATGGGTTTCGGTACACAGGAACGAGAGATGGCAACATCACTGCATGATGAAAATAAACAAACTAGCCATTAAAATTACAATAACAAAAAGTCAAAAGTAAAGGAAAAATGTAATTGCTTATTTACTTCAGGGAATTGTTCCCAAAAATGATCCCATAATTTACTCACCCTCAAGCCATCCTAGGTGTAGATGACTTTCTTCTTCTAGCCAAACAGGAATTATATTAAAAAAAAATATCCTGGCTCTTCCAAGCTTTATAATGGGAGTGAATAGAGCCAAATGGAGTTTTTGAAGCTCCAAAAAGTGAATCCATTTATCATAAGAGTAATCCATACAGCTCCATGGGGTTAATAAAGGCCTTCTGAATCGAAGCTATGCATTTTTGTAAGAACAATTTCCACATTTATAACTTTATAAACTACAATCACTAATGGCCGCACACAAGTCTAGTTCCGGCAGAAGAGTGACCACTGACCAGGATATTTTTTTAAATATCACACTGATTGTGTTTGACTGAAAGAAGACATATACACCTTAACCCTTAATATACACTCTTATCACTTTTGTGTTTTGCATAGCTGAAAAGGAAAATTACATCTGACCTTGGAACTGGTCTTTGCAGGTTGAGTTTGGGGTAATTTATATTCCACTTCCCAGGTTCTTGTGCTTGAAGGAAATGCTTGGCACTCAGAACTGTGTTCTGTGACATTAAAAACATTGAATTTTCTTAGAACCATAATGCTACTTCACTGTGTCCCAAAACAAAAAACCTAATCGTAATGTACCTGCATGAGCATGGCTACAGTCATTGGTCCAACTCCTCCAGGTACAGGTGTAATAAATGCAGCCTGTTCTTTGGCTGAGTCATAGTGAACGTCTCCAACAACTCTCTTCCCACTTGCTCTGCTGCTGTCTGAGGTAAAATGTAAACTAAGTGACTATGTATTTTAACCATGGATTTGATAAGTTTACCTAAATTAACATTTCAGACAATACTTTAAGTGCATTGACTACTAATGCTAAAGAAGAAAAAAAAAATTATATATATATATATATAAAAAACACACACACACACACCTCAAAAAATTAGCATATTGTGATAAGTTCATTATTTTCCATTATGAAATTATAAAATTAAACATTCATATATTTTAGATTCATTGCACACCAACTGAAATATTTCAGGTCTTTTATTGTTTTAATACTGATGATTTTGGAATACAGCTCATGAAAACCCCAAATTCCTATGTCAGAAAAATTAGCATATTTCATCCGACCAATAAAAGAAAAGTGTTTTTAATACAAAAAAAGTCAACCTTCAAATATTTATGTTCAGTTATGCACTCAATACTTGATCGGGAATACTTTTGCAGAAATGACTGCTTCAATGCGGCGTGGCATGGAGGCAATCAGCCTGTGGCACTGCTGAGGTGTTATGGAGGCTCAGGATGCTTCGATAGCGGCCTTAAGCTCATCCAGAGTGTTGGATCTTGCGTCTCTCAACTTTCTCTTCACAATATCCCACAGATTCTCTATGGGGTTCAGGTCAGGAGAGTTGGCAGGCCAATTGAGCACAGTAATACCATGGTCAGTAAACCATTTACCAGTGGTTTTGGCACTGTGAGCAGGTGCCAGGTCATGCTGAAAAACGAAATCTTCATCTCCATAAAGCTTTTCAGCAGATGGAAGCATGAAGTGCTCCAAAATCTCCTGATAGCTAGCTGCATTGACCCTGTCCTTGATAAAACACAACACCAACACCAGCAGCTGACATGGCACCCCAGACCATCACTGACTGTGGGTACTTGACACTGGACTTCAGGCATTTTGGCATTTCCTTCTCCCTAGTCTTACTCCAGACTCTGGCACCTTGATTTCCGAATGACATGCAAAATTTGAGCGACAGTCCAGTACTGCTTCTCTGTAGCCCAGTTTCTGGTTCAAAAGCGGCTTGACCTGGGGAATGCAGCACCTGTAGCCCATTTCCTGCACACGCCTGTGCACGGTGGCTCTGGATGTTTCTACTCCAGACTCAGTCCACTGCTTCCGCAGGTCCCCCAAGGTCTGAAATTGGTCCTTCTCCACAATCTTCCTCAGGGTCCGGTCACCTCTTCTCATTTGTGCAGCGTTTTTTGCCACACTTTTTCCTTCCCACAGACTTCCCACTGAGGTGCCTTGATACAGCACTCAGGGAACAGCCTATTCGTTCAGAAATAGTCAGCAGTCTTTCCCATGATTTTCCGGTTTTGAGTAATGAACCAGGCTGGGAGTTTTTAAAAGCCTCAGGAATCTTTTGCAGGTGTTTAGAGTTAATTAGTTGATTCAGATGATTAGGTTAATAGCTCATTTAGAGAACCTTTTCATGATATGCTAATTTTTTGAGATAGGAATTTTGGGTTTTCATGAGCTGTATGCCAAAATCATCAGTATTAAAACAATAAAAGACCTGAAATATTTCAGTTGGTGTGCAATGAATCTAAAATATATGAAAGTTTAATTTTTATCATTACATAATTCCCGAAAATATAAATGTAATTCTGAATATATAAATGTAATTCTTAATATATAAATGTAATTCTGAATATATAAATGTAATTCCCGAGTATATAAATGTAATTCTGAATATATAAATGTAATTCTGAATATATAAATGTAATTCTGAATATATAAATGTAATTCTGAATATATAAATGTAATTCCCGAATATATAAATGCAATTCTGAATATATAAATGCAATTCTGAATATATAAATGTAATTCCCGAATATATAATGTAATTCCCGAATATATAAATGCAATTCCTGAATATATAAATGTAATTCTGAATATATAAATGCAATTCTGAATATATAAATGTAATTCTGAATATATAAATGTAATTCCCGAATATATAAATGTAATTCTGAATATATAAATGTAATTCTGAATATATAAATGTAAATCTGAAAATATAAATGTAAATCCTGAATATATAGTTATAACTCTGAATATATAAATGTAAATCCTGAATATATAGTTATAACTCTGAATCAGAGCACGTGAGCTCCGCACGCTCCACTCAATCGCTCACGGCCCAGGCGCTCAAATCCGCTCCGACATGGCATTTCAATGCAACATACTGTGCTATAGCCTTTGTTGATGCTTTTTATGGCATTGTTTAAGGCATTTAAGGGGGTATGTCATATATTTCATACTTTTGTAACACAAAAGCACAAGGTTTTGGTGTTAATGTGAATGTACACAAATAAAAAGTACACCATTTGTAGTTGTTTTACACTTATCTGTAGGCTATATATGGCCAAAAATGTTTCGCTGTCAATTAAGGAAAAAATCCATCAGAATGTGTTGGCTTGTTCGTTGCACGGGGTTAGAGAAAACGCAGCTTATTTAGTTTCACATATATGTTTAAATATTATAAATATTTAAATATAAATATATGTTTAAATATTATAAATATTTAAACATAAGTATGAATGCTGGGCTGCATTTGGAGGATAACAATAGTGATGCCTTGCTTACCAGCAAGCACCACTAACTATATATCCAAAGTTATAACTATATTCAGTATATATATATATTCAGGATTTACAACTAGGCCTATATCTAGAGTTAAAACTATATATTCGGGAATTACATTTATATATTCAGAATTACATTTATATATTCAGAATTACATTTATATATTCAGAATTACATTTATATATTCAGAATTACATTTATATATTCGGGAATTACATTTATATATTCGGGAATTACATTTATATATTCAGAATTACATTTATATATTCGAATTACATTTATATATTCAGAATTACATTTATATATTCGGAATTGCATTTATATATTCGGGGATTACATTTATATATTCAGAATTGCATTTATATATTCGTTAATTACATTTATATATTCAGAATTGCATTTATATATTCGGGAATTACATTTATATATTCGGGAATTACATTTATATATTCGGGAATTACATTTATATATTCAGAATTGCATTTATATATTCGGGAATTACATTTATATATTCAGAATTGCATTTATATATTCAAATTACATTTATATATTCAGAATTGCATTTATATATTCGAATTACATTTATATATTCAGAATTGCATTTATATATTCGGGAATTACATTTATATATTCAGAATTGCATTTATATATTCGGGAATTACATTTATATATTCAGAATTACATTTATATATTCAGAATTGCATTTATATATTCAGAATTACATTTATATATTCAGGAATTATTTATATATTCAGAATTACATTTATATATTAAGAATTACATTTATATATTCAGAATTGCATTTATATATTCAGAATTACATTTATATATTCGGGAATTACATTTATATATTCAGAGTTAAAACTATATATTCAGATTTACATTTATATATTCAGAGTTATAACTATATATTCAGATTTACATTCAATTATTTCCTGTTTGGCCCCCATAATTATATAATTATATATATATATATATATATATATATATATATATATATATATATATATATATATATATATATATATATATATATATATATATATATATATATATATATATATATATATATATATATATATATATATATATATATATATATATATATATATATATATATATATATATATATATATATATATATATATATATATATATATATATATATATATATATATACACATATACATATATACACATATATATATATATATATATATATATATATATATATATATATATATATATATATATATATATATATATACATACATATATACTAAAGAGTTTAAACAACTTTCAGGCAATTACATGCATTTTTTCCTCACATTTCAAATAAGTTGTACAGTATCTTACAACATACCATCCATTTGTTACATATGTTCATTTATAACTACATTAAAACAAACAAAAAATAATAGCAATGCAACATCCATGGAGCACACTTGTTCAATGTTGCTCCAAAGTTATTTTATTTTTGGTTTTGCACATGTAAAATATGTACCATAATTCCTCAAATAAAGGGGCCTTTATTTATCTGAACTGCAGAAGGGAACAGGCTTTTATTTGAAGCAGGCTTTTATTAGGGGCAGGCCTGTATTTCTAATTCCATCGGTTTGAAAAATAATTGCTTTAAATAAACCGTTTTAAATGAAAAGCGATAGCGTTCCAGTGGGCAGATATCACCATTTACAACAACAGCCAGAAAGGCAACAAAGCAATTTGGGTCCGAATTACGGTAGCCTAATCAGTAACCACCGCTGGCCGTTTGAAAATGTAAAAAAAATAAATTATTCCGTGCTTAATTTCTATAGGTTGCACGTGAGGTTATTTTAGTTTACTAATTCAGTGTTTCCTGGGGTGCCGTCTGACGAGAGCAAGGGTGGCGTGTAAAAGTCCTTCAAAAATATATGTATATATATTTTTTTATGATAAAATGTGAATAAAACAGTTAATATATTTTGAATGAATCTAATGTCTGAAATAACATATCTAATGTCTGACATCAACGTCTGTATTAGGGTGAAACAGTTCTCGGTTCGCATGGTTCGGCACTTGCACCGCGGTTCATCTCACATCTGATGACACATCTATATAATATGCATTGTAACTTGAAAATAACGCTTTATGTATGTTTCTGTAGATGGATACTCGTGCTGGATCCTTGGTGATACATTACAACAGTGATATTAAAAGAAAAAGGTGGGTAAAACGTTTTTCGCCGTCATCACCCAGGTGCAGTGCCAGAAGACGCGAATGAGAACTTGCATTCTGTGAGAAGATTTATCTCTGTGCGCTCATCCGATAGCGCACACACGTCTCACATCTTTCAAATCACAGCACTTGAACCGAAAATCTCACAAAAAAAGTATGTCAACTCAACATGTCCATCTTGATGATTAGCCTATCCTTGCAGACTCTGAACTGTATACACTCGAGAAATACAACGCATATCCGTACATTAGGTCTTAAAGGGGCAGTAGCCTTCACTGCTTTCTGTTTAATGTCAACAAAAGACAAGGACGCCACTCACTGCTCTTGATTGAATAGCTTTTGTAAGTATTATAGGATTAATCTTTAATTTATACAGTCAAATATGCAATGTTATTTTACATTTGATCAATTTCTGTACCTGAAAACTAATGTTAGACCTACCTGAAAAAACTGGAAGCATTGTTTATTTTGTTAGTATCTTTGCTCGATAGTAGTTATTTGTGCTGCTGCTTGTATTTCAATTAGTTCTTATTATTTTCATTATTTTTAAACATGAAACTTTTTCCCTGAACATAGCAAATACCGAACCATACCGTGATACAAACCGAACTGAGCAATCTGTACCGTTACACCCCAAGCGTAACGTATGCAAGGGGGTGCCACAAAATTGAGAGAATTTTCATAGGGTGCCATGACTGAAAAAAGGTTGGGAAACACTGTACTAAATCCAACTAATGACTCTGCGCTTTCTATATAGGTTGCAATGCATGTGAGGGAAAAAAAAGTTTCCTTCCACTTAAGAAGAGTTGTGTAATTTTAAGCACTTTTTATTTTAATATCTCTCTTTAATAAATATTTTCTACTTTAAAAAAATTTAAATGTCGTTATTTTACTAACCCAACTAGTGCTTTCTATATAGGTTGCACGTGGCTTCCTTCAACTTAAGAAGAGTTGTGCACTTTTAAGCACTTTTTATTTTAATATATTTCTTTACAAAAACATTATTTTCTACTTTTAAAAAACTATAATTTCGTTATTTTTCTAACCCAACTAATGACTCGCTTTCTATATAGGTTGCACGTGAGGGAAAAAGCATCCTTCCACTTAAGAAGAGTTGTGCACTTTATTTTAATAGCATATGTGTCTTTACATCTTTTTTTATATACTTAAAAACTATAATTTCTTTATTTTTCTGACGCAACTAATTACTCATCAGCGCTTCCAATAGGCTGCACGCACTTTTCTCAATCGATTAATTTGGCATATTATTTTTAAACGGTCGTTCGTGTAGCCTAGTTCATATGACCACTTTACAATATTTCAACAACAGTTTATTTTGAAGCCTATGCTGTTTTCTTGTACAAAATAAAATATTTTAAGTTAAATGCAGAGTAGACATATAAAAAAGACGAGAGGCTAATATTGTGAAGATCAATATTTGTTTAGCCTGCCTGACACGGTATTTTCACAGACGTCACATCTCTCATGGACTACATTAGTCTATTTAAAATGGCATATATGCATCAGTTATATTATCAATTTCATTTACAGAGCAATCCCTGCAACGTTTTTAGGTTAACTATAAAAGAGACCAGGATTAGTGTGTCACACTCGCAAGTCTCACAACTGGGCGCGTGGCATCAGGATGGTTGCGCTCCATCGTGATGTCGGTCAGCTGTCACAGCGCAACCCTACTGTAGCTACATTACGATATACTTAAATGCACATTAAAGGTGTCATAAACTGGCTTTTTATTTTTTTATACTGTTTTCTGAGGTCAACTAATGACGTTCGTGTGTTTTTTACATTAAAAAACATCATAATGAATAAGTAATAGGCTATTTTCTACACTGGTTTTGAGGCTTTCTCCTGAACGCTGGGTTTTGATGGGCGTGCCGCACTGGAGACTTGGAAGTAAACGCCCACGGCTGGGATTGGATAAGATTTGCATATTTAATGAGCTTCAGCTCCCCTGTCAGTTCAGTTCACATTAGAGAGGAATCGTTTTGAAAGCGGCAACTGGAATGATTCTCTCGATCACAGGGCTCGTAAATGTCTTTATCAAACAAACACAATGATTCATTTCTCATTCACCCGAGATTGTTTGTAATATTATTTCTGTATTACATGGCCCGACCGATCGGTCGATAAGCACGTTTTGACTCTGTGGGCGGGTCTTCAGAAGCAAGCATACATATTCATCAGTTGAGTTGTGTTTCGTCTTCCCATGACGTCATTGGATTCCAGCTCTCGTTTTCTGGGCCTGGTGTCTATAAAAGCTTTTCTTTGACAAACAAGGACGTTTTTTAGCTCTAAAACTTACAGAATATTCTTATATCATGATTAACTTTGAAATATCAAAGGCTCAAGGGAAAGTTGGATTCTCAATTCATCACCCCTTTAAATGAAAGGCATTTAGGAGATTATCCACAGCATTTTCCCCAGCCTTTATTTGTTTGTGCTGACCATGCCACCGGCCACTATCAGAGGTCCGGCATTTAATTGAATACAGGCTTTTATTTGAGGAATTATGGTATATACATATTACGGCAAAATATTTGACATCACTAATTCACTAATACCATTTAAACAACTACAGGAAATGCAGAAAACATCCAACCAAACAAATAATATCTTTGTAAATTAAACTAAAAAAAATAAAAAATATTTTACGCATACACACCTGTGATGGTGTTAATACCGCAGTCAATGACCACAGCACCATTCTTCAGCCACTCTCCGCGAACCATCTCTGGTTTACCAATCCCAGTCACCAAGATGTCTGCCTTTCCCACCTACAACACAAACCAAAGAGTGTGCAAATGAGATTATCACGATACAAGCTGTTTGGAAATGCAAAGAAAATTTGCATTATAGAAATTCTATATTGAAAATACAAATAAAATGGTCTCTTTATTTCAAAAGGACAGCAAAAATATATTTTACTGGGGTTTATAAAAATTAAATAAACATTTAATGATCTAAAAGCATTTCAGTTTTATAGCCTTTATATATCAGTTACACAAATTAACTAAATCAATGATGCATAATTTCAACTCAAAGGGATGGAAACTGATAGAAAAAAAATAATATTAAAATATTCTTTAACATGTGGCCTCCTCTAGTAGAGGGAGTTGAAATGGCTGTTAAAACAAAGTGAATTTTAGAATTTTAACCAAAGAACGTTGCATTCAACAGCTATAGGCCAAATCGTAAAAATGGCCATTGCCTGACAAGTTAATTAACTTTATCTTTGCAATGCTTTGAATCTCAATTCTTTTGATGATTTTTTGCCAGAACTGTCCCTAGCTGCTGTGTGGCTATTTTGAAAAAGATCAAACGAACAGCCAAGGAGGAGTTAGAAAAAGCAGTTTAAGAAAATTCAAAATGGGTAGACAGGAATGAAATCGGAGCTATACATTTAGAAGGATTTGAATCAAGGATTCATAGGATTTATAATCCAAAATGAAAATTGATTCTTATAGCTGCATAGTGTCGGACAAATGCTTATGTGTGCGCCTGAATAATTGTGATTGGGACCATCCTGCTGAAGTGTACTTTTTCCTGTACTTTTAGGGAAGAGGAGGGGGAAGAAGAAGACAAAAATAATGTTTCAACAGCTTTATGGTTAAACCCCCAATATTCCTGGGGGAAAAAACAACAAAAAATAGTGTTCCCAGCATTTTCAGAATCTTTTTTGATTAATCTGTTGACAATATTCGTCTGTATTTGCAAGAAGAAGACACAAATAAGGTTTCAACAGCTTTATGGTTAAACCCCCAATATTCCTGGGGGAAAAAAACAACAAAAAATAGTGTTCCCAGCATTTTCAGCATCTTTTTTGATTAATCTGTTGACAATATTCGTCTGTATTTGCAATACACGAGCCGTGGTTCAGCTGCGCGAGACAAACACTGCCAGTCTGAATGCACAACGGGGGTGCGCAGATCCCACTCTACGCACTGCTTCTGCCCTTGTGCAGAAGCAGTGCGTAGAGCACAAGGGCATGTGGTGTGTGCGGTGACACACCACATGCCCTCCTTGTGCGTGTGGTGTGAAGCTGGTGAACTCCAGGAAGCCTTCCTTATCTCTCCCACTTGTCATTTCTACACATCATTTCTTAAGTTTACGTTTTTTTGCTAAAAAAATACATACAAATATTTGTAAACAACTTCACAGAGCTCTTTACCTCAGAGGCCAAGTCTGAAGTCTTTGAATGACAAGTCGTTACGGTGGCATGATTCCAAAGGAGAAGGTCATGCATTGGTGCACCAACAATCTTACTGCGGCCAATTACCACAGCTCTTTTTCCTGCGACAGACACACCTACAGGCAAGACATTGAGGAAATGGAAATCATGAATAAATCACCATTTAAAATGTATATAAAAGGTTATAATTCAAGTTCATATAAGTTCATATTCCACTCTTCTTTTTATTGAATGAATTGAGTTTGGTAAGTTCAAAGAGAATGACAGAAGAAAGGTGAAAACCTTCAACAGAAACAAAAATACGAATATGTAAAACAATTGAAATAAAAGGCTTATTAAACATTGTGTTGTTGTCAGTTCTTTCTATCTTTTTTGAATTACAGTACTCAAATGATATTCAACAAGCTTAAACACTTTGAGTACGAACTTTAACATAGACAATTCAAAAACTTAACCTGAATACTAAATTTCAATATATGTATATGAAAAATCACAAACTGTGAAACGATCTGCTTATCACATTAATAAATACTTTTAACACCATTCTATCCGGCAATTAAATCAAACACAAACAAAGATATACAAATCCACACCAGTGATATAATAATATTAACGTCTGCTACACAAACTACATTGGGCACAAAATGATCACATAAGCGGAATATCTCCGTGCTGAACACAAACAGACTTACTGCTTCAACACTGATTAGGCACCTGCCGCTTCACCAGCGTAACTTCCATTCACAGAAAACTAATGATTAAAGTTCTCAACGGCTGCCACTCTGTGATTCGATGATGTATTAGAAGTATGTGCACATTCTCTGTGTCCCGCTGTTTAGATTTCAGTCGGAAAGATATAGGGCTAGCGTCTTGCTGTTCAGATTAGGCCAGAGCTAGAGAGCTCACGTCTCGCTGTTCAAATTACGGCAGAGAGTTTGTGTCCCCTTCCTCTCAATGACTTCCTCCTTGTTTCCTATTTTCCACCCCCTTTGCTCTGATTGGTTGAGAGACTACTTTAGACACTTTGCATTTATTCATATTTTAATTATTAATTATTTGTATTTTCACTAGTTTGACTTGACACATCCCACTCGATTTTCCTTGAATTCAAAAGAAATCGTAATGCTTTGAAGGAAAACATTTTGGCAAACTCACATTGTAGACTAGTTCGAATGCTCCACCTGAATTACTTGCTCTCTTGCTCCTCAATTGGAAGAAGGACCACCAGTCGTCTGACGTCTCTGTGAAGAACAATACTCGGGATCTTATCCTTATGCCCTTTAGACACTGGCTTATTCTTGGTTGTTGTTTTTAAGGGCTTTATGATAGGAACCAGGTAACTAGGGAAAGTTCGAACATTGACGTCTCTCACGACACCCTTGCTGTCTTGATTGACACTGATTACTCTGCCAAGTTTAAACTGTCCTCTGAGTGCATTTTGATCCGCTATCCAAACAATGTCTCTAATTGCAACGTTCCTATGCATGGTATGCCACTTAGTCCGTAAGAATAAGTTGGGACCTGCAAGTTGTCTCCAATGTCTCCAGAACTTATCCACCACTGACTGCATTGCTTGAAGATGTTTGAATGGGTAACTGAAAAAGTCAAATGTTTGGACATCTCCACTTTGGGATGCTCATCCCAGCAGCAATGAACTGGGGGTTACATACTGGATGCTGTCCTCCTGGGCTTGCGCTTTGGCATCAATGGACTGTTGGTTAGAAAATGATCAGCCATTTGAAGGGCTGTCTGTAATTCGCTGTAAGTCAGAGGAGACTCGCCTCCACAGTTTTGGAATGCCCTCTTAACAATCCGCACTGCAGCCTCCGCAGCTCCATCCCTGTGAGGAGAATCAGCTGGATGAATTTTCCACATCTACTCAGTTTCTTTTTGTCACTTGTTGACATTTCTTTGCTTTGATCCTCCTGTACTGAACACAGCTGTCGGCTACTTTTTAAGCTATTCTTCTGCCCCTGATGACCCAAGCCTTCCTCCTCATTCTCAGTAAAGTTTCGGCCAATCCTCTATGGCTCTCTCTGTGAGATTCTCAGGCAAACAATGTGGAAACCCAGACATTGTAGTGAAGGATTGGAACACTCACCTGATCTTCTCTAAAGACCTGCATTCTTCCCCCACAGACCAATAGGCCAGAGTCTGGATCTTTAAAGATTACCAGTCTGTCTTTGCTGGCGTTAGGGAAGGTTTTACCTTGTTGCGCGCAGGGCTCTCTCGCTCTCTCACTCTCTCTCGCCTCTGGGTTGTTCAGGGTTCGACTTTTGCCAAGGAACTTTTTTCCTGCCCTCCAGACCCATGCTACTGTCTTCTAGTCTGGTTAGATCACTGAACTGCTCCATGTCAAATAAGTTTTGGACAGTTGATCCTGCAGGTGGTCTTTTGAGTTATATCTTTACTTGGATGAGATCACTTTTCCTTGATACTTCAATTGGTTCTTGTTGTTTCACCTTAGACCTCATCAGTGCAGCTGCAAGGGCCTTCTTCTGAAGCTTGCTGATACTTTCTCGGGCGGTAGCTGCAAGATCCTTAACTGACTTGATTGGCCATTCATCTATTGGTAAGCTCAGGACCTTTGGTCCACTTTGCCACTCTGAATTTTCACCCAGGTCTTGAGGATTAACCCCCCTAGTGATCTCATCGGCTATGTTTTGTGGAGCTTGTATCCACCACCATTCTTGTGCTTTGGTGATTCCTTGGATCTCTCCAATCCTGTTGGCAAAGAATGTCTTATACCCATAGCTTTCTCTCTGTATAGCACCAAGGACTGTTTGGCTATCGACCAAGTGGTACCACTTGCCAACTCGAATTTTGCTTTGCTGCTCAAAGTACTTACTAAGCCGTAAGGCAAAAACTGCTCCGCACATCTCTGCTTTAACAGCATCTCCTTTGTGGCCTAACAGATTTAATCTGGCCTTGGACTCTACCAGTTTGGTGAATGGACCCCGATCAGTGTTCCATCTGAGGTACATTACAGCACCACAAGCATTTTCACTTCCGTCTGAAAAAGTTATCGCCCAAGGTTCATCCTTAAAATTTTGGGGAGTTATACCTCCGGGGAATTTAATCTGGCTAAACAGAACATATTCCTCAAAGAGTCTCACTGCATCTTCTCCGAGACGATCCGAGAGTCCCAAGTTTCACTGACTGGAACCCTTCCATCCTTTGCCTCTTGGAAAGCTCTGCGGACTGGAATTGCTCCCTCCTGCTTGGCTGGAGTCACTTGGCCTACTGTTTCATACACACCCGCCACCTGACTCAACAACTCTCTTAGTGTTAGTGGATTTGGTGTTTGGGCTCTGACCTGCTCTTGTGAGAGACTCTAACCGAGCCTCATTTTCCTTTTTGAGAAATGAATTGAGGTCATCACACAGAGCTTGTCTTCTTTCACATCATAGCCCAGGCCAAGTGCTTTGTTGTCATCATCATGCATTTGGTTTGGTAGAACCATGATCTTTTCTTTGGTTCCCAAGGGCTCATGTTATAACTCACCCCTCCCACTTTGACCTGAAAAGCCCCATGGCTTGAGAAGAAATTCTTCTGCTTTTAAGATCGACTCCACATTTGTCACAATGGACTTCAGCTTCTGAAGGTCATTGTGAGATGTGAGAATATTGTCAACATAGCTATCTTGATGGAGCGCTCTACACTCTTCCTCAAGATGAGAAAATGCACCATGCACACCGCTTCTAAATCTCAGCAGGACAGCATGTGGATTAAGAAAGTAAGGACCCTTTACTAGTAAATCGTTCATGATGACACCTCTAAATCTTTGGGTGCTGTTCCAAATAAGCCTCACTGGTGTTGTAACTGAGTGAGGGTTAGGAGCAATAAGATGGCTTACGTACCACACATACTTCACACTTCTGGTCCAGCATATTTCATGCACTTGGAGCACTGTAAGCAGCCTTCCATTCAGGCTCTTTGGATAGTTGTCTCTCCATCCTCAAGAATGTAGCCTCAACTGCTCTCCTATTGTTCGGCAAGGAATCTGGATCCTCTAAACAAGGATATTTGGCATGCCAATGCGCCTCTTTGCTGTTGCTGTCCTCTGTGACATAAGTGAGGCCCTCTCTTACCATTTTGAGTTCCCTCTCCTCAGCGAGACTCATTTTTTTCCACCCGGTTGGCAATTTCCACAGCTACACCCGCCACATTTAGGTTCACATGCTGCACCAATGGAATCCCACCTCCACCACTCCAGAAAGTCTCGGATGCTGGTTGCAGCGCTTCATTTATTAAATCTGGCTATTCACTTACTTGGTGAATGTATGTCAATGTCAGCTTTTACTCACCTTCAGGTCAAACATTCTGTGGAAGGAGTCAAATGAAAATGAAAGTCAAAGGGGTCTAAGAGTTTCTGTCATTGATCAACTCATATACACAAAGGCCAAATCATGACAAATCATTGATTTGGGCTTTGTATACATGAGTCAGACTGGAGTTGTAAGGATTACTTTTACACTTCCTTTGTGTAATTTTTAGTGGTGGGACGTTATTGGCGTTAACGTGAGACTCTTATCGGGGATAAAAAACAATATCGCCGTTAATCTATTCTCAAAGTCAGGTTGGGAGCTGGGTCTATACTACGCAAGCTATGATGACTTTCACCTTGATATTTTAGCGCGGATGTATAGCTACCTAGCCGAATTGCACTGTAGTGAGCGAGAACGAGTCTTCGAACCTGCGTGTATGCTGTGAAATGACCACATCAAGCGTGAACGCTGGCTTCCGAACTCTGGTGCACACCCGTGAACCGCACTCGAGTCCTGACGAGCGTGACTGCCATACTGTAAGCAGAGAGCTGTAAATCTAATTTCTGCTCGTCGTCAGCATTCTTTATGAAATATTATGAAAGAATTTCCATTGTTGAGTGAACTATTCCTACTATTCCAAAAATATTTGTGTATTTTGTGTAACTATGCATTTATGAAGAATGCATTTTTGTAGGTTTCTATTAGGAGTGCACCGATCCGATATTAGGATCGGATATCGGCCGCGATACTGACAAATTAGCTGGATCGGGGATCGGAAAAATTAACAGATCCACAGGCCGATCAAGGTGTTTTTTTTTTTTTTAGTAGCAGAACCTACGTCATTCGTCAGCTTCACGTGTGTTGCATGCTAGAAGCAACATAGAGCGAGCCAGAGACTTTGGCTGCAGGGTTGCCAACGCTCAAGCATTTCGGTCTCATCTCATGCACTCACTCTGCCCAACTTAATCTCACGCCAAATTGCCAAACCTGCTTTTGATATTAAACAAAGGTTATCTTTTACATTTTTCAAACAATAAATATCATAATGTTAAAGCCAGAGGCGTTGAAAAACGGAGTTGCGACATGCTCTCATCTCCCGGCGGCGCACACTGTCACGTGGTACATGGAGCGCTCAATACTTCTAGCGCTGTGTCAATGTATTTGAATACAAAACAGTTTCACTATACAGATGTTTGCAGCAAGTTTTGGTAAACAGTACAGCATAGTGTGCATTGATTATTAAGTCAACCATATTTACAGGATCGTTTTATTATGGAGAGTGATAGAGATGCAACACTGTTAACATTAATGTTATTCTTGTATTTATCCCTCAGGTGTTCCTTACTAACTGGTTACACTCCTTCTTATTGATGGTCAAATGTGACCATAGACCGTAACTGTTTTTCAATTAAATAAATGTTCTATATTTTAGTTTAATAAGAATTCAACACTTTACATACATCTGCTATTTTGTCTTAGTTATGTTTAGTTAGTCAAGTCTGGTGCCTTTAGTCTCTTCAAGGAAAGTATAATGTGGAAAGTATACAGTTTATAATTAATTCAACAATAATATTGGATCGGTAACGACAGATACACAAAGCCCAGGCATCGGTATCGGTACTGAAAAAGTTGGATCGGTGCATCCCTAGTTTCTATAAGTGTGCATCAACAGTCTCCTACGCAGTCTACATTGTAAATACAGTGGAACTCCTGTGCCATCATCATACGCATGAGTCATGGTGCTCACGTGAACCGCATCGGCTGCCATAGAACTCAAAAGCGCTGCACTATTTCCAACGGAAACTGCGTAGGAGACTGACACAGGCTAGAACGAAATTGTTGAATAAAGTCATTATTTCCGTTTGTTTTTGCGCAAAAAAAGTATTCTTGTTGCTTCATAAAATTAAGATTGAACCACTGTAGTCACATTGACTATTTTAACTATGTCTTTACTACCTTTCTGGACCTTGAAAGTGTTAATAAAATTGCTGTCTTTCTGAGTCCGAGAGATCCCGGATTTCATCAAAAATATCTTCATTTGTGTTCCGAAGATGAATGTCTTATGGGTTTGGAACGACATGAGGGTGAGTAATGACAGAATATTCATTTTTGGGTGAAATATCCCTTTAAGGCGATTGCTGTCCCCACAAGGAAGGGAGGAACGTTGCAAAGGTCGGGACTTCCCTTGCTATAGAGCATAGAAGCTCAGGTATCCTTCTATTATTTGAGAATATTGACACGAAATCGGTGCCAGTATAATCTATTTATGTCATTGGATGTGCCTTGAGGGTAGACACTCTCACTGTCTTCGGCTAAATTATAAGTAAAGTCAAGATTTTGCTATTTCCATTATGTGCATGTTCACATATTAGTTGGGCAGGCAGAGTTGAAGTTCCACTTTGAAAGGGAACGTCCCAGGCCTAATAAAGTAATATTATTATAACCTAATAATAATAATAATAATAATAATAATAATAATAATAAGCCTTAGTATAAGAATATAGCAGGCCTACATTAATTGGAAATGGCTAATTTAATATCACCAATATGTGATGCTTTTGACAATATCTTTCTCCATCGTTGAACGAGGGGGAGAGGACACTGGCGTTGTCTGTTCGCTGCTTTTCCACCTGATTTAAGTTTTATTTGTATTGTTTTTATTTTTAAATGATATTTTTTGAATGCCCGTAACCAGTAAAATCAGTCAGAGCTATAATTGTTTCACGGCTCTTACCGTCTCAGATGACTCCACTCGGCTGTTAATGGCTGGTACTAGCAAGTGTCTGTAGCTAGCCGGCCAACTGCTTTTCTAGCTGTCTACATCATCAGCACTCATAGCTCATTCTGGCGTTTACCGTGATCCACCTCTCCTGGTCTCGATCTCCCTTGCCATGTCACGGATGATTGTTTGATGCAGAGTTCTTCTCTCACTCTGCATATGGTCTCTGTGGCTAGCGGTTAGCAAAATACATGGAGTCTGTGTGGTTGGTATAATGAACTACTCGCCCACTCAACTGATGGAATATAACAATCATGTTTGTCAGTCATCCAAGAATTTGGACTCTTACGACAGCCTCATTATATCCACAGAAGTGTTCGGCGAAAGTTTGTTTACTCTCGGTCTGGTGAAACTGTCCCTTCCACTTCTCAACTGCTGAGTCTTAGCTGCATCACTGCTCCACCTTGCATTACAGCCATAAGACAACTTGGACTTCTGCGCCGACCCCGGTATTACCACAGAAGTGCCTGGAAAAACGTTGTTTACCTCCTGCACGGTACAGAGGCGATCCCTCTGAGATTGCCATTCCTTTCACACTTCACTGAGGTTCAGCAAAGCCACGTTGAGGAAACCATCAAAAAAAGGAAGCCACCCATTTGCACCTTGAATCCCATCCCAACTGTTCTGCTCAAGTCATTCGTTCCCATTGTCAGCCCAATCATCACCCAGTTTGTTAATCTCTCTCTCAAAACTGGTTTTGTCCCTCTTGCCCTTAAAGCTGCTGTCATCCATCCAATACTCAAGAAACCAACCCTAGGCCCAGAGGTCCTGGCAAATTACAGGCCGATCTACAACCTCACCTTCCTGTCAAAGGTTATAGAGAAGGAAGCCGCCTCTCAGCTCCACAACCATCTAAAAAACAACAACCTATTTGAGATATTTCAATCAGGCTTTCGCTCAGCCCACACAACTGAAACAGCTCTGCTCAGGGTGACAAATTACCTTTTTATGACAGCTGATTCAGGATCAAGATCACTGCTCATTCTCCTCGACCTAACAGCGGCATTCGACACAGTGGACCATACCATCCTCCTGGACCGCCTCCGCAACATAGTTGGACTGTTGGAAGCAGCACTGCAGTGGTTTCAGTCCTACCTTTCTAGCAGGACTGAGCGTGTTATATTGGGAGAATACGAGTCCAGGCTGCTCCCTGTTACATGTGGTGTTCCACAGGGGTCGGTTCTTGGCCCAATCTTATTCATCATCTACATGCTTCCCATCGGTCCTGTCATCAGCAGACATGGTCTGTCCTTTCATTGTTATGCTGATGACATGCAACTTTAAATAAAACCTGCCCCAGGCCCCTCCACAGCTTTCTCATGACTCACCACATGTCTTGAGGAGATAAAGGCATGGATGGGAAGAAACTTCCTCCAGCTGAACTCCAGTAAAACTGAGGCACTACTGGTTGGCACCCCTCATCAGATCCACTCCTCTCCCTTATCCCAGCTCATCTTTGATGGCCAGGTCATCACTTTCTCTTCCTCAGTCAAACCTAGCGGTTCAGTTTGACCCCAGCTGACCTTCAATGACCATATTAAACACATTTGCAAAACCTCCTTCCATCACCTTCGAAACATCTCCAAACTCCATCCCCTTCTAACCTTTGCCGATGCAGAGAAACTTGTCCATGCCTTTGTCTCCAACAGGATGGACTACTGCAACAGACTCTTCATTGGGATTTCTGGCAGAAATATCCAGAACAGTGCTGCCAGAGTCCTTATGAGAGTCCGTAAATATGATCACATAACTCCCATCCTACACTAACTGCACTGGCTCCCTGTTTCATCCCAAATTGACTACAAAATCCTCCTGCTCACACATAAATACAGCACCGGACATGCACAGCCATATCTACAAGAATTCATCACTCTGAAATCCTCCACCTGCACCCTCAGATCATCAGGCCACCTGCTCCTTCAAGTCCCCACCACCAGGCTCCATACCATAGGAGACCGAGCTTTCTGCTCGGCTGCACCGCGGCTTTGGAACCACCTCCCCAGTGAGCTGAGAGCAGTACAGAGCCTGGACCATTTTAAAGCAGAACTGAAGACTTTTCTGTTCAGAAAGGCTTTTATGTGTTGATTGTTTTTATTATTCTATATTTTTATTTTCTATAGTTATTTTCCCCTGTAGCACTGAGATTCTTCAGAATGAAAAGTGGGTTATAAATAAAATCTATTATTATTATTATCTTTGTGTCATCGACGCAACCCAGCACGGAAGGTTATCGTGGAGCCCCTCTGCACTGAAGGACACTGCGTACCACTGGTCACAGACTGTCGTCAGCAATCAATTGCCGTGTAATGTTCTTCAGACATCGGTCATGCTGATGGCATCCCCATAGCATCAAGCCAGAACCATTGCCTTGTTCCCTTTCTCAGGGAACCAGGGTTACAGTCGTAACCACATTTTGTTTAAAAAAAAAACCTTTAAACATTACGTCCTGTTATGTTTGGTATTGCTAATAAATACCAATGTGTTCTTATTGAATTTATAATGGATTTTGTGAAGAGAGCTGTTGAAGAAAATTTTACTGAACCCAAATATAAGGTTAATGGCAAAGGTAGACATTTCTTATGGTGATTGTAAGAATAATAAAAGCATGCTGATGTCACAGCAATGTGTTTTGAATAAAAAAAATGAAAAGTCCTTTATCTTTTTCAATTTCATTTTGTAATGTAATGATGAATGATGTTCAACGGGGAACACATCTCCACAGCAGTTCTTAAATTCTAAGACTAGAATCTCTGGACACTGCACACTACACAATTTTAAACACAGAATATAAACAGACCGAGCGCAACTGGAATAAGACCTGGTATGTTTGGGCATGATCAGTTGTCATGACCCAATTACACTTATAATCAGCCTGACAGTTGTGTAGTGTGTTGCCTGCTTTATTTTGGGTGTCCTTCTCACCTGTTTGTTTGATGAGCTCCATACATCCATTAGGAGTACATGGGATAAAACAGTCTCCAATATCACCACGTGCCAGTTTCCCTGCATTTATACTCGTCAAACTGAAGTAAGCAAACAAACAGACATTAAAACAGCTTTCATTATTTCATGGAGCAAAATACAATGTTGAAATTCACATTAAATCAGAATTATAACTTAATGGCATAATGGTAAGGACTGAATTATATTTTGTGTACCCATCAACATCTTTCTCTGGAGCCACAGCGTTGATAATCCTTTCTGTATTAATAGTGTGGATGGAGTCGAGGGGCAGCTGGACTATGAGCCCATGAACTTTGGAATTCTCATTGACTTCAATTACACTGCGCATAACCTTCAAAATAAACAGTTGATCATTAATGACAAAATCTGAAACAACAGTTAATATGAACACAAAACAGATGTACAGAACATTAATCATTACTTCAGATGATCTGCCCTACCTCATTTTCAGTTGCAGTCCGTGGAAGTTTCACATGTACAGCATTGATCCCGATCTAAAAATCAAGACAGTAATAGTAATTATG
Organism: Gobiocypris rarus; assembly: GCA_023029165.1. NCBI lineage: Eukaryota > Metazoa > Chordata > Actinopteri > Cypriniformes > Gobionidae > Gobiocypris > Gobiocypris rarus. The sequence continues at coordinate 8,238,983 of CM040925.1, forward strand.
TGGTCCTGAACTACATTTGTAGACACAATACAGGTTCATTTTGTAATAGCCGTTTCATTGATGATAATTGGAATTTTTTTGGTGAAAGAACAGAACTTGTGCTGAGCAAGTGATTGACAGCTCCAGTGATTATAAAGTGAATTTTGCAATGTTTTTTACAACCCTAAATGAGATTCCAATCCAAAGGGAGAAAACATTTTCAGTTCAAAAGGCACTGTGAATGACAGTGATTAAGGGAACATTGACAACAGACATTTAATCACTATTAATGTAAAATATAACATTTACATTAATTAATAATACAGTATTTTTTTTTAAACCATTCTATGGAAGTCATTGGGGCCCATCAACTGTTTGGTTACCCATATTCTTCAAAATATCTTCTGTGTTTCACACAGGTTTGGAACAACTTGAGGGTGAGTAGATGACAATACATTTTTGGGTGAGATATCCCTTTAATACTAGGTGTAAACAGTGCTGGTTGCAGATGTCTTAATTGTACAATGAATTTCTTATTTACATCATGTTTACACTTTGTTGGTTATAATGAAAGGATTTGTGAGTGTGCAGCTTGTGTTGAACAAAACCTTGTGTGTTTTCAGCAGTGTAAAGTGGATTCTGAGTAGCACCTGGGATAGGCCAATGCGCTAGAGCCAAAATTTTGGGTGTTAGCCTATGGGTGTTGTTTCTCAGCCACCATAGAGGGTGTGTTAAAGTTAACATGCAGGCTTTATACTAGTGGCAATGAACTAATCCAAATTTTGAACAGTTTTTACCATACTAATGTTTTTTTTATTGGACCCTTTAAATTTTCACATATAGTATTGGTATTGTTTGTCATTTTCATTTCACTAACATTTGGGCTTCTTTACTTTGGGCTTTTTCAAAAGCAATAAATGCAGCTGCAGGGTTTAAAAAAGGATTTGTATGCTAGTACATAAAAAAAAAAAAAAAAAAAAAAAAAGCCCAAAGTTAATTAGACCATTACCTGTAGTACACACCCTTTATAGTGGCCGAGAAAGGAGCAGGTGCCTTTTTGTTTCCATTTTCTTTGATGTGGCTTGTGGCGATTAATTTGTGGTGTGGTTTGTTTCCATTGAGGGTTGATTCTGTGGTGTTGTTGGCATTTTTTAAATTGTCATGTTGTGCACTACTGGGCCACTGTAGGGAACCCTGTCCATTGTTACTAATGTTTTAAAGGGGTAATATAATGCCATTTTTGTACAAGTTAATATGATTATTTAGTGTCTAAATTAAAAGTTTGTAATATACTTTAATTAAAAATTCTCATTAGTATTGTAAGAAAACACTAATTTTACCTGGTCAAAAACAGTTGTTTTCAGCAAGCCGTTTCAGTGCATGTAACTTTAAATGATAATGAGCTTTGCTCACTCCACCCCTCTGTTCTGTGGGGCGTTTTGACACAACAGACATGGAGTGTTGCCTTGACAACAATTGAGGATATATTTTGGAGAAAGAATGGAAACGGGAGTCTCTGAGGACACATCTGTGCAATCGTTTCAATTTGAACCGGAGTCGGACCCGGAACAAGATGACAGCCGCAACGAAGTTCGACAATTAAGACTTGAACAAGATGTTTCTGAATGGTTGGTTTAACATAATGTCACTTTGATCTATCTTTGTATGTACTGACAGGGTAGCGATACGAATGCTATGTATGTACTGATGTATACGTTCGTTCATTGACAGATCTGTAAACTTTAGCTGCATTCATCGTTTAGCGGGCAAGCGATTTGCAAAGATTAATTTAAAAGGTTAATGTAGGATTACCTATGAACAGGCCTTGACTAAATCCAGGCATCACATTCCAGACCTCCGGATGACCCATCCTCTCCCACCATTAGCGAATCATAAAATTAATCATTTGCCATTTGGGTGAAGACAACACCATTTTATTCCCCCATGGCTTATCTTAAACCAGCGCCAGGAAGAGGGAGCACGTGACTTGTCGTTCCCCTTTGTTCCACGGATTATCATCTAGCGGAACTCCGGGAAGGACGCACCACCTCTCTGAACCCCAGGCATAAATTCAGAGTCTTATCGCCACGGAGACCCGCTAAGAGGTTTTCGGCCCAAAATTCACCTAGACCGTAAACAGACACGTCCTCTCCCTTCCTTTCTTTACTGGGACATTTATGCGACCCTTTGAACCTCACACAAAGAACTCTTACTAATCAGACAAAGTCTAATATAAAACCTGATATTCCATAATATGAAGTGATCCCCAATCAGAACTTGATGTATACAATACGTATTATGTATGTTTATATAGCCTATGTGTTTCATAACGTGTCAAACAGTTATTGCTCCATATTCATGCATGTTCCTTCATCTTAGTTATAACAAGTAACTACCACATGATGCTTCAAACATATACCAGAGTATGATGTGCATTCTTCTATTACCTGTGTTGCTTTTCTGTACGACAGACATTTGCCACATATGAATCTTTAGTATCTTCTTCCCCGACCATGGGAAATATATGCTTTTGATATCAGGGTAATGGATAAAAGATTTTCATCCTTATGATGCAAGGTAAATTTGTGTAAAATGTACCATAGTCAAGCTATGGAAGTTGGTTCCTTAAAACATTTAAACTAACTAGATGATATGCATGAACGGGAGACATGGGCGGGGGAAACGCCCACCACAATGTCTGATTGGCCTGAGAAACTTTCGGGGATGGACTCCAGAACAGGTTTAAAACCAAGAACCGATCATGAATTCCTTGCTTCCGCTTGTTTCTTCTCGTTTTAACTTGTTGTTCAACAAGTTCGCCGCGTGCCTTGCAGCATCCCTGCTGCTCTGACCCGTGCTGGCCTTGTCATCTATCTGCCAGCACGGAAGGACCGCCGTACTCAGAGCTACCAAGAGCTCTTCCAGAAAATCCATTCAACTCCGTTGTGAACCTCGCTGACAGAACTTCCTCAAGGAAATGCATCCACCCTTTGCTACCAGAGACGCAGAGAAAGCCCGTCGCATAGCAACGCTGAAGCTTGATTCCAGAGACCAGGAAATGGCACATGAGAATACATCAGGCGAAGCCACTCATCCATCCAACGAACCCAACGCTTTCCCTCGCACACAACATCACCTGCCAACCAATCAGCACCGCAGCAACCTCATCCAGAGAAAGAACGGATCCCAGGAGCAAGCAAACGCAAGTACAACACTTCGTCTTGGTTGAGCTGGTGAAACTATGTCTAACAGACAAACTATGATTAAGTTGCTAAAGTGTTGATTCTCTCAGGTGGCGGTGTGAGAAGTGTCTAACAATACCACATCTCTCTGTACCTTATGAATGTATACTTGTGTGTGTGTCAGTAGGTTAGTTTATGTGTATTAGAATAGATAAATAAATCTTGTTTTCAGTTTTCATCTAGACAAGTCTCTTGTGCTTTGTTGTTCATAAGTTACTGCCTCAAACTTACGATTTTTATTACCTAAGCTCACAGACAGTGAACATAAAGTTAATGATATTATTTCCGTTGGCAATATCAACGGAATCACTAGTCAAAATTGATAAATACTGTAATTTCAACATATCGGAGGACGAATAGTTGATAGTGGTAAATATTAATTTTGTATAATTTTTATGTAATATGGTTCTTTTCACTGTAATTTAATACCCCGTTGAGTTATTTGATCCGAATCAATTCCTTACAATAAACCATTACACTCACTTCTTCTGGAGGTGCAGCAGGAACACGAATAGTTGGTACCGATCCTTTTTTCAGGAGTAGCTTCTTAGCAAAACCTGCTTTATACTGAACCTCATATATAGGTGAGAAATGGTTCGCGTAAACATGAAAGCATTGACATTGAAAACAAAACTCAGCCACTGCGTCTTCAGCGGTTCGGATTTAGGAACATCAAAAGGACTGCTGTGTTCGTTATTACACTCAAGAACAGAACACCACAATCCCTCGACGCCATTCTGCTCCAACGTATTAACAATGGCGGACAATATTGACAGCTCGCTCAGGGCAGGTCTGTGTTGAAACGCTGCTGTCAATTAACAATTGTGGAATCAAAGAGATTTAAAAAAAAAAACACTATAGATTTTTATCATTATAGGATGGTTGTGCACATGCACTGCCAAAACACATTTCCGTACAAATCAACTTGTAAAAGTGCATGTACCATTATATGACCCCTTTAAGGTATTAATGCATTAATAATATTGCTCCCCTTTAGATGGGTGCTTGACTATGGCGATTGCTAATGAGTAGAGGAAGTTCCCTTGTGGGCATTTTTATAGTATGGCTCCCCTACAGCTGAGTCTAGGGGGTCCTGATATATTATTAGGCATATTATTAATAGGTTATTATAATATTAGGTTATTAGGCCTGAGACGTTACCTTTTCCTGCTTAACTTCAGCACTGCACTCCCATTTGTGTGTGAACTATCCATTTAAGCACAGGCACCTATACACGGTGTTGATGTGGCCTTACCTCAGTAGCAGCTTTCAGCTTCATGCTGATGTACAAGTTTGAGTCGTCTCTGTCTCCCACCTATAACAGACAAACAATCAACATTTCAAACAAGTAGACCAAAAATAATTTTCATATTGTAATTTTCTTGGTTCTCTCTTTTTGTGTTTTTCTAATTGGATTCTTTTGCTTAAGTAATGTGTTTTCCTACTATTATCTAACATTTCTACTAGATGAAAAGAATGGGCAACTCCTGAAGGACCACCATCTCTCAGATTTTCTTTCCACCATTTTTTTAATATATCCGGACACAGTGGTTGTCAATCCTGGTCCTGGGGACCCATTTCAATGCACATTTGTACGTCTTCCTTTCTAAACACACTTGATCCGGGTAATCAGCTTTTCTAACTAAACTGAGAGTATCAGATATATTCCAAATTCCAAACTGCATTTTTGTTCAAAGTCACTGGAATAAAGCCATAAAACACTTTAAACATTTGTTCACAAGGCTTTTCAGAACTGGATGTTGTTGCCTAGAGTTTTTTCTTCAAAACAATGTGAAAACCATTTTGATCACTATTTCATACAAAACAATCGTAATTTAACTTTTGTAAGACAATTATTGTCAGAATGGCTGTTTTCATTTTTCATTTGCTTTAATGCATATAAATAGCTTAAGTCTGATTACACTGTGTTGAGCACAAACAGGGCTACAATAATATGTGAGCAATATGTACATAAAAGTTTGTAGTTGAGAAAATAAGGTAGCTTTTGAGAAAAAACAAAAACAAAGTTAAAAGTCACTGAAATAAGGCCATATAACACTTTAAACATTTGTTCACAAGGCTTTTCAGAACTGGATGTTGTTGCCTAGAGTTTTTTCTTCAAAACAATGTGAAAACCATTTTGATCACTATTTCATACAAAACAATCGTAATTTAACTTTTGTAAGACAATTATTGTCAGAATGGCTGTATGCTGGGAGGGTGTGGATCTTCATGAATAATACTGAGATTCACACCTGAGGCGTCAACGAATATCAATGAGGAATGTGACAGAGAACTATATTGAATGTGAGGAGACTTAAAGGGTTAGTTCACCCAAAAATTAAAATTAGCCCATGATTTACTCAACCTCAAGTCATCCTAGGTGTATATGACATTCTTCTTTCAGACGAATAAAGTTGAGTTATATTTAAAAAGTCCTGGCTCTTCCAAGCTTTATAATGGCAGTAATTGTTGCTCTGTTTTTGAAGTCGATAAAATAAAATAAAATGCATCTGTCCGTCAAATAATATGCTCCACACGGCTCCGGGGGGTTAATAAAGGCCTCCTGAAGCAAACCGTTGCGTTTGTGTAAGAAAAATATCCATATTTAAAACTTTCTGAATTAAAGGCTGAATTATAAATAAATCGAAATGCCGATCACCTTCCGTGGAAAAGTGTTGAAAGTGCCCTCTTGGAGTTCAAGATGCATACTCAACGAGCGTACCTGGTAGTGTAAGCCTTTGAACTGCAGAGGCACTTTCAACACTTTTTCCATAAACTGAATATGGAAGGAGATCAACCAAAACTTTACTTAATAAAGTTTTAAATATGGATATTTTTCTTACACAAATGCATCAATTCACTTCCAAAGGCATGTATTAACCTCCCAGAGCTGTGTGGAGCACGTTATTTGACGGACAGATGCATTTTTATGGACTCCAAAAACAGAGCAACAGTTACTGCCATTATAAAGCTTGGAAGGGCCAGTTTTATATAACTTCTTATCATGAATGTTGAAAACAGTTGTGTATTTTTTTTTTTGAATTCTTTGATTAATCAAAGAATTAACTCAGAGGGTTAAATCTTTGATTAACAGAAAGTTCAAAAGAATAACATTTATCTGAAATAAAACGATTTTGTAACATTATAAATGTCTTTACTGTGTTTTTTGATCAATATAAGGAATCTTTGTGGTTCATATCTTACTAAAAAAAAAAAAAAGCAAAAAAAAAAAACTTACTGAGCCCAAACTTTTGAATGGTAGTGTAAAATGTTACAATAGATTTCTATTTCAGATAAATGCTGTTGTTTTTAACTTTCTATTTATCAAATAATCCTGAAATAAATTGGAGGAGGAGAAGGAGAAGGAGAAGGAGAAGGAGAAAAAGGTTTCTTGAGGAGCAAATCAGCATATTACAATGAATTTTTAAGGATCATATGAAGACCGGAATAAATTGCATTTAAAAAATATATTCAAATATTAAACTATTATTTTTAGATTATAAAAGTACTTCCCAATATTACTGTTTTTAAATAAATGCAGGCTTGTTAAGCAGAACAATTTTTTTTTTTTTTTGAAAATCTACAACTTTTGAAAGGTAGTGTATTTACTTGGATTTACACATGAAAACAACACAGATCAGTGGAATTTTTTATTTTTTTTTATCAGTGCAAAAGAGACTATTTTCAAAAGGAAATTATTTTTGCTTTATGAAGAATGTATTTACTTTATTGAATAACAACAGACAACAGATCTTAGTAGAAAATTACTGTGCATGTGTGCTATATTATGTCAGACAAGACAAACTGAAATTGTGTTTGCAACAAAAGGTGTTACATGTCTACATCCTGCTGTTTCTTAGAATTGACTCCTCTGTCCAGTGATAGAGAATGAGAGATGGGTTTTGCCTCCTTATATGATACATATCTTCAATTCCTGTTTTGATAAACAGGAACACAGCAGAGTGAGGGGTAAGATGTATATAAGGAAGCCCGCACTGGGTGAGGCTTCTTTGCAGAAACTTTGTCTGTATGTAAATGGCCTTCTTGCAATAATAAAATACTTACTTCAAAGACAATTGGGTTTGGTTTTCATTACAATCTCACTACTAAAGAGTTCAAATTTCCACGACAAGACATTCAGAGCAAAAGTGCAAACAGGGACAGAACGAAAACAAATTTTAAAATAACGGACTTGAGCGCGCAAAAGACGCAACATATGTGAACGGCCCCTTAGTCAGTGCATGGTTACATCAGTGTACCAGTCAATAAAATGGGACAGTTATGTACGGGACATTTAGGCCCAATAAATGTGATGTCCCGGCTAATACGGGACAGTTAGCAACCCTACTTTTATATCAAGCACTTGACTCACTGGGGCCCAGGTCAGGAAGCAGACAAACTGGCTAAACCAACCGTCTGCTAGCTGTCTCACGTCACCAGAGTCAGCTAAATCCCAGCACATAGAGACGCTTTCACCTAGATATTATCACATAGAGACTGTGTCTGTTCCCCGAATCAGTAAATACAAAAAAACATCAAAACCATTCAACAGTAAAAATTTAATTGATGTCCAACAAATAAACAACAGATATAATACGGATGAACAATTGATAAATCTCGGGTTGTTGAATATTCGATCCCTTTCGCCAAAAACGCTTATTGTTAATGATATGATTATAGATCATAACCTAGATGTGCTGTGTTTGACAGAAACCTGGCTAAAACCTGACGACTACATTACTTTAAATGAGTCCACTCCCCAAGATTATTGTTATAAACACGAGCCACGTCTGAAAGGAAAAGGGGGAGGTGTTGCTGTAATTTATAATGATATCTTCAGTATTACTCAGAAGTCTAGTTTCAAATATAATTCCTTTGAAGTTTTGGTGCTTTATGTAACGTTGTGTAGTGTAAATGATAAATCCCGTTTGACATCTGTGTTGGCTACTGTATACAGGCCACCAGGGCACAATACAGACTTTATCAAAGAATTTGCTGGTTTTCTATCAGATTTAGTACTGGCTGCAGATAAAGTACTAATTGTTGGTGATTTTAATATCCATGTTGACAATGAAAAAGACGCATTGGGATTGGCATTTAAAGACATTCTAAACTCTATTGGAGTTAGACAACACGTGTCGGGACCCACTCATCGCCTTAATCATACTTTAGATCTAATACTGTCACATGGGCTAAATGTTGATACCATTAAAATTCTGCAGCGGAGCGATGACATCTCAGATCATTACCTAATATCATGTATACTTAATTTAGCTAAAGCTGCAAAGCCATCCCCTCGCTTCAAATATGGCAGGACTATAACCGCTGCGACTAAAGATTGCTTTGTACATAATCTTCCTCATCAGTTCCATCTCCTCAGCATTACAGATAGCCAAGAGGAACTTGATGTTGCAACAGAAACTACTGACTCTCTCTTTACTAGCACTTTAGACATAGTTGTGGGCAGTGGGCAGATGCCTCGCACCTGCACGGGAAATGAACGACCCCGCCCTCCACGAGTTTCCTGCTGCCTTGCAGATCGGCCTTGGTTGGTCAAAGGCTATGGGAGGTAACCCAAATAGAAAACCCGGTATGGAGACCCGTAGGCAGTTGGCTGAGCTTTGTGATGCCTTCTGGCACCTCCTGCAGCTGCGTTGGCACCGGCCGTATCGGCTTGCCTTTCCGCCGGATTTTGCCAGCAACGCCGAGAGGGAGATCCTGGCACTGGGCACTCTAGGATCTGCAAACTATTTGCCCAGGCCTGCACCTGGAGAGGTCACTCCAGCTTCGCTGTCTCAGCGTAGACTCAACACGGGGAGCAGCAGTCACCAGTGATAAGCCCAGGCTCGTTTGCCGTAGAGCTGGGCGCTAGGGGTTGCTCTCGACGGTGGGAGGAGTCTTCTGACTCCATTGGGAAGTTACCGCCCGCCTCAACCCGGGCAGCCCCTGGGCAATAAGGTACTACCTCGCCACAACTTGCTTGCTTCATCTGGTGCGTGAAGCTTAGACAAAATCGACAGGCTTGTTGTAAAACTGAGCACCAGGAAAACACAGAAAGAAAAATAAACCGCCAGCCCTGTGGCTGGCAACCTGGAACGTCAGAACAATGTGTCCTGGCCTTTCTGATGACCTCCAGCAAGTAGACGACACCAGGAAAACCGCCATCATCGACCGCGAGCTAGCAAAGCGGAACATCGACATCGCCACCCTCCAGGAGACACGCCTCGCTTCCAGTGGCAGTCTCAAGGAGAAGGACTATACGTTCTTCTGGCAAGGTCTGGAGTCAGACGAGCGCAGACTCTATGGGGTTGGCTTCGCAGTTCGCAACTCCCTCCTGTTATCAGTCGAACCTCCTTCACAGGGAACTGAGCGCATCCTCTCACTCCGCCTCACTACCTCCTCAGGACCTACACACATCTTTAGCGTCTACGCTCCCACACTCTGCTCTACAGCCGAGGCCAAAGATACATTCTACGAGGAGCTTGAGACAAGGATTAGAGAGATCCCAGCGAAGGAAAACCTGTTCCTGCTCGGAGATTTTAATGGTGCAGCCTACATTTCCTGGCCACATTGCATCGGACACTTTGGCGTTGGCAAGCTCAACCAGAACTGACAGCGGCTACTTGAGCTCTGCTCCTTTCATGATCTTGCCATCACCAACACCTTCTATTCTACCAAGCCCCACCACAGAGTGTCTTGGCGACATCCCAGGTCGAAGCACTGGCACCAGCTGGACCATGTCTTTACTAGAAGACCCATGCTGTTCCACGTGCTCCTCACGCGCAGTTACCATAGTGCCGACTGTGACACCGATCACTCCCTGGTCGGCAGCATGGTGCGTCTCTGACCCAGACGGACCCACCGCTCTAGGCAAAAGGGCCTGTCTCGCATCGACACGGCCAGAAACTCAAAGCCTGAGCTGCGCGAACGCTTCGCCGAGGTCATTGACAAGACCCTGGAAGACTGCTCCACAGACAGTGCCACAGCACGCTGGGACTTTATCCGTGATGCCATATACCAGGCCGCTTTAGACACCTTCGGAATGAGAGCCAGGAAGAACGAGGACTGGTTCGAGGCTGGGATAGAAGAGATGGAGCCTGCCTTAGCCGCCAAGGGTGCTGCGCTTCTCAAGTACAAGAGGAAGCCCTGCGAGAAAACACTGGCCACCTACAGAGAAGCCCGCAATAACACCAAGAGGGTTGCTCGTAGGTGCGCCAACGACTACTGGCTGAAGCTTTGCAGTGACATACAGACCTCTGCAGACTGTGGAAACACCCGTGCCATGTACGAGGGAATGAAGAAAGGACTTGGACCAAGTGTTATCAAGAACGCACCCCTCAAGTCCACCTCCGGCGATATCATCAAGGACCGCGGCGAGCAGATGGAGAGATGGGTTGAGCACTACGGGGAACTGTACTCTAGAGAGAATGTCGTCACTGACACAGCCATGGAGAACACCACCCCACTGCCCACCATGGAAGAACTCGACTCGCCACCCACCATCGAAGAGCTCAGTAAGGCCATTGAATCGCAGTCCTGCGGGAAAGCACCAGGCAGTGACGGAATCCCACCAGAGGTTGTGAAGGCCCCAAAAGAGAGCTCCCTCATTGGACATCTCCATGAGCTTTTGCTACAGTGCTGGGAAGAGGAAATGATACCCCAAGACATGCGGGATGCGAGGATCGTCACGCTCTACAAGAACAAGGGCGACCGCAGTGACTGTAACAACTATCGTGGGATCTCTCTCCTCAGCATCGTGTGAAAGGCCTTCGCCAGGGTTGTCCTCAATTGCCTACAGGTACTTGCTGACCGCGTGTATCCCGAGTCACAGTGTGGGTTCCGGGCAAAGCATTCAAACATCGACATGGTGTTCTCCCTCAGGCAGCTGCAGGAAAAGTGCCGCGAACAGCAACGTCCCCTGTACCTCGCCTTTATCGACCTGACCAAGGCATTTGACTTGGTCAGCCGGTCTGGCCTCTTTGCCCTCCTTCATAAGATTGGATGCCCCCCCAAGCTTCTGAAGATTGCCGAGTCATTCCACGACAACATGTCTGGCACTGTTCAGTACGACGGAGCATTATCAGACCCCTTCCCAATCAAGAGCGGCGTGAAACAGGGGTGTGTCCTGGCCCCGACACTTGGATGGCCCCCCAAGCTTCTGAAGATTGTCGAGTCATTCCACGACAACATGTCTGGCACTGTTCAGTACGAAGGAGCATTATCAGACCCCTTCCCAATCAAGAGCGGCGTGAAACAGGGGTGTGTCCTGGCCCCGACACTTTTCGGCATATTCTTCTCTCTGCTCCTGCGCTACGCATTCACCGAGTCCGAAAATGGCATCTTCCTTCACACATGAAGCGACGGGAACCTATTCAACCTTGCCCGCCTCAGAGCGAAGACCAAGGTGCGCAAGGTCCTCATTCGGGAGATGCTCTTTGCGGATGACGCCACCCTCACTGCTCACACGGAAGCCGCCCTTCAGCGACTCATTACCCTCTTCGCGGAGGCATGCACAGAGTTTGGCCTCACCATCAGCCTTAAGACCAACATCATGGGTCAGGATGTCAGCACTACTCCCATAATTACCATCGGCGATCACACCCTGGAGGTGGTGGACAAGTTCACATACCTCGGCTCTACATTCTCCAGCAACTTATCGCTGGATGTTGAACTTAACGTGAGGATAGGCAAAGCAGCAACCACCATGGCCCGCCTAGGAAGCGTGTGGGACAACCCCATGCTGACCCTCAACACAAAGATGAAGGTGTACCAAGCGTGCGTGCTGAGCACCCTTCTGTACGGCAGTGAGGCTTGGAGCCTATACACGCACCAAGAACGAAGACTAAACGCTTCCCACATGCGCAACCTCAGGCGACTCCTCGGCATCACCTGGCAGTATCGCGTCTCCAACGCAGATGCTTTGGCCCAGGCAGGCATGTTAAGTATGTTTGCCATCCTTTCCCAGAGGCGCCTGCGCTGGCTCGGACACGTGTGCAGAATGGACGATGGCCGCATTCCAAAGGACATCCTCTATGGCGAGCTCGCCACCGGTACACGGCCAACCGGTCGACCCGCCTTGCGCTACAAGGATGTCTGTAAGAGGGATCTGAAGTCATGCAACATCAACCCAGCAGATCTCGAAACAGCAACATCCGACCGCTCTAGCTGGCGTGCAAATGTCACAACTGGCGTCAAGCAGGCTGAGGAGAAGAGAGAGATCCAGCGCGAGGAAAGGAAGAGCCGCAAACAGCAAAGAACCCAGCCTACTACTGCTCCCCCCATAGTACCCACCACAGACTACACTTGCAGCAAGTGCGGCAGGAGCTGCAGCTCCCGCATCGGCTTATTCAGCCACAGCCGGCGCTGCTGCTCCACAACTAAGTAATTCTCAGGTGCAGACTCCATTGTCTCTAGAGACAGAAGGATGCCAACCAGACATAGTTGCTCCTCGGCGCTTAAAGAAGATTAAAGCAAATAATCCAACGCCGTGGTACAACGAGCACACTCGGACCCTTAAAACAGCAGCCAGAAAAATGGAGCGCAGCTGAAAGAAAACAAAACTGGAGGTTTTTCGCAATTTGTGGAAAGAGAGCATGATTGCATACAGAAAGGCCATAAAAACTGCTAGATCTGCTTATTTCTCAACTCTTTTAGAAGAAAACAAACACAACCCTAAGTATTTATTCGATACAGTGGCTAAATTAACAAAAGATAAAGCTTCAACTTCTGACGTTTGTAAATGTTGCGGCAAACCGCCCGTCACCCCGCCTTCCCTCATTAGCACCAGGTGAAACTGATCCGCAATCTGTTGAGCGTGCCCGGGGTCGGATAAGGCAACGCGCTTCGCCATTGTTGGTATGCACCGGGAGCTGACGCTACAGCAGACAGCAGCCCTGACCCAAAGACAATTGAGTGTAAAGCTGGAGTATTAAAGCCTTTTTTTTAGTTTAAACACTGTGCGGGAGCGGGTACTCACTAAAGGACTTTGAAGTGACAGCCGGTAAGCTCTGAAGCCCTGCTACTGTCACAGTTCCAGTGTTAATTTCGTTAACGAAGACGATGACGAAAAATATTCGTCAACGCCCACTTTTTCTGTGACTAAAACGAGACGTTGACAAGCTAAACTAATATCTGATGATAAAAAACTATGACGAAACGTATGCCGTTTCTTTGTTAACAAGACGAGACGGGACTATAATGTTATTTGAGGAATGTCGGACATTAAAAACACATGATCTCTTCAAATGCTGTCTTTCAAAAATGTGCGTCCGTCAAGGAATGTGTCTGCATTATCTGATCTCTCTGAATCTGACAGCTGCAGCCGACGTCACAAGTACGGGTGGTCTAGGCAACCAAATCTCGAACTAGCGAGCTCTATATGCAACGCAGCCGCTTCTCGCAGACTAATTTGAAAATGGCCACGCAAAGAACGATCTTCGATATGAATAAATGTCAAAAAAGTACAAACTTAAAAGACAGAGCAGAGATCGAGTTAGACAGTAAAATCCCCAGCCAACAGGTAATTTTACTAAAGCTGTTGATGGAGTGGAAGTTGTGGAACAGCAAGTTGATGGGCACATTGAAGCAGGTAAAAACACAGCACCATCGTCCCCACCGATTTTAGGTTAGTTTGATTATAAACCTGATGGATGTATATTGCTTTTTATGTTTGAACAAACTCTAGCCTATATAAAGCTTAAGGCGCCGGTTGAAATATTTCAATCGTGTTGCGCTATCATCATGTAAGCTTATCATTTTACGCTTTTTAATCATTGTTTTTAAAACATTCAGACACATTAAGCAGCAAGGGAGAATTAATTCAGGTTAATGCGCATGTTAAATTAGACCTGATACGGCGCACCTCATACAGCGCATGAGTTCCTTTCGTGCCTTGTGCTTGAACGTTCAAATACGCTTAGTGTCAAAATCTTTGTCTTTGCGAGTGTCCTCGTACACTTAGTCATTTGTGTCTTTAAATAAACGTTAACAGTTTACAATAAAACATGTGTAGTAGTGGGATCCTGGTAGACTATTAATGAGGTCTTAAAGGTAATAGTTCACCCCAAAATGAAAAGTCTATTATCATTTACTCACCCTTAAGTGATAAAGGGATATGTAGCATTGCACAAGTGCTACTAACTAAGAGTGCAATGTCAATACAACCTGATTTAAATTTCGCACAAGCTTAATTGAATTGGTCTAAAATAGAGAAAAATTATAATGACCATTTTTGTCTAAAGACTAGATATAAAAAAGCTACCAAAAATAATGTTGGTAACGGCAGTTTGACTAAAAATAATGACTAAAACTGACAAAAAATGCAGTTACTTTTCATCGACTAAAACTAGACAAAAACTATGAAAGACAAAATGACTAAAATGTGACTAAGACTAATAAGCATTTTTGTCTCAAGACGAAGACTAAGACTAAATCGGAAATGGCTGTCAAAATTAACACTGCACAGTTCACAAGGTGTTTATTTGTGTAGTGTGTTAAAACGCATCTTTGTATATGTTTATACTTTGGTTAACAGTTAGGGTTTGATAATATTTACTTTATTTGAGTTTGCTTTACTTTTGATTGCTTAATTTACCTTGTTTAAAGTCTATGAATTATTGCTTAATCCATTTGATAAATATAAATAATATATAAATATAAATAACTTAAATGATTTGACTATTAAATCAAGGGTAGATTGTTTAATTTATTAAAATAGCAATTCATTGGGAAAGATGGGTAAATGCACGTTATTTTAGTCATTGCAGTCAATTTAACAATACAAATGTGTAAAGGCTATTAAAATGTATTTATTCTGTACTTTAAATGTGAAATTAATGATACGGAATGTAACTTTTGTTGAGCTGTGAAATATCTATCAGTTTTTACTTCAATGTATTATTTAACAACTCAGACCTATGTGAAATGTACTGTTGGCTTGGGTTTGCTGGAAATTTACACTGTCTATTGTATGTTGTATTTTTAAAGGTTTTTCACCTAAATAAATGGATGGAGAAATTCATAAGGCCTAATCATTGAGTGAGATCCAGTTAAAAATCTTCAAAGAGTGAGACTTTTCATCTTCAAGTGTGGAAAAGCGCACAGTTAGACAATACACTTGACAGTAAACAACACAGCAGTAATGACTTTATGAACTTCTTTACTAGTAAGATTGATAACATTAGGAATAAAATTATAACCATGCAGCCGTCTACTACAGTATCACTTCAGACAGAACATTGTAGTGTCACTGAGGAAAAATTACACTCATTCACTGCTATAGGAGGAGAAGAATTGGCTAAACTTGTTAAATCATCAAAATCAACAACATGTATGCTTGACCCTATACCGACTAGGCTATTAAAAGAGATGCTTCCAGAGGTCATAGATCCTCTGCTTAATATTATTAATTCATCCTTGACATTAGGATATGTACCAAAAACTTTTAAGTTGGCTGTAATTAAACCACTTATTAAAAAACCGCAACTTGATCCTTAAGAATTAGTCAATTACAGACCAATCTCGAATCTATCGTTTCTATCAAAAATATTAGAAAAGGTCGTGTCTTCACAATTATGTTCCTTTTTAGAAAGAAATGGTATATGTGAGGATTTCCAGTCAGGATTTAGACCGTATCATAGTACTGAGACTGCTCTAATTAGAGTTACAAATGATTTACTCTTATCATCTGATCATGGTTGTATCTCTCTATTAGTGTTACTCGATCTTAGCGCTGCATTCGATACTATCGATCACAATATTCTTTTGAATAGACTCAAAAATTATGTTGGCGTTAGTGGAACTGCATTGGCATGGTTTAAATCTTACTAAGAGATGTCACACCGATCACAAGTTCAGTATGGAGTACCGCAAGGCTCAGTGTTAGGACCGTTGCTTTTCACCCTGTATGTGCTACCACTGGGAGATATTATTAGGAAGCATGGCGTTAGTTTTCATTGTTATGCTGATGATACTCAGCTCTATATTTCTTTGCGCCCTGACGAAACTTACCAATTCACAAGATTAACGGAATGCATAGCTGATATAAAAAATTGGATGAATAGTAATTTCTGCAACTTAATTCAGATAAAACTGAATTTTTAATTATTGGACAGAAAAGCTCCACAAGTAGTGCCCTAGAATACTGTCTAACCTCGATGACTGCTCTGTCAAGCCCTCGTGCCAGTGAGGAACCTGGGTGTGCTCTTTGATACCAATCTTTCGCTTGAAAGCCACGCTTTCTAGCATCTGTAAAACTGCATTCTACCATCTTAAAAATATATCTAAATTACGCACATGCTTTCAATGCAAAATGCTGAACAATTAGTACATGCTCATGAGCTCAAGGCTAGATTATTGTAATGCTCTACTGGGTGGTTGCCCTGCTCGCCTAATAAAACTCCAGCTGGTCCAAAACGCAGCAGCTCGAGTTCTTACTAGAACCAGGAAGTACGATCATATTAGTCCAGTTCTGTCAACACTGCACTGGCTCCCTATTAAACATCGCATACATTTTAAAATCTTGCTTATTACTTATAAAGCAATAAATGGTTTAGCTCCTCAGTACTTAAGAGACTCTTAACGCAGTATACTCCATCACGCCTATTGCGGTCTCTAAACTCTGGCCAGTTGAAAATACCTAGAATATCTAAATCAACTGCAGGCGGTCGATCCTTTTCCTATTTAGCACCTAAACTCTGGAACAGTCTTCCTAGCATTGTTCGGGAAGCAGACACACTCTGTCAGTTTAAATCTAGACTAAAAACGCATCTCTTTACTATGGCATACACATAGAACATTTTTAACTTTCTTTATTCAAATCAAATGACTGATTGTTAGGCTGCATTAACTAGGTCAGCCGGAACCGGGAACACTTCCCATAACACCTGATGTACTACATCATAAAAAGAGTGGCATCCACACTAATGTTAGTCTCTCTGTTTATCCCGAGGTTTACTGCAGTCGGCCGGATCCAGGCCGTGTCCGGATCGGATGGTGGACCTGCATCTGGACATGACCAGCTCATCCTGGAGTGTCTGCTGAGACCGTGTCCATTAGTGTCTCCTCTGAATTTGCCTCACCGCACGTCATCCTCAATTAACCCGCTCCGCGCAATAACTCCGATCTTTCAAGTATTCATATTCTTGTGTAATCGACGCGCCATCCTAAATGAACCAGTCTCGTGCGTGATACCCAAAATTTTGAATATTCCTATCTAATATGATTTATGACCTGCAAGGTTGCCAGAGTAATAATTATACACTGTTAATAATAGGCCAGAGGAGAACTGGCATCCCGACTGAGTCTGGTTTCTCCCAAGGTTTATTTTTCTCCATCATGCCCTGATGGAGTTTTGGTTCCTTGCCACTGTCGCCTTTGGCTTGGCTTGCTCAGTTGGGGACACTCAAATTATGATCCAAGTTACTCAACTAAATATACAATATAATTTATTAATTTGGTCATATATAATTCTATAAACTATCCAAATTAAACTAGCCAAATCAAATTTTGTTGCAATGTTGTCCTGTTTAACACTGTGAAGCTGCTTTGAAACAATCGTCATTGTAAAAGCACTATATAAATAAAGTTGATTGATTGATTGATTGATCAAGCTGTGTTTAATATTATAGAGCATAAAAATATACTGTGTCGTACATGTATCTTTATTTGGCATTGAAAGGTTGGCTACCCATTTTATATTTCAACACGTTTTCATTGATTTCACACATTTCAGCCTGGCACTAGTTCAACTAGTAGCCTACAATGTGACATTTATGCATCACCAACGCTAATATAAGAAAGAAGAAATGTTTTACCGTAAAAATGTTTCTTCTGAGGTAAATCCAAGGTAAACTCACAGTGTGTCTTCCGAACTCGATGAGAAGCAGAAGAATGAAGCTGATTCTGTGTTTTGAGGGCGTTTACAGGTTCGCTTTCCTTCACGTGGACGATTTAAATGCAAATCGCTTTGCCCGCACATGGATGTGGTCACATTAAAGTTAATGAGAGCTGGAGGAACTTTACCTCTCGCTGTTTTCATATGGATTACATAAACAGAGAATATTTGTTTTTTTTATATATATATAAATGACTTCATAAAGAAGACATTCCAAGCTTTATAAAGAGATATCTGCCGTGTCTGTGTGGCAAGTATTCTCTGAGTTCTGAGTTCATTTTCACACGCATTTCAGAATGGACTTCACAGGGAGACAGACAGGAGAATGCGCATCCTGGTTGTTTTCTTTATTTAGCGAAAAGCACAACATTTAGTTTTTATTTTGAGTGTACATAAATAAAAGTTGACACTTTAAGCTTTGTAAAGACATATCGTTCATGTCTGTGAGGCCAAAAATGACAGTATTTTAAGTTATTTTACACTGTCATGCGGAAAAATCAGGCAAAACGTGCGGGCGCGTTCTTTAGGTTCAGAGGGTTAAACAGGTAACTTGTTACCACTAACCTGTAACACCACAAGGCCTGGTTTGAAATTGGGATGAGTCATCCTCATGCTTTCCACCTCTTTCTTCAGCCTCTCTCTGACCTGACTGGAGAAACATAAGGATTCAAAATGCAAGCCAATGTGCAACAAAGCAAGCTAACAGTCACACACACACACACACACACACACACACACACACACACACACACACACACACGTCTGGTTCACTATCTTTGTGGTGACTCTCCATAGATGTAATGGTTTTTATACAGTACAAACTGTACATTCTATACCACTGCCCCTAAACCTACCCATCACAAGAAACATTCTGCATTTTTACTTTCTCAAATAAACTCATCCTGTGTGATTTACAAGCCTTTTGAAAAGTGGGGACCGCTGGCTGGTCCCCACAATGTAGGTGATCTTAGGTTTTACTATCCTTATGGGGACATTTGGTCCCCACAATGTAATATAAACAAGGGCACACACATAGCTGTTCAGATTCAAAAGGTCTAGCTGCTCTCTCTTCAAAGATATTACATCATACATTTTATGTTAGTTAAGAATAGCCTAGTATATCTTATCTTCAGTATTAATGAGGCCATCCTTAAAAATATTCTTGTTTGCCGTAACCCGACCAACCCTGTCAATTTAGGACAGGCTCAATAATTTTTTTGTTGTTGTTGCTTTTAGTCCAACCGACTTGCCAGTTGTAAATGTGCATAAAGACCGACAAATTCATTTTTTTTACTCTTCAAACTAATACAAAAGCAATAAAATAATATTAATTATATTTTAGTAGGCTAAGTATTGTGTAGGGTTGTGCCGATGGACTATATCGTCGTCCATCGTGATGGCACGCCCCCCGAGTGCGACACACACTAGGTACTCCTCTTCTATAGTTAAACGAAAAACTTTGCAGGCATTGCTCTGTAAATTAAATTGCGAGTATAACTAAAGCATATGCTATTTTAAATACAGTAGTCTATGCTAGATATATAGCCAACATTTTTAAATAATCCATTTCATAAGCATGCGTGTTTATTTTAGCACTTCCGTCAGTGAAACAACACACTACAGCCTGTAAAACATTTGAAAACGATTATCAGTTAATAATGGTAACAAAGATTAAGACAATTAAATATTAGTTTAAAAACAGATTTGCTTTATTTCCCCGCAAAGATGCGTCATGCTTTGAGATGAATGTGGACGAGCTGGATAGACACCTTCTCGAATATATCTTCGTCTTCATGTTTTCTCCTAATGTTCCAAAGCAACACTTGTTGTAAAACGTCTGAAGAGCGGATTTTGTCTTCCACATGGTCAAGACATTTAGGCTATGTTTGATTATGCACTGCCAGAAAAAACAAAATAAAAATTGCCGGTGTGTGTGCGTGAATTGCGCTATTCAAATAAACTTGACGAGCCAAGTCTAAGAACAAACTGTGTTAAATAAAATTTGAAGTTAAAAGGTATTTGTCCTACGTTGTTTTTTTCTACTTCACCACATTAAAGCATCTGAATGGGTAGCCTAGGCTATAATAGACTTAATTATAAGCAAATGAAAGGAAGAAACGTTTACAATTCCCTGAAGATTTACGAGAAGAAACGTGATGTCCAGTGGGATCAAATGGACTAACTGTTAGCCTTTTGGTTATGCCTATTGTTAAAGTTCACGGAAATCGGAAAATCGGGTACAAACATATTTGAAAAGCTGGCAAATCTTTAATTGGGCTCAGCCTCCCTCATATGAATCTATATGTTTTCATGGCTGCGACGTAACTTCAAATTTATTTCCTTTGAAAACAAGCTTTGTGCTTTATTACTGTAATATATTCACGTAAAACAGCATTCACATACAAAACACGGGGATAATAATGAAATTATAGTTTTAAATAGAAAATAGTATTTATGTAAGGAGGCAGGCTATATTAAAATAAAAAGAGCACTCTTCACTTTGTTTCCCCTCACGTGCAACCCAATAAGGTGAGTCCTTATTTGGGTTAGCAAAATAACGAAATAGAAAATAGTATTCATGTAAAGAGATAGTAAAATACAAATATAGTAAATTAGGCTATATTTTTTATAAAAAAATAAAAAAAACGACGATAATCGTCCATCGCGATGTTTTAGCCTACTGTAAACATCGTCGTGCAACTGCCAATTTAGGGGACATCGCCCAACCCTAGTTTTGTGTATAATGTTATATATAAATTGCCTGGGCCTACATACAAACGAAGGCTACTTTCTTTTAAATAAAAACCCACAATGTCCAAACGTTTTTTTGTTTTTGTTTTCTTGATAAGTCATTCAAAAAAATTAGGTAAGTAAGCCAGGTAAGTTGGTAGGTTTATGTATATCCCAGCCACCGCAATAGCCATTACCGTATTTTCCGCACTATAAGGTGCACCGTATTATAAGGCGCACCTTCAATGAATGTCCTATTTTAGAACTGTTTTCATATATAGGGCGCACCGGATTATAAGGTGCATAGAATAGAATATACTGCAGTCACACGTTTAACTGGGTTTGCCTTATGCATCCACTAGATGGAGCTGTGCTAAAGGGAATGTCAACAAAACAGTCAGATAAAGTCTAACTTTATTAAGCTGTTCTGACAACTCCGTTAACTCCAATGGTAACGTTGTTCAAACGTTGATGTGCATAAAAACAATATCTCCCAGCCTTGCTAACTTTTCTCCCAAACGTGGAGGGGAACTTTTCCTTAATTCAGTAAACACGTAGTAAAAAACAACAGTCGGATTCCACTAAATCAAACGTTAGTGCATAACTCCACATTGTTCAGTTACGTATAACACGTAAAGCTCACTTTTTCAGTTCATTCCCCATCCACGAATCCCTCGAATTCTTTTTCAGTGTCCGAATTGAACAGTTGGGCGACTACGGCATCCAACCTGTCGGCTCCCTCTCGTCATTATCCAAAAGCACAGTACCGGTGTTTACTGACTACGGTAGCCGTAATGCTGCAAGGGGTGCGGCTTTGTAGTTTACCAGTCGTACTGAAACATTTTATTATTTTTAAATTGTTTTTATTGGTTTTTCATACTGAAACATTTGACGCACTGTCGTTTTTTGAAAAAAATGAAAGGCATTTAAATGCGCCTTATAGTGCGGAAAATACGGTATTTGTAATGGAAGGAGACATAGGCATGTTAATCAAGCATTAATTAAAATTTAAAAGAGTGAAATGTTTGAATTTACATGGTGGTAACTCAAAACTAAAGTTTTTTTTTGGGGGGGGGGGCTTAAAATTTCGTTTGTTGAAAATATAAACTGAATTTAGAAATGCTTTTTAAATGAAAAACTTTGCATTTAATAAACAAAATACATTTTTGAAATGAAGACAGTTTGGACTTGGAGTGCAGCGCATACAAAATAATCCGTTACCTTAAAGGGGTACTTCAGCGCTGGGAAGAAAACACAGAAAATGTATTTTTGTCTCATGGGAATGAAAGACAACAATTCCCAGAACGCACAGCTTCACTTTCAGAAAATGAGTTAAGTTACAGACACTACAATTAAAAACTGAACGTGTCTGTTCGATATAATGCGAGTGAGCCGATTGAGCGTCATGGCACAAACGCAGCAGGATCGGATTACATTCATCACATGAGCTGAGGTAATTGCGGGATTCAAGGCTGCGGCTGCATTCACAGTGCGTGATCAGTCAGGTTCATGTCTTTGTAAGCTTAACTTTCATAGGAAGTTCATTTTAAAAGTTAAAACACTCACTTTGGTCTCACCGCTCCGTTTACATGAATCTCCGCGAGCCGAGTGCTATGAGTGTGATGTTGAAAACGTGGAAATAGCACCTCCTGCTGGCTGTAGTCTTCAGCCTCTGGCCAAAAACTCCTCCGATGATGTAAAATGACGATATTTGTGTCATCGGAGGAATTTTTCCAGAAATAAAATACATAATTCTCTCGTCTCAGAGTCGTATGAGGGGGGAAAGTACGATAATTTGAATATACTCCCGGGTTTCTACTGATACAAAGCTTAATGCTAATCGCTGACGTAACCCTTTAATCCGCGGCTTTGTTATTGTGAGTCTAGGCCTTCACAAATAAAAGCAGACAGTTTGTAGTTTATAATTATGTATTGCACTTATATCTGTATGGCTAAAAATGACGGGAGAGGTTTCCGCTGTCATAAAGGAAAATAGCCTATCCATGAGAACGCGTCCGTCTGCCGGCGCTTTTGTCAGACAGTGGGTTATAGAAAACGTGGCTATTGTTTCGTAGTTAGGCTATGTTTAACTATTAGCCTATAATATTATTATTTTTAAAATTTTAGTTGATTATGAAACGTGAACACCATATACAGGTCCTTCTAAAAAAATTAGCATATTGTGATAAACGTTCATTATTTTCCATAACGTAATGATAAAAATTTAACTTTCATATATTTAGATTCATTGCACACCAACTGAAATATTTCAGGTCTTTTATTGTTTTAATACTGATGATTTTGGCATACAGCTCATGAAAACCCAAAATTCTCAAAAAATTAGCATATCATGAAAAGGTTCTCTAAACGAGCTATTAAACTAATCATCTGAATCAACTAATTAACTCTAAACACCTGCAAAAGATTCCTGAGGCTTTTAAAAACTACCAGCCTGGTTCATTACTCAAAACCGCAATCATGGGTAAGACTGCCGACCTGACTGCTGTCCAGAAGGCCATCATTGACACCCTCAAGCGAGAGGGTAAGACACAGAAAGAAATTTCTGAACGAATAGGCTGTTCCCAGAGTGCTGTATCAAGGCACCTCAGTGGGAAGTCTGTGGGAAGGAAAAAGTGTGGCAAAAAACACTGTACAATGAGAAGAGGTGACCGGACCCTGAGGAAGATTGTGGAGAAGGACCAATTCCAGACCTTGGGGGACCTTCGGAAGCAGTGTACTGAGTCTGGAGTAGAAACATCCAGAGCCACCGTGCACAGGCATGTGCATGAAATGGGCTACAGGTGCCGCATTCCCCAGGTCAAGCCACTTTTGAACCAGAAACAGCGGCAGAAGCGCCTGACCTGGGCTACAGAGAAGCAGCACTGGACTGTCGCTCAAATTTTGCATGTCATTCGGAAATCAAGGTGCCAGAGTCTGGAGGAAGACTGGGGAGAAGGAAAGGCCAAAATTATTGAAGTCCAGTGTCAAGTACCCACAGTCAGTGATGGTCTGGGGTGCCATGTTGTGAGCACCTGCTCACAGTGCCAAAACCACTGGTAAATGGTTTACTGACCATGGTATTACTGTGCTCAATTGGCCTGCCAACTCTCCTGACCTGAACCCCATAGAGAATCTGTGGGATATTGTGAAGAGAAAATTGAGAGACGCAAGACCCAACACTCTGGATGAGCTTAAGGCCGCTATCGAAGCATCCTGGGCCACCATAACACCTCAGCAGTGCTACAGGCTGATTGCCTCCATGCCACGCCGCATTGAAGCAGTCATTTCTGCAAAAGGATTCCCGACCAAGTATTGAGTGCATAACTGAACATAATTATTTGAAGGTTGACTTTTTTGTATTAAAAACACTTTTCTTTTATTGGTCGGATGAAATATGCAAATTTTTTGAGAAGGACCTGTTTGTGTGTATATTATATAACAATGCAATAGCTCTTCTAACTGTACTGTCATATATGTCAATTTCATGGATCCATAACTTCAAAATGCTACAGCAAAAATGTCTGGAATTTTGCATGGTGACAGTCAAGCACACTGGGTATAATGCCCTAGTGGAACTTAGAACGCACCCATAAAGGCAGCCAGATATAGCGCCTCCACATGGGCCAACAATGCAATAGCTCTTCTAACTGTACTGTCATATATGTCAAATTCATGGATCCATAACTTCAAAATGCTACAGCAAAAATGTCTGGAATTTTGCATGGTGAGAGTCAAGCACACTGGGTATAATGCCACAGTGGAAGTTAGAACGCACCCATAAAGGCATCCGAGATATAGCGCCTCCAAATGGGCAAAATGCAATAGCTATTCTAACTGTATTGTCATATATGTCAAATTCATGGATCCCTAACTTCAAAATGCGACTGTAGAAATGTCTGGAATTTTGCATGGTGACAGTCAGGTACACTGGGTATAATACCCCAGTGCAACTTTGAACGCACCTATAAAGGCAGCCGAGATATAGTGCCTCCAAATGGGCCACTTGTGCCATTAATGCAAAGGCTCACTCTCTACTGTCGTTTGTCAAATTCTTTGGTCCATAAAATCATAACGCTACAGTAAAATTCTTTAAAAATTTGAATGATGATATTCAAGCACGATGGGTTTAAAGCACCAGTTCAATGATGTAGGCTACTTCCCCAAATGGGTCCACAATGTGATGGCTCTTCTAACTGCATTGTCAGATTGGGTCCATAACATCAAAATGGTACAGTAACCATAATGCAATGGCTCTTTCAAGCCAATTTAATTAATCAATTAAATCAGAAAGTACAGTTGTAAGATATAACAAATTACAGTATTGACAAATATCATATATCCATTTATGCAAAATTAGTTTGCATTTGAAAGCAGCAATAATAACATGATTATACATTTTGTATTTCATCCTTATTTGATGTTCTGAAGGCCTTGCAAGGCTAGGTGTCATCTGGTGTTGGTTCATCTGAAGTCTTCAGAGGCTGGATCCAAGCTGGAGCTGGCATTAATCTCTAGTTACCTTACCTTGTATTGATTTATTAATTCATTCAAAGCATTCAAGTGCAATGATTGAAGAATTATGTAATTATATTTTATGTACATTTGTATTTTTTCACTGATATTTCTGTGTTAATTACCTTTTAAAATAGTTTATTATTCTTTTCTGAAAATAGACACAATAGTATCAAACGTGTGAATAAGAGAAAAACCACATGGTCCCTAAATTTAGCTGATGGCATATAGTTAAAGAATAGGCATACTGTAATTATATTGAATGTGCCTTAATATTTTACAGCCAATCTTCGCTAATATATTATTATTTTATTCTGAAAATGGACACAAAAGCAACACAATCCATTACAAAAGCTTGAAAAAGAGACAAACCGCACGGTTCCTAAGTTGAGCGTGAATAAGAAACCAAAGACGCGGAAGCGTCGCGTCTTTTAAGGTGGACCGGATAGCGTCAAAAAAGCTGCGAATAAGAAGCTGGAATCAGCCTCGTAAAGACTGGATATATTATACAATGTTAGCTAAATTAAATTATATAATTGTAAATAAGAAACATTTTAAAAGGTATAAAAACTTACGTGTGTGCACTGCAAGTTAACTAAATGGTGTGCCATTCCGAAGTAATAAGGGTCAGTTGGACATCATGTGATGTTTGGTCTCATTAAACGTATTACATATACAAACAGTATAAGAGAGTGTGTCCTGGTTTACACAATACTCTTTCAGACTTTAACATCATCGATAAATGCGATCAATGAATACCTACATATACATACACACACACACACACACACACACACACAAAAGAAATAAACTTTCTCAAGAGTTCAGAGTTCAATTCGTCAAAAATCCCTTAAAATAACTACAAATCTGAGCGGTGTAAAACAACAACAACAACAAAAAACAGGCAACCTCTAAAATAGTATTGCTTTCTAATTCAGTGTGAACATAAAACATGAAAATGATTGTATAGCTTTATCAACATACCATGAAAAATGCTAAAATAAAATAGCTTACGCTGAGATCGATTTCCCGCAGATGATTTGGGCTGGCATCGTAAGATTTTAAGTTGTTTTTTCAAAGTGGGATAAATTTGTATGTTCGTTCCGCTGTTAACTGAGAGCACGTGTTACACTCTTCTTCTTCTGCTGCTGCTGCTGCTGTGTTGAGCTCAGTGTAACTATGCTCAGCGTCTGTCTAACGTTACAGAATGAATCCGCCCCTAAATTTGTGAATATCATCAAGTGCGTACATTTACGTCAATGATGTAGGTGTTGCTGTCTGCACCAATCAACATTCCTCTTTTTATTTATTTATTATTTATTTTGTATTTATTTATGTTTTGGCTGCTAAAATAAGAGTGGAACTTACTTAGCCTATTTATTTATTTATTTACATTTACCTACCACGCAACAAACAGTATATTTTCAGACAGGCTAAAAAGGTGGGAGCAATTAATGGCATCTTATTGGGCAAATTTAAAAGGTCAGAGTGAGGATCACCCAACAAGGAAAGTAATGAGTCCTAGTTGGGAATATGAGAAGAGAGAGTGTAATAGCTTTGGATGGAGTGTTAGGAAATTGGTTAGATATGAGATTGGAGGAGGTTGGATATGCTCCAATAATTCCTTTATCTCCAGTACCATTATGGGTCATGCCCCAACCAGAAGTAGATTTAAGTTTATTAGAAAAAAGGCAAAAGGAGGGTTCATATGAAACAGAAGTATATAATGTAAGGAAGTATATTGGGTCAAGATATGGGGAGTATATGCACATTTTTACAGATGCTTCAAAAGATTCAAAAACTGGTCATGTGGGTTCTGCATTCATTATTCCAAAGGTTAAAGTGTATAAGAGTAAAAGGATATCAGATTGTTTATCAGTGTATACTGGAGAGATGTTTGCATTAATTATGGCAATAAGGTGGATTAGGGCAGTTAAAATATCCAAGGCAGTAATATGTTCAGATTGTAGTTCAGCTCTAATAAGTTTGAAGGAGATAAAGTCAGAAACAAGACAAGATATGGTAATAGAGATAGTTCAAGAATTATATTCAATTAAACAAGCTAATTTAGAGGTACAGTTTTTGTGGGTTCCAGCTCACATTGGGTTGAGAGGTAACGAGGAGGCGGATGCATTAGCAAAAAAGGCAATAGAACGAGAAATAGTAGATATACAGATTTTATTTAGCAGGTCAGAAATTAAATCAATTATTAAAAACCATATTTTGAAATTATGGCAGCAGTATTGGGACAATGAACTAAAAGGTAGACATATGCATCAAATACAGTCAACAGTGGGTAAGGGAAGAATATCAGGTAGGAGTAGGAATGAAGAGAATATGATTACAAGACTGAGATTAGGACATACAAGATTGAATGGTACATTGCACTTAATAAGTAAGCATCCAACAGGTTTATGTGAGGTATGTGAGGTGAGTGAAACAGTTGAACATGTAGTAATGCACTGTAGGAGATATAAGGTTGAAAGGAAAGAGTTGAAGGAGGAATTAAATAAAATAGGAGTAAAGTTGAGTGTTCAAAATGTATTAAAATCAGATAGGAGTATAATATTTATTGGTAGAGTATTTGTTAAGCACTGGGTTAAATAAGCGTATTTAAAGTGGGTTTTTATTTTATTTATTTATTTTCTATTTATATATATATATTTTTTTTCCTGTCATGGGGGCTGAGAGTGGACGGAGGAGCTGAACACTTAGAGCCGGATGAAATTCGATGATGTCTCTATGCGGGTAAATAAGAGGAATTTATGTTGGGTATAGGAGGTGTCACTGGTCCATTTCAGCTATAGGTGGCGGTAATGCACATATTTGTTTGCGATCCGCCGTAAAATAGTAATAAGAAGAAGAAGAAGAGAGGTGAGAGATGTCTCCACAAGACTTGGCTAACCTTATCCTCTGCTATTCCCCACAGAGAGCAGCGTGTGACCGCCAGCTAGTGATGGGCAGACCGAGGCTTCGTGAAGCACTGAAACAGTTGAAGCAAATGTGCCGAAGCTTTGAAACAACACCCGACACCCGTCTCCATTACGCCATCTAGTGGACACTTGCATGTATTGTTCTGAAATAACCTTGACAGTGATCCATGTACAAAAAAAAAAAGTAACATCTGTCTGACAACTACTTGATTTTGTAACCTGTAGCCTTCTCGATGTGAATACCTTGAGTGTTTTTGTTATGAAAAATGAGGATTAATAAAATAAATACAGCCACAATGTGTCAGTTTTTACATCATATTTTTATTCAAAAATATTAATTCCTCTGCTGTTGAAGGACTTTGACTTCTTTTTACATATAATTTCTCCAGCCTTTGAAAAATCCTCACAAGGGACACTTGTTGCTGGCATGCACAAATATTTTGTAGCAAGTACATACAAATGAGGGAAAATTACTGCTCTCTCTTTCCAGTAAGTGAGTGGATCATGCGTTCTGGGCAAAAACGCATCCTTTAGGTACTTCTTCACTTCTACTGTTGCATCAGCTGTAGCACTTTGTGTCGTCTGGGTTTCACGGATACGACTATCAAACAGGTCCCATAAACTGTCTTGGGTTTCTGTTGGTGTTGATGATGTTGATGATGATGATGGGCCTGGTGTTGACATGTGTGGCTCTGAATGAAAATTAAATCAACAATTAGTTACAAAGCATAAACTGACAGCATATATGAAGTATAAGTGAAATAATTATTGACATGACATCTCCATAAAGTTAGATGAAGACTGAAACTGCTCACCAGTAGTTGCTGTGTTTGAACGCATCAGCGAAGCACACTCCAGTGTCATGTTCTTTTCAGCCTCCTGGGCTTTGGCAGCATTTCCAAAAGCAAAATTTTTGAACCTTGGGTCCAGCAGTGTGGGAAGTGCCAAGGCTCTGAAGGACTCATACCCCCCACATCTGGAGTGTAGACCTTCTTGCAGATATGAGCCTGTTCAAAACATGAGCAAAACATATAAATTATATTATTGACAACAATATTACATTTATAGGCAATTACATATAATGGTCATTGTGGCCTACCTAATTGTATAGTTGATTCCTGTGTTGCATGTCCTTTTGTCAGAGGAGCAACATCACTCTTTAAATTGGAAAGTGCAGCACCCACTGGCTCTCGTTGCTCATACAATCGTTGCATCATGTCAAAAGTGCTGTTCCATCTCGTCTCAACCTCCTGTACCATCTTCAGAGTTGGTCTGCCCATCAAGCCCTGCATCTCCACAAGCTTGTCCTTTGCTTTGCAGCTGGATCTAAACAACCCCACAATCTTTCTTGCTTTCTGCCGTATTTCATTGATGACTGGGTTTGATCTAGGGCCTTCTCCACAATCAAGTTCAAAGTATGGGCAAAACATGGGACACGTCGAAGGTTGAGTAGCTCGGCACTTAGGATCATGTTGGATGCATTGTCAGTCACCATACAGAGAACTTTGGAGGTTATTCCCCACTCAGCCATTAGCATTGATTTAGCCTCCATGAGATGCTGTGCTGTGTGGGTTTGGTAAAACCTCCTTACACCCAGTACAACAGTTGCCAGCTTTGCTTCTGGTGTTATGTAGTGGCAAGTTACACCAAGGTATCCGTCCATATTAATGGAGGACCACATGTCAGCCGTAAGGCTAACAAATTCTGCCTTTTTTAGGTCCTCCATGGTCTTCTTCTTGGTGTCATTGTACCTTTCAGTGACCATCGTTTTAAGCGCCTTCCGGGATGGGAGAACATAGCTTGGATCAAGCTTCTTCACAAAGGCCATGAAACCCTCATCCTCCACGACGGTGAAGGGCTGCAAATCCTTCACCACCATGTTTACAAGCGCCATCCAATTCCCTCTGTCTGCCTTTTAAAAGAAGAAAGATAAAAGATGAAACGTACTTCAAGACATAATTTTGAAGAAAAAAAAAATTGAAATTACAATTTCACAGCTATTACAAATAGCCTACTGGTTCATTATTTGGAAACCTTTATAAACAAACAAGTTATTTTTGCTAAAGTTTATGATCAGACAGATACAGATCAAACTGAATATAGAACTACAACAATTAGGGCTGGCTGTCTATGGGTTAATCATATGTAGGCCTATACACGTTTTTATACAGTAGCTACGTTTGTGAAGTAATATATTTCAATATTCACAGTGAAGCTGTGTTTAACACAATTGGGAGTTGTGATTGGGACATTACTTTGTAGGGGTGGTTGACACAGGAATAGCGTAAGCCTATTTAAAACTATAGACTTTCTAAACAGTGTCCCAACAACACTTTGTGACTTTATCTGAATTATATTTCAAACAATGCATACCTTGCTTCGACGGCCCAGCAGTGTCAGTAGCGGGCCTAGGTACAGGGGGAATGTTACCGTCCTCTGCACCCTCCAAAATGGCAGGATGAGTGCTCCTCAAATGGCGCATCATGGATGATGTATTGTTGCAGTAGGCTAGCTGCCTATCACAAATCATACATCTCACTTTATTAGGCGTTTCCAAATGGAAATGCTCCCACACCACAGATGTACGTGAACAGATGTACTCTTATGTGAAGCCTCCATATCTATATTAATCAACTATGAATATATATCTATATAATCTATATCTATATAATTCTATATCTATATCTTATGCTGTGCTATCTGTCACTATCTAACTTTTCCTATATGAATGTGTCACTAGCCTATATCTATACTATCTGTCACTGTCTATACCTATCAGTCAATATATCTCATTTAAATCTAGCCTAAATATAACTAACCAAAGCTTACTATAAATCTCAAGTATATCACAAAATCACTGCTATCACAAAATGTATCTCCTCTCACAAAACCCACGAGATGAAGATGGATTAACTTCCCTTTTAAACCGTGGGTAATTAGGTTTGTCATGCCGCTTAGAAAAAAATGTGTTTTTGTTTTGTTTCAGCAGTGCAGCGTCATCTATTTCTTTTTGTAACTATAGCAACGTAATACCGGCGCATGATCAGGAAGTAGATCGCCGCGCGATGGTCAGTTGTAGCAGTGCGCCAGCTCTACCAGTCATCTGTTTCTCAGGCGATCATTTTTTCCTCTTCCCTTTTGCTAAAGCAACGTCTGTGAGTATTTCTTATCGTGTAATATTAGGATAGTGCCTATTTTCATCTTTAGTAAGATTATTGAGACTACTTAATTAGCTTTATGTTTATTACTGCCGATTGTTTACAAGCTCGATTGCGTTTATCATATAGATCGCCGCCGTTTAGATAATCTGTGCTGTTCTTTCTGTTACTTTGTATTTAGATTTAATATTAATATACATCTTATTTGTATTGTATTACAGTTTCACAATATGCCCAGTAAACTTTATGGAAATTAATCATCTGTGTCCTGGAGTTTCTTGGGAGTGTTTAAACTGTATGGAACATAGTCCATGACAGTGAAAAGACGGCGACACAGCTAACGAGGGATACAAGTATTGCCATCTTACGGAACAACTCGATACCAAGAGATAAGTGGCTATCACTACAACGCCCTGTCAGCTACAAAAATAGCATTCTGTTATTGACAACGCAGTGAGTCACAATGTCACAACGCAGCAATAGTAGAAAAGGGAACAAAGACATCCAGTCAGAGACCGTGCGTTCACGAAGCAGTCTTTCATCTGGTACATCGTCCAGCTCGAAGATTAGTATGGCTGTCGCCATGGCAAAGGCGAAGGCTGAAGGAGCGCAAGCTAGAGCAGCACACACGCAGAAGGAAATTGAACTTAAAGTAGAGCAGGCTCGTGTTCAAGCTAATCTTGATGCATTAAATTATGAGAAAGAAAAGGATGCAGCTATAGCAGAGGCGAATGCCCTCGTGACAGGTCTACAAGATATGGGCTTTGAAGTATGCAGTAAGGCTAGCAGCCCGGTTCCTCAATCGGTCAAAGACCAGCGAGTCGCCGCTTATGTGTCCGTACAAGCCAGCCTATGCAGCAGAGATTTATCAGTCAGAAGAGGTAGTGACTATGCTTCGCCAACACTGCATCCTCCACATTCTCAATCTAATGATGCTATCTACTCAACGCCTCTCCCATGCAGCGCGAGTCAAAATCAAGCTGCGGCTTCCGCAAACATCATGCCACATCAAGTTCATCAAGCTCCTAAGACCAGTGGAGCGCCAAAACAGCAAAGCTACAATCAAGCGCTTAACTCTTTCCCTATTCTTCAGCGTGGTGGGAATCAATCGCATCAGAACATCAAAACGGATCCCTCACCTCCTGCGCACGCGTTCTCACAAGACACCTTATGGAGATAGCTTTGATCATTCTACGTCCACTGGAGATCTCATCAAATACCTAGCTCGTAGCAGCTTGGTAACTTCAGGTCTAACCGAGTATGATGACCAGCCAATGAACTACTGGGCCTGGAAAACATCGTTCCTGAATGCTATTACCGATCTAGACCTGTCTGATGCAGGAGAACTCGACCTCCTCAACAAGTATCTAGGAAAAGAGTCGACAGAACAAGTAAGAAGAATTAAAACAGTCAACATTAAGGATCCAGCAATTGGATTGCGCATGGCATGGGAGCGCCTCGACGAAATATATGGCTCACCAGAGGCCGTTGAACAGGCTTTGTTCAATAAGCTAGAAAACTTCCCGAAGGTTACAATGAAGGACCCACAAAGACTAAGGGATCTAGCTGACCTGCTGTCAGAGCTACAAGCGGCCAAAGAAGACGGCTACCTTGCAGGCTTGTCGTACTTGGATACCTCCAGAGGTATTAAACCTATTATTGAGAAACTTCCATACAACATGCAAGAAAAGTGGCTTTACTTTGGCACAAGATACAAACAGGAACATCTTGTTAGCTTTCCACCTTTTTCCGTGTTGGTAGACTTCATCGCCATGGAGGCAAGGGCTCGCACTGACCCAAGTTTTAACTTCTTCACACAAGCTCCAGCAGAGAGAAAGAGTAAGTGGGAGAAACCTACTAAGACATCTGTATATGTTCACAAAACGCAGGTCTCAGGGACTGCTAAGGCAGAGTGTAGAGAAAATACAGAACGTATTGATCCTAAAAAACACTGCCCTCAGCATAGGAAACCACACCCTCTGAGGAAATGCAGAGGCTTCCGTGAGAAGAGCATAAATGATCGTAAACAGCTTTTGAAGGAGCATTACATTTGCTTTCGCTGTTGCTCCTCCACAGACCATCTGGCAAAGAATTGCACCGCTGAGATAAAATGTACAGAGTGTGGGAGTGCGGCTCATGTGACAGCACTTCACCCCTACTCACCTACCTGGAAATCTAAGTCATCCCCTTCCACTTCAGAGGATGGCGGGGAGGAGGACAAAGCAGACATCCAGGAGGTCAAGTCCACATGCACTCAAGTCTGTGGCGAAGGATTGAGTGCCAGAACATGTGCTAAGATTTGCCTTGTCAGTGTGTTCCCAAACGGCTGCAAGGAGGAGTCCAAGAGAATGTCGTCATACTAGGCAGGCAGAGCAATCGCTCCCTGGCGCGGTCAGAGTTCTTTGAGGTTTTTAAGATCTCTGGAAACTCTTTTTCTTATACCCTCAAAACCTGTGCTGGGTGTTCAGAGACGGCGGGGAGGAGAGCCAACGGTTACACTGTGGAGTCGGTAGACAAGAAAATAAGCATTCACCTGCCTACACTCCTGGAGTGCAACCAAATCCCTAATGTTCGCTCAGAGATTCCTACGCCGGAAGCAGCCTACCATCATGCCCACCTGAAGCGCATTGCTGACAAGATTCCACCTTTAGATCCGGACGGCAAAATTCTCCTTTTACTGGGCAGAGACATCTTACAAGCCCACAAGGTCCGAGAACAGATAAATGGCCCAGGAGATGCACCGTTTGCGCAAAGGCTTGATCTAGGATGGGTTGTCGTCTGTGATGTGTGCCTTGGAGGTGCTCACAG
This sequence comes from Gobiocypris rarus, assembly GCA_023029165.1. Classification (NCBI taxonomy): domain Eukaryota; kingdom Metazoa; phylum Chordata; class Actinopteri; order Cypriniformes; family Gobionidae; genus Gobiocypris; species Gobiocypris rarus. Next base: position 8,273,241 of record CM040925.1, read on the forward strand.
AACACTTGAGGTGAGAAGCTACAAAACAGCCATCTTAGAGAACGGTCGTACGAGCTATCTTCGACCATGCAACAACCAGATTAAAGTGAAAGAGGTTTTTGGTCAAGCGTCTGGACCTCAGCATCATACAGCATCAGCTTCCATCCGCGGTTCAATGACGCTCAGTGGAGACTGCTTAGGGCAGACTGTCTTCGCTCATTCTCCCCCGATGACCATAAACTCGCTCCATCCATGGAGGATCTAGAGTTTATGAAGATAATGGAAGCTGAGTGCTATCGGGACAGCTCCAAAAAGTGGGTTGCACCTTTACCCTTCCGATCGCCGAGACAGCGACTGCCTAACAACAGGAAACAGGCTTACGACCGCCTTGTCTCGCTCCGGCGCTCATTGGAAAAACGACCACAGATGAAAGCTGATTTCCTAGAGTTTATGGAGAAGATGTTCAAGAAGGCACATGCTGAAGTTGCCCCGCCACTGCAGCCTGGACGAGAGTGTTGGTACCTACCCCTGTTTGGTGTGTATCATCCAAGGAAACCAGATAGGATTCGTGTGGTCTTCGACAGCAGCGCATCATATGAAGGAGTGTCGCTCAATGATATCCTGCTCACTGGTCCCGACCTTAATAATAGCCTGCTAGGTGTTCTTATGAGATTTAGGAAAGAACAGGTGGCGATCACTGCCGACATCGAGCACATGTTCCACTGTTTTCTCGTCAAGGAAGACCACCGTGAGTTTCTCCGCTTTCTGTGGTACAGGAACAACGACCCTACCTCCGACATCGTGGATTACAGAATGCGGGTTCACCTTTTTGGGAATAGTCCCTCGCCTGCCGTTGCAGTGTATGGTCTGCGACGGGCAGCTAAAGAAGCAGAAGCTAACTATGGTAGCGATGCACGGAGATTCATTGACCGTGAGTTTTATGTTGACGACGCTTTGAAGTCCTTTAGCACTGAGGAAGAGGCCATCAGCGTCCTTGGGCGAGCACAAAAGATGCTTGCAGCTTCTAACCTCAGGCTGCACAAAATTGCTTCAAATCGACCGGCAGTCATCGAAGCGTTTCCATGTGAAGATCGCATCAAGGATGTCAACAGCCTAGATCTCTGTGTTGATGATCTGCCAATTCAACGTAGCCTTGGATTGTTCTGGAACATGTGCACAGACACTTTCACGTTTCAAATCGAAGATGATCAGAAGCCATTCACTCGCAGAGGAGTACTCTCAACTGTGAACAGCCTCTACGATCCTCTAGGATTCCTTGCACCCATTACAGTTCATGGAAGACTGATACTCAGAGAACTGACTAAGCAAGCAGAGGATTGGGACACGCCTCTTCCCAAAGACATGGAGACTGAATGGACTAGATGGAAACAGTCACTCCGGGACCTGGAGGGACTCCAGATACCTCGCCCGTATACGTCCTTCTCCACCGCAGGCGCTCAAAGAAGAGAACTCTGTATTTTTGCTGATGCATCGGTCAAGGCAATAGCAGCAGTAGCCTACATCAAGGTGACAAGCCACCAAGAACAGACTGAGGTTGGTTTCGTCTTCGGGAAGGCGAAGTTGGCGCCTCAGCCTGATTTAACTATTCAAAGACTTGAGCTTTGTGCGGCTGTACTCGCCACCGAGATCGCAGAGATGGTAGTTTCAGAGATGGACACAACATTCGACAACATCACCTACTACACAGATAGCAAGGTTGTGTTGGGATACATCCAGAACCAGTCAAGGAGATTCTATGTCTATGTACACAACAGGATCCAAAGAATCCGTCAATCACCTTGTCCCGGCCTGTGGAAGTACGTTCCAACACACCTCAACCCAGCTGACATTGGGTCAAGAACTGTGACTTCAGACTTGCTCAGCAGCACAACTTGGCTCAAAGGGCCGGCCTTTCTTCACGATGTATCTTTGCCTTCACCTGCGCTTCAAGAGACTTATGACCTTATTGACCCTGACGCCGACTCTGAAGTTCGTCCCCAGGTGGTGGCAAGTTTCACTCATGTTGCCAGAGATGTGATACATCCACAACGCTTTGAACGTTTCTCCAAATTCAGCACTCTCCTCACAGCCATAGCTCACCTTATCTATGTGGCTCGTTCTTTTGCCCACTCTACCCAGGATGAATGTCAAGGGTGGCACATCTGTTGACCTACAGAGGAAGAGTTGTTGAGAGCCAAGGTGTGTATTGTGAAGAGTGTTCAGAATGAGTGCTATTCGGAAGAATTTAAGTGTATCAACTCAGGATCCAACATTCCACCGAGCAGCAGCCTGTGGAAACTGCACCCCATCATGGACCGAAATCAACTTCTTAGAGTAGGAGGTCGGATTCAACAGTCGGATCTGGGCATAAATGAAGTTCATCCCATCATCATTCCTGGTCGGCATCATCTAGCTACTCTGCTTGTGTCTCACTATCATGAAGCAGTTAAACACCAAGGAAGACATCTGACTGAAGGGGCCATCCGAGCAGCAGGATTCTGGCTGGTGGGAGCTAAACGTTGTATCAGCAGTCTGCTTCACAGATGCGTCATTTGTAGAAGACTGAGGGGAAAAATGGAACATCAGCAGATGGCAGCTCTGCCAGCTACAAGTAGCACCTCCTTTCACCTATGTAGGTGTCGACGTCTTTGGACCCTGGGAAATTGTCTCACGCCGTACAAGAGGTGGAGTCTGCAACTCTAAATGATGGGCTGTGATGTTCTCTTGTATGTGTTCAAGGGCAGTCCACATCGAGGTAATTGAAGCTATGAGTACTAGCAGTTTTATCAACGCCTTGAGGAGGTTCTTTGCAATCAGGGGCCCCGCAAAGCAGATCCGCTCTGATTGCGGAACCAACTTCATCGGCGCTTCTCGTGAACTGGAGATGGACCAGTCGAATCCAGGTTTCAAAAGAGTGGAAGAGTATCTGGACACTCAGAGCTGCACCTGGGTATTCAACCCGCCCCACGCGTCCCATATGGGTGGCGCGTGTGAACGAATGATTGGCATTGCCCGCCGTATTTTGGACTGCATGCTGCTTGAGCAGAGGAGTCCTCACCTTTCGCATGAAGTCCTGACCACATTCATGGCCGAAGTAACCGCGATCATGAATGCCAGACCGCTCATCCCAGTGTCATCGGATCCAGAATCGCTTCTCATCCTTACTCCAGCGATACTTCTGACTCTCAAGACAGGTGCTGCACCTCCTCCTCCTTCGTCAGGAAGCTTTGAGGAAGCACATCTTATAAGAGAAGAGTGGAAGCGAGTTCAGGCCCTGGCAGACATGTTTTGGAACAGGTGGAAACATGAATACCTCAAAACACTACAGCTTCGGCACAAGTGGCAAGGAAAGAGGCCGAATCTCCAAGAAAGAGACATTGTTCTTTTGAAAGACAATCAAACTAGGAGAAATCAATGGCCTAAAGGCATCATCACAAAAACCTTTCCAGGAGAAGACGGATTGGTTCGGAAAGTTCAAGTGGAAATTATCAAGGACGGAACCAGAAAGACCTTTTCTCGGCCTGTTACAGAAGTGGTTTTGCTTTTTTCTCCAAAGACTGATTCCGTTAATTAATGTGGGCTCTTTAAAGACCCCAAGCGGGGAGTGTCATGCCGCTTAGAAAAAAATGTGTTTTTGTTTTGTTTCAGCAGTGCAGCGTCATCTATTTCTTTTTGTAACTATAGCAACGTAATACCGGCGCATGATCAGGAAGTAGATCGCCGCGCGATGGTCAGTTGTAGCAGTGCGCCAGCTCTACCAGTCATCTGTTTCTCAGGCGATCACTTTTTCCTCTTCCCTTTTGCTAAAGCAACGTCTGTGAGTATTTCTTATCGTGTAATATTAGGATAGTGCCTATTTTCATCTTTAGTAAGATTGTTGAGACTACTTAATTAGCTTTATGTTTATTACTGCCGATTGTTTACAAGCTCGATTGCGTTTATCATATAGATCGCCGCCGTTTAGATAAATTTTTTTATTTTATTTATTTATTTAACCAGGGAAGAATCACATTGAGATAAATATCTCATTTACAAGTGAGCCCTGGCCAAGGTAGCAGCACACAATTTACAAGATAAAACAAACAATACATAAAACAATAATCACAGCATACACACTTCCAACAATAAAACACGATTAGGAACAAGTGCAGACAGTTTGAAATGTTTGATTTAGGTACAACTTAAACTCATTGACGGAAATAAATACACTAAGTTTCAATGACCTTTGAATTTCATTCCAGGCGATTGATGCACTATACATAAATGCAGTTTTTCAAACTCTGTCTTCATTAAAGGAACATTTAAAAGAATGTTTCAATTCAACGCAGATTTTGCCCTTGACTTTTGACCGTTAATAAACTATTCATATATGAAGGAAGCTGACCAACTATGGCCTTATACACAAATATAAGCCAATGCTTGTACCTTCTTAAATGAAGTGAAGGCCAGCCCACCATTTCATACAGTGCACAGTGATGAGTATAATGATTTGTCCGAATTATAAATCTTAAGGCAGAGTGATAAACAGAATCCAACGATTGTAAAAGGGCCTTAGTGGTATTTCTGTAAAATACGTCTCCATAATCTAGGACAGGTAAGAAGGTAGATTCCACCAGCTTTCTCTTAGCTGACTGAGAAAAGCATGCACTATTCCGAAAGTAAAACCCCAGCTGTAACCTTAACTTAGACAGCAAATTTTTTACATGTAATTTAAATGATAAATCCTATTCCAACACAAAGCCCAGGTATTTATAAGAGGAAACTAGTTCTATAGAATTGCCCTGCAAAGTATAAAGAGATGGTAAAGAAGAAGAAGATTCACGCTTTCGTTTCCTAGAGAAGACCATATATTTTGTTTTCTTATCGTTCAAAACTAATTTTAAAGAGATAAGGTTACGCTGAAGTATTACAAATGCTTCCTGCAGCTTCAAGATACAGCTATCAATGGAGGATGCAAAACAATAGATTATTGTATCGTCAGCATATAAATGAATACTTGCATCTGATAAGTTATCACTAAGATTGTTTATATATATTGTAAATAACAAGGGACCTAAAATAGATCCCTGCGGCACACCGGATTCAATACTGAGCTTATCAGAAATAAAACTCATAATTTGCACCCTTTGACACCTGTTCTTTAAATAGTTTCTTATCCAACCCAATGCGGTTTCAGAAAGACCGATACTGTGTAAACGTGATAAAAGGATACCATGATTTACAGTATCAAACGCTTTAGCCAAATCGATAAACATTGCAACACATGATTTTCCATTATCTAACGCGCAGGTAATGTCATTTAGAACTTTCATTGTGGCAGTTACCGTACTATAATTCTTTCTGAAACCAGACTGATACCTGAACAAAATACTGTCTCTAGACAAAAATTCCTTTAGCTGTTCACTGATACAAGACTCTAAAATTTTGGCTATCACCGATAGCTTAGAAATCGGTCTACAATTGTTTAAATTGGTAGGATCTCCACCTTTCAACAAGGGTACAACCAAAGCAGCTTTCCAGACTTCAGGAACAAAATTCTGTTCTAATGATAAATTGAAAATATAAGCTAAAGGGCCAGCAATGAAAAATATGGAGCAATTTCATCAGGCCCTGCAGACTTCTTAACGTCCAGGTTTTTTAATGCCTTTAAAACTTCACTTCTTGTAATAGTAGAAAATCTAAAATTAGGGCTATCTTCTTTCAAAAGAATTGAAGGATTTTGTAGATCACTAAAAGAATTTTCGTTAAAAATTAAACTTGAAGAAATAAAATGCTTATTAAAAATATTTACCATGTTCGCCCTGTTAGTAATAAGGCTATCATTTACTAAAATTTGTTCAGGAAAATCATTGTATAACGTGGAAGGAGAAAGCGATTTGATGGTTTTCCAAAATTTAGTGGGATTTTTTAGATTTTGTGAGGTTTCATTTAAATAATATTCAGATTTTGATCTGCGTATAAGAGCTGTACATTTATTTCTCAATGATCTAAATGCTACCCAATCTCTATCTATATCAGATTTCCTTGCTATGGCCCAAGCCAAATTTCTTTTATGAAGGAGTTCAGATAATTCGTTAGAGAACCATGGATTTTCCCGACCTTTTACTCTGAATGTTCTAATAGGTGCATGTCTATTAACAATCTTCAAGAATAAAGTGTGAAAATACTGCCATGCAATGGATACATCAGGTATTAAAAACAATCTATCCCAGTCTGATAAAAACAACTCATGCAAAAACCCTTGTGTATCAAACAATTTAAAACTCCTTTTTGTAATAAGTCTAGGTTTGACTTTGGGAATTTTACAATCCCTTATAACAACAACAGGACAATGATCACTGACATCATCAGAAAAAACCCCTGTATAGGTGTATTTATGAGGCTTATTTGTTAATATAATATCTATTAAAGTGGACTTACTTAGGTTCTTATGATTTAATCTTGTGGGTGATTCAATAAGTTGAGTAAAATTCACAGAATCACAATATGCTTTAAACTGTTCAGAATTTGATGTTAACCAATTCCAATTCAAATCTCCCAGTAATAAAAGGTCTTTAGAAAGCAGGTCGGTTAAAGCAGCTGACAGCGAGGTGAGAGCATCACTGGTAGCTGCTGGTGGTCTATAACAACCCACTATACATAAATGACAATTCTTTCCATATTCCAGGTCAATAGCCAGAAACTCAAACTGTTTAGGGAGAGAAACTGATTTAAGAACAGTAGCATGATAGTTTGATTTAATATATATTGCAAGCCCACCCCCTTTACTTTTACGATCAGCTCAAAACACATTGTATCCCTCTAATGCAATATCATGGTTTGAGATTGATTTTTTTACCCACGTCTCAGAAATAACCAAAACATCTGCTTTGGTCGTCCTGGCCCATATTTGTAACTGGTCTAATTTTGGCAATAGGCTACGGACATTTAAGTGTACAATACCAAGGCCTGATCTATTTGAGAAATCCAAAGGAGTTGAAACAGTTCCAACTGGACCAGGATTTGGGTTAATACCGGCCAGCAAAAGCAACAGCATTATCAGGTATCGCTGCCTTATATTGTTTAGTGAAGGATTACATTGTTCTTTACGAGACTATAATAAAGAGATTGTAGGAATAAAAATAGAGACAAGTGAGTTCTTTGTCCTTGAATCCATTAACACAGAATTACTAACAGGCCGAAATATGAAGATACTGTCCGTACATTTTGTTGGAAAATGCATATGGAAACGCAACAAGTGAATCCGTTTATCTTCAGCCTTCCTTGGTATGTCCCATAGTCCGAGCATAAAGATTACAGCAAGGAAAAGGAGCATTTTCATGATACCAGCGTTATAGTTAAAGTCGTACAAACAAACTCCAAAAAAAGCTCACTCAGACAGCTCCACGACCCCAACAAGGAGCATACAGCTGAGGCAATGTAGAAACACAGTCCCGTCCGTAAAAAGCAGCTGGAGAATTTCCGACAGGACAAAACACAGCACCAACCTTAACTGCAGATATCCCCGCCGCCACGGTATCTGTGGGCTCCAGTTAGTTTACTATCCGGGAGTTCTTCAAGAAGCAGTCGTAACTTTCCGTTCACCGTTGTTTAACGCAACCGCTTTCCAAAGCGAATGCGTGATGTCGGATAGTAGCCCAGGATAGTACAACAGGTGCACGCCTCTCCTAGCCGAAGCGACAGTGCGGAAGACACAGGCCCCGTTCCGGGCAAATAACAATATCCACGCCGCCACAGTGGTCTGTGCGATCCAATTAGTTTACTATCCGGGAGTTCTTCAAGAAACAGCCGTGACTCTCCATACACCGTTTTTTTAACGCAGCCGCTTTCCAAGGCGAATGCGTGATGCCGGATGGTAGCCCAGGATAGTGCAACAAGTGCACGCTCGCTCAAAAAGTAGAGTCTTATTATTAAAACGACTTCTAACAATAAACACGCAACTTTTAAACATATAAAATGTACAACTGCAAATGTACAACTGCAAATTAGCAGATTAGTAAATCAGACAGACACAGACACAAACACAGTGCTGCCATCTTGGATTCATTCTGTGAATATGGAAAGCCAAGATTTTAAGAAAGTGAAATGTTGAAATTTAATCTGTGCTGTTCTTTCTGTTACTTTGTATTTAGATTTAATATTACATCTTATTTGTATTGTATTACAGTTTCACAATATGCCCAGTAAACTTTGTGGAAATTAATCATCTGTGTCCTGGAGTTTCTTGGGAGTGTTTAAACTGAATGGAAAATAGTCCATGACAAGGTTCATACAGATGTGTGACTGTGTGGTTTGTTCCTGCCTCTTTCAATCAAAGCAGTTTCGATAGGTGCACCTGATGAAACACTTCAGTGTTTCGTTTAGCGATAGTCACGTGACATGGGTGTGTCGAATCACAGTTTGGAGCAGTGTTTCGAAACATCTGCGCTTCGGGATCTCGACACAGCGTCGAAACATCAGTTTCGCGTCAGCCATCCCTACCGCCAGCTCCTTCACCACTGCGCACGAGGACGGAAGGAGAGACGCCGAGCACTGAGCACCCACCGCCTGCCTTGCACAACGCTTGCCCATCACCACAACTATTAATAAAATCCACCCTTCGGGGAACTCACCTGCACTCCCGTGTCGTGTACTAACCCCCGAGCAAAGTGCTTCTTATGAAGAATTGAAAAAGGAGATTTTGGGTCTGTTCCGCCTAGCCCAGCATTGGCTGTTGGCCGGGGATCCCACCGCCCACCAGGTAGCGGAGCGCGTCGTGGTCGATCGTCTTCTTCGGGCTCTCCCGCGTCCGCTTCGTCGAGCAGCAGGGATGCGGGCCCCGACGAACATCGACGAGCTGGCGGAGGCCATTGAGCTGGCGGAGGCCGTCCAACACCGGGAGGTTGGGGAGCGAGCGCCGCCTTTTCCCCGAAAGGGTGGTCCATGAGCGACGCGCGCCGGAGGGCACCCAGCGGCCAGTAGGCAGACCGGCGGTTCCCGGCCCCCAAGATGAACCCATGCCCACCGAAGAACCTCGTTCCCCGGGAGGAGCTTGGCTGGCGGGCTTAGTGGTCCAGGCCGAGATAAATTACTAATTGTTGGTGATTTTAATATCCATGTAGACAATGAAAAAGACACATTGGGATTGACATTTAAAGACATTCTAAACTCTATTGGAGTTAGGCAACACGTGTCAGGACCTACTCATCGCCATAATCATACTTTAGACCTAATATTGTTACATGGAATAAATGTTGATACCGTTGAAATTCTGCAGCAGAGCGACGACATCTCAGATCATTATCTAGTATCAAGTATACTTAATTTAGCTAAAGCTACAAAGCCGTCCACCCGTTTAAAAAATGGCAGGACTATCACCGCTGCGACTAAAGATTGCTTTTTAAATAATCTTCCTAATCAGTATCATCTCCTCAGCATCCCAGATAGCTTAGAGGAACTCGATGTTGCAACAGAAACTATTGACTCTCTCTTTTCCAGTACTTTAGACACAGTCGCTCCCCTGCGCTTAAAGAAGATTAAAGAAAATAGTCCAATGCCATGGTACAACAAGCACACCCGGGCCCTTAAAACAGCAGCCAGAAAAATGGAGCGCAGCTGGAAGAAAACAAAACTAGAGGTCTTTCGTAATTCATGGAAAGAACGTATGATCACATACAGAAAGGCCATAAAAACTGCTAGATCTGCTTATTTCTCGACTCTCTTAGAAGAAAACAAACACAAACCTAGGTATTTATTTGATACAGTGGCTAAATTAACCAAGAATAAAGCTTCAACTTCTGATGTTTTTAAACAGCACAGCAGTAATGACTTTATGAACTTCTTTACATGTAAGATTGACAATATTAGGAAGAAAATTATAACCATGCAGCTGTCTACTACAGTATCACATCAGACAGAGCATCGTAGTGTCACTGAGGAAAAATTACACTCATTCACTGCTATAGGAGAGGAAGAATTGGCTAAACTCTTTAATTCATCTAAATCAACATGTATGCTTGACCCTATACCGACTAGGCTATTAAAAGAGATGCTACAGAGGTCATGAATCCTCTTCTTAATATTATTAATTCATCTTTGTCATTAGGATATGTACCGAAAACTTTTAAGTTGGCTATTATTAAACCACTTATTAAAAAACCGCAACTTGATCCTACAGAATTAGTCAATTACAGGCCAATCTCAAATCTACCCTTTCTATCAAAAATACTTGAAAAGGCCGTGTCCTTACAATTATGTTCCTTTTTAGGAAGAAATGGCATCTGTGAGGATTTTCAGTCAGGATTTAGACCGTATCATAGTACTGAGACTGCTCTAATTAGAGTTACAAATGATTTACTCTTATCATCTGATCGTGGTTGTATCTCTCTATTAGTGTTACTCGATCTTAGCGCTGCATTCGATACTATCGATCACAATATTCTTTTGAATAGACTCGAAAATTATGTTGGCATTAGTGGAACTGCATTGGCATGGTTTAAATCTTACTTATCTGACCGTTATCAGTTTGTAGCAGTAAATGAAGAGATGTCACACCGATCACAAGTTCAGTATGGAGTACCGCAAGGCTCAGTGTTAGGACCGTTGCTTTTCACCCTGTATATGCTACCACTGGGAGATATCATTAGGAAGCATGACGTTAGTTTTCATTGTTATGCTGATGATACTCAGCTCTATATTTCCTCACACCCTGAAACTTACCAATTCACAAGATTAACGTAATGCATAGCTGATATTAAAAATTGGATGAATAGTAATTTCCTGCAACTTAATTCAGATAAAACTGAATTTTTAATTATTGGACAGAAAAGCTCCACAAGTAGTGCCCTAGAATACTGTCTAACCCTCGATGACTGCTCTGTCAAGTCCTCGTCGTCAGTGAGGAACCTGGGTGTGCTCTTTGATACCAATCTTTCATTTGAAAGCCACGCTTCTAGCATCTGTAAAACTGCATTCTACCATCTTAAAAATATATCTAAATTACGTCACATGCTTTCAATGCAAAATGCTGAACAATTAGTACATGCGTTCATGAGCTCAAGGCTAGATTATTGTAATGCTCTACTGGGTGGTTGCCCTGCTCGCCTAATAAATAAACTCCAGCTGGTCCAAAGCGCAGCAGCTCGAGTTCTTACTAGAACCAGGAAGTACGATCATATTAGTCCAGTTCTGTCAACACTGCACTGGCTCCTATTAAACATCGCATAAATTTTAAAATCTTGCTTATTACTTATAAAGCAATAAATGGTTTAGCTCCCAGTACTTAAGCGAGCTCTTAACGCATTATACTCCATCACGTCAATTGCGGTCTCTAAACTCTGGCCAGTTGAAAATACCTAGAATATCTAAATCAACTGCAGGCAGTCGATCCTTTTCCTATTTAGCACCTAAACTCTGGAACAGTCTTCCTAGCATTGTTCGGGAAGCAGACACACTCTGTCAGTTTAAATCTAGACTAAAAACACATCTCTTTACTATGGCATACACATAGAACATTTTTAACTTTCTTTATTCAAATCAAATGACTGATTGTTAGGCTGCATTAACTAGGTCAGCCGGAACCGGGAACACTTCCCATAACACCTGATGTACTCGTTACATCATAAAAGAGTGGCATCCACACTAATGTTAGTCTCTCTGTTTATCCGAGGTTTACTGCAGTCGGCGGATCCAGGCCGTGTCCGGATCGGATGGTGGACCTGCATCTGGACATGACCAGCTCATCCTGGAGTGTCTGCTGAGACCGTGTCCATTAGTGTCTCCTCTGAATTCGCCTCACCGAACGTCATCCTCAATTAACCCGTCTCAGCGCAATAACTCCGATCTTTCAAGTATTCATATTCTTGTGTAATCGACGCCATCCTAAATGAGCCCGTCTCGTCGTCATACCCAAAATTTGAATATTCCTATCTAATATGATTTATGACCTGCAAGGTTGCCAGAGTAATAATTATACACTGTTAATAATAGGCCAGAGGAGAACTGGCACCCTGACTGAGTCTGGTTTCTCCCAAGGTTTATTTTTCTCCATCATGCCCTGATGGAGTTTTGGTTCCTTGCCACTGTCGCCTTTGGCTTGGCTTGCTCAGTTGGGGACACTCAAATTATGATCCAAGTTACTCAACTAAATATACAAATAGAATTTATTAATTTGGTCATATATAATTCTATAAACTATCCAAATTAAACTAGCCAAATCAAATTTTGTTGCAATGTTGTCCTGTTTAACACTGCGAAGCTGCTTTGAAACAATCGTCATTGTAATATATGAATACTTGAAAGATCGGAGTTATTGCGCCGGAGACGGGTTAATTGAGGATGACGTTCCGGTGAGGCGAATTCAGAGGAGACACTAATGGACACGGTCTCAGCAGACACTCCAGGATGAGCTGGTCATGTCCAGATGCAGGTCCACCATCCGATCCGGACACGGCCTGGATCCGCCGACTGCAGTAAACCTCGGGATAAACAGAGAGACTAACATTAGTGTGGATGCCACTCTTTTTATGATGTAACGAGTACATCAGGTGTTATGGGAAGTGTTCCCGGTTCCGGCTGACCTAGTTAATGCAGCCTAACAATCAGTCATTTGATTTGAATAAAGAAAGTTAAAAATGTTCTATGTGTATGCCATAGTTATCCCGGTTATCCCGATTGCCAATCCGCCCCTGATATTCCATGTCTATTTCCTGTGACCATTCAATGAGGTTACATGTTATTGTGTTTTTAACATATACTAGCAATCCCCCTCCCTTACCCTTATGTCTATCCCTCCTAATGGGGCCCTTTTCTCTGGTGCTGGTGCACGGTGTGTTGTCCCTGCTTTGGATGTCGCGCCTGTGGTTGTCGGGGATTTGCCTCGTGTGCTGTGTGGAGAGCGTTCCTGTCCACGAACGCCAGGTAGCGGTGAGTTTCGAACTTTGACTGCTCCGCCATATTGTCTTTGTCATATTGAATAAGTTTGAGTTATGATATCAGATGTCTGGAAAAATTGTTGAGAGGTAAATGAAGGTAACAAATCCTCATTATGTGGATATGTGCCTATACGGATCATCCTAGAGTTTTAAAGAGGTTTAGAAATACTAGAGAAAAAGAAAATATGAGGAAATGTGTATCATTAAATATTGTGTAAGTAAACAGAGCAGATTTTTTAATAAATATGCAAAAATGTCAACAAATCTGTGTTTTTCTGTCAATATGGGGTGATGTGTGTACATTAATGAGAAAAAAAATGAACTTAAATGATTTTAGCAAATGGCTACAATATAACAAAGAGTGAAAAATTTAAGGGGGTCTGAATACTTATATACTGAATATATATATATACCTATATATATATATATATATAGGTTTTGGGGTTTATTTGTAAAATTGGTGTATGATATGTTACTTTGCTTTGGGTTTCTCATTGTTTATCTCACAGTTGTTATATTTTTCATAATATATCTATAAGGAAATCAGTTTTGTTATTTTTGTTTTCTTCACCTCAACCAGTTTAAAGATAATGAGAAGTTCTCTTTCATAAGTTCACTTGACGCTGCATAATGACGCATTTGGGAACGCCCTCTGGGTGTGCCGATTGTCTGAAGCCATTATAGAATTACGGCAATTAATTGTCTGATGGCACAGCGCCGCCCCTAGCTCAACACCTTGAGCCTATACCAGCACGCGCGCGCCATCTTATCTCCAGATTTTTCTGTCTTCACGAAGCGGTAGCATCGCTCCCTTCGTGCGATTCTTCTGACCCAAAACTACACTGGTTTTTATCCGTACTCTTAACCTTCGTCACTTCAGCGACTTCGGATAGCGGAACTTTGTTCTCATCTTTGTGAAGTGCGATGGAATTTCGTCGTTGTCCCCCGCCGTGCACTCGCTTTATCTTGAGTGACGACCCGCGCGGTAAGTGCGTTAAGTGCGTTAAGTGCATGGGTTTTGCTCAAGCGAGAGGCGGTTCAGGGCACATCGAAATGTAGATTTTGCGAGAATCTCCTTCTCAAAACACTCCGTACGAGGCTAGCGCTTTTTGAGAAGGAGTCATCCGCTCCCCCCCGCCGCGCTTCAGAGGCGGCCGAGGTCTCCCTCGGTTCCGCGGCCTGGGGTTCGGATGTTGAGCTTGAGGGCGTCGAGTGCGAGCAGACGGGCCTTCCCCTCTCTCTCCCTCCCTCTCCTGAGCACGTGTGTTTGCCAGTCGAGTATGTTCACGACTATATGATGCCTAGCCCGGAAGCACGCGATGCAGTTTATTTCGGTCTGGATGATGTCGTGTTTACTACAGCGTCCGACTCCGAGGATTTCGGGCCTGTTTCACCTGACGACGCTCTCCGCCTAGCGGCCAGGAGGCGCGGCCTTCTGCGGCCTATTCGGAGCTTATTGATGTGCTTTCGCGCGCCACAGAGAAGCTCGCGATCGACTGGCCTGACGAACACTGCGAGTCTCAAACCTCTAAACTCGATGAGAGGTTTTTGAGTGGTGCTAGCGCTCGCCCAGCGAGGAGAAAGCTGCCGTTCTTCGGTGATCTGCATAATGAGATCTCAGAAGCAGCCGTTCTCCGCCCGACTGACTAACGCGGCAGCCGCTGACTTCACCCCCTCTAGTGCGGCGTGTTATTATGTTCCATGGCCCAAAAACATCCAGGCCCACATGAGTAAATGGAGGATCCACTTTCACTCTGTCCATAGGTAAGTCTGACATTCTCTGTTCTTCGAATCTTCCTCTTAACTTCCTACAGAGAACGCACTGATGAATCGCACGGTTGATTAGTTTAGTTCCTTTTACAATCCAGAGACCTGCTGAACGTATTGTACCGGCAGTTAGATGTCACCCTTGATGAGCCACTCGATCATGGTAGTATCTGACCAACAACGTGGCTACGTGCTGATTTGCTGGAATTATTATTGGGTGTTTTTCCGGTTCAGACAGTTCTGCTGATTGTAAGCGACCTCCCACTCGATTCAGACATTCGCCCTATAAAGGGAGATAGTTTCTTGAACGCACTTCGTTGTGAGATTTCCTCACCTTTCTCCAAACTTTTGAGTTCATCTTTATAGTGCTCTTGCTGCACACATTTAATGATGAAAGTTTTTGCTTGCGTGTACTCAGACTGGAGACATCCTTTACACCAATGGCAGCCTTTACAATCTTCTGTATTACTCTCTCCAGAAAATGATTTTGCAACATGGACAAGCATGGCTATACTTCTTACAAGGGATTTCCACTCAGAGAAGTGCTCGAATCTGTGTGATCCTAAAGACCGTTCTGTCGTCTTTGTGATCAAGGTAACTACCTGAGGGCGAATGTCTTGATCCCTCTCTGGCTCTACAAGCTCAAACATATCATTTTCAGGAGTATCCCTGAGAACTGTCTGATGGAGGAATTCTGGACCCGAGAACCAATTAGTGTTAGGTAGGACAGCTGCTGGAATAAATCTGGTACCGAGATCTGCCGGATTCAGGTCTGAATTAATGTGATGGCACTGTTCTGGCTTTGTAGAATGTCTGATTTGCGCAACTCGATTAGCAACATACACATAAAATCGTTGGGATGTGTTGTAGATGTAATCCAAAACAATTTTACTGTCAGTGTAAAATTTTACTGCAGTTAAATCCACATCTAGCTCTTCTTTAATCAGTCCTGCTAGCTCCACAGCAAGAACTGCCGCACACAACTCTAGGCGTGACACTGTGTGAGCAGGGTATGGCGCCAACTTTGATTTGGCCATAACAAACCCAACATGACTCTCACCGCCTGTAGTTAAAACCCTGAGGTAGGCAACCGCTGCTATGGCTATTGTGGATGCATCAGCAAAAATTGTTATCTCTCTCTCGGAAGTATGGGACAAAGAGACTGGTACATAGGGTCTGTGAATCTGGACTTCTTTGAGATCTGTTAAAGAATCTGTCCATGCTTTCCACTGGGCCTCTTTATCATTTGGTAGTGGCGTGTCCCAGTCAAACTGCTCTGTAGACAGCTCTCTTACTAAGGCTTTACCCTGCATGGTAACAGGAGCAACAAGTCCCAAAGGATCGTAGAGACTGTTAACTGTAGAAAGTATGCCCCTCCGGGTGAACGGTTTAACTTCTGTAGATAAATGAAATGTGAAACAGTCAGTCTCTAAGCTCAATCCCAAACTTTGTTGGAGAGGTAGAGGATCAACACTCAGATCCAGATCTTTCAGGTCATTTGCTCTTTCGGATGGAGGGAATGCTTCCATGACTTGATGACTGTTTGATGAAATCTTATGGAGCTTGATGTTTGACTCAGCCAACATGTTCTTGGTATTTTTTAGAAGACTGATGGCTTCATCTGCACTAGGTACAGAGATCAGACCGTCATCCACATAAAAATTCCTGTGGACAAAGTGTTTAACTTCTTTACCATGCTCCTCTTCTCCGAACTCAGCTGCTCTCCTTATCCCAAAGATTGCCACCGCTGGAGATGGGCTGTTCCCAAAAACATGAACTGTCATTCGGTACTCTGTGATTTCTTTGGAGAGATTGTTATCTTTGAACCACAAAAACCTCAGAAAGTTTTGGTGATCTTCCCTGACCTTGAAGCAGTAGAACATTTGTTCTACATCAGCTGAGACTGCAATTTGCTCCTTACGAAAGCGCATCAAGACCCCCAGGAGCTTGTTGTTTAGATCTGGTCCCCGAAGAAGAATGCTATTCAATGAGACGCCTTCATATTGTGCACTAGAATCGAAGACGACCCTAATCTTCCCAGGCTTCAGAGGGTGGTACACACCAAATATTGGTAATTACCAGCATTCTTCACCAGGCTGCAATGGGGGAGCTATTTCTGCATGTTTGTTGGCGAACATGTTACGCATAATCTCCACAAAGTGATTAGCCATCTCTGGTTTCCTTTGTAAGGTGCGTTGCAGGACATTAAGACGCTTCATTGCTTGGTTTCGATTGTACTGTGAGGTAAACGGAATGGTAAGGGAGCTACCCAGTGGTTTGACTCATCTATGTACACTTCTCTGTTCATAACATCAAGGAAGATGTCATCTTCAATAGACAACGAAAGCTTATCATCATCAGGAGTCCTCTGAAAGACTTTGTCAACCAGGTGATCTGTAAAACAGCTTGTGACTGAACAGCAAGGTAGAGAGGACTGGTATTGACAATTTAGAGTGCCAAACTGTTCTTTGACCTGAATTCCTTTTGAGCAGGGTGGGAAAAATGTTGTGCGTCCATTTTGTAATACATTCGTCCTGAAAATGTTTGCAGTCTCAGACTTGTGTATCCCTCCCATACAGATTTCTCCCACAATGACCCAACCTAAGTCAAGACGCTGAGCATATGGCATGTTACCAGGTCCATTATACTGTTCTCGAACCTTATGCACACTTAGAATATCCCTTCCAAAAAGAAGAAGAATGGGAGAGCTTGCATCATAAGGTGGTATTTTGTCCGCCATCAGCTTGAGATGAGAGAAGTATCGAGCTATTGCAGGAGTTGGAATTTCGTCGCGATCTTCGGGCAACATATTGCATTCTAAGAGTGTAGGAAGTGACGCTTGAGTTTTCCCATCCAGTGAACTAACAATGAAATTGTCTGCTCTTCTTCCCATTGTCGTCATTGTACCAGCACACGTACGAAGAGTATAGGGGAAAGAATCTCCGTTGAGCCCAAACAGCTCGAAAAAGTCAGACCTTGCTAGGGACCGGTTACTCTGGTCGTCCAGAACTACATACATCCTCTTCGACTTTTCTGGAAAGTTAGATGGTTAAACATCAACCAAACAGATTTTTGAGCAAGATCTAGGTCTGGGAGCTTCGCCACACATTTCTGTGCACTTAGAAGTAACCTCAGATGATGCATTACCTTCAGACTCCCCGCCTTGCTCTTGTTGCTTTACTGGAGATTCCACTGTCCATGGAGCAGGCCCTGGGTGCATTGCATATATATGGCGATCACTGTTACACTCTCTACACTCTACCACGAGTGGAAGCGTTTGCCAGGGGTATCGCCATGGGTAGTTTGCACGATTCGGTCGGGCTACACACTTCAGTTTGGCCGCAACCCTCCCCGTTTGAACGGGATCCTCCAAACTGTGGTAAACAGCACCTCAGAGGCCTCTGTTCTACAGCAGGAACTATCTTCCCTCCTTCTCAAAGGGGCGATAGAAGAAATTCCATCTACGGATGTAGAACCAGGGTTTTTCAGCCGTTACTTCATGGTTCCGAAGAAGGACGGCGGTTTGCGGCCTATAATAGACCTGCGTCGTTTGAACTTCTCCCTCATCAGAGGGCGTTTCAAGATGCTTACACTGAAGTCTATCATTGCCCAAGTTCGTGCAGGGGACTGGTTCGTTTCGATAGACCTGAAGGATGCTTATTTTCATATTCAGGTTGTTCGGCGACACAGGAAGTTCCTCAGGTTTGCCTTCGAGGGGAAGGTCTTTCAATACAAAGTACTCCCCTTTGGTCTCTGCGCTAGCGCCAAGGACTTTTACCAAGTGCATGGATGCCGCGCTGGCCCCACTGAGGCTCCAGGGCATCCGTATACTGAACTATCTGGACGATTGGCTCCTTCTGGCTCAGTCCAAGGAGCTAGCGAACTGCCACAGGGACATTGTGCTTCGCCATGTCCAGTCTCTTGGCCTAAGAGTGAACACCGAAAAGAGTGTTCTCATACCGTTTCTGGATTCCGTGTCAATGCAGGCCCGGTTGGCTCCTGCCCGGATTTCCAGCATCAGGACATGTCTGGCCAGCCGCGCCGCCATCATGTGTCTGTCGGGACCTGTCGCAGGCTTCTAGGTCTCATGGCCGCAGCTTCCCAAGTGCTACCCTTGGGTCTGCTTCACCTGAGACCGTTCCATTGGTGGATGAAATTTGCGGGGGCTCGATCAACAGGATCGCCCTATCGCCTACAAAGAGTGTCGCAAAGTTGTTCTCGAGCTCTGTCAGTGTGGCGAGACCCTCTCTTTCTCCAGAGAGGTGTCAGCATGGGGTTGTATTCCGTCGCCAGATGATAATGACGGACGCCTCTCTCACCGGTTGGGGTGCGGTGTTCGAAGGCCGGCCAGCATGTGGAGTCTGGACGGGGGAGACTCTAACCTGGCACATAAACTGTCTGGAGTTAAGAGCGGTCTTCCTAGGCCTAGGGCACTTTCTTCCCTTCCTCATAGGGCACCATGTCATTGTCAGGACAGACAACATGGCGGTGGTGTCTTATGTAAATCGCCAGGGGGGATCGCGGTCGGCAGGTTCGGCAGGGCGGAGGTGGACCTCTTTGCGTCGGAAGAGTCGTCCCAATGCCCGCTTTGGTTCTCCCTGAACCCTCCAGCTCCGCTGGAACTGGATGCGTTCGCTCATCCTTGGCCAAGGTTGAAACATTATGCATTTCCACCCATCAAGTTGATTCCGGCGGTCCTGCACAGGGTGCGACAGTGCGGCCTCTCTCTCCTGCTGGTAACACCATTCTGGCCGTCCCAGATATGGTTTTCAGAGCTGACTCCCCATGGCTTTCTGGTCCAACACCCCACCACCACCACTCGTGGGAGATTCCAGTCAGGAAAGACCTATTGTCCCAGCTTCAGGGCAGGATCTGGCAACCTCGTCCAGAGATTTGGAAGCTGTGGGTTTGGCCGATCAAGGGCCACCCACTGTGAGTGTTGGTCTTCCCGCAGATGTTCAGGAGACCATTGACAATGCTAGAGCTCCCTCTACTAGAAAGCTCTATTCCTCGAAGTGGGGAGTGTTTTGGACATGGTGCTCAGCTCGTAAAGTGAACCCAGTTAACTTTCCCGTGGGTTCGGTACTGGAGTTCTTACAAGAAAAGTTTGCGGCCGGCGCGGCAGCCACTATGCTTAGGGTGTATTTAGCTGCCATGGCCGCTCAAAGGAAGACGGACAAGCTTCCTTTGAGGAGACATTGACTGATTTCGTCCTTCATGAGAGGGGTTAGGCGCCTGAGACCAGTACGCCCCCCTACTGTTCCTCCTTGGGATCTGTCAGTTGTCCTGGAGGGGTTGTCGGAGGCTCCCTTTGAACCTCTGGAGTCAGCACCAGTCCAGATTCTGACTCTTAAGGTGGCTCTTTTGTTGGCTTTGACCTCTTTGAAGCGAGTAGGGGACTTACAAGCTCTCTCTGTGAGCGAGACTTGTTTGGATTTTGCTCCTGGGCTTGTTAAGGTTTCTTTAAGACCCAGGCCGGGTTATGTACCCAAGGTTTTGTCAACCTCTTTTCGCTCGCAGGTCACTGTCCTCCATTCTTTCCACCCCCGCCTTTCGCCTCTTCGGAGGACGAAAGGTTAAATTTGTTATGTCCGTTCCGAGCATTGAAGATATATGTGGACCGTTCGGGTGGTTGGAGGAAGTCTAGTCAATTGCTGGTATGTTTTGGAGCCGGCTGCAGTGGGCTCGCCGCTTCAAAACAGAGAGTTTCGCATTGGCTAACAGAGGCTGTTTCCATGGCTTATGAGGTGCGCGGGCTTCCTTCACCTCTAAGCGTTCGGGCACACTCTACTAGAGGTATGGCTGCCTCTCAGGCTCTTTTCAAGGGAGTTTGTTTAGAAGACATTTGTGTAGCGGCAGGATGGTCCTCCCCGCACACATTTGTACAAGTTTTAAGATCTTGACATGGCTCCAGGTTCGCATGTTCTATCTGCTTAAATACAGTCATGCAGGATTTTTCCTGGCGTTTTGTGCCAGATGCAGCAGCATGTTAGCTTGGCGTGTTTGGTATACCGTTCCCAAATGCGTCACTATGCAGCGTCGAGTGAACCTACTAAAGAGAACATCTCAGGTTACTCACGTAACCTATGTTCTCTGAATAGGGAACGAGACGCTGCGTACGCTGCCAAGCTCCTTGCACTGCCGACAGGCTGTCTTTTCGGCAGAAAAATCTGGAGATAAGATGGCGCGCGCGCTGGTATAGGCTCAAGGTGTTGAGCTAGGGGCGGTGCTGCGCCATCAGCCAGTGAATTGGCGTGATTCTATAAGGGCTTCAGGCAATCGGCACACCCAGAGGGCGTTCCCAAATGCGTCACTACGCAGTGTCTCGTTCCCTATTCAGAGAACATTATGTACGTTATGAGACGTTATGTAGAACCCTCCCAAAAAGATCTTCAGATAAATATATAGTAAACCATACACCTAAAAGTATGAGTTTGTTATAACAAGATATATTAGTATAAAAGTAGGCCTATAATATAAAGTAGCCTCTGGCGACTAAACAAAACAAAATAATTACTAGCCAATGTCGATTCTATTGCCAAGGTTTGCGTAGGTTGTGCTCACTTTTCATAATCAACATATGAAATAAAAAAATGATATTATAGGCTAATAGTTAAACATAGCCTAACTATGAAACAATATAGGCTACGTTTTCTATAACCCTCTGTCTAACGAAAGCGTCTGCGCGACACGTTCTCAAGGATATTTTCCTTTATGACAGCGGAAACAACTCACAATGCTCCGTCATTTTTAGCCATACTGATAAGTGCAAGACATAATTATAAACTACAAACTGTCTACTTTTATTTGTGTAGGCCTAGACTCACAATAACAAGGGCCGTGGATTAAATGAACAGATTATTTTGCATGCACTGCACTCCAAGTCCAAACGCCGTCTTATGTATTTTGTTTATTAAATGCAACGTTTTTTCATTTAAAAAGCATTTCTAAATTCAGTTTATATTTTCAACAAACGAAATTTCAAGCCAAAATAGCGAAATGGTTTAAAAAAAATTACTTGTGCTACCACCATGCAAATTCAAACATTTTGCTCTTTTAGTTTTAATTCATGCTTGAATAACACGTCTATGTCTCCTTCCAGTAAATAAGGGCTATTACGGTGGCTGGGATATACATAAACCTACCAATTTACGTGGCATAATTTTTTGAATGACTTATCACAAAAAAAAAAAAATGCTTTAGTCGCATAACATCGGTTAATGGAAACGCGATCATTTCGCAATAGTTTTTTATCGACATTTAGAAAATATTGCCAAAGTTTTGCGCAAATATGTACTGGAAACACGGCTAGTGACCCGTTTGCGGTGCATGTCTCTTTAACTGGTATTGAGCTACTGCTCACACCACCCCTCTCTTCCATGGGGCGTGTAGACATGTGATAGTGCTGCCTTGGCGGACAGTGTACAGCTGGCTGAGGGCGGAAATATGCTAATATGGGTAGTCTGTCAGCAGTCGTGGGCGGACCATGAGCAATATGACATCATATCAAACTTCAGCAAGGTTTGCTTGTGGACAGCTTCAGAGCAAATCCTGCCACCAAAAACATTCAGAGCCTCTACAATAATCTTAATCAAACAGAGTGGTCCTGACAGAAATTCCCATTTCACATCAAAAGAAGGCCTGAAACCAGATTTGGCAAAGTTCAGAAGATGCCATTTCCTGAGTGTAACAAGGATTTATTTCAGTTATTTGGGATGGAGACATTTCTTGTAAAGTTCATTCCAGATTATTCTCAACCCACAACAATATTGCATGGCACTGGGAAGTGGAACATCAGCAGCCATTTAAGCAAGTTAAACATAATGTTTACAGAAGCTCCATCACTCTATTATGATAGAATTTGCCAGTGACCACCTCAGTGAATGCTTTGAGAAGTGGTCTTGGTGCAGTTTTGCTTCAAAAGGATAGACTTGTTTCATATGCTGACAATAACAGAACAACGATATGTACAGATGGAAAAATACTTGCAATAGTGTTTGGAGCATAACGTTTTTTATCAATTGATTTATGGCCAGGAGGCTGAGCTTATAAAAAATCTATTGAATAGAGTTCCTGTTACAATCCAGGGATGATGACCCAAGATTACCAGACCACAGAATTATCAGTTGAAAGTGCACTATCGACTTGGAAAATATATGACTTTCCAGAGCATATTTACCAGAGATTAGATCTTCAGATGTGGAAAGCGAAGCTCTGTCATGTACAGGCTTAGACAAAATGACAGTAACAGAGCTGAATCAGTTCAAATAGGTACGTTTATTAATGAAGCAGCAGGAACTCAGTCCATAAACAGGTGAGTTGATCAATAGAGAGTTATTGGCAGTTGAACATACACTGACATTAACGTTGACCTTGTCTTACAGGTTTGCAGAGTACACACTAGGGCACAGACAAGAAGACTAGGGTGATGACTAGGGAGACTGGATCGAGGTAACAAGGCATGTTGGGTATCTCAGGAACTTTTAGCAGGTAAGATTCAGACGAGGCCAGACAAAGACTGAGGGTGTGTGTGTTACTTATAGTGCTTGTGATGAGGGCTGATGAGTGTGTGTATGGTTAATACTCTGGTGAGTGAGAGTCTGGCGTGATCATGACAAGCTCAAGTACATATGAAGATAACTAATATGTCAGTGACACTAAGAAGGTTTAAGAGAGAAACAGACAACGTTAACTCTTTCCCCACCATTGATAGATTTTTTTGTCATTTATGACACAAAGCTTCCCCACCACTGACATAATTTTCAGGCAATCCATGTTATATGGTAGGGGGTTCTACTACACATCTTCTAAAATAGTACAGAATCTCCAGATCCAAAAACAAGTGAAGAAGAATGCTGGTCTAATCGTGGTTCTATGAAGACCACCTAAAACCGCTTCATTGCTGCAGTGAAGATGTCCCAGGACTGCTCTTCATACAAAAATACCTGTTGATGCACCTGTGGTACATCTAATTATAGCCTCATTCCTATGATGTCACTACTGAGGCTATAAAACTTCTAGGTCAATTTCATTGATGAGTTGCACATATATTCACAGCTGGTCACACCAAAAAGTGTTCCCATAGCGCTCAGCTCACATATTGCCCCAATTGTGTTCATAACACCTTAGGCTGAAAAGCTGGGTTTGGTCAAAGTATAACGTGATTATCCTCAGGTCCCCACCTAAGGCATTGAGGACTCACTGTGGGCTTGCAACTCACTGACCCTCTTAGCTGATGTTTTAGCCAAGAGGAAGGTAATGTTCATAGTCACCTTTATTTATGTAGAATAAATATATTTCCACATCTGTCAATAATTTGGTTGTCAAAATGGATTCAAACCTTACCTTTGAAAACCATATCAATCACCTTTGTAAGACATAATTTTTCCACCTCAAGAACATCGCCAAACTCCGTCCAACACTCAGTCTGGCAGATGCAGAAAAGCTTGTCCATGCCTTTGTCTCCTCCAGGCTGGACTACTGTATTGCACTCCTCATCGGGATCTCTGGCAAAAGCATACAGCGACTGCAGTACATCCAAAACAGCGTGGCCAGGATCCTGATGAGGGTGCGCAAGCATGAACACATCACCCCCATCCTTAAATCTCTTCACTGGCTCCCTGTACCTACAGGAACTTCTCACCCACCCAACATCCCTACGCACACTTCGTTCTGCTAACACAAACACCATCCAAGTTCCCAGAACAAAACTTTACAGCATGGGCGGTAGGGCCTTTTCATCGGCTGCTCCGAGGCTGTGGAATACCCTCCCGGACTACCTGAGGGCCCCACAGACTACAGATGTTTTTAAACAAAACCTAAAAACATTTATTTTTACTAAAGCTTTCCACTGGATGTGTTTTAAATAGTTGTTCTTGAATAGTTTCTTAAATAGTTTTTCTTATTTTTTGTATTTAATTAACTGTTTTTATTTATTGTAATTCTAGATGCTCTGTCGCAGTTTGAGATTGCAGAAATGTAAAGTGCATTACAAATAAAATTCATTATTATTATTATTATTATATAGCCTGCCAGAAGAAAAGCATCTACTCAGCCGAATGGGCTAGACACAAAACTTCAACATCTCTAGGAATGGGTGCCATAGCTTCCCGTTTATCTGAGACAGCAGGTTCCTCCTGAAAGGCAACAGTCAAGGTGGTAGAGGAGGATAAGCATATAGCAGAGTGCTGCATTGAGATTTGGATCCCGCGAGTCCCATGGGGCCTAGTCTTGCATAGCCAGACCTTTAGACTGGTTGTTTGCATCTTTCATTGGACAAGGACCGACAAAGAGTACATTTGACTGACATGTAACGGAACCAATCACAGTTCTGTGTCATGGGTGTGAAAATGTTAAGTCGATGTCCCTAAAATAACTGGCGTGCCTCTATAAATGAATAATTCAAGAACATTGTGCAAGTTTAATGCAACAATGGAGCCGTGAACTTTTGAAAATTCAGCGTTTAGTTGATCCTGGTTAGCGCTCATTGTCACAGTTGTAAACACAACAGCGTTCTTCATCCACAAGGGAGTTTGGAGATGCAGCATTTGTTTCTAGGTGGACCATTAAAGAATGAGACACATCTTATGGACATCCTGTAGATTTCAACCAGATGATGACGACTTTGAAACTCTTGAAGTGTTTTCAGAAAAATGTGATGTTCAGCCAATGGTCTGTGGATGTGATGTCTGAGACCGAGACTACATGGGACCTAGCACAAATACAGGTCCTTCTCAAAAAATTAGCATATTGTGATAAAAGTTCATTATTTTCCATAATGTAATGATAAAATTTAAATGTCTTATATTTTAGATTCATTGCACACCAACTGAAATATTTCAGGTCTTTTATTGTTTTAATACTGATGATTTTGGCATACAGCTCATGAAATCCCAAAATTCCTATCTCAAAAAATTAGCATATCATGAAAAGGTTCTCTAAACGAGCTATTAACCTAATCATCTGAATCAACTAATTAACTCTAAAAACCTGCAAAAGATTCCTGAGGCTTTTAAAAACTCCCAGCCTGGTTCATTACTCAAAACCGCAATCATGGGTAAAACTGCCGACCTGACTGCTGTCCAGAAGGCCATCATTGACACCCTCAAGCGAGAGGGTAAGACACAGAAAGAAATATCTGAACGAATAGGCTGTTCCCAGAGTGCTGTATCAAGGCACCTCAGTGGGAAGTCTGTGGAAAGGAAAAAGTGTGGCAAAAAACGCTGCACAACGAGAAGAGGTGACCGGACCCTGAGGAAGATTGTGGAGAAGGACCGATTCCAGACCTTGGGGGACCTGCGGAAGCAGTGTACTGAGTCTGGAGTAGAAACATCCAGAGCCACCGTGCACAGGCGTGTGCAGGAAATGGGCTACAGGTGCCGCATTCCCCAGGTCAAGCCACTTTTGAACCAGAAACAGCGCCTGACCTGGGCTAAAGAGAAGCAGCACTGGACTGACGCTCAAATTTTGCATGTCATTCGGAAATCAAGGTGCCAGAGTCTGGAGGACGACTGGGGAGAAGGAAATGCCAAAATGCCTGAAGTCCAGTGTCAAGTACCCACTGAGTGGGGGGTCTACTGCTCAGCTAGTGTTTGTAGCTCTATTTGATATATTTTCTTTATTCTACTGCTAAATATAACTTACTCATCACCATATATTGTTGAATATAGCCTATCAAGTTACATTTGACATCACTAGCTTTTAATCTAAATCACTACCACGTGTTAGCTTTTCGCTAGCCTGGTAGCTTTCCATCCCGGCACCCGGGTCTCCTGTTTTCTGAGTTCATTAGACAACTGTGGTGAGTTGGATTATTAAATAGACTCCATCAAACAAAGTAAGTGGAGTAAGTTGTGTGGTAAGTTTTGGATTCATCAACAAATACGGTAAGCCATGTCTTCTTCTCCTGTCATTGTCACTTGCACTGCATGCTACATGTTTAGCATATCTATCTCCGTTGGCGAACAGGGCTTCACATGTGTTAAATGTAAGGAATTAATCAGGCTGACGGAGAAGATTTCAGATTTAGAGACACGCATCCAGACTTTATGTGAGAGCAGTGAGAATGTAACAGTTTTAGATACTGCTTTGGATGCGACTAGCTTAGTGAACACTCATTGTTTGGTTCCGGCTGAGCCCTTGCAGCAGGGCAATTGGGTGACTGTGAGACAGCATATTCGCGGATCTAAAAACCACTCTTCCGTTCCGATTAGAACATCAAACAGGTTCTCCCCACTCAGTGATGCACCCACTGAGGATCCTGTTGAAAGTGCCCTAGTTATTGGCGATTCTATTACACGGAACGAAAATAGAGACACCAGCCACCATAGTCACATGTTTACCGAGCCAGAGCGCCTGACATCAAAGCAAATTTAAAAGTGCTGGCTAAAGCTAATCGTAAATTCTCTAAGATTATTATTCACGTTGGCACAAATGATGTTCGACTTCGTCAGTCGGAGATCACCAAAATTAACATTAAAGAGGTGTGTAAACTCGCAAGTACAATGTCACCGCAGTCTGTTTATCTGGCCCTCCCTGTTAAAAGGAGTGATGAAATAGTTAGCAGATTATCATCACTCAATGGCTGGTTGTCTAAGTGGTGTCCGCAAAATAACATAGGGTTCATAGACAATTGGAAAAGTTTTTGGGGCAGACCCGACCTGTTGAAGATAGACGGCATTCATCCTTCCTGGGCTGGTGCTGCTCTTCTCTCTAGTAATTTGGCACATAGTCTTAGAGCTAAACCTTGACTCACTGGGGCCCAGGTCAGGAAGCAGACAAACTGGCTAAACCAACCGTCTGCTAGCTGTCTCACGTCACCAGAGTCAGCTAAATCCCAGCACATAGAGACGCTTTCACCTAGATATTATCACATAGAGACGGTGTCTGTTCCCAGAATCAGTAAATACAAAAAAACATCAAAACCATTCAACAGTAAAAATGTATTGATGTCCAACAAATAAACAACAGATATAATCGGGATGAACAATTGATAAATCTCGGGTTGCTGCATATTCGATCCCTTTCGCCAAAAACGCTTATTGTTAATGATATGATTATAGATCATAACCTAGATGTGCTGTGTTTGACAGAAACCTGGCTAAAACATGATGACTACATTACTTTAAATGAGTCCACTCCCCAAGATTATTGTTATAAACACGAGCCACGTCTGAAAGGAAAAGGGGGAGGTGTTGCTGTAATTTATAATGATATCTTCAGTATTACTCAGAAGTCTAGTTTCAAATATAATTCCTTTGAAGTTTTGGTGCTTTATGTAACGTTGTGTAGTGTAAATGATAAATCCCGTTTGAGATTTGTGTTGGCTACTGTATACAGGCCACCAGGGCACAATACAGACTTTATCAAAGAATTTGCTAGTTTTCTATCAGAGTTAGTACTGGCTGCAGATAAAGTACTAATTGTTGGTGATTTTAATATCCATGTTGACAATGAAAAAGACGCATTGGGATTGGCATTTAAAGACATTCTAAACTCTATTGGAGTTAGACAACACGTATCGGGACCCACTCATCGCCTTAATCATACTTTAGATCTAATACTGTCACATGGACTAAATGTTGATACCATTAAAATTCTGCAGCAGAGCGATGACATCTCAGATCATTACCTAATATCATGTATACTTAATTTAGCTAAGGCTGCAAAGCCATCCCCTCGCTTCAAATATGGCAGGACTATAACCGCTGCGACTAAAGATTGCTTTGTACATAATCTTCCTCATCAGTTCCATCTCCTCAGCATTACAGATAGCCAAGAGGAACTTGATGTTGCAACATAAACTACTGACTCTCTCTTTACTAGCATTTTAGACATAGTTGTGGTACAACAAGCACACTCGGGCCCTTAAAACAGCAGCCAGAAAAATGGAGCGCAGCTGGAAGAAAACAAAACTGGAGGTTTTTCGCAATTTGTGGAAAGAGAGCATGATTGCATACAGAAAGGCCATAAAAACAGCTAGATCTGCTTATTTCTCAACTATTATAGAAGAAAACAAACACAACCCTAGGTATTTATTCGATACAGTGGCTAAATTAACAAAGGATAAAGCTTCAACTTCTGACGTTTGTAAACAACACAGCAGTAATGACTTTATGAACTTCTTTACTAATAAGATTGATAACATTAGGAATAAAATTATAACCATGCAGCCGTCTACTACAGTATCACTTCAGACAGAACATTGTAGTGTCACTGAGGAAAAAATACACTCATTCACTGCTATAGGAGGAGAAGAATTGGCTAAACTTGTTAAATCATCAAAATCAACAACATGTATGCTTGACCCTATACCGACTAGGCTATTAAAAGAGATACTTCCAGAGGTCATAGATCCTCTGCTTAATATTATTAAGTCATCCTTGACATTAGGATATGTACCAAAAACTTTTAAGTTGGCTGTAATTAAACCACTTATTAAAAAAACGCAACTTGATCCTAAAGAATTAGTCAATTACAGACCAATCTCGAATCTACCGTTTCTATCAAAAATATTAGAAAAGGCCGTGTCTTCACAATTATGTTCCTTTTTAGAAAGAAATGGTATATGTGAGGATTTCCAGTATCTCTGGTTGTATCTCTCTATTAGTGTTACTCGATCTTAGCGCTGCATTCGATACTATCAATCACAATATTCTTTTGAATAGACTCGAAAATTATGTTGGCATTAGTGGGACTGGATTGGCATGGTTTAAATCTTACTTATCTGACCGTTATCAGTTTGTAGCAGTAAATGAAGAGATGTCACACCGATCACAAGTTCAGTATGGAGTACCACAATGCTCAGTGTTAGGACCGTTGCTTTTCACCCTGTATATGCTACCACTGGGAGATATCATTAGGAAGCATGGCGTTAGTTTTCATTGTTATGCTGATGATACTCAGCTCTATATTTCTTCACGCCCTGACGAAACTTACCAATTCACAAGATTAACGGAATGCATAGCTGATATAAAAAATTGGATGAATAGTAATTTCCTGCAACTTAATTCAGATAAAACTGAATTTTTAATTATTGGACAGAAAAGTTCCACAAGTAGTGCCCTAGAATACTGTCTAACCCTCAATGACTGCTCTGTCAAGCGTCCAGTGAGGAACCTGGGTGTGCTCTTTGATACCAATCTTTCGTTTGAAAGCCACGTTTCTAGCATCTGTAAAACTGCATTATACCATCTTAAAAATATATCTAAATTACGTCACATGCTTTCAATGCAAAATGCTGAACAATTAGTACATGCGTTCATGAGCTCAAGATTATTGTAGATTAGATTATTGTAGGCTAGATTATTGTAATGCTCTACTGGGTGGTTGCCCTGCTCGCCTAATAAATAAACTCCAGCTGGTCCAAAACGCAGCAGCTCGAGTTCTTACTAGAACCAGGAAGTACGATCATATTAGTCCAGTTCTGTCAACACTGCACTGGCTCCCTATTAAACATCGCATACATTTTAAAATCTTGCTTATTACTTATAAAGCAATAAATGGTTTAGCTATTGCGGTCTCTAAACTCTGGCCAGTTGAAAATACCTAGAATATCTAAATCAACTCTAGGCGGTCGATCCTTTTCCTATTTAGGACCTAAACTCTGGAACAGTCTTCCTAGCATTGTTCGGGAAGCAGACACACTCTGTCAGTTTAAATCTAGACTAAAAACGCATCTCTTTACTATGGCATACACATAGAACATTTTTAACTTTCTTTATTCAAATCAAATGACTGATTGTTAGGCTGCATTAACTAGGTCAGCCGGAACCGGGAACACTTCCCATAACACCTGATGTACGCGTTACATCATAAAAAGAGTGGCATCCACACTAATGTTAGTCTCTCTGTTTATCCCTGCTTTGCTACTGTTCGGACGCTCTTGCTTACTGCTCCGCGCTTTGCTCTATCGCTTCTATATTTTATCTCGTAATTTCGTAATTTCATCTTCTGTAAATCAGCACAGTGCTCAAACAACAAAGCTTGACTTCAATGATAAAATTTGAAACTCTGGTGACTGGATTACTACAAAAAAGCGGAATATTTCATCCAACCAGCCTCCCACTGCCATCAGCTTACATTCCGGAGAAGGGAAAACACAGCTGCCTACATTCAGAAGGATAAGAAAATGCCTCCTCTAGAATCTACTTGCTGCACAAACTGCCACAGACTTTTACAGAGGATTGCAGTTCTTGAAACAAAGTTATTTGCGGAACCACCGAACCAGACGAATCACACAGAGCTTCAACATGAACGCCCTGTGCACACTGCCGGTGAGTCCCATAAATATAGTGCTACCCAACAGGGGAAACAAATAACTGATCAACACACTAATCGATGGCACAAACATGGAGCAAGACCCAAAGGGACCCGAGACATCAGATTGTCACGAGCATCACATACTGCCACAGTAGCATGCTCTACCCCAGACACAAGGATTGCAAACGCTGATTTCCTACCACCAACTATACAACTTGAAAACAGATTTGAAGTATTAATGAATGTGGGTGATGAATCCCCAAACGTGATGAATGTAATCGAACACAGATCGTATCAGCCCGCAGCTAACACTGATACCAACAGGCGCTCAAGGTCGAGCAGACAGCGGCACTCAGCTCAGAGCGCAGCCGAGCCCAGGACTCTGATAGTGGGGGACTCCACAGTCAGAAACATTAGCAGCAGGGATACAACTACATGCTGCCTTCCACAAGCTACAGTTTCTGACGTAAACAGGGAAATTCAGAACATTCTGATGAAACATAAGACTGCAAATCGACTTGTCATTCATGTGGGGAAAAACGATATTCAGAGAGAGCAGTCAGAACTCATTAAGAGGGATTTCAATGTACTTTTTGAAATACTTAGAAAACTAAAAGTTCAACCGTTCATCAGTGGACCACTTCCAGCAAGAGGAACAAATAGGTTCTCACGGTTACTTGGGCTTAATACATGGCTGCAAAAAACCTGCAACATGAAGGGAGTGAACTTCATCGACAACTTTAATCTATTCTGGAGCCAGAGAAAATTGTTACATCAAATGGCCTTCACCCAAACAAACTTGGTGCAAGAGTGTTAAAGGACAATATTCACTTTTCCCTACACCATCCCTCAGCTGTGTGTGCTAACCCACTCGACCTGAATGGCACACACACACCTGAACAGACTATGGACGACTACAGGACTTCATTTCAGCATCTGAATGGACATGCAGCTGAAACACTCCACAAGGACATTGATAAAACCACGCAGCCACAACAACCATTGCTCACGGACACACTCCCAGCTGAGTCCCGCCCACAGAGCTCACCACAGACAGACTGTGACGTATTAGAACTGACACAGATTGAGGGACTGAACAGTAACTTCTCTGCCCATACTGTGGAGGTGCACGAAAGGGTGGGCTCTAAGGGGGGTCAGACTAGTGAACTGTTACGCTTTATGACTAGTCTGAACAGGAAATTGCATGAAATGTCTAAGTCACTCCATGAAATGGATGATAACATAATTCAGCCTCGATAACACCAGAACAACAGCCACCCTCACCAGACATGTTATTCCTCTCTCCAGTATCCCCGCTTCTGAGCTTCTCAGAGAGAATGGAGCAAATGGTCTATGCTGGAACCAGACTATCACACTCGATTTCTGCGAGCCCCCAGATATCAACCAAAGAGCGTTGAGCCCCACAACCATCAAAGCCTGTGGGCCCAGCTCGCTCTCCGCCTCCTCCTGTGAGATTTCTTCGGTCACAACGCCAGGGCCAACACCCTCCTCCATCTGTAGGTGAACCAGAAACAACTGATACCAGCTCTTAGTGATGTGTGTTGGGTCCACGCCATGATAACAGTAACTTTATCAAATGTTTACAGAACGAGCGGGAACCCAGTGTGCCTGTCTCTTTCTCTATTTCTGTTCTGTTACGTGATAGACACTGTAAGACCTTCTCAGACCGTATAGCAAACCCATCTAATCTGCTGCCTATTACATGTCAAACTAAGATTACTGTGGGGGAAAAAAATTAATACTGTTAAATTAGCACTTTTAAATATCCGTTCACTTAAGAACAAATCATTTCTAGTCAATGACTTAATAACCACAAACAACCTAGATTTTTTGCTTCTAAATGAAACTTGGCTTGAAGAAAACTGCAGTGCAACAGTCCTCAATGAAACAGCCCCTCCTAACTTTACTTTTATGAGTATGTCCAGAGCGTTTAGAAGAGGTGGGGGTATTGCTGCTCTTTTTAAAGATGTCTATCAATGTAAGCAAGTGTCACTTGGTGACTATCTGTCTTTTGAATATCTGGGTATTGTGTTAAAAGGTGCTCCACGCATCCTGCTTATCATTGTTTACAGGCCTCCAAAATACTCTCCATCCTTTACTGAGGACTTTACAGAGCTGTTATCAATAATCTCCTCAGAGTTTGATTGTTTTGCCATTGCTGGGGATTTTAACATTCACATAGACAATGCTGAATCCAGTACAAAAAAAGAGCTCATGACTGTTCTTAACACTTTTGATTTGACACAGCATGTACATGGTCCCACACACAATCGTGGACACACTATAGACTTACTTATCAGCAAGGGTCTAAACATTTCATCAATTGTTGTTAAAGATGTAGCATTGTCTGATAATTTCTGTATTTTCTTTGATATTTCAATCTCTCCTGCCATTGAAGCTAGATCTGTCGCTGTCAAAAAGAGAAGCTTAAATGAGAACACTAGTGAGCTATTTATGAAGGCTATATCTCTAACACCAAGCATATCTGCAGACTCTGTTGATTCTCTCCTTGACTCCTTTAACTCAAAAGTTAAGAGTGTAATTGATGATATTGCTCCTGAGAAAGTCAAGAAAAAGAGTGGCAGACAGAAAGCACCTTGGAGGAACTCAACGGCAGTGCAAATAATGAAAAGACAATGCAGGAAATCTGAACGCATGTGGCGGAAGACAAAACTTATAATCCATTACAACATCTATAAAGACAGCCTTCATGATTTCAATGTGGAACTAGGCAAGGCTAGACAGACCTTCTTCTCAAATATTATAAACAGAAACATAAACAACACACACTCTCTTTTTGCTACTGTAGAGAGACTGACAAACCCTCCAAGTCACATTCCCAGTGAAATGCTCTCTGACAGCAAATGCAGTGAGTTTGCTTCCTTCTTCTCAGAGAAAATAAATAATATCAGGAAGGCGATCAGCACATCCGTGAGTTGCTTTGGGGTCAGTCAGATCAGACCACAACCTCGGAAAGTTACTATGTCTGATTTTGAAGCAATGGATTATAAATTTTTAGAAGAAACGGTACAGCACCTTAAAACATCAACCTGCCTCCTTGGCACACTCCCCACTTCTTTTTTCAAAAGTGTGTTTAACTGTTTAAAAGCAGATCTGCTAGAAGTGGTAAACTCATCACTTCTCAATGGGAATTTTCCAAACTCCCTTAAAACCTCAGTAGTTAAGCCTCTTCTGAAAAAGAGAAATCTGGATAACTCCATATTGAACAACTACAGACCAATCTCAAATCTCCCCTTCATAGGCAAGATCATTGAAAAAGTTGTCTTCAGTCAGCTGAACAAATTCTTAAGCTCAAACGGATTCTTTGACAATTTTCAATCTGGTTTCCGACCACATCACAGCACAGAAACAGCACTTATAAAGATAATAAATGATATTCGCCTCAATACAGATACAGGCAAAACATAAATTCTGGTACTACTCGACCTCAGTGCTGCATTCGACACTGTTGACCATAACATACTTCTTGACAGGCTGGAAAACTGGGTCGGACTTTCTGGGATGGTCCTTAAATGGTTCAGGTCGTACTTAGAAGGGAGAGGTTATTATGTGAGTATAGGTGACCATAAGTCTGACTGGACATCCATGACTTGCGGAGTCCCACAAGGGTCAATTCTAGCACCACTCCTATTCAACCTGTATATGCTGCCACTGAGCCAAATAATAAGAGAGAACCAAATGGCTTACCACAGCTATGCTGACGACACCCAGATCTACTTAGCACTATCACCTAATGACTACAGCCCCATTGACTCCCTGTGCAAATGCATTGATGAAGTTAACAGTTGGATGAGCCAAAACTATCTTCAGTTAAACAAAGACAAGACTGAAATCATTACATTTGGAAACAAAGATGAAATTCTCAAGGTGAACGCATATCTTGAGACAAAAGGTCTAATAACAAAAAATCAAGTCAGGAATCTTGGTATGATTTTGGAGTCAGACCTGAGTTTCAATAGTCATGTCAAAGCAATAACTAAATCAGCTTACTATCATCTAAAAAATATTGCAAGAATTAGATGCTTTGTTTCCAGGCAAGACTTAGAGAAACTCGTTCAAGCTTTCATCACCAGCAGGGTGGACTTTTGTAATGGTCTTCTAACCGGCCTTCCCAAAAAGACCATTAGACAGCTGCAGCTCATACAGAATGCTGCGGCCAGGATTCTGAGCAGAACAAGAAAATATGACCATATCACGCCAGTCCTCAGGTCTTTACACTGGCTTCCAGTTACATTTAGGATCAATTTTAAAGTATTATTACTTGTTTATAAATCACTCAATGACCTAGGACCTCAATACATTGCAGATATGCTGATTAAATACAAACCCATCAGATCACTCAGATCATCAGGATCAAGTCAGTTAGAAATACCAAGAGTTCACTCAAAGCAAGGAGAGTCTGCGTTCAGCTATTGTGCCAGCCGCAGCTGGAACCAGCTTCCAGAAGAGATCAGATGTGCTTCAACAGTAGCCACATTCAAATCCAGACTCAAAACACATCTGTTCAGCTGTGCCTTTACTGAATGAGCACTGTGCCACTGTACGTCCCACTGATTGCAACTATTCTAATCTATGCATCATCTTAATTTTTTATTTTATTTTTTATCTATATATACTGTAATAATTTTATTCTCTTTAAATATCTTTACAACTATATATTTCTATTGTCTTCTTATTTTAAAAATTCTCTTTACAACTGTTTTAATTATCCTGTTTTTATTTTTAAGTCTTACACGTGGTATTCTTAAGTCTTATCACTATTTTAATTTCATTTTCTATGTAAAGCACTTTGAATTGCCATTGTGTATGAAATGTGCTATATAAATAAACTTGCCTTGCCTTGCCTTGCCTATCCCGAGGTTTACTGCAGTCGGCCGGATCCAGGCCGTGTCCGGATCGGATGGTGGACCTGCATCTGGACATGACCAGCTCATCCTGGAGTGTCTGCTGAGACCGTGTCCATTAGTGTCTCCTCTGAATTTGCCTCACCGGCACGTCATCCTCAATTAACCCGTCTCCGGCGCAATAACTCCGATCTTTCAAGTATTCATATTCTTGTGTAATCGACGCGCCATCCTAAATGAACCCGTCTCTTGCGTGATATCCAAAATTGTATTACTGTGCTCAATTGGCCTGCCAACTCTCCTGACCTGAACCCCATAGAGAATCTGTGGGATATTGTGAAGAGAAAGTTGAGAGACGCAAGACCCAACACTCTGGATGAGCTTAAGGCCGCTATCGAAGCATCCTGGGCCTCCATAACACCTCAGCAGTGCCACAGGCTGATTGCCTCCATGCCACGCCGCATTGAAGGAGTCATTTCTGCAAAAGGATTCCCGACCAAGTATCGAGTGCATAACTGAATATAATTATTTGAAGGTTGACTTTTTTTGTATTAAAAACACTTTTCTTTTATTGGTCGGATGAAATATGCTAATTTTTTGAGATTTTGGGTTTTCATGAGCTGTATGCCAAAATCATCAGTATTAAAACAATAAAAGACCTGAAATATTTCAGTTGGTGTGCAATGAATCTAAAATATATGACATTTTAATTTTATCATTACATTATGGAAAATAATGAACTTTTATCACAATATGCTAATTTTTTGAGAAGGACCTGTAGATCAGCACGGGTCCCACAGGTCCTGTGATAGTTGTGATTCTCAAACATCTCTCATTTTAGAATCAACAGCATTTCAGATGTTTCTCCTAAAATCCCTTAGGAGAAATAAAAATAGACACAAAAGAGAAAAATTATCAAAACTGAGAATGTGGTATAAGAAACACAGAGCATCTCTTTATTGTCTTTCTGCAATCTATTTCAAGACTCCAGAGATAATGAGAATAGACTGTGAGAAACATGGAGATCTCTTTATTGTCTTGCAGAGGTTGCTCTTTTTTATGACATCGAACTGAGGTGCAGTTGTGTCTCAATGTCGATGTGCTGCCCACATGTCCATGACTGACATTGGTTTCTCTAAGCTCCGGATGCAGGAAGTGGTGATTCTCTTATATTTCTCATTTAGGTATCAGCTTTGTCTTCAATTTTATTTTATGAGAATCGTGTTCAATTATATATATATATATATTTTTTATATTCCTAATATTAAAAATACTGAAACTATCATTAAAAAAACATTATCCATTTCAGAATATTAAGGGTTACTAGTTTAAATTTATCTTCTAAGCCCGTTTTCCAAACATCACATCAGCTAAATAAGAGGTTACATTAATTCATAATTAATCAAATGGATGGACTTTTGCTTTATAATCCTGTTTCTCACACTTGTCTCCTTAGACAAAAATTCTAACACTCCCACAATGGTCTCCTCTTAAGTTTCAGAAGAAATCTCAACATCACTCACTGTGCTTAGATTTTTCTCCTTAGCTAGAGACATTTGTCTCTAAAAAAGTCTTAACTTACAAATCAGATGTCTCAATATGAACTCAAACATTTCTACAATATAATACGTATTAATACTCAAATTGGTCAAGGATTGAGTCGTAAGCCTGTAATGTGCCTTTCAGCAAAGAAAGCTCCAGGGTTACTGTTCCTGTAGTAAGACCTCTGTAAGTCAGTTTTGAGCTGCATTGTCAGGTATCAGGTACATTACTTTATTTCAAGAACAAATGATGCACATAAACCATACTCTATTATCTTATTCTAAACTGTGATCTATTCTCTTTTTGTGTGTCAGCAATTAAGAGTAAAATTAACCTTATTTAGTGCCCTTCAAGTACAAGCACAATTTGTTGAGGTCTCTTCTAAAAAAAAAAAAAAATGTGAGAGCCCTTCTAGCTAGGGAAAATCTGACCCTGTGTGCTGTTGTTGAGATCTTGCCTGGAAATTGAGATAAATATGAGACCACTAGGGTCTTTAGTTTTGGAGAAAAATCTGAGCACACTATGTGATGTTGTTGAGGTCTTTTAAACTGACCTAAAGTGACAAATATGAGACCTCCAGTTTCTCTAGCTGATGTTGCTGAGATCTCTTATAAACTTTAGAGGAGACAAATGTGAGCGATCCAGAGTCTCTATCTAAGGAGAAAAATCTTGAGCACAGTGTGAGATGCGGTAAGTGTGTTATAGGAGAGAAGTGTGAGAAGCAGGAGACTCAAGCAAAAGTCTCCATTTCATTTCATTTATTTTTCTTGCCTCTGGGTAGAGGAGGTTCAAACTTCAGGACCAACAGTTTTATTATAACATTACACACAAAAATAAATCACACGTAGATCCTTTTAACATCTTTATTTTTCCCCTCCTTATTTTGTACTTTGTCATTCAATTCTGTGCTATATTGAACATTTCACCTCATTCTTGATTTCTGGATAAAACAACCTCAGAATTGCTAACACCACAATCCGACACCAAGCAGTCATGTGGATGCCACAATTTACACTGAGCATTCAGTTTACTTAAATTGAATGTTAGGTGGAAGACAAGTACATTGACACTACTGTTAAGTTAAAAATAAATACTTTCAAAAACAACAACAACAAAAAAAGAATACAAATCCCACAGGGATATATCATAACTTTTTCATCCTACACAAAATTGTACATTTAAAAAAATGTTTTCATCTAATATTCATCTGAGAATTTCAGAAATACAAAATGTTTTTTTTAACACAACCATAATGGTACATCAAAATGTCAAATATTGTACAAAAGTTTTTCTTCTAAGCACTAATCAAAATCCATTAACAAACAAGGTGTTGTAACTACTATAAATGCAAGGGAGTGTAACTGGATGTACCTGTCAGCAGCATGTGACACAGTATGTGGTCCTGAGAGCAAGGCCTTGATTTTATGTGTTACTCTAATCTAACCATCAACTATGCAGCCCCTTTTCAAGGATGACCATGGGCCGCATATCTTGAAGTTGCTTCATTAGAAGTTCAGAACAAGTGGAAAGGTTTTCGTACATAACAATTTTAACATTCTTCACAGTCTCAATCTTAAGTGGATTTCTGAAATTAATGCATTGGACTTGATCTCCCTCTTGGATGATTGGCTGAAGTGTTCGCTGTCGTTTTGATGGATTAGATAGAGTTTCTTCACTGAACTTCAGGACAGATGTCTCAAACTCTGAAGGCTTATAAAGTTCTAGTGCAACGTCTTTCTCTACTTGGTTCCCTTGAGAGCTAGATGAGTTCAATATGGATCTTGAGACTTTCAGCATACATTTAACTTGCTCCCCGGTGCAGTTACGAAGACTTTGCTTTCTTTCTACACAGATTTTGTTTCTACATTCTGACTTTCGTGGACGACCTCTTTTCCGTTTGACTACCGGCATGGTTGTGGCAGTGAAACTTTCATTAACTAGAACCTCCGCTGCAGGATCTGGGCCTACGTCTTTAGGACTGACATTTGAATTTTTTGTTTGAACTTCATCAACAACTGTTTGCTCCACCTCAATGTTTTTTGAGGTACTATCTGCTTTGGGCATCTCACTGTTTTTCATGCAAAATATGAACTGGATTTTTGATCCTCAATGTATTGTTGCGTGAGCCCATGAGTGGTGTAATGTTTCAATATACTCTGCTCATCACTCATTACTGAATCACAACTCTCAATCATACATGGGTACTGTAGAGGAAGTCTTTGATTGCACATGGCAGATGCTTCATCACTGGATTTAAGTGCAGGCTTTTCTAAGGTCATCCAAAGGTTTTGGGCCTTGTCCTCTCTCTTTTTTGAATTCTTCCTCTTCGTTTTAATATTGTTATTAGCAATATTCTCTTTTCCACTGTTAGAACTTGCACTTAGCTTTTTTGCCTGAACATCATCCCCAATTCCATTTTTTTGTTTCTCTTTCATAGTTTCAAAAGTAGCATCATGTTTCTTCATAAGATGTCGAAGAAGGTTTGACTTGGTTGTATAGACCCTATCGCAACCTTCAAATTGACATCTGAATGTGAGGTCCACACTCTCAAAGTCCCCGTCTGCTGAAACCTTTATTGCTTTGTGATCATTTTTGATATGATCAATGTATTTCAAATGACATGTAAAGTGAGCAGAACATTTTGACTGGTCACACTGAAATGTGCCTACCTCAACACCAGATAACAATGCACTTGCC
Source organism: Gobiocypris rarus (assembly GCA_023029165.1). Lineage (NCBI taxonomy): Eukaryota > Metazoa > Chordata > Actinopteri > Cypriniformes > Gobionidae > Gobiocypris > Gobiocypris rarus. The sequence goes on from CM040925.1 coordinate 8,313,283, forward strand.
TTTTCCAATGTGCATCTGTGGAGCAAAAGATAGTGTTTCAACAAACTGGTAACTTTCGACACTACTTTTGAGCATTGTTTGACTTGACATCTATATTCCTGCACTTGGACAACTCCGTCAGTTTCTTTAGCACTGTTTTTTTCATCACGTTCTGACTGATGCATAGCCCTATAATGGAGGATAAGATTTTGTTGGATTGAAAAGGCAGCCACACATCCTTCATGCACGCATCGATATGGCCGGTACATACATTGCGCATCACTTGAATCTCCAGAATCAATGGTGCCTGTTGGCATTGTAGTTGTCTCTTGAATATCAACCATTACATCTGAATTCTTTTCTATTTGTCTGTTAGATTGTGGAGTTGCATTTTCTGTCCTTTCGTCTGAAGCATTCACAGTGGCAAATAGATGGGGACTTTCACCACTCAGCTCTTGCATCACAAATATCCCTGGTTCATTTAATTCACTGACATGATTCTCTGAAGTCAGAGAGGGGTCTTTCTGCGGTGTTACAGATGTAGCTGAAAGCCCTTCAAGATTTACATTTTTCTCTGATGCTTCCACAATTCTGCTTTCACAAGTCTCAGTGCTGGAAACAGTAAGGGACTTTTTTGTGGGGCGTTTCTTTTTTCTTTTGGTAACAATGTTGGCTTTTCCTTCAACATTTGAATCAACAGATGCAACAGTCAAATTTGGATTGATTTGGTATTGAACCTGCTCTGATAGGGAGTCTTTTCCCTGGTCGGTGATGAGGCTAGAATCCACATTTTCTGTCTTTGATGTAGATTTTCTGATCTTTCTATAACCAAGACCGATTTTCAAGTGAGACATTTCTTCTTTTGAAAAATGGTGGACATTTTTGTAGTGGATTTTAAGGCCTGTGGTTCTGGTAAATGCCTTTGAACATAAATGACATTTGTATGGGGCTAATTTGTCAGGGTTTTTCTTCATTTCATTTATCCTGTCCTCACTGTAATCATGTAGACGGCTAAAATGTTTAAATAAAGCTTCTTTTGTCATTGCTCCATAAACACAGCCTTCTTCACTGCATCTAAAGGGCTTTAAAACACATTTTTGCTCGTTTTGTACAGGATCTTCAATTGTGTGACACTGATCATTTCTGGTGACCGTTTTAGAGCTTTGATCAGGCAGGTTAGTGCTCTCAGAATTTATCTCAGAATTGTCTCGACTGATTATATCAACCAAATCAAGACGTTGTAATGCTCTTTCAATTTCCATGATTTTGCCATCTTCACCAGTATTTGCAGAGATGATTTCAGCTTCAGGTTTGATTTCTATGCCAGTGTTTGATTCAGGTGGATGGAAGAAACTGTAATTTCTAGTCATTTCAGAGGGGTCTTGAGAGGATATATTAATCTTCGGGATGCTATCTGTGCCACCATGCAGGCTTGTTAAAGTGTTATTGTTAAAGGTATTTGAATCTGATGGTGCATAGATGCAGGGTTTGTGAGTCTGCTCAAGTATGTCATTCATAGGGAGAGGCATTTGTGCTGTTGAAATATCAGGATCATTCAGAAAATCAAGAAATGATGCTGGTAAATCAGCAGTAAGGTCAATTTCATCTACAGGTTTACATTGGGAACGTTTTGATAAATGACCTCCAAGTGACTTTGTGCTTGAAAACTCTCTGTAGCACCTGCAACAAATTACTTTCCCATCCTGTATTATGGCAGGCCATTTTGCTCTCTTAGATGATTTGATTTTTTGGATTTCCTAGTTTCACCAGAACCTGAAATATTTTGATCATCTGAAGGAATTCCTTCTGTTCCTTCCTGTGACAATTCATGATTACAAAAATCTTCTGGACTTTTTTCACCCGTCAGGGGGGCAGCACTAAAGAAATCTTCGGATGATTCCTTAAAATTAGGGGTTAAAAGATTAGACATAGGTTTGACATCTGATGAGGGTAATGCATCAGTACTAGCAGTGCTAATTTCTTTGTTTGAATTTCCCAATGGCTCCACTGAAATAGGACCTGCCTCTGAAGGCAAAGTTGAAAAATACAGGCTGCCATTCTGCTCAGACAAAGGGCTGATGGAAATATCACTGGGATGGTTTTGTCCAATCGGACTGAATCCAGGATTAATGCTTGACTCAACTTGTGACAAGTCACAAGTCTGTTCACTGTTAAGGGCATGTAGCACTCTAAGAGAGCTTGACACATATTTTGAGGCTTCGTTCATCACACTTGAGGGTGTGTGGGCATTCACAGAAACTGGGATGATGTCATCATAAGATGAGGCAGATGCATAATCTAAGACTGTGTCAGAATGGTATGATGGGTTTGTGTGCTGGTTGTCAGATAAAATTGTAGAGCGGTAGGGATGTACAGAAAAACCTGAATCCAAATTCTCCATTGAAGGTGTTGCCCATGTTGTCTGAGTTACTGGTAATTGCATCAGATCTGTCTGGTTTGGTGATGCTGCACTTTGAGTGTTTTCAAGCTGAGAGCAAAACTTGGCACTTATGGACTGTATACTATCGGGGTTGGAGAAAACAGAGGAAGGTCTTTCAACCACAGAGTCCAGAAATGTAGTATGTTCAGTTTGTCTGGAACGGCTTGTCCATTTCACCTTGTGAGAACCAGTGGTTGTGCTCTCAGACGACGACTTTTTTGCAGCAATTTCTGCAATCCTTTTGTACTTCTTAGACAACTTCCACTCCTCAAAAGCCTCAGAATGAACATTTTTGACATGTCTCGACAAACTTTTTGAGGTGCTGTATTTCCGTGTGCAGGTTTCAAATGGACACACATGAGTCAGACCTTCTTCTCTGTCTGCTTTTGTCACAGGTAGAGATGACTTCAACGTGGAAGGCTTGTGCTGACTCAACGTGGAAGCCTTATGCTGACTTAACGCAGAAGGCTTAAGCTGACTTAATGTGGAAGGCTTATGCTGAATCAATGTGGAAGGCTTGAGTTGACTCAATGTAGAAGGCTTAAGCTGATTTAATTTGAAAGAAAACAATTTCTTATCTTTCAAGAGTGTTTGAGTTTCACTGTCAGCATTCTTTAGAGCATCTAAATATACTGGATCATTGCACTTGACAGGAATAGGCTCCAGTTTTACATAGCAAGATTCAAGATGTAAATGCTTTGTACTCTCAAGACAATGAGGAGTCTCAGATCCATCAGGCTGAACAGCATTAGTTTGGGAATCATTTTTGCTTACAGTCAACAGAGCTGTGCATGATACAAGATGCTCAGGCTGTTCTGTGGAGTCTTGAGTAGTGTCTACAATGCTTTCAATGGTGCATTTCCTTTCTACTAGGGTCAACTCTTGAGAAACCTTTTTAATTTGGCTTGGAGGCAGCTCTAAGGCAGGAAAAGAAGGAGTTAGTACTTCAAGTTGAGATGGTGAGTCCCCATCAACAGCAGAGTGACCCTTCTTCTTTACATGTCCTTTCTGATGCATATCTAGCTCAGAAAGGGTGTAAAACACCTTGTCACAGTTATGACTTTTGCAGGAGAATGTCATGTAGTGCTGTGCTTCATGATCATACAGCAAATATGTCTCATTGAATATTCTCTCACAGTTTGGATATGCACACTGTGCCTGAAATTCAACATGTACTTTTCTGTGTATCAGAAGCTCGGCATGAGAGGAAAAGCTGCAATTACATCCAAGCTGAATGCAAAAATACGGCTTCTCGCCACAATGCATCTGTAAGTGATCATTAAGATGGGTCACATTAACAAACTGACGGTGACAATACTGGCACACAGCCTTCTGGCTCTGTATTTCTAGGAAATGTATTGCTTCCTGTTCATTTTTGTGGGCCTTAACATGTGCAACCAAATTCCTGAAGTACTTGAAAACTTTTTGACAACTTGTAACAGGGCATGAACAATTTTCAGCGTTGTTAACATCACGAATAGGGTTGCCCTGTTTGGGGGATGCCGATTTAATTTTACTTTTCACATTTGTGTTGGGACTTTCGATCGAAGTAGGTAAACTGTTATTGCAAATTGTCCCTTGGCTAGCTGTCACAGCAGTTTTGCTGTAGTGCTCTTCTTTTGTCAAGGTACTGCTGGCTGCTGTCAACTTGGTGTCAAAACTGGTTCGTTTCTTGCTAACACCCATAGCAGCAAGGCGTTCCTTACATGACTGTTTCACATGTGATGCCACATGAGGCTCTAGAACTACCCTAGTTTCAAACGTTTTAGCACATATTGGGCAACGGAAAATCCCATCTTGAACATGCTTCAATGCATGCTTCACAATTCTGTGTCCAAGGAACTCTTTATCACACAAAACACAATACTGCATATAAGCTTGCCAATTGCGAAATCGAGCAGAAACAAATCCCATCTCTCTCATCTTCTTCATTTCCCTTTTCTTCTTTCTTTCTGCTTCAACTTCACTGAGTTCATAAGAAGGACTATTGGTAAAATGTAGATGTTGAAAATATTTTTCATCATGGTCATGGACTTCATTGTCTTCACTGTCAGTACATTTGTCAGTAGACAATATAGCGGTTGCTTCTTGACCCATCAAAGCAAGGCATTGACGTTTTAGAGTTTTCCAGTCCCAGAACTCCGGATCAAAAGGCCACTTTGTCTTTAAGGCCAACAACAGGTCACAGCGTAGCGAGTTCAGAATTGGTGGATCTTCCTGCTCAAGCTTATGGTCAGGCTCATTAAAAAGAGTCTCAACAGCATAGTAAGTGTCCAATGACGGATTTATCAGGAACTCAGTGAGTTGACAAGCCCGTTTTACTTCCAAGTCTAAAGGCAGCAAACAAGAGATTGTTTTGCAGATAGTGATATTACAGCCCTCGTTATCATGAACTTCCATTTTTAGTGCTTGAATGCACATTTCGATGCACACTGAAAGTCCATTTTTCTCAACCTGAGAAAACAAAAATGTCATTGTCAGTGCCATTGCCTTGGTTTTTGTAACACATTAATATGAGAAGAAAAAAAAACCTTTTCTAACCTCAGCCTGAATGACTTTGATGAGGAGCAGAATATGGTACACACTCACAGAGAGGCATGCTAACAGTCTGCATTGCTCCAAAAAGGCCTGTTTTGATTCGAGCCGTATTAGAAGTTTACTCCAAAATAGTGTCAGCTCCCTGTAAAATTTAAAATATTATTCATGTGCTCACTTAAAAATTAAGCCAAGTACTAAAACATGTTTAATGATTAACATGTGTCTTTAAAATACACAGTAGGGCACTATGAGTAAAATGACAATCACAATTATTTAGTTTGTAATTGTTTCATAATTTTTATGCACACTCATGAAAACTTCTGTTATAATCAATAAATTGGTCTACACGGCCCAATAAATCTCTGATTCATACTGTGTCTATGTCTTGTTGATTATAACAGGGGCATTTGCGAGAGTGCAGTCAGTGAGTATACACAGTCATACAGAGAGTAAAAAACAATGATGGTCAGTGGTTTTCTTCTGTGTCAGTTAATGCAAAACACTTTTTTTTGAGTGTCAGGTAATTTTGCAGGTGCATGCATAATTATTATGCATTCAAGTCAATAGGTATATCAGGAGGGTTGCAGTTCTGGAAAATGGTGGTACTGGCAAGTAAAGGGTTGCTGGTGGTTTTACACGTAATTCTTTACCTTAATTCTTAAAGCATTTTGCAGTTAATGTGTCTTTTCATTTCAACCATTTTTAGCAACCCTGCTGACCCAATGAGCATTTCATTGTCTGATGTTCACGCCTTAATTTAGAAAATTCTATAGTGTTGCATCCTTCTCATGGCTCAAAACAGCCTTAAACAGGTGTGACGCCTCATGTCAAAAAGTGCGCCTGGTACAGATACGTTGGATTGCTTTATTACAAGCGATGTGCTCACGTTCTATCTAGACAGAGTCTTAGCCTTCTTAGTTGCTTACTCATGATGACACATAGTAACAAAGCTTAAAGTCATATTTTGGAACTTTTATTGAAATTAGCCAAACTTATACCAGTTGAGACATGCCTTCACAAGCACCTGTAAGAGCTACGTTTGTGACATTTGAGTTGGTAGAGGTGCTATGCAAGGTTGTTTGAAAATATGATTTATCTTCCACTAGGTGACACTAGTGTCGCAGAAACTACATACTTCACCTTTAAAGAGTAAGAACAAAGGTCTTACCAGGCACAATAAACATCCCCACTGAGAAGCTGGCGCTTGAAAAATGCTGTACAAAGACTGAGAGCTCCCTTCTCATCTTCCTCGGACTCCAAATTACAAATCATGTCCAAAGCCTCCTTACAGTCTACCTCCTTTATCTACCAAACATAACAGAATGAATTTAACCCTTTAAAAATTATAACGATTCTATCATGACACAGAAGAGAGACATTCATATTGTGCAAGGCTATATATTTTTTAATATTATTGAAATATTAAGTTCAACAAAACAATCAAATTGTAGGAAGTAATCTCTGGAGGTGCCCAAACAGCTAAATTCAACAAATAAAGAGAGAGCAGAAATACATTTATAAATACGCTTGAACTTCAGCATTAATAAAATACAGACTGATTCTTAAAAATAAAATAAAAAACTCACCTCTTGCATAAGTTCTTGTTGTGGCTTTATTTCACACAGACATACGAGGTAGATTTGTTTAAAGTTCTTCTTTCCTCCAAATTCAGGAAACTCTGCGCATATCTTCGCTAGTATTGCAGCTTTATCCATACGCTTCTGTTTGATGAGGTGCTTTATACGCATATGAAGTAGTTCAGGTCCTTCTCGAGATAAAAACTCATGTGCTACAGAAGATGCACATCCAAATAAGTTAACAATAGTAGCAGTACAATTATAAATGAATGTCAGTATTACCAAAATTTGGAACAAATAAGTATGAACCATAAAAGACAGAACATTCAAATCAAAAAGTGATGGACAGTTGAAAAATCATTCTTACTTTTCTCCACATTAGGGATGTCACTTGAGAGAAGGCTACAGAGTGTGGTGTTGGACCACACACTATTCTCCTCCACTAGAGTCAATAGGATGCGAAGCTGCGAGTTTCCATGTGCCTGAAGGATGTCATGAGCCATCTGGATAAAAAGAAACCATCACAATTTCAAAACAAAAGTTATTAAACCTTTATTAACTCCAGCCACATCGTGTTTTTATGGAAAGAGTGCATCCATGACAAAATGACTTAAACATTCTGATTAAATAGGATTATTTGGAAATTAGATGCTCTCTTCTTTAAAGACTGCTCTGGTCAGGATTTTTGGGGCCGATCACCAATTACTGTAAGCCGTATTGCCAATACCGATCACCAAAATAAATAATATTATATGATAAATAGAAGCCTTCTATTCATCATGTAGCTATTCTTAACAACAATGTATTTTAAGAATAAATAAATTAAGAGATGAGAAAGTATCATGAATTGAAACATATTCAACTGCCTCTCTTAGAGGTGATTAGGAACAACTTAGAACTTAACAAATATAGTATTCCTGTGAAATAAATAATAAAAATAGTAATAAAAACAGAATAGACTTTATCAACAGAAAGCTTTCAAATGTAAAAGACAAATTAAGAACTAATGCACAGAACCATAAAACCATATTTCCTAACTGTTTATGTACACTTAAGACTGTGTTTAACTCTGGTGCTCTTCATTTAGGGGTTGCGTTGGTTATCTTCATGAGTGACCGGACACCTAAAAATTTAACTTCCTCCACCCCAGTAAAACCAATGCAAATCATTTTTCTTCCATAATATTTTTTCTTTTTAATTTTGTATTTTGAGATGATTTTATGGTATTTTTTAATATTTATGCAATAATTATGTTCTATTTTTGCCACTGACAATTATTTAAAAAAATTTTTTTTTAATCTTTTATTTTTTTAATGCAGTATTTCATCTTAAAATAGAGACTAGGCCTTCAAAATAAAAAAAATTTGAAGGCAGATTAGCTCTTTTTGGAATTATTTAAGAAATCATGCAACCATGGGTGTACTCACTAGAGGTCTCTATGGAGAGGCTTGTGAAGTCCCAAGTTCTCTTTTGAACACATTTAATGATTTTTTTTAGATGGATTTGAATATTTAAAAAATATTTATTTAGACTATTTATTATAAAGTTTTGGATAATTTTTTTTGTTGTTGTTAGAAATAGTGATTTTTCTGTGAATTTTTTTGTTTTTGCAGATTTCCCATTAATTTCCTAAGTTGGTCTTTTTTGACCGAAGAGCACAAGTGAGAGTACCCGAATATAAGATTTACCCCCCCACCCCATTTTCCAGACTTATTTTTGGGGAAAATTTTTTTGTGGGGAAAATCTGGTTTTCAAAAGAAAATAAATTTTTATTTGAAAATTCTACTGATAATTCATTGGAAAAAAAACATTTTAACACCATTTACTTGGATTAATTTGTCACAAAATAAAGTGCACTCTGTCAATGAGTTCAGAAATGAATGAATGAGTGACAAAAATCAATAACCTTTTCACAAAAATACAATAATTATGTATGTATGTATGTAATTGTGATACTGTGAAGATAGATAGAAAATAACCATCTACTTTTAATCAAACACATCTGTCATTAAATTCTGGAAACAAACCAAACTGTGGGGTTGCAATAAGTAACAGCAGTGCAAATGGGCCGTTATGCTGGCGGCACTTTACTGTTTATTTCATTCATAACAATCTTTATGCCTAATAAGCCGATAATGAACATGGTCATGTAAACGTGGTAACCCGGTTTCTTTTATCGGAGTAAGGTCATAAACGGCTTAAGCATAAACTGGTCGGGACAGGTAGTTTTTTGCCGCTTATCCCGATTTCACGCGGCATGTAAACGCATTAACCTAATTTCTGTCTGCCTTTTTGAAGTACGAGAGCAAATTTGAATGCATCCAGACAGAGCGAGCTAGTGTTTTGCATGAAATAAGGACATGTATCACAAATGCAGACTCTTTTAAGACCCAGAAAATTTTTAAAGATGTGTTCTCATCTCATGCAGAAGTAGAAGAGGTTCAGTCAAAACGCTGCATCTGTAACTGCATGAAGGATAATATGAGCCGCTGACACGGTGCACGCTTTATTTAACATCATAACTGATGTAACATTTGGAATACTCAGTGAGTCAGATACGGACATTACTATTGTTGACGTCACTACAAGAAAATAACCCAGTTTATTAATAAAGTAATGTAAACGCGGTTTACTTGCGTTATCAGCTTACTGGTGTGCATGTAAACAGTCAATAATTACGTAGCCTATTGTGTTGGCGCCCTCTACTGTTTCCCTCTGCTTTCTCCCTACACCCCCCCCCGTGATTTGGTTTATATCTCGAATATAAGACGACCCCCCATTTTTCAGCCTATTTTTAGGACAAAAACCTCGTCTTATATTCGGGTATATACGTTATTTTTTTATGACCACTTAGCATGCTTGAATTATGCCCACAATTTTTTTTACGTTTACATACATAATGCTAGAAAATTCACCAAGTTTCATATCATTCCGATGAAGCTATGATTTAAAAAAATTCTAAATGTGGTTCAAAGGTTCAGTTTTTTATAGGTGTGTGTTTGTGTATAATTGTTGTTTTATAAACAAATTTCGGGAGAAGCACGTTCAGACAATTAAAACTAATTAAACACAAGTTGAACAGGCTCAGATAATTAAACCTAATTGAACATGAGAGGAGCACATTAAACTAATCAGTTAATCAACGATAGGAGGTGTATATAGACAGCCGATTTACCTTCCTGTCGTCAACAGTTTCGGGCAAAATTTTCGAGCCCGGAGCTCTCCCCGGACAGCACAGCAAATACGCATAATCTTTATTTAATTGATGTAAGTGTGATCTTGTGAAGTGTGCGTGTGTGTCAATATTACACTCTTGATGGTTTAGAGTGTCACACCTTTACTGTGGTGTACTTTTTTTCAGCATTGTGGCCGATTTGTAGATTATACGCACAAATATTAGGAGAATTTAGGAGAATTTCCCATTCATTTCCTATGGTCGGTATTTTTGACCGAAGACAATGAACGTTACTTTTTTTTTTTTTTTTTTTACATACGAAATGCTAGAAAAGTCACCAAGTTTTATATGATTCCAATGAAGCAGTGATTTTTAAAATCTCAAAACAGAAAATTTTCCGAAGAGCACCAGAGGGTTAAGTGAATACTCATCAAGCTAGTTATTTTAACATACACTATATTGCCAAAAGTTTTGAGATGCCTGCCTTTACATGCACATGAATTTTAATGACATCCCATTCTTAATCCGTAAGGTTTAATATGGAGTTGGCCCACCCTTTGCTATAAAAGCTTAAATTCTTCTGGTTAAAGGTTTAGGAGTGTGTTTATGGAAATTTTTGACCATTCTTCAAGAAGCGCATTTGTGAGGTCAGGCACTGATGTTGGATGAGAAGGCCTGGCTCACAGTCTCTGCTCTAATCCATCCCAAAGGTTTTCAATCGGGTTGAGATCAGGACTCATGTTGGAACAGGAAGGGGCCATCCCCAAACTTTTGAAAGACCAGCACAACATACTCTTGTACCAAAATCCATCTTCCAGAATCTGGCAATTAGTTTTGGGAGTTCATTTTTAGTCCATCTCCTATCCTGAAATCCGTTTTGCAGAGATGGCCTAAGAATGAACTCCCAAAACTTACTGCCAGATTCTTCAAACATTATTAAACATAACAATAGTGTGTGTGGAAGAGGTGATTGTGAAATATATTAAATAATTTCATGTAATTTTACAAAATAAATAGATACATTTATTTATTTAATTATGTAATTAATATTTAATCAAATAAATTATTTAATTATTAAAGTAATAAATAAATTATTTAATTAATTATTTAATTATTTCAGAATAAACTGGTACATTTAATTGTTGTTTAATTGAATTCATTATTTATTTAATTATTTAATTTTGAGTAATTTGGTCCTCCATACTCTACCACACCCCAATCTGCGGTCTCCACGAGAGGCGGCACTTTGGCTGGTGGCCAGGGTGATCTGAGTGTGACGGTGTGGAACAAAGCTCTGATGCTCATGCCTCGGCCCACACCCCCCTCTAATGCTCTAATGCACCGGACCTGCCGCCCGGAGGACAAGGAGCAGGTCCTTCTGGTCGCCCCGTAGTGGCACGGCGGACCTGGTTCACGGAACTCTTACTCCTTGCAACAGCCCCTCCCTAGCCTATTCCTCTGAGAAAGGACCTCCTATCTCAGAGACAGGGCACCCTATGGCACCCGCGTCCCGATCTTTGGAACCGCCACGTGTGGCTCCTGGATGGGACGTGGCAGGTTTGAGTACCCTACCACCAACGGTGGTGGCTACCATCACTTCCGCTAGGGCAGAGTCTACCAAACATGCCTATGCGGTGAAGTGGAACCTCTTCATCACCTGGTGCTCTTCTCGCCAAGAAGACCCCTGGAAATGCCCGATCGGGTCCGTGCTCTCGTTTCTCCAAGAAGGGTTGGAACGAAGGCTGTCTCCTTCCACCCTTAAAGTGTATGTGGCCGCAATATCTGCCCACCACGACCTCTTGGAGAACCATGACCTCGTGCCCTCTTGACACCTCGCAGTAGTGTTAAAAGCTCTGTAGAGGCCTCCCTTCGAGCCATTGCGGTCAGTTGAAGTTCTTGTCGATGAAGACAGCGCTCCTGATCGCTTTGGCCTCCATCAAGAGGGTAGGGGACCTGTAGGCATTTTCGGTTGACGAAGCATGCTTGGAGTTTGGGCCGGCTAACTCTCACCTGGGTATGTGCCCATGGTTCCCACCACACTATTTAGAGACCAGGTGATGAACCTGCAAGTGCTGCCTTTGGAGGAGGCAGACCAAGCCTTGGCACTGCTCTGTCCAGTACGCGCCCTCCATGCTTACGTAGAGAACGCAGTGTTTCAGGACCTCAGACCAGCTTTTAGGGGTGCACCGATCCAACTTTTTCAGTCCCGATACCGATGCCTGGGCTTTGTGTATCTGTCGATACCCGATACCGATCCGATACTATTGTTGAATTAATTATAAACTGTATACTTTCCACATTATACCTTCTTTGAAGAGACTAAAGGCACCAGACTTTATTAACTAAACTAAATAACAGATGTAAAAGATGTTGAATTCTTATAAAACTAAAATATAGAACATTTATTTAATTTAAAAACAGTTATGGTCTATGGTCACATTTGACTATCAATGAGTATGAGTGTAACCAATTAATACCTGAGGGCTAAATACAAGAATAACATTAATGTTAACAGTGTTGCAACTCTATCACTCTCCATGATAAAACAATCCTGTAAATATGGTTGACTTAATAATCAATGCACACTATTCTGTACTGTTTACCAAAACTTGCAGCAAACATCTGTATAGTGAAACTGTTGTGTATCCGCTTAAGCCATTTAAATGCATTAACACAGCGCTAGAAGTATTGAGCGCTTCATGAACCACGTGACAGTGCGCGCCGCCGGGAGATGAGAGCATGCGCAACTCCAGTTTTCAACGCCTCTGGCTTCAACAATATGCCACATTAGCACCAAAACACTATTTATTGTTTGAAAAATGTAAAAGCTAAGCTTTGTTTAATATCAAAAGCAGAGTCTCTGGCTCGCTCCATGTTGCTTCAAGCATGCGACACACGTGAAGCTGACAAAGGACGTAGGTTCTGCTGCGAAAAAAAAGGGAAAAAAACCTTGATCGGCCTGTGGATCTGTTAATTATTCCGATCCCCGATCCAGCTATTTTGTCAGTATTGCACACGTGTATTTCCACCGTAAGCCTCCTTGAGCAGGTGTCTTTCTATTGGCAGGCCTTGCCACCCCTGGGGTTAAAAATCCCCCTTTGGCTGGTACCCCAGAGTTCTTCCATATGCAGCCCGCAGCGGGTCATATGTGTATTCTTAAGTCCTCACTATGGGTAGGCGTCTTGGCGCATTTTCCTCCGGGAATATGCTTCCCAGTGTACCTTGGTATTCCTGTGTTAAGTGGAAGTCCTTCATCCGTACTAGTCTTACGACAGGGAGCTCGCACTTACGCAGGGCACTAGAAGACAGCCAAGTGGCGTGATTATATTGGGACCCCCATTCGTCAGTCACTGGCGTTACTCGGAGTGACTGAATGAAAGGGAACATCTCGGTTACGTATGTAACCCTCATTCCCTGAGGAGGGAACGGAGACGTAACGTCCCTCTGCCCCATCCGCTGTACCGCTGAAACGGCCAGGAGTTCAGGCTTGCCTCCTCAGCAGATAAACATAATGCGATCTTGCCAGTGTACTTCCTTATATATCCACGCAGTGGGGCATAGTCCTCTATGCAAATTCCGCATGCCCATGGCATTGCCACTGCCATTGGGCATTTTCTAAGATCTCAAAGTTGATAGGCTTCTAAGCGAAACCCCCATTTGTCAGTCACTGATGTTACGTCTCTGTTCCCTCCTCAGGGAACGAGGGTTACATACGTAACCAAGACAATATTAAGATTAATGTGGTTTGGATTTGGTAAAATGTACCAGGAAAAATATATGATCAGAAAATCAACATGCCTAATAATTCTGTGTGCAGCGTAAATTATTATATGCATACAATTATTGTGAATATTAATGTGGCAAATGTTGAACAATAGTTGGGAATGGACACAATATCAAAACTGTCATGACTGTATTAAAATGAACTTTGCTAGCTGTGTTGATCACTATTAATCTGGCCAAAAGAAAAATCATGAAAATTCTTTCACAGAATTTTGTCTTGTTAACGTGCTTACATGAGATGATCAATTTGTTAATTATTGTTATTATTGATATTTTATTGCATAATATTGCTACATGGGTAGCCATGAACCAGTGACACACTTCTCAAAGTGACTGCTAATCTAAAAAAAAAATCAGTTAGGTCATGTTAAATAAATATAGTTTATAGAAAAAGGCTTTATAATAATAAAGTTGAACATATATTTTCCATATATATGGGTTTTGACTGTGTGCCAAAATTTTGTGTTATTACCAGGGATTTTAAGGTATGGTTGCTAGGTGATTTTGTTTTGGAATGTTAAGAAAACTTTGAAAAGTTGACTTTGCTGGCTCTATTTTTTTTTAAACAGGTGTAACTCATAAATTCCAATAAATCATACATCATTTTGAAGATTTTTTAATTGTAGAATGTAAAAATAACAATAACTTTTTTGAAAATGTGCTAATTCTGACTCATTTGCCAGCACAGGTCACATATATTCACTGTGAAATGAAAGCAATCATATGACTACAGTTAAAAAAACTAATTAAGAGGCTTTCCAATGTAACTTCAGAGTGCAAACATTCTAGGATAGTGTGCTTGAGAGATATTCACTTGTTTATTCATTTGTGTTATAAAAATAAAATTTAAAACAGTCTTATTTCTGACCTTGACTGAAGATTGAAACTCTTCCCATAAGGCACCAGGGATTTTCTCGGATAATGACAACAGAAGATTCAGACAGCTCCTAGCAGGGAACAAGAACATCTATTGAGTAAATTACACTGTGTTCAAAATGACTCACTTATAAACTTATGCACTGTTTTCATTTAGTGAAAGGCACACAGTGCACTATATGGTAAAATAGTGAACAAAAAAAAAAAAAAACACTGAGCGAATATGGACCTTTATGTATAGACTTTGCACCAGAGAGAATTGCAGCTGTGCAGCAATTTGAACTAGAATGGCTGCACAGCTGAATTATATAATTATAAACAATAAAGAATGACAATGACATACTGAGTTCTGATGAAAATGTGGAAAAATAGTCTACATGAAGCAAGCAATCCACTAAAAATCTATCAGTATGAATATAAAACACCACTGGTTCTGCATACCAGGCAACATGAATTACTATTACTATTAGTAATAACTATAACTATAACTGTAACTGTATTATTTTAATATGCAATAAATATAGCAATTATCATCTGTTACAATGAGGCTAAGAGGTTTAGTGGCTAAAGCAATAAATCAGATTCACACAGGCTCAGGCATGCAGGCCCATAATTTTGATTGAATGAATCCACTCATTATTTATCATTGAACAGTTTGAGCCATATTTATGTGCAGTTTTTCTTCCCATGACACCTGCAGTAACTCTTCAGTGCTCAGCTTCCAGCAGCAGGCAGATTTTCAGAGAATCTACAGGATTTTTAAAATTAAAATGTACATATTATAAATACCACATGGTTTAAAGCTAAATCTATGGTAACATAAATGCCATAAACTAAATAAAAATGATGATTTAAACAACTTAAACCTTTTGTCAGATTTTTTCCAAAAAACAAAGTTTTATAAAATGATAAACCTCAAATTTCAGCCTTTAAAACATGTTTTTAGAAAAATGATGAGTCAAAATGATAAATTATATATATATATTATATTTTAAATGAATTTATATATATATATATATATATATATATATATATATATATATATATATATATATATATATATATATATATATAAATTCATTTAAAATATAATTACAAAAATAAAATATCCTAATTGTTCAGATTTTTTGAATGCACTCTCTGACACTAGGTGGCACTTATGGAACAGCAGAAATATAGGGCAGGGTTTCCCACTTTCAAAACACCAGATTCAAGGACTTTTAAGTACTTTCAATAAGCTTAGCTTAGCATAATGAATGGAATCCTATGTTGCCAGCTAGCATGTCCCGAGTAAAAGTGATCCAAAGAAACCCCACCTAATTACTTCTTGTGGCCTGCGTATTCACAACGAAAACAAATAGCGATGCAGATTAAGACTAGGCAATTTCCTAGGCCGATATTAATTTGGGACTATATTATGGGGAAGCACAGGCACAGCACTGCTACTTGGGCGCAGAGATATCACGCAACACATGCACAACATACGCCAGTATGTTTACGGAAGTTTGGGGATTTCATGTGTTGCGTGATAAATGTAGGAAAGATGTTGAATAAGCCCTATTTCTAAAAACGGTGGAGTGTTCCTTTAACTCTGGTAACCCCTGTATACAATACAGCACAGATCGCAGGTTTATGACGAGTCTGCGTATTGCATTGAAGGTATATGTAGTATTCATTGATTTCAAACTACTCTAAAACCACAAGCCTGAAAAATGTGCAGCAAATGTGATCCTGAAGAGCTTGATTAGCTGGTTCAGGTGTGTTTAGGGTTGGAGTTAAACTCTGTCGGACAGTGGGTCCCTAGGAGCAGAGTTGAAGACCTCTGTCATAGCCTTTTGAAGTTTAATATTCACTTTAAGCTATATCCAGGGTACTCCAAATTTAAAGCGGTCATGAATTGAGAAAACAAATTTTCTTTGATCTTTTGACATAAAAGAGATACTTGTACTAATGACAAAGTTTCATAACCTAAAACCTCCTTGTTAGGGATGTCCCGATCCGATCCGCCATTATTTGCTGGATCGTGTATCGATCAGACAGGACCGATCCAAATCTGATACTGTGCGTATAATATTCAGTGCCCCACAAAATGCACACAAAACATTATACAGCATCATCAACGCTTCGTGCACTATATTAAGTGTTCTGACGCCATTCCATAGTTTAATGTGAAGTACAGATGAATATTTAAGTCATTAAATTCAAGTTCACGTGAATAATTCCCTCCGCTGCGTCTGTCAGCCATTCTCTATTCAGCTTTAAACTGTGTGTCACATT
Organism: Gobiocypris rarus; assembly: GCA_023029165.1. Lineage (NCBI taxonomy): Eukaryota > Metazoa > Chordata > Actinopteri > Cypriniformes > Gobionidae > Gobiocypris > Gobiocypris rarus. The sequence goes on from CM040925.1 coordinate 8,329,928, forward strand.
CGGGTACGACAGTCAACACGATGACACACTCTCCAAGATGATTCATCGCATAACTTGACTTTATCTTGCTGGAGTTTATTGCTGTAAAAGTGTTAACATTACTTTCTAACGGGTGTCTGTTAGATCATAACATTGGACTAGAGTTTGTATTGTTCTTCACGCACGATAACTAAAATGTTAAACTGTTGAAAGAAATGGCTCGATAAAATATGGCATAGATAGATACACTACGCGTGCCATTTCTAGTCCCTGCCCAGCGTGATTTGTGTCAAAGCATTAGTCCGGTTGTTTGATGAGAGTGAGTTTATTTGTAATAGACACTTTAAAAGGGTGATGAATTGAAAAATCAACTTTCCCTTGAGCTTTTGACATATGAAAGGTCATGGTAATATACGAATATATAAGTTTCAGAGCTGAAAACGTCCTTGTTACTCAAAGAAAAGCGTTTATTGACACCAGGCCCCGAAAACAATCAATCTCAGAATATGCCACACCTTGACGTCATCATGTGGCGAAACACTGCCTCGCTCTGCCCACCGACTCTTGCCACTGACATGACACAGGCCTAACATAGAGCTAAACCGGATCCAACTTTTTAAGCAATTAACATAACGCATAAGCTTCCTTCGGATTCCAATATTATGAATGCATGGATGAACTTTATTTTTAATGAATATCCAGCTTATGTGGGGAAGAGATTGCGCATTTTTCTTTCATTTCTGATCAAGGATTTGTTTGTAAACAAGAGACTGGAAAAATACAATTGCGGAAGTTTTGATCATACTGTCTGCAACGTACTTGGCGCACACGTGTGTCTGTATCTCTATGTGTGTGTGTGTGAGATGCATGTTTCGCGCTTATATCCACCGATCGGGCGGGCCAAGTAATAAAAAAATATCAATCAACATTCCAATAAATCGCAGGTAGCTGAGATAAATCACTGTGTTTGTTTGATAAAGACGTTTTGCGAGCCCTGTGGGACGAATCATTCCGGTTGCCATTTTCCCACACGCTTCAAAACAATTCCCACATGCACTGACGAGGGAGCTGAAGCTCATTAAATATGCAAAGCTTATCCAATCCTAGCCGTGGGCGTTTACTTCCAAGTCTTCAGTGCAGCACCCCCATAAAATCAGAGCGTTGCAGGACAAAGCCCCAAAACCAGTGTAGAAAATAGCCTATTACTTATTCATTATGATGTTTTGAATGTAAAAACCACACAAACGTCATAAGTTGACCTCAGACAACAGTATAAACATTTTTTAAAAGCCATTTCCTGACAACTTTAAGAATTCGACTGTTATTCTGCACAGTCTGTGGAAGATCTGACAACTGCACGGATTGATCTTTGACCAATCAGCGGAAAGGGCCGTTTCATGCCCGCCCACACGTGGAAATCGAATATTCAAGCCTTTTATCCATTTTCTATTCCTGAATCTAAAAATATAAAATACTTTTTCAACTTTCAATATTAAGTAAAAAAACAATTGAACACGGATTCTACGCATCAATGTGTCTTCCATTTGTGTTTACCCCAACTTTTCAATGCGGACGGAGCGGCACGCTGTGACTCTGTGTTGCTTCAAGCGCATCATCCTGCGCACACGGTATGCGCATGCGGCTTAATCCCACTCTGAATTATAATACTTTTGCACTATGGAAGATTATTAATAAGGTATGGTTCAAACTGTTTGTCAAATGTTTGTTATTTATTTGGAAGGTTATACATATGTCTTTCAGTGCCTTTTTGTTATTAGTGCTATGATTTATACACAGCTTTACTGTGGGGGTTTTGTATTTATTTGTTTACAATGCTGAATGTTGCTGTTTAAATTGTTTTTAACTTTAAACCTGTTGGTAGCATTAAGTACTGAAGTACTTAAAGGGTGGCAGTCTTTTATAATCAACTGTTATTGTGGACTATATACTGGATAAGTATATTTGTTCTCCATTTGAATGAGATATTTTTAGGTGGCTAATTAAGTGCTTCCATTTATTTTATTATTATTAGTATTGGTTCATAAAAATATTGGATTGATATTGGAATCTGCAAATAGCCAAAACTGCGGCATCGATATCGGAAGTGATAAAGTGGTATCGGGACATCCCTACTTCTTGTTAGTCCAAAAACAGGTTTTATTGAAACCAAGCTCAGAAAACGCCTCGTTTTGGATTTTGTCACATTGTTACGTCATCGTATGGGTGTTCCGATAGATTGGCTACCAACTAGTCACTATCAAGGCCGATCTCAAGCTGACGACGCATAAAGATGCACGCCTGCTGTGAGAGGTATAGCATGACATGCAGCAGCATTGTCTCAATCTCTGTACTGCGTAGGTAAAATAATTATAATGCTGAAGGTGAGGTACAATTAATTGTTCTTTAAAAAATAACTCATAATTCGCATTTCACAAACAGTGTGAGTGTATGGAATGCCAAAGTTGCAAATATTAAAAATAAATGAATACATAAATAAATACACAAAGAAATGTAAAAAAGCAAATAAAGGTCCTTCTCAAAAAATTTGAATATAGTGATAAAAGTTCATTATTTTCCATAATGTAATGATAAAAATTTAAATTTCATATATTTTAGATTTATTGCACACCAACTGAAATATTGCAGGTCTTTTATTGTTTTAATACTGATGATTTTGGCATACAGCTCATGAAAACCCAATCATGAAAATCAGCCTGTGGCGCTGCTGAGGTGTTATGGAGGCCCAGGATGCTTCGATAGCGGCCTTAAGCTCATCCAGAGTGTTGGGTCTTGCGTCTCTCAACTTTCTCTTCACAATATCCCACAGATTCTCTATGGGGTTCAGGTCAGGAGAGTTGGCAGGCCAATTGAGCACAGTAATACCATGGTCAGTAAACCATTTACCAGTGGTTTTGGCACTGTGAGCAGGTGCCAGGTCATGCTGAAAAACGAAATCTTCATCTCCATAAAGCTTTTCAGCAGATGGAAGCATGAAGTGCTCCAAAATCTCCTGATAGCTAGCTGCATTGACCCTGCCCTTGATAAAACACAGTGGACCAACACCAGCAGCTGACAAGGCACCCCAGACCATCTCTGACTGTGGGTACTTGACACTGGACTTCAGGCATTTTTGCATTTCCTTCTCCCCAGGCTTCCTACAGACTCTGGCACCTTGATTTCCGAATGACAAGCAAAATTTTAGCGACAGTCTAGTGCTGCTTCTCTGTAGCTCAGGTCAGGCGCTTCTGCCGCCGTTTCTGGTTCAAAATTGGCTTGACCTGGGGAATGCGGCACCTGTAGCCCATTTCCTGCACACACCTGTGCACGGTGGCTCTGGATGTTTCTACTCCAGACTCAGGTCCCCCAAGGTCTGGAATCAGTCCTTCTCCACAATCTTCCTCAGGGTCCGGTCACCTCTTCTCGTTGTGCAGCGTTTTTTGCCACACTTTTTCCTTCCCACAGACTTCCCACTAAGTTGCCTTGATACAGCACTCTGGGAACAGCCTATTCGTTCAGAAATTTCTTTCTGTGTCTTACCCTCTTGCTTGAGGGTGTCAATGATGGCCTTTTGGACAGCAGTCAGGTCGGCAGTCTTACCCATTATTGCGGTTTTGAGTAATGAACCAGGCTGGGAGTTTTTAAAGGCCTCAGGAATCTTTTGCAGGTGTTTAGAGTTAATTAGTTGATTCAGATGATTAGGTTAATAGCTCGTTTAGAGGACTTTTTCATGATATGATATTTTTTTGAGATAGGAATTTTGGGTTTTAATGAGCTGTATGCCAAAATCATCAGTATTAAAACAATAAAACCCTGAAATATTTCAGTTGGTGTGCAATGAATCTAAAATATATGAAAGTTTAATTTTTATCATTACATTATTGAAAATAATGAACTTTTATCAAAATATCAAAATATGCTAATTTTTTGAGAATGACCTGTATATATATATATTTATATATATTAATGAGAAATTGAACAGAATAATAAAGAATAATAATTCACCTAAAGAATAATAATTCTTTATTATTAATTATTAAGAATAATAATTCTTTAGGTGAGTGTATATATATATATATATATATATACACTCACCTAAAGAATTATTATGAACACCTGTTCAATTTCTCATTAATGCAATTATCTAATCAACCAATCAACCAATCACATGGCAGTTGCTTCAATGCATTTAGGGGTGTGGTCCTGGTCAAGACAATCTCCTGAACTCCAAACTGAATGTCAGAATGGGAAAGAAAGGTGATTTAAGCAATTTTGAGCATGGCATAGTTGTTGGTGCCAGACGGGTCGGTCTGAGTATTTCACAGTCTGCTCAATTTACTGGGATTTTCACAGACAACCATTTCTAGGGTTTACAAAGAATGGTGTGAAAAGGGAAAAACATTCAGTATGATGATGCTAGAGGTCAGAGGAGAATGGGCCGACTGATTCAAGTTGATAGAAGAGCAACTATGACTGAAATAACCACTCGTTGCAACCGAGGTAGGCAGCAAAGCATTTGTGAAGCCACAACACACACAACCTTGAGGCGGATGGGCTACAACAGCAGAAGACCCACCCGGGTACCACTCATCTCCACTACAAATAGGAAAAAGAGGCTACAATTTGCACAAGCTCACCAAAATTGGACAGTTGAAGACTGGAAAAATGTTGCCGGGTCTGATGAGTCTCGATTTCTGTTGAGACATTCAGATGGTAGAGTCAGAATTTGGCGTAAACAGAATGAAAACATGGATCCATCATGCCTTGTTATCACTGTGCAGGCTGCTGGTGGTGGTGTAATGGTGTGGGGGATGTTTTCTTGGCACACTATAGGCCCCTTAGTGCCAATTGGGCATCGTTTAAATGCCACGGCCTACCTGAGCATTGTTTCTGACCATGTCCATCCCTTTATGACCACCATGTACCCATCCTTAATTCTACGTGGCATTGATTCAACAAGGTGCTGATAGCAGTCTTTAGAAATGTTGGCCCATATTGATAGGATAGCATCTGATCCATCAGTTGATGGAGATTTGTAGGATGCACATCCAGGGCACGAAGCTCCCGTTCCACCACATCCCAAAGATGCTCTATTGGCTTAAATCACCTTTCTTTCCCATTCTGACATTCAGTTTGGAGTTCAGGAGATTGTCTTGACCAGGACCACACCCCTAAATGCATTGAAGCAACTGCCACGTGATTGGTTGATTAGATAATTGCATTAATGAGAAATTGAACAGGAGTTACTAATAATCCTTTAGGCGAGTATATATATATATATACATACATACATACATAAATATATATATATATATATATATATATATATATATATATTTATGTATGTATGTATGTATATATGTATGTACAGTCCCCTCCAAAAGTATTGGAACAGTGAGGACTATTCCTTTATTTTTTCTGTAGACTGAAAACATTTGGGTTTGACATCAAAAAATTTATATGAGACAAAAGATCAATCTTTCAGCTTTTATTTCCAGGCATTTAAATCTGGATCTGATATATAACTTAGAAGATATAACCTTTTGTTTGAACCCACCCATTTCTCATGTGACCAAAAGTATTGGAACAGATTAACTTAAAATAGATTAAAGTGAATAAGACTTAATATTTAGTTGAAAATCCTTTGCTTGCAATAACTGCATCAAGCATATGACCCATTGACATCACCAAACTTTTGCATTCTTATTTTGTAATGCTTTTCCAGGCTTCCACTGCAGCCTCTTTCAGTTGTTGTTTGTTTTGGGGGGTTACAGCCATGCAAGCCCAAGCCATGACATTACCTCCCATTCCACCACATCCCAAAGATGCTCTATTGGCTTAAATCACCTTTCTTTCCCATTCTGACATTCAGTTTGGAGTTCAGGAGATTGTCTTGACCAGGACCACAAACTAAATGCATTGAAGCAACTGCCACGTGATTGGTTGATTAGATAATTGCATTAATGAGAAATTGAACAGGAGTTACTAATAATCCTTTATATATATATATACATACATGTATGTATATATGTATGTACAGTCCCCTCCAAAAGTATTGGAACAGTGAGGACTATTCCTGTGCAATTGGGGTATTAGTTGAAAGGGGTGTGTTCAAAAAAATAGCAGTGTCTACCTTTGACTGTACAAACTCAAAACTATTTTGTACAAACATTTTTTTTTCTGGGATTTAGCAATCCTGTGAATCACTAAACTAATATTTAGTTGTATGACCACAGTTTTTTAAAACTGCTTGACATCTGTGTGGCATGGAGTCAACCAACTTGTGGCACCTCTCAGCTGTTATTCCACTCCATGATTCTTTAACAACATTCCACAATTCATTCACATTTCTTGGTTTTGCTTCAGAAACAGCATTTTTGATATCACCCCACAAGTTCTCAATTGGATTAAGGTCTGGAGATTGGGCTGGCCACTCCATAACATTAATTTTGTTGGTTTGGAACCAAGACTTTGCCCGTTTACTAGTGTGTTTTGGGTCATTGTCTTGTTGAAACAACCATTTCAAGGGCATGTCCTCTTCAGCATAGGGCAACATGACCTCTTCAAGTATTTTAACATATGCAAACTGATCCATGATCCCTGGTATGCGATAAATAGGCCCAACACCATAGTAGGAGAAACATGCCCATATCATGATGCTTGCACCTCCATGTTTCACTGTCTTCACTGTGTACTGTGGCTTGAATTCAGAGTTTGTGTCTCACAAACTGCCTGTGTTGGACCCAAAAGAACAATTTTACTCTCATCAGTCCACAAAATGTTCCTCCATTTCTCTTTAGGCCAGTTGATGTGTTCTTTGGCAAATTGTAACCTCTTCTGCACATGCCTTTTTTTAACAGAGGGACTTTGCGGGATTCTTGAAAATAGATTAGCTTCACACAGACGTCTTCTAACTGTCACAGTACTTACAGGTAACTCCAGACTGTCTTTGATCATCCTGGAGGTGATCATTGGCTGAGCCTTTGCCATTCTGGTTATTCTTCTATCCATTTTGATGGTTGTCTTCTGTTTTCTTCCACGTCTCTCTGGTTTTGCTCTCCATTTTAAGGCATTGGAGATCATTTTAGCTGAACAGCCTATCATTTTTGCACCTCTTTATAGGTTTTCCTCTCCAATCAACTTTTTAATCAAAGTCGCTGTTCTTCTGAACAATGTCTTGAACGACCCATTTTCCTCAGCTTTCAAATGCATGTTCAACAAGTGTTGGCTTCATCCTTAAATAGGGGCCACCTGATTCACACCTGTTTCTTCACAAAATTGATGACCTCAGTGATTGAATGCCACACTGCTATTTTTTGAACACACCCTTTCAACTAATTCAACTTATTGCCCAATTGCACAGCCTTAAGAGCGTGCATATCATGAATGCTGGGTCTCATTTGTTTTCTGAGAATCTACTGAACCTACTGGTAACTTGTTTGCCACATAGCAATAAAAAATATACTAAAAACCTTGATTATTCTGGTTAGTCACATTGTACTGCTATTATTTTGAACAATACTGTATATATGTATGTATGTATGTATGTATGTATGTATGTATATATATATATATATATATATATATATATATATATATATATATATATATATACACAGGGCTTGACATTAACACCCGCCAACCCGCCAAAAGCAGGTAGATTTCAGCTGTGGCGGGTAGGCAGCCGCTCCCACTAGCCACTTTGGCGGGCTGAATATAATTTCAGCCTACAGCCAAATTAAATGCCAAGACAGTCAGTTCACAAAATTACAATTCAATTACAATTCTTTATCAATTAACTTGCAGTTAGAGAAGGCGGGATAGGCGGAATCACGCTAAATGACACACAACTCTCTCGCGCACGCGCTCTCTCCCTGTCTCACGCGCGATCATTCTCCTTGCGCCGGAATAGTCAAATACATGCACACACTGATGTCAAAATGTCCGTTGAGTATCTTGCGTGAACACAGTCAGTTATGGTTTAAGTGTATGTAAACAGGTGGGTAATAACTGGATATGTGTCAGAATATTACGTCCATGCATTCAGCCCAGTTAAATACCTTGTAACTACAGATGTTATGGCATGAGGGCGCTCGGAGGCATATACACAAGTGAAGGATGAGAGAGGACCAGGCCTGGACTTTATGTAATGTTTTGTTCATGTTTTATTACGTGTGTACGTGGCAGTCATCCATGAGGGGTAGCCCGCATTACTTTCAGTTTGTGTTTTGTTTGATTAAAGTCTTTTTAAACGTTCGCCGGTTCCCACCTCCTTCTTCCCATATCAAAAAACTGTGTTACAGTCACTATTGCTTTGTCTGATACAGTTTGATATGTATGATTATGTAAAATGTATAATGGTTTCTATGGTATTTATTATGAAAAACAGTAGCCTAAATACATTTTTTTGTATAAATACAAATGCACAAATGCTATAGCTTAATAAAAAATAAAAAATACTATAATAATTTTCCATTACACCACTGGATAGCACTTTTGGTTGTTTTGGGTGGGGTTGGATGTTTTTTCCCTAATTTTTTCCCCTGAAAAGTTATCTATTAAAAAAAAAAAAAAATATATATATATATATATATATGTATATATATTACTTTTGTCAACCTTTGTCATGCGTATTTGTTAGGATGCAAGTTTTATTTGTTTGCATTTTTAAAAAGTGTATTACAATTTATCTTCTGCTGAAATACCAAATAAAAACATTTAAAAGATTTTTATTATTAACACAATTACATTTCATTACTCATTTAATACTTCTACATTAATAATATAATAAAATTCAATATGAATATATCACATATTTCTGCCATAATACCATGGTGCAGTTCAGGGATTGGCCATCTGGAGCACTGGGATTTTTCCGGGTAGAGCCACTGTACAATGTGGGCGGCCAGTTGGTTTTACTACTAGAGATGCATGGATCAGCTTTAACGTTACCCGAATCTGCCACCCAGACAAACCTATATTTTTCTCTGATTTAGATTTTTCTCCGCATCCGATTGCCACATAATAAATATTCTAATTAATCATGATTAATCATGTTAATCATGATATGGAATTATATTACCCTGAAAAAGACTGCTTTTAAATTAACATTTATATCTAAACACAAGCTTTACTCCCATCAAATTGAAATTGAAATGACATTGAAATGAAATTCCCTCACTGCAACTTCCTGAACACAGGCAAACTTTTAAAAAAAGGGTTTCAGTGTGCAAGTTTTTGAAAAACAATACCATATCATCACAAAAACTGTGAATTTGTGAAAATGGTGACATCATACGCACACTTATTATGTGTTCAGCATCGAGCTACACTTTTGTATGTTAAAAATTCTTTCACATTTCAGGATTTTAATTTGTGGGTGAACCGTTCTTTAAAATGGGGGCGACATAATTATATATGCACTTATTATACAGTGAAATCTTTTTACCAGTGAAAATGGGACTTTTTCACTTTTTCCTCAGGTTCTTTAAATTGGCCTATTATGTGGACATGGCTTGGCACTTGACCATGACCACCATGAAAAAAGGGGTTTCGGAGCTAAGAGAAAAATCATTCAAGTCAAAAGCTAGATTGACAGTTGTGTTTCTCAATAAAACAACTGAAGTAAGGAGTTACTTCCCATTGGGTCCTATAAATTTGACGATATGATTTGTAATATGAGTTTGTTTTATAAAAGGCTCAGATTACTGTTTTTATAAGGTATAATTCACCCAAACATGTAAATTCTATCCTCATTTACTCACGTTTCATATCTATAAGAAAACAACATGAGGGTGAGTAAATGCATAATACATTTTTTTTGGATGCACAGAGTTTAGGAATAGTCATTTTGACATGTGATTGACTGCATTGGTCATCTGAAGCTTTAGTAGGCTAGTATGATTATTCAAAGCATTTTAGATGGTGTATTCTTATATACTGCATTAATAGCGGGAGAGGCAGCAGGACATAGTGAGCACCAGGAAAGTCTGTGCATGGGCGGCTTGTCCTGGTAAGGGATCCAATGAATGCCTACATTGAAAGTGTGAGTACTACATTATATTATAATATAATGTATAATAATGCATTGGGGGAATGTTTGTGGGTCCTGATGATAATAAAATCATAATATTTTAATAATAATAACAATAAAAAACATTTATTTTGGCTTAAAATATCAAATATAAATATTGAATCATGACATAAGTTTTACACCACTACTTCTGCTGATGGCAAATTATGTTGATGTTTTTTTCACAAACAGGCTATATGACTTGACCTGAAGAATGACAGACACATGTAATCGCACACTCTGTGTGTGAGTGTGTGTGTGTGTGTGTGTGTGTGTGTGTGTGTGTGTGTGTGTGTGAGAAGGAGCTGCCTGAGCCCTGCCTCTGCTTTAGACAAAGTGGGCAGACAAAATGACAGAAGCAGTGCGATAGGCTAAAATGTTTGTGAAATTAATTTTTATGTAAACAAACACGCATGTTAACACAATGGGCAATATATCGCATCACCATAACTTCTCGCAGTCATGTCCAAATATAGTTCAATAAGTCTATATATTTATTGCTATATCGTTATATTGTTATAAATAGATAGATAGCTAGATACAGCTAATAGTATTAGCTTTTGCTGTGATATCACAACTGGTATCAGGAATTGTGAAATTTCAATGCAACTTAGGCTATTTCCAGCAACAACAACAACAAAAAATTATATTGTAGAATATATGGTTATCGAGAAATAACAATACTTATGTTGTGAAATACAATTTTGGTCATGTCATGTAGAGTATTCGTGTTAAATAATCATGATCTCAAATAATTGTAATTGTTGCCATATGTTTACATTTACAAAGCATTATCCAAAGCAACTTACATTGCATTCAAAGTAAAAAAAAAATTTACATTCTGTCAGTTCTTGCTCTCCCCGGGAATCGAACCCATGATCTTTATATTGCAAGCGCCATGCTCTTATTGTTAGAGCTAAAAGGAAAGTTAGATTTTTCACATTGGATGTTTAACATGTTAAACCCTCATATCCAGTTAAAAAGATATTCAAATCTTAAAAATTAACCCTTAAAAGAAAGACAAAGCATGCAAACCCATCCTGGTCTATACTCACAATGATAACTTGTCCAGCACATCTGTAACGTGTTCACATTCCGGGCTGAGAAATGGGCTAGCCTCAGCGCAACACGTTATAGCTACCGTGTACATCTCCAACAGAGGAAGCGGATCTTCATCTGGTTTCCACTGACATCCATGCCGCATCAAAACCTGAAACAAAAAAAGGCATAAATAAGTCCAAACTGCTCATATATTCTCTACTGCTATTGCATGATTATCAGTGATGGCACAAAGCCAATAACAAAGGCATCTAACAGTAGAAATAAAAATAATGAAACATGTTAGATCTGATGAAAAGTAGTGATTGATATATCATTACAATACATATATCGATCAAATAGAGTATTGATAGGATTTAGCATGATTAAATTAATCTGATAGTCAAAGACTTTGACAGACTTATATTTGAGAACACAGCTGTTTTCTTAAAAAAAGACATGAAAATTAAACAAATCACCTCGATGTTACATCAGCTGATTTTATAGATATATATTTATAATTAGGATTATATGATTATATATGGCTTAAATAACTGCCCTGTGTGAAAGTAAAGGCTGCTGCTACAATAAGCTAATGTGTTAGCCATCAGAAGCTGTGACCATACCAAACAGCATGACTGTAAGATTTAATGACTGTAAAACGCAATCATGCTTTAACCCTTCAGCATACAGCTTTTTGTGTTTTTCCCATCATATTTATAAATGACTGTATTAGCATCGTTAGTTTTGTTATCGTTGGTGCAGCGATGCAAACATGCAGCATCGTCCACAAACAAAGACTGAGATATTAAAACGCATGAATAAAGTCGTACTTGACAGAAATCCTGACAAAAACTATTGGAGGCGTCTAGCGTCGATTCGGAGCTCCTTTTTAATTCAGAAATAAGATCCTGAAATTTCTGTCTGAGGGCCACAGCCTCAGTCGCGATGCCCTCCTCCTCCGCCATCTTCGCTGCATTCACCCCAGCCCAAATATCTCAAACTACTACGGCCAAGGCCTGATCCAAATATTCATGACCCGTGCATTCCCTGTTAGAGGGTTACCGAGCAACGTCAGCACAGCCTAATTAATATTCAAGAAAAGAAAAAAAAATCATTACAGCTATGTAACAGAGCGATGCCTACAATATATATTTAATATTTATGACTGGGAAGCAGTCGTCATAGCAACGGTTAAGAAAGTAGCTACGTCAAAGAAACATAATTAATATTCAATCATGACCCAATCTTTGTCATAGTAATATTCGAAATGTCTCCTCGAGTAGGCTACCGATCCGGCCACGAGGGCGTCTCAATTCACGTAAAATAACGCCTTTGACACAAAAATCATTCTCTTTCTTTGAAAACACAGCTTGGATTTCATAAAACAATTTAAAAGAAAACCTTGAGAGAACATTGTTTTTGCCCCGTGTTTCCGTCCTTTCAGACATGTTTTTTTATTTTATTTTTTACAAAGCAGCCTAATGTAAAAAAACAAACAAACAAAAAAACAAACAAACAAAAAAACACCTGCACAGGTCTGCTTAATATAGACATGCTGTGATATCAGTCACCATCATATATTTTAGAGCATTAAACAGGCATATAAAAAGTATGGAGAAAAGAAACGAATCAGTCATAAGCAATCTTATATTTTAATTAATGTATTTTAACATGTAGGCCTATCTTACAGTGACAACAAAACAACTCGGAAATTATCAATAAAAGAGTGCTTAAATTTATATCAAGCAGAGCATTGCATTTTATGCTCTTAAGGTAGGCTATTCATGGAAGTAGGGCACAAATGTAGTTTACAATTAACTTAGCAACTTTTAAGAATTGTTGGAAACAGAATCTAGAAAATTGGCACAGTAAATCTGCACAGGAATATAGCTAACTTCTAACTATATATTTTCACTTTAAATATATAGCTAAGTCATTGTGAATTAAAACAGAAAATAAGCAGTGCAGTAAAATGACAGGTAGACAGGAATATAACTGCATGTAAGCAAACACAAGCTTGAAAAGTGTCTTAAGACTTGTGATAATAACAGGTGCTGCAGTGGCAGTCTGTGTGGTTCACTAGTTTGACATCATTGACAAGTACCTACAAACAAACAAACAAACACAAACAATGTTATTATATACATTTGAAAGGAATAATGTAATCTAACAAGCAGTTATTAATTAAGATTTTACCCGTTTAACTTCTTTGGCTACACAGCATGTAGCTTCAGATGTGATGTTTTTTGGAACAAGCATGGTTTTCTTGGACCTCAGGGGTGTGGGGTAAGCTCTAGAAAAGCAGCATCCCATACACTGATAGACAGGAGCCCCAGGTTTTGAGAAAATGTTGTTCTCCTTGAGTTTGCACTCCTCACATCCAGCTTGTATATAAACACACACATATATACATAAAAAATTGAAGGGAAATGTAGTGGTTTCATATATTACAATTTAGTCACTGATGATCAACTTACAGTTAGTCATATCATTTCTTGGATACAGTTGTCCAACATGAATAATCATTAAAAACAATAATATACTTGCTCCAGCATATCTTGTCGAAATCATGATGGCTACAATAGAAAAAATAAAACCGCTGAAAAAGGAACCACACTCACATTTTAAAATACATCAAATATGTATACACACCTTGTTATATTTTTACATTTTAAGTGTATTCTTTAAGATTCCAAATATTTTTATCTCAAAAAATAAAAAATTACCTTTGAACTTGACTTCCAGTGATGTGATCAATCTGTCTTCTCAGACTCAGGTATAACTTCCTTTTATACCTTGCTTACGCCTGCCCCATTTTCTGTGTGCGTGTGGATTGCATGTGATTGTTCCCTTGCTGACCTTGTAATCCATTAGTTAAATGAAGAACTGAATATGTACCGTAGTTTCAGTTAACTTCATTTTGGCTTGAAAGCTCTAACTTTTACATTGTTGATTGTGATATCACATCCTAAGCTTATACATAACACATTTGATCTGTTTTCAATCCAAACCTCCAGATTGTTACATAATTTACTGTCTCATGAAGTAATCTGTAATTAACATTGCCCCTCAACTCCAGACCTATAAACACAAAGTATCAATTGTCAAGGATGAATGTTTACTTGCCTTGACTATCTCTCAATCTTTCCATCTGGAGCAAATCCACAAGACCTTGGTTTGCATTGTTCTGTTTCATGCCTGATGCAAAGGTAATTCAATATTTTCAATGCCAGATGGAGAGGAGTGTGACATTAATAACAACCTGAAACTGTAAGAAAAGGCCAATGGCAACATGTAGACATATTACAGAAAACTGTTCTATTTTATCATTTAAACACCAAAACAATCTCAAAGTTCTGGAATCAAATAGATGCAGCTTCCATCAAATCAACCTACGGTTAAATTAAATATGTCAAGACAACTATTAAATTCTACAAATTTTAAACTGACACAGCAGAACAATACTTTTATGCCACAATTTTATTTTCTGCTCTGATCAAATACTTTTTTTAAGGCCGTAATTTGCACAAAAGTTAAGACCTGCAAAAACCCTGAAACATGTGTTTGAAAGGGTAACGCATTACAAGTAACTTGAGTTAGATAATCAGATTACTCAAGTAACTAAAGTACTGCATTACTTTTTTTTTTTTAGGATTCTTTGATGAATGGAAAGTTCAAAAGAACAGTATTTATCTGAAATAGAACGCTTTTGCAACATTGTATATACCATTCAAAAGTTTTGGGTCAATAAAATGTTTTGTTGAAAAAAAAAAAAATCATACATTTATTTATGCATTAAATTGATCAAATGTGGCAGTATAGACATATTTTGTTATAATGTTACAAAAGATTCTATTTAAAATAAATGTTGTTCTTTTGAACTTTCTATTCATCAAAGAATCCTGAAAAAATTTTCAATATTGATAATAATCAGAAAATATAGCTGCAAGCAGCAATTGAGGAGCCTAGCCCTTAAAGCTTTTGTTTTAGGCTGCTTGGATTTATTGGATGTATGTTTCGAAAATGACATGTTTGGAAAATGACAAATTAGATATTGTTTAGATTGGCATAAAAAAAGGAACAGATTTTGATTTTCTAACAAATTTTCTAAACTATTCATGAGTTATGAGCAGACATAGCCTCATGACATGTAGGTGGTGCTGTTCCCAAACTCTGCATGGATCCTCAGAGTATTTTTCATTTTCACTGATCAAAGTTTGGCGAAATACAACCTAAGAACCCGTTCTGGCTCATCCTCGTTAAGTTTGTGACAACTTTTTTTTCACCAGTAGTTCAAATTCTTTTCTGTCATTCATTTGAAGTTTGGACGAAAGCTCATCTTTGCCAAGCTTTGTAAGAATTGGACAAATGGCAGTGCACAGACAGAAGAAAAGAAAAACATCACATTGAAATTACACACAATTTTATAAAGTTGCCTAACATGGGAAACGATCTCTGGGTCTGGGTGCCTGAAGTTTAACTTGTTGCGCCACTGGGAAGATACACTCAATCAGCTGTCAAAGTTCCATAGTTCAAGTAAGAATCAACTCAAAATGAATTTATTTTTTTTATAAATGCACTTCATGTTATATTTAAAAAAAAAACCTCTCAGAATGACTTAATATCTGGAATGGAAGGAAACTTTGCAATTAACCAATTAGCATGTTAAGCTAACTAGAATAAAAACTCAAACACAGGAAAAGTCAACTTCAGAGATGAATTTCTCAGGGAAGGTACCGAAAATCAAAAATCCGTTCCGTCATCTCGGTGCGGCTCAGTCCAAAGATCATTTGCGCCGATTTTGCACAAAAATTTTCAAAATTTATAGAAGGAGTTGCAAAAAAGTTTTTCATTTGCTTCAATATGGCGGACAGTCACATGATTGGAAAATGACAAATGAGATATCCTTGAAATTGGCATAAATCAAAGAAAATAATGACAAAGAAATTTTTTAACTTTGTTTTCAAAAGTTATAAGCGTTTTTGGAACATTAGGTGTCGATCATGCATACCAAATTTTGTGAAGATATGTCAAATATTTTAAAAGATATTGCAATTTATTACAACATTCTAAATGGCGGTCACGTGGTTCCCCTGTATCCGGTATCCACGGATTCGGCATGACATGAGGAATCCATAGACACCAAGACACCAAGTCATTTTGCTCATAATGGCTAGTTATGAGCAAAAATAGCCATTTTTCATAGCTCATGACCCGTAGGTGGTGCTGTTCCCCACTTTGGCATGGACCCTCAGATCATGAGTCTGATGAAGTGTACCAATTTGTGTTTTGATTGATTAAAGTTTGAACGAGATACAGCCTCTAAACCAATTTTGGGTCGATATTGTAAAGTTCACGAAATCATAACTTTTTTTTTCCAGAAGAACAAAAAAACTCTGTTCAGTCATTTCTGTGCAGCTCAGTCCAAATATCATCTCTGCCAAGTTTTGTGAGAGTTAGACAAATTCTGAAGGAGTAGCGAAAAAACTGAATACTGTACTTTTCAAAATGACCGTTACTGTAATGGGCGGAGCCTTAAAGGGTTACTTCAGCGATTAGCATTAAGCTTTGTATCAGTAGAAACCCATGAGTATATTCAAATTATCGTACTTTCCCCCCTCATACGACCCTGAGACGAGAAAATTATGTATTTTATTTCTGGAAAAATTCCTCCAATGACGCAAATATCATCATTTTGCATCACCAGCAGAGGGCACTATTTCCACATGTTTTCAACATCACACTAACAGCACTCGGCTCGCGGAGCTGCGGAGATTCATGTAAACGGAGCGGTGGAGACCAAAGTGAGTGTTTTAACTTTTAAAATGAACTTCCTATGAAAGTTAAGCTTCCAAAGACATGATCTGAAAATGCGGCAGACTGATCATGTGCTGTAAATGCAGCCGCAGCCGCGAATCCCACGATTACCTCAGCTCATGTGATGAATGTAATCCGATCCTGCTGCGTTTGTGCCGTGACGCTCAATCGGCTCACTCGCATTATATCGAACAGACACGTTCAGTTTTTAACTGTAGTGTCTCTAACTGAACTGATTTTCTTAAAATGAACGTGGTAGGCAAGTGATCCAGTAATCCAGTAGCCGACTAGCCGCGCCTAGAGTAGGAGGGCAGTGAAGCAGTGTGTTCTGGGAATTGTTGTCTTTCAACCCCATGAGACAAAAATACATTTTCTGTGTTTTCTCAGTCTAGAAGGCACCAAATTCAAAAATAATTTTACATTTCTACTACATAAATGTCCCAGTTTAAATACAGATTCATCTTCCCAGCGCTGAAGTACCCCTTTAATGTAAGATATGTAAGAGAAGAATCGGGTGTGCTAAGCTTAATTTCTCTATATCAAATGGTTCAAAAGTTATCACAGTTTAGATGTTGAATTTTTGAACTGGTGGCGCTTTGGAGTTGGTCTTAGACTCCAAATTTGGTCCATTTACTATTGATGAACATCTCTAAAGATGTGCCAAATTTCATAATTTTCCAACTTATGGTTCATAGGGCTGCCATTGACTCCCATTTGGGAAGAATAATATTAAGAATAACTAACTAGTTGTATAACTAACTTATACAATCGGGGCTTCGCCCTAATTATACTTGAGCATCAAATCATTATTTTAGAATGATTTCTGAAGAATCATGTGACACTGACCACTGGAGCAATGATGCTGAAAATTCAGCTAAGCATTACAGGAATACATTAAATTTTAAAATATATTCAAATAGAAAACAGTTATTTTAAAGTTTCTTTGTATTTTTAATCAAATAAATGCAGCCTTGGTGAACAAAAGAGACTTCTTCTAAAAACATTTAAAATTTTACCGATCAAAAACTTTTGAACGGCAGTATAGTTAAACAAATGAACAAGATCAATGCATTTATTTTCATTTAAAGGGATATAAAAATAGGCTTAAAAGATTTCTTGTCCTGTGGACAACATCAAAAATCACAGCCTTCATTTTTCTTTTCAACAAATTATTTTTATTTGTTTCAGATCACTTTCTTTCAAAAACTTTCCAATTTTCCACACATTTCCAACAATGTTTTGTGCACTGGGCTGCCAAAGGCTATGGTGGAGTACTGAATACATTTCACAGGGGAAATCTTTTAAAAGGTAGAAGGTGGGAAAATAGCAACTAAAAAAAACAAGATCCATCAAAAAAAAAAAAAAAACTTTTCTGTACTACAACCGTGGTGCGCCATAATCGTCGGGCATTCTCTCAATGTTGTACCTGTAAAAAATGTTAAAGCAGTTTTGTTAATTTACATAAGTGAAAAGATATTCTACTGAATACATATAAACAATTTATATGCGCACACGCACGCGCACACGTTATCAGCAGGTATCTTCCAATTGAATACTTTTTAATACCATCCCGCTCCCTTAAAAAACGTTATAAATGTAGTATGCTTTTTTTTTAGAAATAAAAATGTAAAAGCTTAATTGGGAATAATCAACAAATTATGAACAATGTTCTGCTATTGCGTGAATTATATGCAATTAATAAAAAGTAACCAATTTGAGAATTTTAAAACATATCATAATCTATTTACAAGAAGTTTAGAGTATATTTTTGGAATCTGATTACCAGTTTGCATATAATCAGTACTACCCCGCAGTGTATGCAGCATCTTTGCATTATTGATGAGGATTTTTTTCTGCATCCATACGCGATCTTACGCCGGCTTCACACCGCACGTGCTAGCAGTGCGTTGGCAGGGCAGAAGCGGTGCGTATGGAATGCAGGAGCCGCGCGTCAGTTGTGCTTTCACACTGGCTGTGTTTGTCTCGCGCAGCTGAACCACGGCTCGTATATTGCAAATACAGACGAATATCGTCCATTCTGTCACTTTCCCGGTGTTTTCCTCCGACCCCTGTTTGTCTCGTGCTTTGATTAATGATGGGCAGCGTATATCTGTAGCAAATGCGACCGTGTTCCCCTCTGTCCCAAACACATATGCATAACATGCTGTATAAAGGTAGTTTACGTGATAAAAGTACTCTTAAATGTTAAAATAAGCCTTTAGTTTTAATCATTTAAACAGGCCTTTGAAGTTTGAGCAAAAACTTCTGGCAGTGATGTGTTCTCGAGTTTTTTTGTTGTTTTTTTTCACAGCGCCGGATGTCATATGGTGTTTGTGAAACACACGGAACACTTCACTACATGATCTCATGGTGAAATTAGCTATTTTTCATGTTAATCAGGTCAGTTTTGATCAGAACAATGCACTGTGGCTTTAATTCAGCGTGAGCAGCGCGTCAAAAATAGACCCGGCGCCGAAACGATCACAGCACTGACGCTTCTGCTCTGCTCCTGCTACGCGCCGCGGCGCTGCCTCTGCTGCCGGTGTGAATGCACTAATCTGTTAACATGAGCGCCGAAAAAAAATATGCGCTGCTTATGCGTGCAGTGTGAAACCGGCGTTACACACTACAGATAAGACTGATCTCATTCTCAGGAACTGGCATACAACATCTCTTGTACCTGCCATTATCTTTCACTATAAAAAGTTTTCTATATGGGATTGTTTGCTTTGTTGGTATTATTGTTTGACATGTTTGTGTAGATATTAGACAAAAAGCAGCCAGAATATCAGGAACGTTTTTCAAAAATATATGAATCTATTTACAATGTTTAATTCTTAAAAAACATACAATATATCCTTCCATGTATATTTTTCAGAAGTGATCCTCTTTTTTTCCGTCAGTTACATAGGAAGCCAGTTACACATTAAGCCAGTAGGTAGCAACAAGTGATCTTTTTAAATATTATGACTTAATCATTGAATTATTCAACTGAATTGTTAAAAAAGAAGATTAATTCAGAAATGAAACATGATGATTGTGTGTTGCTCTAAAACCGTTGATCCTGCTTTGACTTTGTTTTTAATAATTTTTGTTTGTGAAGCAAAGCAGACAAAACAACTGGCAACTCATAAATGTAAGTTACTTGATATTACCTTCTTGCTTAATGAGCTGTTGTAATGTGATATTACTTAAAAGGTACAACATGCAGCTTTTCCGTCCGCTAGAGGGCGCCTGTTCAAAACAAAAGGCGTAGTTTGATGACGTCAATTTTGAGCGCAGAATCTTGGGACATGTGGTCTTCAGCCGGTGGAAAATAATCAGGATAGGACTCGGGCAGAAATCATGTTTATGGATGCGATTATTAACGTTACTGTAGCATGAAGCAGATCAGGGGCGAGTGCTGTGGAGCTGACCAAGGCCGCCGGAGCGATTGTTACACTGCTCCCGAGCAACAGGACTTTTATTATGACGGGACAGTCGCCGGCGCAATCTCCGCTTTTCCGGTCATCATGAGTATGAGGTAACGCAGCTATGTTTATTATATTAGATACATTAGATATTGTGTTTAAAATGATGTTATGACGTTACTCTGTACGTTTGCTCTGTGGCTGCTGTAACACTTGTTCACACTCCAGTGAGAGTAAAGCTTTTCTGCAAACTAAAACCGGAAACGAGGGTAACGAAGATATGACGCAATTGACAGGCGACTCCCTCACACACTATGCTCACACGTCCCGGTTCATTGGTAAAAATAGCGATTTTCTCACAATTTACAAATAGTTGGAAACATTTGGGATATTGTAAGAACTCAACAGAACAAAATATATAACACTGGCTTGGTGGTTTTTGGATATTTGACTGCAAAAATCCTACATATTGTACCTTTAAATGTCAACGAATTCATAAAGAAATTTTTAGTAAAAATATAAGCCAATCAAACTTTAGCTACACCATTTCACACTTGATAAAGGCTTTTCTTTTATTTAATTTCTGAAGCTTACATAACCTAGGCTTTCTCTCTTGCACTCACCAACTAGTAAGTGAACCTCCAAATCCCCAAGCCCCCAGCCCCAACCCACCCCATCGCCTACCCTCCGAGACCCCTCATTACTAACATTAAGGCAAGGCTTAGCAAAGGGTAATTAATACATTGCTAATTAAACTAGTTCTTAATTAAACAAAGCAGAGCAAGAGCTGGAGTACCTGTGGTTGGAGATGTACATGATTGGGACTCCCGGGATCTTCCGAATCCTCCTTTTTAGGTCCCTGTCCACAGTGGCCACAATGTAACACTTGTGCTAGTGGAGCAAAAAGGAATCCTTTGATAAGAATGTTAAACAAACTATAAAATACATACAGGTTCTTCTCAAAAAAATTGCATATTGTGATAAAAGTTCATTATTTTCCATAATGTAATGATAAAATTAAAATTTCATATATTTTAGATTCATTGCACACCAACTGAAATATTTCAGGTCTTTTATTGTTTTAATACTGATGATTTTGGCATACAGCTCATGAAAACCTCAAAAAATTAGCATATTTCATCCGACCAATAAAAGAAAAGTGTTTTTAATACAAAAAAAGTCAACCTTCAAATAATTATGTTCAGTTATGCACTCAATGCTTGGTGGGGAATCCTTTTGCAGAAATGACTGCTTCAATGCGGCGTGGCATGGAGGCAATCAGCCTGCAGCACTGCTGAGGTGTTATGGAGGCCCAGGATGCTTCGATAGCGGCCTTAAGCTCATCCAGAGTGTTGGGACTTGCGTCTCTCAACTTTCTCTTCACAATATCCCACAGATTCTCTTTGGGGTTCAGGTCAGGAGAGTTGGCAGGCCAATTGAGCACAGTAATGCCATGGGCAGTAAACCATTTACCAGTGGTTTTGGGACTGTGAACAGGTGCCAGGTCATGCTGAAAAACGAAATCTTCATCTCCATAAAGCTTTTCAGCAGATGGAAGCATGAAGTGCTCCAAAATCTCCTGATAGCTAGCTGCATTGACCCTGCCCTTGATAAAACACAGTGGACCAACACCAGCAGCTGACAAGGCACCCCAGACCATCACTGACTGTGGGTACTTGACACTGGACTTCAGGCATTTTGGCATTTCCTTCTCCCCAGTCTTCCTCCAGACTCTTGCACCTTAATTTCTGAATGACATGCAAAATTTGAGACAGTCCAGTGCTGCTTCTCTGTAGCCCAGGTCATGCGCTTCTGCCGCGGTTTCTGGTTCAAAAGTGGCTTGACCTGGGGAATGCGGCACTCCACAATCTTCCTCAGGGTCCGGTCACCTCTTCTCGTTGTGCAGCGTTTTTTGCCACACTTTTTCCTTCCCACAGACTTCCCACTGAGGTGCCTTGATACAGCACTCTAGGAACAGCCTATTTGTTCAGAAATTTCTTTCTGTGTCTTACCCTCTAGCTTGAGGGTGTCAATGATGGCCTTCTGGACAGCAGTCAGGTCGGCAGGCTTAC